>CM032477.1:21376663-22576663 GCA_019059595.1 Marasmia exigua | reverse complement strand
ATGGGACTCAAGTCGACTTTGCTTGAGTAACCCGAGGCACATCGGAAGTACAACGGCCATATAATTAACTGCGTTGATTCTTATTGCATAAGGCTTAAGGGTCAACACAGTTGTGTAGTTGATAAGTAGTACCTCGAAACACATCAACTATGAAACGCAATGCAACAGTTTGAAGCGGACCAACATTGGAAATGCACCAAGTTTGAAGAGCAAGCATCAATCAATGATTTTTGTTGTCTAAGTACATTATCTTGGTTAAAAGTACCAGGAAAACAAAAACAAACTGGAACTGAAACTGAAGAATACAGACTACTTTAAGGTACTCAGTAGTTATTTTGCAATAATTGGCGTGTTGACTGCAATAATTGTAAAAAAATCATTGGCTAAATCTCAAGTTTACTTGTTAGTAAATTGAGATAGAATCGCAGTCTCTTAAGTCCAAAACATTTTTCAATTAATATTTTAAGAAGGAAGGTTGTCTGGTAGAGATCGCTCCCAGCGATAAGACCGCCTAAATTGTACATTGTATCTCTGTTTACCTAGCTTTACATGATAGTCGAAGAAAATTGACTATTTATCTAGAGTTCAGTGTGAAGACAAGAGTAAACCTATCTTCTATATAAAAAGAAAAATTGCTGCCCGAACCGGTGTTCCCCTCGCTTTCACACGCGCCGTGATTCTCATTTGTTTGGATGCGACAGGTATATATTCTCGGTCGTTATGGGACGTTTTCGCGCTAAGGCCCATGAAACTAGCTTTCGACTATAAACATCCAGACCCGACAAATGCATATTTCATCTACAAAAAAGTTTGCCTAATGGACAACATTTCATATTTTTAACATGTCCATATTGTTTTTTTTTATATGCAAATAGACATAAAATTAACAGACCCTTATTATTTCTTTTTTCAAAATTTTGCCATTTTCATACATAAAATAATTATTGAAATTCTTTAAAATCTAAATAGACGTAAGCGCCAAATTTCGTCATCGGACGGCTGAATACGGCGAAATTCCTTTGCTTATCATTGCTTTGATAAAAAAGGTACTACTGTCAAAGATAAAGAATACCTACTAGTGTCAACATTGTCAAAGTCATTCATTTTATTCAACGTTGACAAGTCTTTTTTTGACAGTTGCATGTCATGGGTTTGGTTGGCATTTCGTAAATTTAAACCTATAATGTGCTAAGCAAAGAAATATTTTACATTCTGCCGTCCGATGACGTCATCTTACGTTTTTTAGTTTTTAATTTTTTTCTCAGTAAATAAGCAATATAAAAAATAAATCAATATATATTCGAGAATGCGGAAAAGTAAATGCAAAATTGGTATGTTTTGTTTCATAGCTCAGCAATTTTGAAATGTTGTCCATTGCCGCACTATGACTCGAAATTTTGATAGCCGAAGGCACAACACTATAAAATCCAGGAATATTTTGTACACTCAATGTTGGGTTCCGTTTACGCGCGGTAAATATTTGATGGGCGATTTTACGCTCGCCGTTATGACGCATCGCAGGTGGCGTATCTTTACGACGCTCGATTGCTGTAAAGTTTTCAGCGGGACTTCAGGGATAACGGTATTTTGTAACGTTTGAGCAAATTGGACGATTATAAATCTCTAATCTGCCTAATTAAATAGAGCGCATGCGCTGTGTTTTGCCACAGATATTATAATACTAGTTTCGTTGAGTGAGTGAGGGTACCGGACGCCCAATATGGAGGGTAGGGGAGTTTTATGCACTGAAACTTCATTGGTGTTGCAGGTCCATGGGTGGCGGACATCGCTTACAATAAATCAGGTAATCCGTCTGCTCGTCTACCACTTAAAAATATCTGTTATTTTCAAGTGTCTCCGTTTTTTGATTTCCCGATGGTGCATCGATACGGTACACTGCCTAGCGCGTACGTCTACAAACTCTTTGAGATCAATGTCTGCTACAGCCGACTTTTTGTGTATATGCATGCTATGAGCTCTGAAGATGCGTTTTTGAATGCTACTGAAAATGACACATTGATGATAATGACGATATTAATAATAATAATAATAATTTTCACAACATCTCATACGTTGACCTGATTCCGTACTAAGTAGCTTAAGCACTTGTGTTACAGATATCAGACAACAGAGGAACACAAATATATACTTAAATACATATATTACACCCAGACACTGAACAAACACAAGTGTTCATCGCACGAATGTTTGTCCAGGGTGGGGATCGAACCCACGACCTTTGGCGTAAGAGGCAGGGTCACTACCAATTGCGCCATCCGGTCAGTCGATTAAAAAGTAAACTTTTTTTTTAGCTTTCACAGTTTAAAATTCCTTTTATATAAAGGTCTGATTGAAAATGTTTGTTAAACCTCTGTTAACAAAAATGGTGTTATAAATATTTCACAATACAACATCACATACGTTGATCTGACTCCGAAATAGGTAGCTCAAGCACCTGGGCTACGGATATAATACGAACAGCGGAATTAAAAAAATATATATTTAATACTTTTCTTTTGTAAATACATACTCATAATACATAGAAAATACTCAGACCAATACAAACAGACATGTTCATGCACACAAATGTTTGTAATGCGCGGGGATCGAACCTCGGGATCGGGGATCGGGTGTTAAAAACCACTTTTCATTATTTTTTCGAAAATTTTGTATTACAATCTTTTGTTTCTAACGACAAAACTGCTCTATAACTCAGCTATAACTAGCAAAGGTTTATTGAACATATGTGAATAAAGCCTCCAATCTCTACTTTCCATTATGAAAAAAAAACCCTACGAACAAATATTACCCTGCAAAGCGAGCGGACCCGCGGCGCGAGCGCAATCCCGCGGCGAATATGAAGCGATGCCATTTTGTATAATATTCTGCAATTAACATTCAAATTGAAATCAATGTGCGGATGAACAGCCCTGGGCTAGGGTTGCGCGAAAGTGACAGTGTAGACGGTTCAGTAGAAAGTTTTTTTTTTTTGTGGAATGTATAATTAATGTTATGGATATATCAGACATACCTACATCGAAGTCAATGTACAACTGTGCGGATAAAGAATGTTATCAGAAATGGCGGCGAATCTATTCACTTCTTCAGTGTGCGAGCGAGAAGTGAATAGATGCGCCGCCATTTCTGATCCAATTCTTTATCCGCACAGGTGAGTAGGTACGCGTCACAAAAGAAGTCCAGCGGCAAAACATGGAATTTAAATTTTAGATTCCTTGTGTCTATGGGAATAAGGTAAAGCTGCTGGCATGATCATCAGCACCCAGAGAAGGAAAACTCTGCATTTATATCAAAACCCTCGCCAACCCGTCCTGCCAAGCGTGGTGAGTATGGCAATTACCCCTCATGTGATTGAGGGAGGCCCGTGCCCCAGCAGTGGGGACTTAAATGGGCTGATGATGATGATGATGATGGGAATAAAGCTCAAATTTGCTGAGGGCGACTGAAGCGCGCTTAAAATTGGGTAATTTGTTTTTTTTTTGTTGGTACGATATTTTAAACGTAATTTTCATTTAGTCAGGTCATTTTTTGCTACAATTATTGGTTAAGTCGTTCTCTTCCAAAAGCGTATGAGCGTAGAGTAATAAGTTGTAATTTATTGTTTATATCAATAAAATTGTATCTAGGACTAATTTTTTACCCTGAAAGAAATTATACTCGTACGAACGTGTATGCCGACGTGTTTTATTGCCGTCTATGATGAGCTGCGATGAGGAATGTGCGACCTTAGAGCCTTGTATTCGTTTATTTTTTCTTGATTGCTCCATCAAAAACACAGTCATCTCATCTCAGCGTTAAATTCCCGGTCGCGTCCTATTCTGTTGCTTCGGAGCCCAGGGTACGTTTAAACCATGATCCAGGCACCAGTGAAGTTACAAGTGCACTGCCAATCTTTAAAACTCCTCTAAATCTTCTCCCGGATTGGGCCTCTGGTCCTTACTTAACTCAATTTACAACACAAGAGGAAGATCTTGAAGGCTCATCACACCACGACACAAAACAGCCGCATTTAGGGGAAGTTTTAGATACCCTGCGTGGGTATCCTAGTTTAGGCAAAATGTCAAATATAAGCACTAAAATATAAGATTATGTTCATAACTTTCCACTAGATATAAGTTATTTGCAATTTTTTTTATGTGATAGGTGGCAGACGAGCACGCTGATCACACTTGATGGCAAGCAATTGCCGCCGCCCATGGACACCCGCGACACCAGTGAAGTCACAAATGCGATGCCAACCTTTAAATCCCCTTTTCCCCCGGATCGGGCCACCGGTAACCTCACTCACACAGCATTTTGAGGGACTTCTTTGGTGGCGCGGGCTTTATATATGTTGATCTGATAGATAGTATCGACCCGAGAATAAGTTAGGAGCTGTGTGGTTTTTAAAATCAACGAAGGAACCACAGATATAATATTGTTAAAACATTATGGTGAACCTTTATGGACCACAAAAGATAGGACGACATTTATACATTTTTATCACATTTCCTTAGCCTCTAGTAACTGATTGTCAAAAATATACAGGATGTATCACTGATAAGTGACAAGTAAACCCTTATAGAACAACTTCTGCGTGAAAAAAAAATCGTCTTTTCATACATAATTCAGTAATTTTGGGGATGGTATATTTTTTTCCGAGACAAGACACAATTTTTCTTAAATTTCGAGTTAAATACGTGTCTAAAAGGAGGTTACTGTCCACTGATACAGCCTGTGCATTTTCAAAGCAAGCTTAAATGAACATAAGTTATAAGTCCGCCATGTTAACAGTACCTAACTAAATATATACTTGTAGCCTGGCCCCGCCCTTTCCCGTCAACGTCGGTTGTTAGGTCCCATGTAATACACACATGCTACCATTAGTCTCTAATTATTATTTATTCTGTGCAAATACATACATAACCCAACAATTAGTACTGAGCGCCACTGTTAAAACATACTCTGTGCCTTTTGAAATCGTCAAACTCCTCTAATAATGTTTTATAGAGCTGAAAATAATCAATTTTCCCAAAGAAAGAAGACATTTATTGTTATCGACATCAGAACACACGAAAGAATGAAACAGCTTAGTAAGTATGACCCTATAAACTGTCCCACTGCAGGGCAAAGGCCTCCATCATAGAAATCAAGTTATCGCTACTATGATGGGATTAGGCTTAATCACCACGCTTACCAAATGCGGATTGGTGATCACAAACCAGAGCTATGTTCGAAAAATTCGAAACTTACTTTTCGCTCGGCAATCGAACCCAGGACCCCGAGACCACGGCCTGGTACTTAAACCACTAGACCAACAGGGCGTTCCTTCATTGATACGAAATTGAAAGATAAGGCAAGGCAAATATACGGGGTTAGCAATTTTGTTAAACTTAATCTTAGTTCCAACAAATACATTTTTATTATATTTATATTCTTTTTATTGCAATTTCTTACCGCCCTAAATTACAATGTTATCTGTAAACTCCGCTTCTATCAGTAAAATTAATTTCGATTTTATCTATACTATTTATAAAAAGGCAAATCCTAAAAACAGCAGCAACGCTTATAGGTAATCCGAAAACACGAATCGCCTGCGCGATGTAATCCACACCTAGCGCCATCTATTAGTGTAAAGTGTAACTGAGGTCCCGAACTGAGGGCGGGCCCCTAGTTTAAACTATAATGATTGATATCATATCATCACTAGAAGACATTTGTTCCTTACTTACTTTTTTCTATTATAATTAAACTTATGAATTTATAATACTGGGTCCAGCTATTTTTTTGTTGTTGTCAACCCTGGGCGGGCGGGGCAATCGCCGCCGTATTTTTAACCCTTAGGTACACTGCGCTTGACACGTGGTCCGATCGACCCCCTGTCCCTAGTGCGGGGCCTGGTGGAATTCAGACGAAATATTAGTATTTGACTGCCTCGGTGGCGCTATGATTAGTGGGTCGGGCTTTAAAGCTACGGCTGCGCAAGAGGTCCCGGGTTCGATCCCCGGGTCGGGCCAAAATTTGAACCTGAGTTTTTCTGTTAAGAAACTCTTAGTGTCAGCCCGGAGTCTGGATGTTGGCGGTCTTGTACCTACGCCCGTGCCTCGGAAAACACGTTAAGCCCGATCCCTCTGCGGTCGTGTCACATTGTTGTCCCATCGGATTATGAGGGCAAGGGAATAAAGAATGTACTTATGTTTGCGCACACACTTGAGCACTATGATATATCCTGCGTACGTGGCTGATCGTTGAGATTGGCCATAATCGGTTGGAGGATATTAAAGATTAATCTTGAAGCAAAAGGCTTACAACTAAACCGACGACGGACAAGAATACCTTTCGTATCAATAAGAGACACACAGCGTGTGTGAAAGGGACAGGATAAAGATTTCTGTTTCATTATAGGCCCTCTGGATTCGAACCCGCGACCTTTGCGTCTCATCTGGCTCAAACGGCTACCTAAACAGGTCGTCAAAGTTAACAGCCTCTTATAAAATTAAAAACAATGCCTGAAGAGAACATCTTGATAACCAATTACGGTTACGGCGGCCAATCTCAACGATCAGCCACATACGCAGGATATATCATAGTGTTCAAGTGCGTGCGCAAACACAAGTGCACTCTCTATTCCCTTAACCTCATCCGATGGGACACCAGTGTGACACGACCGGAGATTGGGCGCAGGATCAACGGCCCATTTACTTTCCGAAGCACGGGGGTACAAGACCTCGGGAACTCTTGCGCAGCCGTCGCTTTAAAGTGCGACCCACTACCCACTGCGCCATCAAGGCAGTCAGAATACGTTATACGGCAATAGGTTACAATTAAATGCACACTTGTTTCTTATTTCATAAATGTGCAGTTAGCTATGGCTGATGGTACATGTCGCCATCTTGGCAGCGATTTTTTCGCCGCCCACGCGCCGATACAGGAGTGCATTAATCCGGCGCGGTGTGCGGCCGCTCATATCGGTATTTATGCTCCTCGCGCCCCTGATCGCCTGGTACCAGGGCTGTCGGCACAGGGAGCATTTTCAGTGTAGGAAGCATTTTTGGGCATTTTTTTTTATGAGAAAGGGAGGCAAACGAGCAAGCGAGTCACCTGATGGTGAGTGATCACCGCCGCCCATGGACATCAGCAACACTAGAGGGAGTGGAGATGCGTTGCCGGCCTTTTAGGAAGGTATAGGATCGTTTCTTGAAGAATTGTGATCACCAATCCGCATTAGGCAAGCGTGGTGATTAAGCCTAGTCCCATCATAGTAGCGATGACTTGATTTCTATGATGGAGGCCATTGCCCTGCAGTGGGACAGTATATATCATAAACTATAATATATATTAAAGATACAGAGAGATAAAGATTTATTTATCATATCTGGAGATTTCACAAAAAAATCGGAGAATATTTTGACTCGATCCCTTATCTTGACTTTCGCTCATGGCAAAGGGCTTGCTATATTTGTTATGTCAGTTGGTTGCTTAGTAAACATTACTGTGTTGATTATAAATTGTGAAAATAATGCAAAAATAACAAACACCTTATAAATATTTTATATTTGAAACATAATAAACCAAAAGTAAAAGTAAAGTAGAGTTTCCAACAAATATCGTCGAAAACAACCTTTGTGATACGTTCCGGACTCCCATTCCATCAACTATGGACCACATCTTTGGACTAACTGGTATTATTATAGGTCCATTCCATTCAGTTTTGTATGAACATGTCTGCTTGTATTGGTCTGGGTGTTTGTAGGTATTATAAGTATGTACTTAGTAGGTGTTTGTAGGTATTATAAGTACATACTTATAATACCTACAAACACCCAGACCAATACAAGCAGACATGTTCATACAAAACTGAATGGAATGGACCTATAATAATACAACGTGGAACATTTTCTTTTGTAAATACATATTTACAAAAGAAAATGTATATATTTGTAATTCCGCTGTTCAAAATCAAAATCAAAAATGTCTTTATTCAATTTAAGTCCATACAGAACATTTATGAATGTCAAATATTATGTAATCTACCGCTGATTCGGAATGTCAATTTCTACCGAGAAGAATCAGCAAGAAACTCAGTAGTTACTCTTTTCAAATAATATGGTAATTACAATATTCATTCTTATACAAACTATGATTACAGTGACAGTATGATATACAATGCTTATAATCAATATCGTTTAGATAAATCGGCGAAGGGCGAACAGGCGAAGAGATCAATATGTCCAAGAATCCTTATCATTCAAATAATCATCTACTTTATAGTAGCCTTTCTTTCTGCATTAGGCAGTTTTGTTGATTCTGATATCCGTAAGACACGGTGCTTGAGCTACCTATTTCGGAGTCTGATCAATGTTTATGATGTTGTGAAATATTTATTTATTTATTCCATCTATCCATAATGATATTTATTAGCTGAAATCAAGCCTTTTTTCTTCCCTCCGATAAAGGTCGTAGTCAACCCTATACTACCTTGTAACTCTACACTTCACCGTTGGTGATTAATCCCGGGTGACCCGGTCCGCGTCGTCCGCATTACTCTCCCACCGCAGCCGAAGGGTTTTCTCTAAATTATAAAACAAACGTACTTATACCAGCAGTAAATATAGATGGCATCACTTGCTATTGACTCAAGGTGGTTTAGTAGCTAAAAATTAAAATCGATAGCGTCGCTAGTGTGCCCTACCCGTCACCTTAAGTTAAATATAACTTGATCAGAAACTCCTTGAAAAAGAAAGTGTTGTTAGAATTGTAGTCACGAGATTTCCTACATTATTCTGTAAGCTTACCCAGTGAGGTACCCATGTTATCTGCCTTTTAGGCATTTCGGGAATGTTCAGACCAAACGTGTTGCCTAAATGAATTCCGGTAAAGTAAGCCAAGTTAAATAATTTTGTTTTCAAAGTAAAAACATCCACTTTTGGGCAGAAATCCTGCGCATACCCGACTGACGTTCACAAACATTGAGACGACATAGTAAAAAAACGGTAAAGTAGTTCACCTTCTCATTAAGTACGATGTGCTCGATTTGACGGATCCGTTTGCCCTATGCTAAATCTTTATAAATGTTATCTTCTCTCATGATTATGATTCTAATAGAGCATGTTTGTCATCATAAACTATATGTTTGGTAATTTTGACGAATTTTTATTATCGCAACACCAATTTGGATAATTTAGCTTCAGAATAGCTTATAAGTAACATTCGCTTCTGTGGAACTTACAATAATTATATATTTCACAACATCACATAGGTACATTGATCTGACTCCGAGCTAGGTAGCTCAAGCACCTGTGTTACGGATATCAGAATCAACAGTTATCAAATAAATACATATAATACTTTTCTTTTGTAAATACATACTTACAATACATAGAAAACACCCAGACCAATACAAACAATCATCTTCACGCACACAAATGTTCGTACTGTGCGGGGATCGAACCCGCAACCCTTGGACCAAAGGCAGCGTTCACTACCACTGTTCCAAACGGGTCGTCAATGCTATACCTATGTAAAAAAATGTTTTACATACGTGTAAAACATTTTTTTTTATTTTCAATTTAAAATATAAAGAGTATTACTTTTACCTACTTTGTAAATGACTAAAGCTACTGTTTACACATGTTTGTCTTGTCAGTCAAAGTACCGTAGCCGAAACGTCGAGTAAAATATGTGAGTACACAATGTTGTATCACATAATAAATATCATGTTAATTCCCGTCTTGATTAATTATAGTTATAATGCAACGCGAAATCAAAATACTAAATATACTTTTTGATAGCAAATGTGGACAGTTCCTTAAGTATTTAAGGAATTGTCAACATTTGCTATCAATAAGTATTATATTACCCATATTTTAGCATGCTTAAAAATAAGCAAACCTGTTTACATGTGCTAAAACACTCCGCCACACTCCCCCTTTCACCAGCACTTTAGGTAGCATGCTTAAAGATAGACCGGCGTACGATTTCGATTTTGATACTAAATCTTATACCATAGATTTATCCACGGATAAAGATTAGTCTTTAGGCCTTAGCTAGATTTAACTTTTTTTTTCAGTACCTACGCTTTGCTTATACTAACTTATATATCAATCTGTCGAAGTGCCCCAATATTATGAAGCTGGCTTACTCTCCCGATACACTGTGTCACCGTAAGCCGAGCCTCCGTATCACGCTCATATCTCCACGTAATTTAATACCAAAACAAAAAGCGAAGGAAATATTATCAAAAACTTCACGATGTCGTCGCCCTTACGATACGATGCGATCAGTTAGCGGCACCGACGAAATATGGCGGCTGATTTTTCGATATTAGAGGTAAACTCGTTCGTTGAAATCGAGAGGAGAGCTCTAATTAGAGAGCAGAAGTGATACTACATTGTGATTCCGTTTTTTTTTATAGAAAGGCCAATCAGGATGCCCTCACTCCGCCTGATGGTAAGCGGCCGTGAAGTGAGTGTACAGGAGTCCGGAGTGGAAACATGGGTTTTTTAGGTTGGCAGCACACTTGTGCCTCCACTTGTATAGCCCGTCCATGGGCGTCAACAATCGCTAACTATCAGGCTATCCACCATTCCGTCTGCCAACTACATACTAAAAATCCATCCTCCCTTTTCCACTTCCGAATAACACGTGCTGGACAGCGTTGCCATCCGCATACCATCCAGACAATGGCGGCGCGCACCAAGACGTTTGGCTCCTCGTTCCTGCCCCGAGCCATTAAGACATGGAATGCCCTCCCAGCTCATGTGTTTCCTCTTTCATACAATCCGGGGTCTTTTAGGCGGGAGCGTGAAACGGCATCTCAGCAGGCCATTAGGGTGAGGATGGCAGACACAATCGGTACTTTGTTAGTTCTTTTGTGCCTGTCAGCCTCATATTTGGATTTCACGGCCGCTTACCATCAGGCGGAGTGAGGTCATCCTGATTGACCTTTCTATAAAAAAAAATGATGATAGCTTTTATGAGATCAAATGAAACAAATTAATTTTGTAAACCTTTTCATATTTACGTGTACATGACTGTACCCTAACCTTATCTTATTTATTCATTAATCCTTAGTAAACCCTTTCCGAATTCCTGGAAAAATTATGGCAACGACCAAAGGACTAAGTAGACCTTCAAAGAGTTTGCTCAGAGCAAAAAGGTCTGAAACCTTTTCTGTTCTAATCATACAGTATAGTAATAATAGTCCAGTCTTAATTTAATACCTAAATATTCGGGTAATACTTAATCTGTTTAAGGGTCGATTTTTTTTATAAATAGTTACCTTTTGGTTAAATTGACTATAGTTAACTGCCTAACCAATAGTCAAAGTGACGTAATTCTTTGTAATATAACTATTGGTTAAGCTAACTATAGTTCATAAAAACACATGTTGGCGATATTTGACCATTGGTTAACAATTTAATCCATTAGTTCAGTTTAACTGCGGACCAAAAAATCGGCCCTTAGTATTTTGTCAAATAATGAGACATGATTTTAACTTTTTTGAAATCAAACATTAATGTTTTTCTAAATTAACTTGATGATAGATACAACCCTATTTGAGCAGCTTTCAAAGTTGAGAAGCATTTTATTTGGGCGTAAGCATTTTTTTATGTGATAAGTGGCAGATGGCACACGGATCACCTGATGGAATTACACCATGGAGTGTCCAACACCAGTAGTCACAAAGGTGCTTTCAACCTTTTCCGCTTTTCTCCGAATTGGGCTTCTAGTACCCTCACTCTCAATCATAGCAGACACATCGAAAATTAATTGATATTTGCTTTCAACAGGACTTTGGGCCTTACGATCTTAAGATACTATTTTCCCAATGGTAAAAATTTCCCTTATCTAAATACCTTAGAAAGTTCCACGTTGGTAGCGATAAGTTAAGATAGCACAGTCCCGCTAAAACAGCCGGGTTGGCCCTGTGCCATGTACCCTGGCCCCGGGCCACAACCACAAATTTCCTCAAAAACCATCTCAATACAAACCTGAACGGAAAATGCCTTGAAAATCTAATCGAGAATCTTTAGACGAGAATATAAATAACATAAGGATTGTAGTACATTATTTAAAAGTTTAACGAACAAGTTGAGAAATAAACTTAATCTTTTCAAGTCCCATATTCCGTGAGAGATATTAGGAAAGTAGAAAAAAGCACTACTGCTCTTTTAGCCACGCAGTAGGCCACGATGATTGTGCCGTCATACCAGGTGGGCCGTCATCTCGTTTGCTACCGCAATGGTACAAAAACAAACGGCCACAGATAATCTGTCAATCAGAATGTAGACCATGCATAAGAACGAGCTCTGATTATTAAAGAAATATGGTTCCGGATGCGACTGGCTTACTAGGAGCACAGAATTCTAAAGAGCTGTGCGTCTAGCTCGCAACTAATTGTTATTTGAATACGCACGTGACAGAAATACAGTCGCCAGCGCACGCCCCTCGCATGTTAACGTTACAAAAAACTCAGTAAGACTAATAAATCGTCTTAATATCTCTCCGTGGATGGAAATTTAAACCTCCAAGTTTCAACTCACGGGAAACGGGAATTTGGCACGTCAAAACGCGAGGGAAATCGCGCCAAAAAACCGCGCAAGATGGCCGCCTTGTCCCTGGCAGCGACAGATGGCGCTGTCGCCGGCTGTCAGATTCGAAATCCGAACGTTTAGAGCCGTGGCCGTCTAATTGAGCAGTCGAACTTACGAGAATCGTAAAGATGGAATTTTACGATATAGAGAAGGATAGGGCGACCGTGTATAAATCAGGTGGAAGGCAAATATTACTGTCAGGGCGGCGTCATAAACGGGGCATTCGCGATCATTTATCCCGGCTAAAATAAGCTGCGCGCGCGTCGCTAAATGCAGTTTTGCTCATTTCGCGCGTAATCCCCGGATTAGCGCGCGATGGATGTCGGCGCGTTTTCGGTGCGTCTTGCGCCGTAAATAAGCGAATATATTTGCCGCGTAATAAGCTTGGGATAATTGCTGCGCGCTATGCTTTCCTGGTACTTGAGTTTAATTAACACGGCTCTGGTTTGGTGGTTGGACTGTTAAAATGAGATGATTGGTCGTGGATTTGATTACCGACTTAAATAATAATACGGATGACATAACTTATTAAAGTCACAGACAGAATTCTAGTTAGAGCAATATTTTTGGGATCAGCTGTCTATATCATTAAATGCTTGCTGTCAGGTAATCCATAAGGTTTTCTGGAAGAAATCGCTACAAGCGATAAGACCGCCTTATTGTACTGTCTGTTGCTGTTGTTGTATCATGCTTGTATTTTATTTTTGTGCAATAAAGAATATCTATCTATCTATCTATCTTGTATGCTGACATTTCCGTCGCACTCTACATAAAGATAAGACCCATTTACCTACATCGCTCATGGTATGGAGGTGACCAGAAACACTGTATGACTCTCCCTACCAAACAGAATGCAATAAAGAATAAATATGCAGAATGAAAAACAAAACTGAATAAAATGCATCCTATCATCAATATGCAAATAAAAAAATATCAAGAAAACTTCTTAGGGCCGAGTTCAACAACTTTTCGAACAAAGGTAATCACGCTTTAACCATGCAAGCACCTATAGCAAGCACGGTTATCGAACGGATCAAGCATGTCACCTGAAGGCAAATAATCGACCCCTTCATTACAAATGGCGAAATAAGCAAAATATATAAAATAAAATTCTTCAGAATATAAAATTCTGGCTAGCCCCTTTTAATAAATTAAATTGTGTGTTAGGACAAGATGACATGAGCTTTAGTAAGGTAATAACTTAAGATCGGGATTAATGCTTAGTTTCAATTTCCGCCACGAGTTTACGTTCAGCATAGGATTTTTTCGCAGTTTTTATCTAATCATTTAGTTTTGTACATACCCTAAAGAATTCAGAGAAACTTTATTAAACTTCACCATGATATAGAAGCGTGGGCGTCGGTCGCTGTAATCGGAGAGATACAAATGACTTGTGCCCACCTCGGAGTGACAAAAAGCTACCCGCGCCGCCCACCTTGTTACACCCGTAATGTATGAGCGGCGAAATTAAATATAGACGAGACGCGCGACGATGGTGGACTTTTTAGGAACGTGGACATTACTAGTTCTAGTATTTACTTAATATTATTGTCACCTTCATCATCATCATCATCATCAGCCCATTTAAGTCCCCACTGCTGGGGCACGGGCCTCCCTCAATCACATGAGGGGTAATTGCCATACTCACCACGCTTGGCAGACGGGTTGGCGAGGGTTTTGATATAAATGCAGAGTTTTCCTTCTCTGGGTGCTGATGATCATGCCAGCAGCTTTACCTTAGTCGCCTTTTACGACACCTCGGTAAGAGTGAGGGTGGCCTATTCTACTCTGCCGGGGACCACACGGCTATTGTTCACCTTATTATAACTAAACTAGTGACTCGTCCTCACTAGTATAGTTATAATATGTAGTTAAATATAAAAGAGACCGTCGCCGCGGTAAGGATGGTGGACTTTTGAGGAACGTGGACATTAACTTTTTTTTTTTTCTATATGGCTGCTACGGACATTAACTCCCTTATGACAGAACGTGGCTCTATTGTTGATCTTGGTTTAAAGTATTAAACCAAATGCCAAATGAAAGTGACAGCATCATTTTAAACCATGACTAACTTTAGTCTCTGTTTTGTAGTAAGTGGGTACTAGTTCAGGTATTTACTTAAAATTAATGTCACTTTATTACAAATAAAGTCCCGTCCATACTAGTATAGTTATTAAAATGAAGTATAGAAGACACCTTCGATGACGGTGGACTTTTTATGTTGCACTGTGATTGTGAAGTGGGTCGCACTTTAAAGCGACGACTGCGCAAGAGGTCCCGGGTTCGATCCCCGGGTCATGCCAAAGTTTCGGGTACGAAATTCTCAGTGGCTGCCCGGAGTCTGGAAGTTGGCGGTCTTGTACCCCCGTACATCGGAAAGCACGTTAAGCTGTTGGTCCTGCGATCCCTCTTCGATCATGTCACCGTGTAGTGTCCCATCGGAATATGAGGGTAAGGGAATAGAGAGTGCACTTGTGTTTGCGCACACACTTCATCATCATCATCATTTCAGCCAATGGACGTCCACTGCTGGACATAGGCCTCCCCCAACGTTCTCCACACAGATCGGTCCTGTGCCTCCCGCATCCAATGGATTCCCGCGATCTTCACCAGATCGTCGGTCCATCTTGTAGGAGGCCTGCCACGGCTGCGAGTTCCTGTACGTGGCCTCCACTCGAGCAACATAACACACACACTCTAGCACACACTTGAGCACCATAATATATACTGCGTACGTGGCTGATCTTTGAGACTGGCCGCCCTAGCCATAATCGGTTGAAGTATATTATTATTATTTATTATTTTGATCTAGATCCGGCATGCGACATTTGAAGAACAATACCAATTTGTTTTTCATCATACTTAATATTCACTTTCCCGTCCCTAAATCCTGAAGCATCCCAACAAGAGCAACCGGCGCACGCGCCGCCGCGCGATCAATCAGCCGCACGCGTCGTGACGTCACAGCGTCGCGACGCTGACGCATGCGTGCTAAACGGAGCCAGGGGTGTGACGGGCTCGGTCTCAGCGTGTCATTTGTCATTCCCGATTCGTCAAAAGGCGTCGCTTGGGTGCCCGGGGTACGCTTGACCACGCAATTGCAAACTAGGGTGCGACTCGCCTGATGGTAAGCGACCACCGCAGCCTACAACTCCAGAGGACTTGCATACGTGATGCCGACGCCTTGAAAACCTTAAACATTGCTATTCTTAGTTCAGGTGACGGTTAGGGCACACTAGCGACGCCAATTGATTTAAACTGTGAGCGACTAAACCGGATATCTTTTTTATAATTTCGAAGCTTAAGCCTCTCGGAAAACACTTATACTAGGTATTTATTTAATACTCAAACTTACTTAACTGTTGGGTCTGCTTTTGTACTCAAAATTTGAATTACCGCCAAAAACGGCTACTTATGGTTTTAATTCAAATTTCGAGTGCAAAAATAGATCAAAAAGTAATGCACAATTATTAAAATAAATAGTACAAATGTTTGCTTAGACTCCCGTTCCGAAATTGTTTAAAATAAATCCGGTTTAGTAGCTAACAATTTAAATCGATTGGTGTCGCTAGTTAAGGTTACCCGACGCCTTCGGCAATTTAAATTTATAGATGACTAGTGGCCCGCCCTCACTTCGTTTCGGGATATTCATTTTACTCTATACCGATAGATGGCGCTAGGTGTTGATTACATCGCGCTAGCGTTTCGTGTTCTCAGATTACCTCCAAGCGTTGCCGCTGTATTAGGAGGCTCAAAGTCACCCAGAGAGCAATGGAAAGTGCTCGGAGTCTCCTTGCGAGATCGTATCAGAAATGATGAGATCCGCAGGATAACTAAGGTCACAGACATGGCCCAAAGGATTGCATGCCTCAAGTGGCAATGGGCAGGGCACATAGCGAGGAGAACAGACGGCCGTTGGGGCAGAAATATCCTCGAGTGGAGGCCACGTACAGGAAGTCGCAGCCGTGGCGCCCCCCACAAGCTGGACCGACGATCTGATCGCGATAATCCAATGGATGCGGGCAGCACAGGACCGGTCTGTGTGGAGAACATTGGGGGAGGCCTATGTCCAGCAGTGGACGTCTTTTGGCTGAAATGATGATGATGTTTGCCGGTGTCTTTAGTTTTTACCTCTATATAAATAGTAGAGATGACGAAATTAAGGTACATAAAAAACCTCTTTGGCGTACTGGAGATAGGTCATCATCATCATTTCAGCGTTGCATCCAAAGTTGTCTTTCACGATGCGATCCAGGATTTGATCAGTCCGGTAATTTCAATGAAACGACTGCCTTATGAACTTTGCGACCCTTACACAGGGGGGCCACAACAAATGCAACATGGTTACACAACACGGCGGCCAATCTCAGCGATCAGCCACTTACGCAGGATATATTATAGTGCTCAAGTATGTGCGCAAAAACAAGTGCAGTCTCTATTCCCTTGCCTTCATATTCCGATGGGACACCAATGTGATACGCTCAGAGAGGGATCGGGCTTAACTTGCTCTCCGAGGCACAGGGGTACAAATAACGTCAAATTGCGACTGACCGGATGGCGCAATTGGTAGTGACCCTGCCTCTTACGCCAAAGGTCGTGGGTTTGATCCCCACCCTGGACAAACATTCGTGCGATGAACACTTGTGTTTGTTCAGTGTCTGGGTGTAATATATGTATTTAAGTATATATTTGTGTTCCTCTGTTGTCTGATATCTGTAACACAAGTGCTTACGCTACTTAGTACGGAATCAGGTCAACCTATGAGATGTGAGGATTATTATTTTATTTTATTTTTTATTTATTTTAATTCCAGACTCAGGGCTGACACTGAGAATTTCTTAAAGTAAAACTCAGGTACAAATTTTGGCCCGTATAATAATAACCATATCCGAATATGTGTACAACCCCTGTTAGAGAAACAATAGCAGACGAACTTCCTCATAATACCTATAGCTTAACTCCCTGCCGAGGTCTGTTTTTCCTGACCACTATAATCTGGACATCTTTAAGGCAAGAGAGAACAGGCGTCTTCTAGGTAGACGCGTGGTGATTCAGGTACGATTGTGGTTAGGCGCTAGCCTTGTCTAACAAAAAAAAATCCATCATACGCAATAAATAATATCAATAAAAAACCATTCCCTCTAGTCGGTGCCTCATTACTGAGAATCGTGGTCACTGGAACTCATCAACCAAAAAAAAAATTCACCACTTCGTAGAACTTTAGTAGTAAAAACCCATTCATATACACTTTAAACTGAAATTGAATATATACATAATTTCCAAACACTTAAATGCATTATTATTTTTCCCATAATTTCATAGAGATATTTTTTTGCAAGTCCATTCGGACTCGGAATCGATTGTATTAGCATAATATATCGATTTGTCATTGTCCGAGTGATTTCTCGGTAATTGGCCGTCATTATCTCTCCGAAGCTAATATAAACATAGTTATCGAGCTTAGTAATCTACTCGAATGGCCCGCTTTTAATTAAATCGATTCTTTTAGGGCGAGCGATTACTCGATGGTTAACAATCGATTATTTGTTCTGGTTATAACTTTTTAATGCTTTTATCGGACAGTAACAAATGCTTGTGGGGATTATTGGATTTTTCTAATCTTTATTGGAAATCTTATTAGATTCTTTCACTGCGTGTTAGAATAGTAAAGTATTCTTAACTGATTTTCTTTTATGTTTGTTATGTTTGATGATATTGTTTGATAAATAAAATGTCTATTTCTAACTTGAATTCAGAAAGAGGGTTTAAAAGACTGTTTTCGTATAAACTAGATGCATATTTTTTGACTCGCGTAGTTTTTTTTTTTAATTCTTCATCTACATCTAGTATTTTAAGTGTAGAAATTTTTGAATAGTCGACCTGGATGGAAGTGTTGACAACCCTACAGGGTGCCTTCAAAAATGTAAATACCGAGACGCCCAGTTTATTTTTAATTGCGAGTGCTCCACCGATGGTGTTTCTGAACTCCTATTTTATACGTAGTAAATAGATACATTTATAATTAGGTTACAATTAAAGAAAGAGAGTTACCAGTCAATTCTACCTACTGTGTTCCCAAATCATTAGAAAACCTAACCTAACCAAAAGACGGCTGGTTTGATTAAGGCAAGAGTGAACAGGTATCTTCAGGCGAATTCGTAGCAGGACCTCCTCGTCGCTTTTCATCGGTATGATTAATTTCTGTTAAGCACTATCCTAAAATCTTTAAAAATATGATAGGTATGAATGTATTACAAATTGTTTCTGGTTCCAGATAGAGAGTATATCTAAACAGTTTTAGCTAATCAAGAAAGTTTCCACCAAAAAGTGGAATTTTCAATTTTTTAGGGTTTAGGACAGAATCTTATGAATGAATGAATGATAACTTTATTTGACGCAATACAAAACAAGGAAACTTAATTAGAAACAGAACCTAGACAAAAATAACAAAAGAAAAGTAGGACAACATTATCCCTGTATGTGACAAACAGGCGGCCGCTTAGCAATAGTCGAATATAGTTTTATAAGATTTTTTTATTGATTACTTTACAAACTTGACCACAATCTCGCCTGATGGAAAGCGAAACGAGGTTAAATATGTTACGCGTTCGCCTAGAAGAGGCCTGTTTACTCTTACCTTAGAGATGTTTAAGTGAGGTTATATTGGAGTATCTCATTATTCTTATTAGACAGGCACAAGTTGCGGTTATCACAGATGGCTCAGCCATTGCGCGACAAAACGCTGCGGTCGCCGCGACCGCAGGCTTTAGCGACGGCTAGCTCTCGTTAGCGTTTATTTGCGCTTTTTGCGCTTTTTGCGCTATTTGCGCTTTTTTAGACTTGCGGTTCGGGTCACCATGAAGAAAGAAAGGTCCTGATAAATATCCGGACGTGTGAGTCCGGACATTTGAGTCGCAATAAAGAAACTTTGCTCTTCTAAACCCACATAAATGTGTGGTTCGGTTTTATTATAATGAACGCAAAGATGGCTAGGTGATTTTATTAATTAATTTATAAATGAAATTTGACACAGTCTGCCACGAGTCTTTGGCTCGAGTATAACATCTACCACGTACCTCAGTTCTGTGGAACGGTTTGGCTGCAGGAGTATTTCCGGCTACGACTTAGGGACCTTCAAGAGAAGAGCGTACCTACTCTTTTTTAAAAAGGCCGGCAACACGGCGGATGTTCATGGGCGGCGATGATTACTTTCCATCAGGTGACTCGCTTGCTCGTTTGTCCGCCTCCGTAATTAAAAAAAGCCTATCATTCATTATTGATGAATTACATACTCTACTATCGGCCGCGAGTCTTTGCGACTAGTATGGTAAAATTGGCAGACTGCAAGATCTTTTAGATGTTTTTGACTTTCGTCGAGACCATGACAAGAACGTTTCAGGATACATTTTTTTTAATGATATAGGTGGCAAACGAGCCGACGGATCATCTGATGGTAAGCGATTCCTAAAATGCGAAGCCTAAAAGTTCAAAAGCCAGAATAAACTTACAAGCATGGAGAAAATATCTCACACAATATACTTCTGTGATATTTTCGTACAAAGATCGCAACTAGGACATGTCCTGTCTAAATACGGACGGATGCTAACCCTACGTGCGGTCAGAGCAAAGCAGGTCTAATGCCGACGAATAACGTGAGGTTAAGCTGAGATATAAATCTTTTTCTCATTATTTTTGTCAGTCTATTTACATTCCTGTAAATAAACACTGGGTCACATCAAGAGTTCTACAAATGGATCTAAACGAAGTTGCCGCCGCTCGACGCTAGATGGCGCTGTACTAAAATATTTGTCATTGATAATTTCTAGTTACCGAGTAGCTTGTAGATACCGAGTAAATACTTGCTTTGGTTCTGGTTTTAGTCGAATGTAAATAAAAAGTAGGTATAAAAAGATAAAATAAGTTAACTTAATTTTGAACTGAATCAACTTATTATACAGAGATAGATCTTTTGAGGATAATAATTTTGTTAAGGTGACGGGTATGGTACACTAGCGACGCCAATTGATTTAATTTGTTAGCAACTAAACCGGATATCTTTTTAACAATTCAAATGCAGCCTCTTGGAAAACACTTATACTATTTATTTAATACTTATACTACTTAACTTTTGGGCCTGCTTTTGTACTCGAAATTTGAATTACCGCCAAAACTGGCCACTTATGGTGAAATTTCGAGTGCAAAAACAGATCAAAAAGTAGTGCACAATTATTAAACAAATAGTACTAAATGTTTGCTTAGAGACTCCGAAATTGTTTAAAATAGATCCGGTTTAGTAGCTAACAATTTAAATCGATTTGTGTCGCTAGTTAGGGCTACCCGTCGCCTAAATATCGGTATTTGAGTAGACCAAAACTAAGGTTAATAGAACCTCCTCCATTTTTGAATTCTGCTAATATATTCTAATAAATTGACGTGCTGAAACAAATGTGGTTACTAAGATTAGTTTATATTCAATTTCGCTTTATCTAAGCGTATTATTTACAACATAAACTTCCGAAAAGCGAGGCCCGCCCCAGAGCAAACACGACCGCTCCGTATTCCGTTGTAATTGAACATCGTATGCAAACGCCACCTCTTTAATATTTATAGCACCCTGGTACTCGGAGGACAGGTGGTACCTCGTGTAGCCTCTTTTTTGCCTTTTCCTTGTATTTTAAATGAAGTTTAATTTGGTAATCGTAGGGATTAGAATATTTTCTTATTTGATATATAAGTAGCCATTTTTTTATTAAGGTACTGTTACACATGCTTATTTTCATGCTACTTTTAAGCAAGTGCTACTAAGGAGCATGGGTGGACGGACGTGCTACAAATAAACATGCAAATTTTGAGCATGCTGTTAAGTTTGACTGACCGGATGGCGCAATTGGTAGTGACCCTGCCTCTGACGCCAAAGGTCGTGGGTTCGATCCCCACCCTGGACAAACATTCGTGCGATGAACACTTGTGTTTGTTCGGTGTCTGGGTGTAATATATGTATTCAAGTATATATTTGTGTTCCTCTGTTGTCTGATATCTGTAACACAAGTGCTTAAGCTACTAAGTACGGAATCAGGTCAACGTATGAGATGTTGTGAGAATTCACGACGATTGACCTGGAAGGCATACGAATATTTGCAAAAAAATATTAAAATGGACGTCTACAATATCGTTATGACTCTACTTAATAACAAGCTAAACTTGACCAACTTGAAATCTCGACCAACCTAAGAGAGTGTATCGGAAAGGTATCCATCTAATTTATAATAACATTTCCCTTCTAGAAGTGAAAAACATTATGGAACTGGACCAAAAGAATTTCAAAGTGTAGCTTAACTTTGAAATTCTTTTGGTCCAGTTCCATAATGTTTTTGAAAGCTTATTATACAGTTGTACTGCCCTACCAATTATATTATTTTTTATTAGCGCTGTCTTGCACTTAGTGTTTTCTATTTTTGGTCTTCTAGGGTGGAGTCCTAAACCATTGGCTCTTTATATTTGTATTAGTGACCCGCCCTCGCTTCGTTTCGGGACATTAGTTGTGCCAATAGATGGCGCTAGGTGTCGATTACATCGCGCAGGCGTTAAGTGTTTTTGGATTACCTATAAGCGTTGTCGCTGTCTGTAAGATTTACCTCTTTATAAATAGTATAGGTGTATACAGCTTTACTCATTTTTAAGCATGCTTATTGATAGCAAATGTGGACATACGTCTTCTCTATCGTTTCCCTTTCCTTGGTTGACCACCAGTGTGTTATGGATTGGCTCCATCTACCGTCATTGGCTAAGGCTCTCTTACAACGGTAAATTTTCTGTCACGTCAACATTCAAATTGAGCTTTGTTTGAATGAGCACAAGAAATCTCAAATTTTATTTCCGCGGGATTTCTTTCATGGCGCATACATGGATAATATAATAATTTTGCAATGCACAAACGAGTGCAACATGACAATTGCACTCTTCTCACGCTCATCCCTCCATTATACCAGCGATCATAGAGCCGTGCTCTATGCTCTCCGGCCATTATGCCAGCTTACTCTAATGTAACGCCGCCATCGGAAATAATCGCGCAGATTATGCCGTCATTTTAATCAATGTCTAGTTATCGTGTGCGCCGGTTTGCGGTCGTGTTATGGCCTATAAGCATGCCAATAAGGGTACCTAAGTCCTAATCATATTGGGAACCAAAGGCAAAAGTACTATTTGTAATGTTACAAACTGGAGTTAAAATTTTGTGCATCTAAAAAGATAGGTGCATGACAGTAGGTACAAATTAGAACACACCATTTTGTACCTACAATGCTTTATAATAATATTTTAGTCTTGGGTTTCCGATAAAAATCAATAATAAGGGAAGGCAGTGCAAAGTAGTTTAACAAATGAAATTGAGAATGGCAGAATTATACATTATTTTATATATTAATATTATTACATTACATAAATAATAATAAACAATACATACAATCTTAAAATCTACCAAAATCTTAAGAATAAATTAATATGTCCTTTGTTTTTTTTCTCAGAAGTAATTAGAAACAAAAAAAGATCTTATATATTTAAAATTTTATTCGCCGTATCTAACTGGCAGCAAAAAAATAAAAGTCGTGAATCTATTAATGATTTTTTAAATTAATATTTAACTATTATTTTCAATTTAAATCATTAAGTTTGATAAAAGTAAGATCATATTCTGAGTGATGCAGTGATGAAATCACAAATTTCTTTTTATTCGAATAGCGCGTGTCTCAATTAAAACCAAAAAATGACCAACACTAAAACCTCAATCTGACAGATCGGCTTGACGGCCAACGATCGCGCACCTCTATCAAAATTACGCAAAAAAAAAAACAAAAACCCCAAAAAAAACCAACGGATGACCGTATCGAAAAAGCAATAAGATGCACGTCAAAAGTAACTTGAGTTACAATTTTAATCTTGTCGAATCCGCGAGTTTATTGTGATCGAGGCTCCTTGCTGGGGACATAATTTTCGTTTTCAAAGTTTTATTTAATAAGGACTTCTTGCTATAAGAAATCATATTTAAGTCGGCGGCTTCGGTATAAATTCGAGATTTTTATAACCGACTCATTATTATTTTTGAACGGGCGAAACGGCCTCTTATGAATAAAAAGTTGTCTTTATTTTGATGCAAAAATATTGTTTGCTGACAAAAAGTTATTGAGGAGCGGGCGGGTGGCGGCGCAGGGCTGCCACTCGCGCACAATTACTGATTTATTGATTATACACAGTAAAATAAATAATAGCACGTTTATTATCTATGATATCTATGATGGAGGCCTTTGCCCAGCAGGGGGACAGTTTAAAAAGTGGAGTAACTCTTAATTTTTTTACATCTTTATTAGACACATAATAGTAAGTATTAATAGAGCGGCTCTTTTTAATTTGAACACTGTACTAAATATTATTTAAAATATATTATTTTTATATATACCATTGTCAATGTTGGTGTCTATGAGCGGCGGCAATCGCTTACAATCAGGCGATCCGTCTGCATCACATAAAAAATACTGGTAGACTTGTTGTGGTTGACTGGTAGAAAATGCCTCTGGGCATTAAGTTCGCCTATTGTATCGTTTTGTACAATAAAGTTTAAAATAATTAAATTTAGGTTCACAAATATTGTGAATGTATAGGCTCTTCTACAGACAACCACACATCGGGTTACCAAAATCTGTCAAACATCCTCAATTTGACATTGAACAAAAGTTGATTGACACTAAGGTGAGAGTCGATGGATGAAATTTGACAGTTTCGAATTAGTTAACGTGTATCTGTCAGAACTATTAGAATTGTATTACAAGAACCAGTTGATTAACTAGCTATTTAATTATGTCCAGCATAGTTTGTAGGCCAAATTATATTAATAGGATTTTAACGTTTTCGACATAGAAAAGGAAAAGGTTTTTTTTATCTTATTCAGTTAAGAATAACAAGAATGAAAAATAATTTATTTATGCAAAAATATAATTTCAGTTAAGCCATAAGTACAAGTGAAGGTTTTTCTGCATCGAAAATTGTTTTTTTTTATTTATTTATTTTTCAAGGGAAACATACATACCTACTGATCAGAAAAATTACATAACACACATTTCCATCCAACACATATAACAACAAAGTTTCCTCAGCTAAAGTTAAATCACGCCCTAAATTTTAATTTTCATGTCAAAAATAAAAATGTTTCGCCTAGTTATACAGACTCGAATGCACAATAAACATAGTAAACATTTATTACATGTTTCTGTCAACCTCTCTCCCCACGATATAAAACCGCACCAAACATGTTGTTTGCTGTCATATCGTGTTTTGCATCGAGAGATCGTGTTACGGATCGGGCCTTCGATGCTTCAACTTATTAGTTTCTTGTTTACTACGAATGTTAACTAGCTTTTTTTATTAATAAAATATCTTCTCCATGCTAACACGGTAGCCATACTCCATGATTCATAAGAATGGTGAATATCGCTCGCATACCAGGAATTTTTGGTCTATTACCACATACCTGCTCCATCAAACGGATCGCCGTTTATTATAAGTAGATGGGTATTTTATAAAATTACTATAATTTCGGTCAAACAAAACTACGACCTGTCAAAATTGACGTCGGTAAATCATCGGCTTGACCCTTTTTTGTGATGCTTAATAATTTCGTTAAGAGGTTTTTAAATGGCCGAATATTTGAAATAGCTGCTGGTACTTTATGGTTTGGATCATTTCGATCGGAATTTAAATGACTAACGCGTTTTCAAATTGGATTAGATTAACGTAAGATTACGGTAATCTTAGAAACGCACGGACAATTTGTTGGTTCATTGCGATCGAGAGGTTACTGTTATTATCCGTTCGTATTTTACTAATGACAGTCTTAGGAATTCGTGCTTTACTTCATTCATCACGAATGCATGTTTTACAACTTCATAATTTTTTAACTTAACTGCAAGTTCATCTCCAATCAAAAAATGAATCTATAACTTATCTGTCGATTGATGGATCATTTTTATTTGTAGTCCATTGACTACAAATAAAAATGTAGTCCATACTAAGGGCTCAATCAATGCTTATATTGATAGCTTTTTGCATAAATATTAATTGTGTAAATGATCGAGAATATGTCAGTCAAAGCTCTTCTGCTGTATTTTCCATCTATACATGTAAATCTTTACATGTCATCAGGTGTCATATTATGGTTAAACACGTGAAAAAAGAATGCATAGAAAAAGTTAAATATGTTTGTCATATCAAAGTTTGTAATGAATAAGTAAACAACACAATAAAGCAGGATAAAGCGGAAACTATTAAAGCGAGCATCTGATCCGAGCGAGTCGCCGATAGCGAGTGATTTATCTCGCTCACTCATTATTCATATCTCAACAAAGAGGGGCATAAATTACGCGGCCCGAAATATCTAAGTCCTAATCCATTCGCCTCGGCTGTCCCCGGCTGAATCCGATTTTAAAATATTTATGAAAAGGCACCAAAGAAAAAAGGCACAAGTCCAGAGACAGAATCAGAAATAAAAAAAGACGTACGAGCTCCGAGTCTCAGCGAACGTCGGAAAAAAGTTAAAATGATTGTGGGGCATCCCGATGTAGCGTTGTTTTTTTCTCGACGTATCCCCGTTTCATTAGATTCGTTTCAATTCTGTCGGGATTAGTCGGAGAAAGGTCTCTTAAGGATAAAATGCGATGGCCGTTGATTTATAAAGATCCCTCGGACGATGAGACGTAATTAATTGTGCCCTCTATTTTTGTGTTTACGTGGCAGGTGCTGATTTACGTGCGATCCGGCCTTCAATCTCATGGCCATGCCAAAGTTCCTGTCTGTGCAGAGCTTAGCAATTCTAACAATAATAATGTTACTGGCCAAGATTTATCTTAACAATGCTGTATATCAAGTCCAATCCTACTAACGCCTCAACAGATATTGTTGATTCATCTAATAATGTAAAAGCCTCATCAATGTTACAGAGTTTGTAAAACAGTGGTGTGAATATATGTAAGTAAGCTTTTATGTCGGTCATTCATACTTATGTCATCATTATGCCAGTAAAAATCATTCCAAACACGGATCATGTCATCCAAACATGTTTCCATTTAAATTCGTTGGTGGCCTGTACGCCTGTATGGCATGACAGCAGACAATGTCGCGACCGAATTCGGAGCTTGCGCTCAACATCAACAGTATCGCGACATTCTCGCGGTCGTAATGGCGCATTGTGGCCCACGTGCGCCGTCGCTGGTACTGACAGCTCCCGAAATTAGTCACGTGGCCGTTAATAGGCACGGGGGTGCCGCGTTTTTTCCCGGCTCTCGTACACGCTTGTTTACAACAGTTGGTGGCTATCGATCCGGCCGGATATAGACTTAAACACGGCGTAACCGTTCCCCTGCGCTCCGTCGTGTTTTCCATCGATTTCCACCGGACGGAGGTCGCGCTCCGGGCAGCGTATTATGTATTATCTCCGAAAGGTTCTCGTTGCGCTTTGCGTGTAATCGGCGGTGTGTGCGCGCGCGCGTGTGTGTGTCTCGGGGCGCACTGCTCGATTAGCGCCCGGCACCGCCGCGCCGCCTGATTGGGCCATCCATCACGCGCCCCCCTCCCCCGCCCGCGCACCCCTGCCCCGCAGGAGCGAGGACTCCTCTCCGGCCGCCGGACGACTCTCGACCTTCAACCTGCACCTTTCAGTCTTCATTTGGTTGCAGAAGCAGAACCGGCTCCACCGACGCGTTAATGCCGCGACGCGCGCACCAGAGATCGAGGCGTATTTTTAAGACGGATACTTAGTGCGTTACATTATTATACTTTTGTTTTTTTTCCGTCGCGGCCGTGTAACCCACACGGTCGTGTTTTCGTACGGGGGTCGACGCACCGCTCCGGTTATGATACCGAATGCCTTCGTATTTTTGATTGAGGTTTTATTTTATTTAGCGCGACGTTCGCCCTGATTACGTTTCTCGTATTCGTTTACCGCTCGGCCGGTTTTTGTTTCGACGCGTTGCATTGTTCGTAACGAGATCGATTTTAACGATAAGCCGGCTTTTAATGAAGACGTGGGTGTGCGCTGTTTTAGCTTCGGCTACTACACCTACTGCACTGTAAGCTATGACACTTCCGCTACTTATCTGCGTTGTCATTCCTTTATCGGAATCTGATCGATCATCGAACATGGAACAACAGAGATTGCCATCGTTTCGACTATCGCCTTATTCGACGTTCTATAAATAGACACACTCAGGTGCATATGACGATTCAAAATCAAGTTTACAAAATATTTGCTTCACTATTCTACTCTAAGGAAGTTAGGGGTTTTATATAGCAGCATTCACTATCAAGTTCACCATAGGGAGAAGTTTTAAGTATCGAATGGTTCAACGTTTTTCAACAAAAATTGCGGAATCTCCAGCGAAAAGCTGATAGAAACGTAAAAGAGTTGACTAATTTGTAATAGCAAACAGTTTGACTTAGACCGGACAAGGTTATCTGGTCGTAAAAGCATCGCTCGTAACGTGGCAACTCAATAAACGGAAGCAAACCGAGCAAGAATGTCGTACGACCGTAAAACAGTCGTAAAAGTGGCAATATTAATATCGTATCCATTTCGGTGATATCTCCTTACGACGCATTGAGGAATTGTCACGGTGTGTGTTAATGCCGTTTTTGAATCTACGAGGTGGGGCTTGATTTTGGAAGATTTGATGGTTGTCGGACGAAACTCACACTTTTTGTTGAGTTGAAAACATCTTCAAACAATAAATTGACTCGTATTATTAAGGCATAATTGCACTTAAGGAGTCACGGTATTTCTTGATTCAAGTATTCGTGATAATTCTGTTGCTTTTACTTTTCATAGTGCTCGGAAGTCGAAGAAATTACGAGGATTTAATAAGAAGACAATCAGGTTTTAGTCAAGACATTTAACAGTGACATAGAAAGAAAAGGCCAACGGTCTTCACACACTCAATTGTCAGACAAAACTTTAAGAATAAACAAAATCTGTCAAGATTAATAAACCCGAAACATTAGCCTATCTCCAACGAGGCATTGAGGGATCACAGCGTCACTTTGTATCGTGCGTCTTTTAATCGGAGGTGCAGCTCTATCTCAATTTTTAATGCGTCTTATGGTGGTCCGGTGCGTGAGAGTGCAATTTGTAAGCTGCGCGTGCGCGTGACCTGTAACCCGCGACGCGTATGCTAATGTACTGCACACTAGCGCCAAGTGCAGCGATGCAGTGTTGAAACCTTTTTGCTCCAGCACGAAGGTCATTCTTTCTTCTTGCACTAATGGTGACTTATGCCCGTACTGTCAAATGTTTTTTTAACTTTGGAAGCTATTTATATATCATGCAGTCCCTTTTTTACTCAACTTTGTGATATAAGTAGACAATAATATGTGGCTCTCAACCGTTTGACTAATTGTGCCATAGGCTAAGCATTGGAATCGTCATTTGGAATCCTTAATATTTGAGAAATTGGTTATTTTGGACGCCAATCGGAAAGAAAATGGAAGGGTTAACATGGCATTATCAAAAATATTAAAGTTGACCAAGGCATAGATATATAGAATTTTGAACAAGTTTATGATTAATACAAGTAAGTACTTAAATAAATAAATGTAAATCATGATGTAAAAAACTGACCCCATTTAATTGATAAAGGCAAAGAAGAAGAAAAAAGGAATTTGCAAGAATTTTTAATTACTTTATCACTAACCCCTTCGATTAAGTCCGGTTGCTTTGACATTAATTATCATTATCTACATGAATTAAGACACTTGGATATGTCAATCAATAACCAGTATTACAATTATCTTAAAAACAGGTGTCATCTTACAAGTGCATAATTTACCTTCTCGAAGCTCTTTGTTGAAACGAGCCTCAAGTTAAAAGTTTGAGTTAATTGAGAAAAATAGGCAACGGACTATCGTCACGAATGGGCGTGAAACGTTCGATTCAACCTTTTCAAATAACACGCTTCCCCACACTTATAAAAAGATAATAATTGTAAATAATAAGACGGTAGTTGCCGTATCGCTCGATCGATGCCCATTACAAAATAACGTTTTAGCGCTCAGCGGACGCCGCAACGAATCGCGAGCTGTTATTTAAATTGTTCAAGAACTGAGAGTAATTTAGCCGTGGAACTGGTTTGTGGGTCGGATTCGCGGTATCTCTAGTATCTCCGATCGGCGAGTTAGATATTATAGCTACATACGAGTATAGCGGGTGATCGTAATGAAGCCACGCCGCGTGACCCCGGCCTCGGCGCCGCTCTGGACGCGGTGCTCGGACTGTGGTGCCAGCAAATGCTTTTGGTTTGCCCTAATATAGGCCAATCCTTGGGCAAATTGCTCCATCCTACCTTAGCATACCTAAAGGTTACTTCAAGAAAAGAGCGTATTAATTTTTAAAAGGCCGGCAGTGCACTTGTGACTCCTCCGGTGTTGCATCCCCTATGAACTAACAATTGTGGCCTAAAACAACAGCGAGGATTGACACCGGACAGTAGTGCCAGCAGCTGCATTTAGTTTGCCCAAACAAGTGTAGGTAGATGAATACTCCATTCAGTTCAAGTTCCTAGTTTGGTAACTAGAGATCAGTAGATCAGCTTGGCAATCAAACTAGATTGTGACCTTGCAGCATGAAGATAGATGAGGAAACGAAAGAACCTAGGATTGACTCCACAACACGCCCGATTGAGAATCTTGGATTTTTTTATAAATAGACATTACAAAAAACATTATATACATTAAAACCTGACACAATCATATTATTTCCTACTTTTTCAATATTTTAACTATCCTGATATTTGCAAGAAAAGCTAATAGTGACTAATTATGGCACTTTAACTGGGATGAAAAATTTCACCTTTAGCTGCAACCGATCACCCGATTTCCAATTGCACTGCTGAATACTAAGTCGACAACATTTTGCAATACAATTCAACTTGCGTTACCCTAATCTACACATTGTCCATCCAAATATGGCAACCCAGTAACTATGACCACTCCAGCCCGCTTTACTTAAATGCACCGGCCTCGACACTGGAAAGTGTCCCGCAAGGCACTCGTCTTACGGCCCACTTCCCCGCGCACCCCGTCTCACGGCTAACGAACATCGTTCTCTAATTTGCGGACAAGACAGCGATCGATCTCATTGGATTTTTTGAAAAAGGATCCTGTCACAAATTGAGCAATTTCGCGCCATCGGCATCGTCCCAACTCTTCAGCGTGCATATCACCGTCCCTGTCTCCTTAATGTGGGATGAATTTGAAATTAGCTTATTAAATTTTTTTGGCCATTCACCTCCCTTGGTTATGGTTGCAGGCAGCACTATCGGGAGATCTCGGCTGCAACTTGCAAATTTCAATGTGGGAATTAAAATAAAATCTGATTCTGAGAAACAAAATGTTTGAGGTGTGGGCGAGGCTTCATTATCCGCAAAAAAAGAATAAACCATTTCCAGATTTAATGTTTAATCAACCTGGATTTAATAATAACAAACACTACCTATAATATTCCTTTTAAATTGAACCGAGTCGTTTAAAATTCCTAAACATGAACTGTTTAGTGTAGTAAATTGAGGCAAACACTTAAAATCAAAAGAAATTTTTTACAATTAATATAAAGTTAACAACGTTACTTGCTTTCTAATAACGTTAAAACAGCGAGTCCAAGTCGAAGTACTGCACGCTTCCGTAAGTCATTTTCAAAATCATTATTTCTATTGCTCACTAATTTGGGAGAAAACATCGAGTGGACAGCCCTAGGCCGAGCATTCCAACGCGCCCGTCGCCATGGCAACCGCCGCCGTGCGCACCGCCGTCACTGCGCCGCGCGCAACACACAAATAACGACCTTATTTTTTACTCCACAAGGATCTAATCACGAACACCGCCAAATGAAGTTATAACATTCCATTACGATACGCCACAATCGTCAATACGCAATCACAACAATGAAACTGCGACCTTAATGTCTGCGAGTAAAGTGCCATTTCGAGCGCGCAAACGACTTAAGAATAGCGACATAAGGAATTGTTTTATCTCTTTCGCACGTCGTAAAGACGCGATCGCGCGCGCTCTCTCGCGGCTCGCGGCCGGCCGGCTGGGGACGGAGGCGACTGACGTCATGCCTCTCTGTCTATCGGAGTTTTTGCCAGTATCGCGATCCACGGTTATCCGTCTTCGGCGGCATTCATTCCAGATGTCAGATAAAAATCGGAATTGTAACGAATCTTCGAATAAATTGACTGCGCTTCTTCCGATTCCATTTTACTTTCTCGCTTTTATTATTTTCCTTTTTATCTGACAGCTTATTTTTCTAGAGAAAAGTTTGGTAAGGAGCGAAGGAGCTTTGGATCTTTTCTCGTGCGCCAAGTACACGATAGAAGTGACCATGTCTCGATAATTAATTTAGTGTAATGGAAACGGGCAATGCCGCTGACGTGTACAAAAAGAGGAGGACAGGTGCCATACGAGTGAGTGAAATAGATACTGTTTTCATATTGGACAGTTTACAGTTGCAAGTGCGTCGGGTTGTTGTGGTAATTGGAGCTTTATTTTGAGGGCGTAGGGTTTAATTTGGATGGATGGGCGGGGCAGCTGTTGCGCGCGCGGGCGTGTAGATGGCGGTAGTGCGCCGGCCAAGCTTTGTTTTGATACGTTTATGACCGCGGCCACTCGTGAACTTATGGAGGTGTTTTTTAATAGTTTTATTGGGCTAAAGCGATCTTAAACGCGGATATTGATTTATTAACTGGGTTTTATCTTGCTGTTTAAGAGTTTTGATTAGTTTATTGAGTTGTCTGTTGGTTTTGGAAGTTGGAGTTCATAAATTAAAGATGACGGTAAGGTTTTCGTTTCGTTGATGATAATGTGGTTGATTTGTACAAAGATATAAATGGGACCAAATACTAAATATAGTACTAACTGATTTGTACTACTTATATTTGTTTTTCATAAAATAATAAATAATACATTTATATATTTATTGTTAGCCTGTACTGTCCCTGTACTGTCCCACTGCAGGGCAAAGGCCTCCCTAGTCCCTAACCTCCTTCCAATGTTGTCGGTAACGAGCCAAAGTAGTCCAGTCCTTTAGGTGGGCATCGAATTTTCCCCTCAAGCGTTTAAAATAATAAATACCTACCTAAATAGACTGTAAGTAAAACAGATGGTACAGCAACAATATTTATATTTCCCTGTTAGTATGTTACAAAATAATTCAGGTCTTGTGTAATACAAATAAGGCATTTCCCTCTGTTATTGCCGGCAGATAGTGTTGTCTAAAATCAGATTAGTCTTGTGTTTTTGCAATATTTAAATCGAGACCAACAACACGAACTAGCCATGCAAGACTTGAATGAGGAATTTCTTCCTCGTTCATTCATTTCTTAAAGCTGAGGGCTAAGCTATTTGTTAATTTGCAAGCTGCTTGTATGAGCAATGGAGAGGGCTATGCTCGGAGTCTCCCTGCGTGAGAAATGATGAGATCCGCAGGAGAACTAAGGTCACAGACATAACCCAAAGGATTGCATGCCTCAAGCGGCAATGGATAGGGCACATAGCGAGGACAGACGGCCGTTGGGGCGGAAAATTCCTCGAGTGGAGGCCACATACAGGAAGTCGCAGCCGTGGTAGGCCTCCTACAAGGTGGACCGACGATCTGGGGAAGATCGCGGGAATCCATTGGATGCGGGCAGCACAGGACCGATCTGTGTGGAGAACATTGAGGGAGGCCTATGCCAGCAGTGGACGTCTATTGGCTGAAATGATGAAGCCCCTTGTATCAATCTGAATGAAAGAACTGGAATAAAGAATGGATACATGATTTATCTACGAGAAGAATTCAATTATAGATGTTATAACCGTGACTATAGTCAATAAGATTTAGCACACTTATACAGAATAGAAAAAATATAAATCCGAATGACAGGCAATTCCCTTAAGTTTCCTTAAGGCATTTTCCGGAGGCCAAATCCGGGGGAAAGGGGGGTTTAAACGTTAGCAGCACACTTGTGACTCCACTGGTGTCACAGGTGTCCATAGGCGGTGGCAATCGCTTACCATCAGGTGATTCGCCTACTCGTCTGCCAAAGTTAGTCACGCCAAAAGTGCTCACTTTTGGTGTGAATCAATTTCTCGCGTACGCGTTGAACCCAACATTTGTGCATGGTTATTTAATAAATAGTATAAGTGTTTGCCGAACGGTTGTAACCCTGAAATTCTTTAAAATAGATCCGGTTTAGCAGCTAAATATCGATTGGCGTCCCTAGTGTGCCCTACCCGTAACCTTAAAATACTTCTCCAGGTTGAAATCATGAACAAAACTCACCCATTCTTGTGCCTAACTCTACTGACACACATAAACCTTTTCGTTATTTTTGCTGGTCATGAACAAAACTATGTCTTACCCAGTCTTGTGGGTATGACTGGGCAAATTATGTGTATTATAATATAGTGTAACTAACATAGTGTCTAACTCTACAAAACAATAAGACTAAGCTCTAAGTCTCGAGCCAGTCTCGAACCCAGTCTCGTGCCATTCTTGCGTGTACCCATCTCTACCGGTCGGGTGTAGATAAAAAAATTTTTGGTCGGTTTTTAGGAGCAAGACTGAGTCTTGACCAGTCTCGCTCAGTCTTGCGCGTGCGCAGCTCTACCGGCAGACATAAACTAGGGCCGATAAGATCTGTCAAAGGATCAGATTTAAAACGCCCCATGAGATTACCCCGCAGATACCAATGCAGATACCAGGTATCACCTTACGCTGTAGGTATTACTGTTTTGTTATTGACTTGTTAGCCTTGTTAGACTTAGCTCGTGCCACAGTGGTCATATACGCAGTACCTTTTAATGTGTTAGTGGCAGACGAGCAGACGGAACACTAGAGATGCAACACCAGTGGGCTCCCAAAAATAGAAGTCCGCTTTCCTATGGATTAAGCCTCTGGTCCTTTCAGACACTAAGAGAAACACACCAGATAATCGTGAGACCGTGGTATCACTCCGATGGAGTTCTTTCCATTCATGGCTCAGCGTGGCTCTACCACAGTTTTTTTTTTTTTATGATATAGGTGGCAGACGAGCCGACGGATCACCTGATGGTAAGCGATTATCGCCGCCCATGGTCACCTGCAACACCAGTGGTGTCACAAGTGCGCTGCTTACCTTTTAACCCCCCTTCCCCTTGATTGTGCCTCCGGTACCCTCACTCACGCAGCGAAACACAGGGCATGCAAAAGAGATGGAAACTCAGATTAAAAGAAATAAGGAACCAACAGTGCTTCCATTTTTAGCTTGGTGGTTTCCTTCTACCTTCGTTGTTCCTGGTAGCTTAATTCAGCATTAAAGCAGTCCAGTAACGAATGAGAATATACCTGTCGCATCCAAACAAAGGAGACATACAGCACGTGCAAAAGAGATGGAAACTCCGATTCGGTCGTAACGTCTGCTTAAAATTAGGCCTTCTGGTTTCTATAGTATAAGGGCAAACCTTAGTTAGGGAGCAGGAAAATGTACGTAGAGGCACACATCGAAGCATACATAACTGCCATTTGTTTTAGTCGATTCTCATCTTAATGTCAAACACATTCGGTTCTATATCGATTGAGGATTGTGTGATGTGGTCTTAATTTCTTATTATTTTTGGTACTTATCTGAGAATGTTTGTACGAAAATTAGTTCTTAACTTAGATTTTCAACTCAAATACAGTTCTATATAGTTGGCCTTAGTCCTATAAAAATATATATTTCCTCAGCATCAAGGCGCATGCCTGCGCAGGAGTGGCATCCGTCATCGAGATCGCGTGCGCGAGGTCGCTGCGTGTACAGGCTCTCTCTATATTACAGTGTAGACCCTATCTGGGTCTGTTTACACATAACGAGATCCGCAATCTTGGTAATGTATGGAATTATCGGATCTTTATGGAATTATCGCGATTGATTGTCTAGACATTGTTATATTTGAACTTGTTAATCCTTATGTGCGTGTATGTTAGTTGTAGGTACTTATTTTAATATTGATTGATCTTAAAAAGGTTCATACATAGTTAAGTCACCCAGAGAGCAATGGAGAGGGCTATGCTCAGAGTCTCCCTGCGTGATCGTATCAGAAATGATGAGGTCCGCAGGAGAACTAAGGTCACAGACGTAGCCCAAAGGATTGCATGCCTCAAGTGGCAATGGGCAGGGCACATAGCGAGGAGAACAGACGGCCGTTGGGGCGGAAAGGTCCTCGAGTGGAGGCCACGTACAGGAAATCGCAGCCGTGGCAGGCCTCCTACAAGGTGGACCGACGATCTGGTGAAGATCGCGGGAATCCATTGGATGCGGGAGGCACAGGACCGATCTGTGTGGAGAACATTGGGGGAGGCCTATGTCCAGCAGTGGACGTCTATTGGCTGAAATGATGATGATGATGATGATAGTTATAGGAAATCTATCATTATATGACATTTCCTAAAGTAAGTCCATATCTTACTGACTTAACTTTTTTGGCTTTGAAGAGATATCTATTCCCAAAATCCCCTAATGATTATTCAAAGACAAAGTTGGAACAGGTGGATGGAGCTGCACGCCAGCTTATCACCTTTTATAAAATAAATCTTATAAATTTTATTTATGTATTTGACATTTTTATATTACCTACCTATTTAATGTTTTATTTGTATTATTAATGAATTGGATTATTATTATTACTGTGTTATGTTAATATGGATGAATATCCTGAAATAAATGATTTTTAATTAATTTAATTAAAAAATATACTTGTAATTTAGTTCAGTTTTCTTAATAACTCCAGCAACATTTAAATAACTTGATATAAATTAGCTGCTAACCACATATAAATTAGCTATAAGTACACTGATATTGGTTTTATCGTTTACATCCCGAAAACCGTCATAATAGGTATCGTAAATAAAGACCATTTAGCATGTTAGATCAAAATATAAGCGAAAAAAATCAGCTGTTCGATACAAAATTAAATATCCACCCGGCAATAATGTATGAAACAGCAGATTATTTTTTTCGCTTATTTTGTTGATCTAACATGCTAATTGGACTTTATTTACAATACCTACCTTATATGAGGTTTTTCGGGATATAAAATAATAAATAAAAAATAAAGATGTATTTGCTATTCTTCTCACCGCCATTTTTCCTCCATGGCAGACAAAAATGTTTTTTCCATTATCTCGATGAGGTTAGTTCACATGTAGCGGTCACACAGGCGATGGGGAGAGAGTTTACACCATTATTTTTATTGTCTATATCCCGAAAACCTCATAATAAGTATCGTGAATAAAGTCCATTTAGCATGTTAGATCAACAAAATAAGCAACTGTTCCATACATTATTGCCGCGTCCATATCCATTTTGTATTGAACAGGCGATTTTTTTGTCGCTTATTTTGTTGATCTAACACGCTAAATGGACTTTATTCACGATACCTATTATGAGGTTTTCGGGATGTAAACGATAAAAATAAAACGGTGTATATCCGTTGTCGTATCTTTGCATGCTATTTTAAACAAAGTCATAATTCCATCGGCAGATCTAATCTTTCGCTCCTCGCTCTCGTCAGATCATTACCAGAATCGTTGGGCTGTCGTCGCGGCGTCTCGCGGCGATGACGTCACCATTGTCTGGTATCATTGCTATTGATTGGCATGTGTTGATACTAATTAATTAGCCAGAAGAGTCCTTGAGACTGGTAGGCACTTTAGTTTAGAGTTAGCTACAGTTTCTATATTGGTCTTTGCTATAGAGTGTGCTATAGAGTTTGCTATAGAGAATATCTATGTGTGTAATGTAATTTAATTTGATTTTAATTTTATATGATCCGTTTTGGTCGAAATAAATGTTTTCATTCATTCATTAGGTTAAATGTTGTTTTATCTCTTTCGTTAGTGCTGTTGTCTGTGTCGTCTATATGTTGCTGCTGTGTTGTCTATATGTGCTGCTTTTTATTTGTTTTAGATGCTAGCCCTAACAAAAGAAGACCTCAAAATAGATCGGAAATCTAAAATCATAAACCGGTCAATATCTAAATATAACGTGTCTCCCTAAACACTTGACATTGGCGGAATCACACGTGCGGCAGTCAACGTGCGCGGCATTAGGCCCATAAAAAAACATTTTGTTTATTAATTTATCGCTATTATAATTGTAATCCTCCTCAGAATACGTTTCATTGTTAAAAATATGAATGAAACTTATCTAAGACTTACTCAAAGTAACCAGGCAAGATTCAAGTCGAGACAGACTATAAGTACTTATGTAGGTACCTAGTTCGGAGGTAACAAATGTGTAATCTGTGGCTGTGACGTCACTTCCACCATTCATCACGCGAGCGAGTGACAGGGACAGAGAAGTACAATACATAATGTGAGGGAAACTAATAAGCTGTATGAACTTTAAGTGTGACAGGGTAATAGTTAAATTAGAAGCCATTGTAAATTGGAGGCCAGGTCTGGGTGCACTGAGAATTTTTTTTTAATTTTGATATAGGAAGACTTGTTGCTTGAGGTTATTTTTGTTACAAAATTCTATTACATGATTCCTTGATTTGTCTTTTCATCTAATATTTAGCAGATAATATGTCCCATTTTAGTACACTAATATCTGTATTGTAAAAATGTCTATTAAAAAAAAAACAGTAAGTAGTATAACATCATCAATGGTTTCCTTTTTTAAAACATGAATTGAGTTAGATGTGTAAAAATAAAGTAAAAGGTGTTTGTTTACTTAAACCAAAAAAAAAATCTAAACTGGCAGCTTGTCTTTGATCAGAAAAAAAGAAAAAAGTAAATCATATCATTTGAAGAAAGAACCCTCAGCTTACATCCTTTTTTAAAGACAAGCTGCCACAAAAAGATCCAACACAAAAATTCAAATTTTAAAAATGGAATCCACAGGTCACTGGCTGGTTGTATTTACCTGGGTACTCACCCGGGCTGCCCAGGAACACAGACTGGTACACCCGCCGCGCGGCGTCCGACTGTGACCACTCGCGCCGGGACCCACACCATTTGCCTGCGAACAAACATTTGAATTTAGAACGCTTTGCGAATTAAATTTTAAATTCAGAACTCTTTTTATTCGTATCTGGAAAACGAACATGCAAAGACACTTTTTTATACAGCCTAAAATATCTATTGGGCCACTTGAATGTGAATTTGTGTTGCTCAATATAGTAAGTTTGCAACTGGAAAAATACATATAAACAAACATATTCAGGCACACAAATGTTTGTACTGAGCGGGGACGAACCCGCAAGTCAGCTTTCACTATCACTGTTCCAAACGGGTCATCGAATAAGATCATCAAACAAAAAATATCGGAAATAACCGCAAAACTGTCTATTCTCAATTGGCGAGTTGATAATGACATTACACTGATACCCCTAACCTTCGGAAATGGCGTACAAGAAACGACAATCATCCGTGCCCTCCTCCGAGACAAAAAGCCATTACAATTGGCGCTAATGTCCTAGGGCGACACATGCAGCCTTCGAGAATCGCTACATTAAGCTCTCCGCCCCACTAATGGATCCCACCAACTCTCCCAGGACCTCAGAGTCATTACAGAAAAAAAACATCGAAAAAAAAAATTGGAAAAAGTACAAAAAAAGTCCTCCGGGGAAAGGTGTCGCCACCCTAGTCTTTTCTTACCCCAATGAGGGGAGGCAATATCATACACCATTAGCAATTTCTTTACTTTTTTTAACGGTGTCACACTGTATAATATTATTTGTCACGTAATAGAGTGACTGTATGCTTTTGTCATGGAAATAATATCAAACGTATCTCATATTTTCATTTCCGTAAAATGATACTGAGCATCACTATTTTATTTCTTTTATTTGAAAAGAACGAAAGTGAAAAAAAGAGGAATGAAAACGCATTAAAAATTAATATTCATTTTAATTTAATTTCAAGTTCCAAAAAAATGATGTACAAATTGCTTTATTTAAAACTTGTCACAGTTGGATAACTTTTGCACTATTGTAATGGACTCAATAAAAACCTACGGACGTCATGTAAGGGCAAATACGATGCTCTTTTTAATTATATAATTGAACGGTAATTGCAGAACGAGCGGCAACACCGCGGGGGGCAAATTTCGTATTCGAATTTCAAAAAGAACGCAACCGCCATAATTTTCTCTCGCGTTATGTTCCTTTTTCGAAATTCGTAATTCGAACAAAAGCGCTCGGCGCAATGGTGCATGCATGATTGATAGTGGAGCGATGACGCCGCGCGCGACTCGGAGCGAACATTCCATTTTTGAAAATAAAATACCCTTGACCTCTCTGTGAAAAAACTCTTCTCATCCCATGCTGCCCTGGTGTTGTTATAGCCAATTTGCGTCCCCAAACTAACTGGAAACCATAACGCGCGAATTACATTGTCGAAAAGAAGCGAAAATGGCCCCATAGCCACGCCAAAGCACAAGTTAAGGCCATAAACAAATACTAAAAATCTTGTAACCGAAATAAGGTGGCACTCTAAATAAGAATTAAAGTAAAATTGCTGAGGTGTGACTCCCTCCGCGAGGGGATATTAAGGCGCTTCGCGACGATATTCATAACGCGAAAAATTGTAATAACCTGGCGAATTTCAGAAAGGGCGAGGTGAGGTGGCAATGCTATATTATTTATGGGGGGCGACCCCTAGCAGGGGATTTGTTAAGGAAATTGTCTAAATATGCCCGTTTCCAAGCGTGTGTGACACCGAATAATATATCTCATGCAAAAAACATGAGAAAAAATGCGGCAGGTTCTGTTATTATAACTAGCAGGGAACAGTGGGATGCAGAGTAGATAAACATAATTTGCTATCCATCGTTTTGTTGTACTAAGAATAAGCCATACAGTTAAGATCCAAATCTGCATTTTTTCTAATCCAAAATTTATTGAACAAAAGAAGAAACTTAAGAAATTTAAAACAATAACTGAGACCTAAAATTAAGCTAAAAGTAAGTAAAAAGGAAAGTTAAAACAAAGTAGGTCCTTGTGGCAGTGTCCCCGAAATACTGGCAGCATTAAAATTTTAGAAAAAATATCCAAACAGTTCGACTCGTAACTTCAAATATCGAATGCACATGTTGGTATACATAGGTCTTACAAATATCAGAGTTCCAATTGGAATTCAAATGTTATCATTTAAAGTGCTTACCCTAAATTGGGTGAATGAAATTCGTTTCATACATAAAAATATACTATTTCAGTTTAACATATTCAATACAAATAAAGTTGAAATTGGGCCAAGTTCCAGCCGTTTGGAAATGCTAAACGCATCGCGAGATATGCAGGTTTAAGGTAAAACTTATTTCAGCTCGGAGAATGCATTACTTTGAAATTCAGGAAGAATTTCACACTTTAGTTATTTTTACACTTTTGTATGAAAACTCCGGGTGCATTATATTACGGGGAGATTTTGCAAAATGTCGTAGCTCATAGAGATTCTCTTATGCCGGTGGCTCTTGTGTAGCTCACATTATGCGGAAGTAGGCGAGTATGAAGTATGCATATTTCAATTTGACTTCAATATTTAAGAAAAAATAAGAATGAGCTACGAGTGTAATACAAGTGTTGAGGATTGACGGCTGGACCAGCCTCTTTTATACACCGCTATTTTTTTATTCGTTTATATCCCGAAATCCTCATAATAGGTATCGTGAATAAAATGTGGGAGAGCCACGCTTAGGCATGAATGGGCCGGCTCGATCGGAGTGATACCACTGCCTCTCAGAAGACCGGTGTGAAGCAGCGCCTGCGCTGTGTTTCGCCGTGTGAGTGAGGTTACCGGAGGCCCAATGGGGAGGAAGGGGAAAAGGTTGGCAGCGTACTTGTGTCTCCACTGGTGTTGCGGGTGTCCATGGGCGGCGGAATTGCTTACCATCAGGTGATCCGTCTGCTCGTCTGCCACCACTCATATATATAAAAAAAATTAGTCCATTTAGCATGTTAGATCAACAAAATAAGCCAAAAAAAATCAGCGGTTCCATACATTATTGTCCGGGTTGATATTCTATTTTGTATGGAACAGCATATTTTCTTTCGCTTATTTTGTTGATCTAACATGCTAAATGGACTACATTCACGATACCTATTATGAGGTTTCCGGGATGTAAACGATAAAAAAGAACGATGTAATGTTAATGTTTTTAAACTTTTTTACTGATTTTGATATATTACTGTTTTGTTTGATGATTATCGTTTGCCTTAGTGTCTGTGAACCTTTGAAAGATACACTATTAGTTTTGCTGATAACAGAAGTTCTTATTAATTAGCATCCCATCGTTATTAGTTTATATACAGTCCTATCGCTACAACAAGTTTGCAACAAAAGAAAAATGTAGGTATTTAACGTCATTCAAGTTGTTACTAGAATTGATAAACTTTATAATACCTTCAATGATATCTAACTGTTATTTTTCATCTTCCAGGCTTATATATTCTTATATTTATTTCCCTTTTTCAATATTGCACCACCTACCCCTCCTCTACTATCAAATGTCCTTTGCCTGAAGGTTGTCTGGTAGAAATCGCTTCCAGCGATAAGACCGCCGAAATTGTACAATTAAGTTTCTGTAATAACTAGATTTTATAGTTGTGTTTTTTTTCTGTGCAATAAAGTATATCTATCTATCTATCTATCTATTATACAATAATCAGGTTTAATGAGAAGCCAAGTCCATCTCATTTCTGGAATAACAAAATTGTTTTCCCTACCATCTGCCAAATTGGATATGTCAAAAAGAAATTCGATAGCAACATTTCAACACAAAAATAACAGGAATTAAACAAGAAAATATATCCAGAAAAAGTATTCACACCCGACATTGATATTTAGAAGCCGATAATTAAAGTCCAATTAGAGAGAAACAGAACAATGCTAAAGTTGTTTCCAAACATACCAATTACACATTCATAATTCTTTTTGGTTCGAATTAAAACAATTGGTGGCCCGAAACTGTGATACCTATCGTGGGCAGGGGTGGCACGTTTAGTTACACCAATTAATCTTACAAGAGTTGAAATAAGTGTTGTGTTTAAGACCGAACTTGGCCCAGGATTTGGGTCCTTTTATCGAGGGATTCGTTAGCTCGAAAATTATATACTAAGATAAAGTCTAGATTAACTTCTGACACAGAATGGACAACATTTCAAATTTTTAACAAGTCCATATTGTTTTTTTATATGAAAGTAGACATAAAATGAACAGACCCATATTTTTTCTTTTTTCAAAATTTGTCCATTTTCATGCATAAAATAATTATTGAAATTCTTTTTATTCTAAATAGACGTAAGCGCCAAATGACGTCATCGGACGGCTGAATACAGCGATACTATAGGTCATCATCAATCATCAGCCCATTTAAGTCCCTACTGCTGGGGCACGGGCCTCCCTCAATCACATGAGGGGTAATTGCCATACTCACCACGCTTGGCAGACGGGTTGGCGAGGGTTTTGATATAAATGCAGAGTTTTTCTTCTCTGGGTGCTGATGATCATGCCAGCAGCTTTAGTGAGGGTGGCGTATTCTACTCTGCCGGGGACCACACGGCAAGTATACCTACACGGCAAACTATAGGTACTAAACATTTATAAAAAAAAACATACATGAACTTTTCAGGCCTAGTTGGCCGGCCCAGGTATCGCTGGAAGGACGTAGACTGATCTTCGCGAGCTCCTGGTCAATAGTAATCAAACTAGCAAGAAATAGCGCAGGATCCACCGAAGTGGCGATCTCTTGTTTCGGAGGCCAAGGCTCTATTTGGGTCGCTGAGCCAGCTGAAGTAAGTAAGTAAGCATGAACTTTTCACATTTTGGTATATATTCGTAATATACAGAATTTATTTATTTATTTATTGGCACACAAAACAGAATAACATCAAAAAAGCATCAAAATTAACAAATTAAATATTTTTAGTCCAGACATTATCCCAAAATCATGTGTACACATCATGACATCAAAAGCACTGAGACAATAATATTACAAGTAACGTGCGGTTATATTGGTCTAAATTATACATTTTTGGAGATATTTTTTATTGCTGCCCGTTTGAAACTTGGCAGGTTGTCATTAAATATATCTATAGAATTATAATTATTTATCAGGAGTTCATTGTAGAGGCGACACATTCTAACTACAGGGTTAAAGTATGATGTGTTGTTTTTATATGTTAATTAATTGATGAATAATTGTTCTACTTTTGTCACTATTTCAAGTAAAATATATAAGAATATATTTTTCTGCAAACTCTTTAAGATAAAGAGTTTGCAGAAATCAAGAAAAATAGGCTGTTACAGAGAAATCAAAACAAAATATCGAGATGTTTTATCAAAAACTCCTGTTGGCCAACCCTACTCTTATAAAAGAAACGGCAGATTTTTATAATAATAGTCGTTGCCTGAATCAGAAATTAGATCTTCGGGGGGCGTAATTTGAATGGAACCGACAATTATTTTTACTCAATAATCACTATTAATTATCAGTTTAACCGATTCGCTGCATCCATCGTGGCATTTGAATCGGTTGTGTCTTTTATTTCACTTTTAATTCCATGTTCGGACTGATTTACATTTAACGAAACAACATTGAGAGGATCCTTCAAACGAAGCGTGATGGATGAAGTATCTAGCGAGCCAGTAAGGTTTGGATTTGACAATTGGAACTTGGACTCTTTTTTTCCTTGGTATAATTTTAAGTATAGGCAGGTACTAGTTAGCTACTTACTTACATTTTGTTCTGTAGTTTAATTAATGTAAATCACATTTTTTTGCACAAAATTGAATTCTAAATATAAAAAATTATATCCAACCGCAGTTTTTATTGTAAGTTTCGTTTACTTTGGAATTAACCATGTTCTTTCATATAAGAAAAACACCGCTTACACGATTTTGATGCAACACCGGTTCAAGTAAAAAATAAAGGAAACATTTTTATAAAAATTACAACAAAAAAATAGACAGACAAAAGATATAAATAATCCACGCTAGGACGGGATACCAGGCGCGCAGCACCTGCCCGGAGGTACCTGTACGTACATGCACCCGAAATAAAGGCCGCGAAGATGTCCCTCTTCTCACGATAAATCACTCGGAGTTTTTCTGCTCCGCGGAGGCTCCCGTGTTTTATGTGCCCCTGGTACTGTTGGAAGGTCTCTCTTACTTTTGTGCTCTTTTTTTAGATTCCGAACGTTTTCGTATAAATGGGGAGTGGACATTGTCGCTGATATTTCGATATTTTTTATCTGGACATACAAGGTTTGTGGATACTTTGGATTATTGTTAAGTTTGGATGAAGCGGAGCAAAAACATCCTACTGGGCTGCACGACGTCCTTAGAACGGTTTCCGATATTTTTCCTTTTACTTTGATGAGCAAGTTGTGAGGGCCCTTTATAATTTTGGAATACCTACTAAAACATCTTAAACACCTGAAATGCTCATTTGAATTTGAATCTGTACAGATATTTACTTAAACAACGCAGTAGTGTGTCAAGCAAGTTCAAAGAAAAGTAACAACACATCGTGTTGCTTTTTTTTTCAACCGTGGGAGAGCCACGATTCGGCATGAATGAGCCGACTCGACCGGAGTGATACCACGGCCGGCGTGAAGCAGCACTGTGCTGTGTTTCGCAGCGTGAGTGAGGGTACCGTAGGCTCAATCCGGGGGGGGAGGGAGGTGTTGTCCATGGGCGGTGGCAGTATGTCATAAAAAAAGAAAATCGCGTAAGCCAAGTTCAATTTGAATTCTTTCTATCTTTAATTGTTATCCCGAGTGAACTTGGCTCTTTTTGTCTAGCTTTTCCTTGCATAGATAGGTCTTATTTATTGTACAAAAACAAAAATGCAGATACGGTTCAAACAAGGCGTTCTTTTATCGATAGTAGAAATTGATTCCAGACAACTTTTGGCTAGAGTAAAGAAACACCATACAGGTGTGTTCAATAAAATATATGCCATTGTGTGTGGTCCTATTTTAAATAAATAATAATAATAATCATCCAACCGATTACGGCTACGGCGGCCTATCTCCATCGATATATAATAGTGTCCAAGTGTGTGCGCAAACACAAGAGCACTCTCTATTCCCTTACCCTCATATTCCGATGGGACACTACTCTAACACGACTGGAGAGGGATCGGGCGCAGGACCAACAGCTAAATGTGCTTTCCGAGTCACGGGGGTACAAGACCGCCAACTTCCAGACTCCGGGCTGCCACTAAGAATTTCTTACCGAAAACTTAGGTAGGTACAAATATTTGGGGATCGAATCCGGGACCTCTTGCGCAGCCGTCGCTTTAAAGTGCGACCCACTAACAACTGCGCCACCGAGGCAGTCAAAAATCAAAAAATATCTCATACTAAGTTGTCATACATCTGTTTCACTTTCATCAACACAGTTGTCCTGTTGGTTCTCCATACAATTAACGTCAAGCCTGATTGTATGGATTATGAGGCGTGCATGGTGGCATTGTGGTGGCAATTGGCCCCAGCACAGCCAATTGACCAACTTAAACAATGCGATCTCGTTGACGAAACTCGGAATGTGCGACATATCTTAATAAACACATCAAGTGCAATGAGAGGAGTCGTGCTTCTAAGTTATTTCTGAAGTATGACGTCATGCTTGAAAGGTCCTTTTTCAATAGGAAGAATAGAATAGAAAAGAAAATAATTTATTTCCTGACAAAAACATAGAAATATTTATATAAAAAAGAACTTATACAGTGTCAGTGAAAAAGGCTTTCACTCAGCATAATATCGTGTCGTCTACTGACGCCGCGACACTGGTCTTCTGTGAACACCTCGAGAGACCACTGCGATGCGCACGAGAAACACTGTATTATGCACTACAAAATGCTATGCCGTGTGGTCCCCGGTAGAGTAGAATAAGCCACCCTCACTCTTATTGAGGTGTCGTAAAAGGCGACTAAGGTAAAGCTGCTGGCATGATCATCAGCACCCAGAGAAGGAAAACTCTGCATTTATATCAAAACCCTCGCCAACCTCGTCTGCCAAGCGTGGTGAGTATGGCAATTACCCCTCATGTGATTGAGGGAGGCCCGTGCGCCAGCAGTGGGGACTTAAATGGACTGATAATGATGACTATGATGAAGAACTACTCCTATGCGATTCTAAAATGAACTCTTTGTAATTAACACTGCAGGACTTAATAGATTGAGAGTTTCTTAATGGTAGGGGGATCCAGGGGGGTGGTCATTGGAGTCATGAACCTCCTGGATTGGTCCAGGAGGACCCAGCGCAGGAAGATTTTATTTACAAATAGGCACATACCTTAAATAGGTATTTATTGAATTTCGGTAATATACCTACTTAGTTTGACCGCAAACAAATTATTTTGGAACGAACGCGTCCAAATTTTACTTCCTCTTTTACACCTTAAGGTGACGGGTAGGGCACACTAGCGACGCCAATTGATTTTAATTTTTAACCATCTAACCGGATCTATTTTAAACAATTTCGGGGTTACAACCTCTCGGAAAACACTTATCATCATCAGCAACCCACACTCGTCCCCTACTGGACGTATGTCTCCCCTAACGCACTCCACTGCTCCCGATTTTCGGCCACTCTCATCCAGCCCCACCAGCCAGCCTTCGTCATCATCCCATCTTATACTATTTATTAAATAACCATGCACAAAAGTTGGGTCCGTTTTTGTACGCGAAAATTTGATTCACGCCAAAAGCGTAAATCGAAAATTTGGCGGTAATCGAAAATTCGAGTGAAAAAGCAGACAAAACAGTTAACTATAAGTATTAATTGAATAGTATAGGTGTTTGCCGAGAGATTGTAATCCTTGAAATTGTTTACAATAGATCCGGTTTAGTGGCTAAAAATTAAAATCGATCGGCGTCGCTAGTGTGCCCTACCCGTCACCTTATATAACGAAATCAATTTTTCTTTTGTAAGTAAGTACAGTCAACTCCAAAAATATGTATACACTTTAGGACCTTGTCATCAATACTTACCTATAAGAAAGTAGAGGTCTACTTTCTTATATTATTTATTGTGACAACGTCCTAAAGTGTATACATATTTTTGGAGTTGACTGTACATTATTTATTATATACCACCACTACTATATGGTAAATATTGTAGGTACTTATCCGCTATTTTGAGAAGCTATCCGAGACGTGCAGATTTCCTCATCATGTTTTCCCTCACGCCGAGGTAATGGTAGAAATAAGCACATAGATTTTAAAAATCCAGAGTTGCAAGCTCGGATTCAAAGCACACCCCCCTTTTGGAACGCGCGTTCTGAACCACAGAACTACCATCGCTCCATCAATACATTTGTGTATCTATCATGAAAGCACATACATACGTACGTGTATAACGGAGTAACATATATATCTGTGTATATCTATGTAGTGGGCATATCCTTGGCACAAGCAATCTCCGTAATGGGCAGAGCGTCCGTGGGTTTGATCCCCGATCGATGCACGACGTACAGCTTGTTATGTTGTCCTATGGGGGCGTATGTTTTTACGTTTTCATATTTTGTGCAGATTGTAATACATATATTATATGAAGCTGCCTCCGTGGTGCAGTGGTTAGTGGATCGCACTTTAACCGAGGTTCGTCCCGGGTTCGATCCCCGGGTCGGGTCAAAAATTTGTGAATAAGTTTTCGGTAAGAAATACTTAGCGTCAGCCCGGAAGTCTAGAAGTTGGCGGTCTTGCACCCCCGTGCTTCGGAAAACACGTTAAGCCGTTGGTCCTGCGCCCAATCCCTCTCCGGTCATGTCACGCTGGTGTCCCATTGGAATACAAGTGTAAGGGATAGAGAGTGCACTTGTGTTTGCGCACACACTTGAGCACTATAATATATCCTGCGTACGTGGCTGATCGTTGAGATTGGCCGCCGTAGCTGTAATCGGTTGGAAGATATTATTATATGAAGATAACAAATTAAGATAAACAAGATATATTTCTAAGTAATAAATAGAGATATAATTATATATATTGCACAATATCTTGTACAAAACTTTGGATACAGACATTTAAGCATCAATCCTGGTGGTCTTAACACTGAAAGGAGTTTCTACCAATTAACGGTAGCATAAAACGTTGCAAGATTTTGTAGCATTATCATTTATCAGCGGTACGTTAAAGTGGTCTTATTGCTTAGTAGCGATTTCTTTCAGACATCTTGCAAATGTTTAATTGCATTTTTGTTAGGCTGTATTTTTATTAAGTGTGTATGTGTGCTATTCCTTACTATATGGACTGTTTAGAAGCGTTTTTAGTTTACAGAACTGTCATTATGACAGTAAACTAGACGTCACTTCATGACACATTGTGTTGTTTTCATATATTGAAAACACTGCCAAGCTCACATACTATATTGCATGTAAACGATCTGTTTTGAGGCCATCAGCAACCCGAGATTTCAAGAAATAAATGCCTATTTATTCGCTTGCTATCCCTGGTTGTATTTGTCAAGAAGCATAATATTATACAATGACGAATTTCTATCTAGAACTGATTAACACTTTTGAACGTTTCAATCCACAATCGAGTGATTCCAAATTCAAAACCGCCGTTCGTGCCTTCGCATCCACCAATCATTTCACTCGCCCACTTTATAAAACTCCTAAAAAACCGAAAAAAGAACGAGAAAAAACGCGCGATTCGCAAAAAGCAACTTCCTCTGAAACAACGAGTTATAATCTAAAAAAAAAATGCAATTTCAAAAATCGAACGGAAAAGTCTCTAATTGCGCCCGCCCAAGGCAGGGCGGTCCGCCCGCCCATCACGACGTCTTTACCACTTTAAAAATAAGGGCCATTATGCTTCGGACAATCATGTGTTTTACTGTCTTATTGATCTTGGGGGTACGTTCGGCAGACTTGAAAACGTCGTAAGATGCTTGTCTTGCGCTGAGGTAATTTGAGTCTTGTTTTTGGGTATGGAAGGTTGATTTTGGGGTGGGGGTGTGGGGGGTCGTTGGCTCAGGGGTGGGCTGGCATAACTCATCCGTAGGTTCTACAGATCGATAACGTTAGACTGCAGCGTGTTTGTTTTCGGCAGTTTTCCTATGTAAGTGCCCGGACGAGGGCCCTACCTTATAATGGATTTGAGTAACAAATGCTTGGAGGAGTCTTTCGATACACGTTACATTTAAAGGTAGTAAGAGATAATATGCCAGTGTTTTGAAATAGAGAGATAAAAACAGATGGCGTTACTCAAATAATAGATAAATCATTTACATGGAATTATTTCTGTGTTATAATCTTAATCAACCGCTTCTTTTAACGTGGTGATTGGTTTATAGAATTTAATGACTAAACATTATTAAGGCGACGGGTAGGGCACTACTAGCGACGCCAATTGATTTTAATTGTTAGCTACCAAAACAAATATATTTTAAATAACTACGGGCCTTCAGTCTCTCGGCAAACACTTATACTATTTACACACTAGCGACGCCAACTGATTTAAATTGTTAGCTACCGAAAACAAATATATTTTTAATAATTACGGGCCTTCAGTTTCTCGGCAAACACTTATACTATTTACACACTAGCCACGCCAATTGATTTAAATTGTTAGGTACCAAAACAAATATATTTTAAACACTTACGGGGATTCAGTCTCTCGGCGAACACTTATACTATTTACTTAATAACTAACCCAAATGTTGGGTCTGTTTTTGTACTAAAAAAATGATTCACGACTAAAGTGGCCGCTTTTGGCGGCAATTCAAAAGTCGAGTGCAAAACCAGATCAAATAGCTAACTATAACTATTAAATAAAAAGTATAGGTGTTGTTTGAAATAGATCTAGTTAAGTAGCTAACAATTAAAATCAATTGGCGTCGCTAGTTGGGTATACCCTTCACCTTAATTAAGTAAATCGTCATTTTCACTTCAAACACTTTTAAGAAGTATATGAGTAGATAGAGATTAAAATATTCTTTTATATCTGACTAGTGGCCCGCCGTCAATTCGTTTTGAGACATTAGTTCCACTTTAGATCAATAGATGGCGCTAGGTGTCGATTACATCGCGCAAGCGTTTAGTGTTTGTTTTCGTTTACCTATAAGCGATGCCGCTGTCTGTAAGATTCACTTCTTTATAAAGGTCGATCTTTTTATGTATGTGTATCCAATGTTAAAATATCGCTAAAATCTATTTTATGAGCAATGGTTAGCTAAACCAATAGTATATTATATTAATATAATGATTTAGAATATTGGAATTAGTTGTATTATATCTCATTGTAAGTGAACTAGTTTTTTAAGTTTTTTATGAGAAATAAATAAATAATAAATAATAAATAAATATTTCACAACATCACAAACATTGATCTGACTCCGAGATAGGTAGCTCAAGCACCTGTGTTACGGATATCAGAATCAACAGTGGGATACAAATATATACATTATAATACTTTTCTTTTGTAAATACATACTCATAATATATAGATAACGCCCAGACCAATACAAACAGATATGTTCATGCACACAAATGTTTGTACTGTGCGGGGATCGAACCCGCAACCCTTGCACCAGAGGCAGCGTTCACTACCACTGTTCCAAACGGGTCGTCAAATAAATATCTTTAACCTTATTTACCTTACCTTACCTTATATTATTATTAAAGGTTGCCTGTAAGATATCGCTCATAGTGACAAGGCCGCCTTCGTTGTACACATCCTGTAATACCTAGTTTTTAAGTTTTCGTACTTTATTTTGAGTGCAATAAAAGTACCTACCTATATTCATTCATTCATTATAAGGAATTATGTCACTTTGATGCCGTCAGTTTGACAATTGGTGAGACAGTTAACAATAGTTAATTTAACCAAAAGATACGGATCAATAAATCGGCCCTAAGCAAGAAAAGAGTGAATAGGCTGTTACTAGACAGGCATGATCCATCCTCGGCCACATCATCGCTTACCATCAGGTGAGATTGTGGCCAAATGTCTGGCTATTCTAATAAAATTAAAAATTCAAAATTCAAAAAACTCCCGACACAACTAAAGCTCTTTCATTTGATACCTATATTGAGGCATGTTGGAACAACAAATAGGTTATTCGTCATTTTGATGGTAAGCGATTGCCGCCGCCCATGGACACCCGTGACACCAGTAGCGCCACAAGAGCGCTGCCACCTTTGAAACCCCGATTTCCGCCGGATTGGGCCTCCGGTATCCTCGCAGCGAAACACAACACAGTGTTGCTTCACGTCGGTTTTCTGTGAGGCAGTGGTCTCCGGTCCAGCCGGTCCATTAATTAATATTGCAGTAAACTCAGTTTCGCTCAAACTATAGGTAAACGAGTCTTCTAAAGAAAAACTGGCGCCCAACGTGTGGTTTTATAATAGTATAGGATATATATCACAAAGAGATACATATTATGGTACCGGTACCTCGATGGTACGTACAGAGAATAACAATATTCGTCACCTTAAGGTAAATTTTCGCTTGCACGGCGAGAATCAGTTATAGTTATACCAACATACTATTTTAAAAAGATCTGCTAAACTTCCTTCAAAAGGAATCAATGTTGCTACAAGCAAATCTGAACTTTCTGATCTAACAGTTAAGTATATTTTTTTATGCAACAGGTATTACTCAGACAGATAAGTCATCATCATCATCATCATCAGCCCATTTAAGTCCCCACTGCTGGGGCACGGGCCTCCCTCAATCACATGAGTGGTAATTGCCATACTCACCACGCTTGGCAGACGGGTTGGCGAGGGTTTTGATATAAATGCAGAGTTTTCCTTCTCTGGGTGCTGATGATCATGCCAGCAGCTTTACCTTAGTCGCCTTTTACGACACCTCGGTAAGAGTGAGTGCTCATAGCATATCAAACAATTTGAAATCTGATGAATGAAGAGTTGCAAGAACAGATTCTTTTTAGTTCAACTAAAACCGGAGAAAAAGTGTTCTAAGGAAAAAATGGCGCCCAACCAGTAGATCTACAATAGGTGTTTATACAAGAAAAAACTGTAGTTTCGAGTGAACGAGTTTTAGAATCCCCTACGATAGTGGCTTTCATGTCCGTAACTTTCCAGTGGCAACCGTGGCTACATGAGCAAAAGGACCGACGCCTTAACACTTGCCGCTGTCAGTTCAGTTTCAGAACGAGTTGGGTTCAGCGTTGCAATGGCTTTGTGGACTTTTTAACCGACTAAACGAAAAGGGAGTTATGTTTGTCAATAGGGGATTTATTTGTTCTTTTATAGATAGATAGATATTCACAGATTTGTGATTGCACTAACTTCGCTTGCTCAACAACCCGAACTGAGTTGGATCGACCAAAATGGATGGCACTCTCTTATTTCGGAGGCTAATTTAACATAGTACTAATAATTTTACAATTGGACTGTTTTGATAATAGTCCTGTGCTATATTGGATGCCATATAGGTATTATTATTAATTGTTATTAGTGCCTACTTATTCAATAAATACAGGGTGTATCTGTGAACATTTACATCTCTTTGTACTAACCATTATAAACAACATTTGTTCTATCAATTTTGGAAATTCGCATGAAAAATTTCAACTTTTCATACAAAGTCGGTCACGTGATTTGGTCATTTTGTATGGGGAGTCGAAAATTTTTTCGATGAATTTCGAAAAGTCGTTGAATAAATGTTGATTAGAATGGTTGGTAGAACACGTGGTTAGATGGATGTAAGTGATCACAGATTTATCTTATCTTTTGTCTTTATGTACTTAATTACTATAAATTATTTCATTTACCACTTGCAAGTCTAGTTGCCTGGTTAAGGCTTAAGGACTTGCAATCGTAATTTGTAACAGAAGTTTACATTGCTATATTTTTTAATTGTCTGAAATTGTATTTTTATAAACACATTTGCTCCATCTAGCAATACTACACTAATTCATCTCTCTTATTTACAAAAACCAAATCCGTAAACATTCCTCCGCCATATTTTTCTACAGACACCTCCACCCTGGCAACACCACCGTAAAAAAACAACAACCCACCCAGGTCATCGGCCCCGCGATCCATTACCCGTGACAGCGCGCGCTTTCGCCCGACTTTGACAGCGAGCTGACAGCTGTCAAGCACGGCCTTGACTCGCTGACGGACGTCATCGATCTCTGACGTCACTGGTGAAGCCTTTGAGATTTAGGTTAGTGTGTTTGGGGCAGTTTTTAAATCGTTTGAGGGTCGTACATTTTTTTAACTGGACTGAAAACAGCGCTGTATTTAGCGTCGGTTACGACTTTTAGGACCTTCAAGAGACGAGCTTCTTCCAAAGGGTTGTCAACGCATCAGCGACTCATGTTTATGGCTGCCGGTGATTTCTGCTCAACATCAGTTAAACAGTTTGCTTGTTTGTCGCCTCAAAACATAATCAAGCATAAACAAAAACTTAATGCGACAAGTTTTGATAGCCAACATCAATTTTAAGAAAATCTAACACGTAATTTAGCTTCTAAGAACGGACTGTGTTTCCATCCAGTTTAGATATATAGATTGAGTATCACGTGATATAGGTAATGTACCCATGGCTAATAGAAATCTATAATGGGATTAGCCTGAATCACCACGCTTGCCTAAAGCGGATTGGTGATCACAAACCCGAGCTATGTTCGAAAAATTGGAAACATAAGTACTTTTTGTGCTCGACCCGGGAATCAAACCCAGGACCCCGAGATCACGGCCTGGTACTTAAGCCACTAGTCAAGGTGCAGCCTGAAAACCAGCGCTGCAGCTGTTGCTGGCGGCAGTTGCAACATATGCTGAGGCTGAGCCTTGTTGGCCCAACTGTTATGCTCTGCACCGTTTTTTTATTATTTATTTTATATATTATGTGTTGTGGTCAATAAATAGTTATTCTTTCTTTCTTTCACTAGACCAATGGGGCGTTAAGACCAACAGGCGAGCGAGATAGATAGATAAATACTTTTTATTGCGCAGCAAACAAAACTTAAAACCTAAGTGTATACTTATCTTACTTATCTGTATAGATATTTAGTCCACAATTTAGGCGGTCTTATCACATTATTAGTATTTAGGTCACCACCATAACACCCATCTGTGCATTCTCATTACCATTCATAGACAAGTATGACTAACTCGCGGATCAATTTAATAATGTTGCCCCCTCAAAAAACGGGCATAGACTACATGAATAGCTAACGGCGGGGCGTAAACGACACTTATGCGTATGCGCCGTGACGTGCACTTTTCCAAGTCCGACTGTACAGTCAGCAGGAGCAACAAAGAATTTGTGAGAATATCTTGCCTTTTTTTTGACGTTCGCTTTTTTATTTTTTGCGTATTCGGCTACGTGAGTAAGGGTATCGGAGGTTTAATTCAGGGAAACGAGGAGTTTAAAGGTTGGTAGCGCACTTGTGACGTCACTAGCGTTGGATGGACACGCGTCCATGGGCGGCGGCAATCGCTTAGTATCAAGTGATCCGTTTGCTCGTCTGCCAAACATCACGTAAAAAATAATAGTCTAAAAACATAAAGTTCTCAATTTGTCGGGATCTTTTTTTTTATGTATGTGCTACTCGATTACTCGATGCAATAAGACACTATTTTTTTTCACGAAAGAAGAAGTGTAAAATTATATTTTTAACACTTCATACATTTCACACTACATACAAGACGAAAGTCTTCAATGAGTGTGTGTTGCCAGTGATGACATACGGAACCGAGCGTGACCGCTTACAATGTGCCGATTAAGGAGGCTCAAAGTCACCCAGAGAGCAATGGAGAGGGCTATGCTCGGAGTCTCCCTGCGTGATCGTATCAGAAATGATGAGATCCGCAGGAGAGCTAAGGTCAGACATAGCCCAAAGGATTGCATGCCTTAAGTGGCAATGGGCAGGGCACATAGCGAGGAGATCGACGATCTGGTGAAGATCGCGGGAATCCATTGGATGCGGGCGGCACAGGACCGATCTGTGTGGGGAACATTGGGGGAGGCCTATGTCCAGCTGTGGACGTCTATTGGCTGAAATGATGATGATACATTTCACACAACAGCACCTACACTCGAAAAAATTATGTCGGCGGCAATATGTATTACAAAATTAAATAAGTAAATGTATAGTATTGGGCACCGACTTGGGTATTAATATCTTTTTTCGGGTGTACTGTTATACGAAGTGTACGGAGTGTTAAAAATATTATTTTACACTTTCTAGTCCGTCTTTTTTGAAGGCGTTTATTTTTTGGTGCAAAATGTACGGTATACCTCCGCGTGATGGGGAAATTATGTGGTGGGCTAGATAAACATCGGAATTGTAGGGTTTTCTTACAATCATGCTTACTTTAGCAAAAGGGGGGTATTTGTTTTATTAAGGAAATATCCTCATTTCCTTTGAAGGAAAAAGTTCGACCGCAATTTAGCGCTGAAATATTTTTAAGCGATAAGTGGCAGATAAACAGATGGATCACCTATAGCTAGGTACGCGATTTCCGCCGCCCATGGACACCGTGACACCAGCCAATATTCTAGGTAATGATGACCCAGATGATGCCATCCATTCATCATTTGGTAAGCCAAGGTGTGGCCAAGAGCAGAAGGTTTCGAATTCGATTCCCGATTCTTGGAAATTGAACCCACAGCCTTAGAATAGTGAGGTAGTCTCTACCAAATGCGCTATGCGGTCAAATTTTTAATTAACTAAGACATTTCTACAATTTAAACTAAAATTTTACCTTTGAAACAAAATATAATGTTCTTGAATTAACTTGATTTTCAGATTATTTCATGAAATTCATCCTAACTAACTATACAACTTTTCAATCGTTAGAGGCTCTCTATTTTGATCTAATTCAATTTTAAAGAAATAACTAGTCAGAATTCAACAAAGATATTAAAATACAAAATGGTTATATAAGTCCACCGCTTAGTCAAAATCAAGAAAGGATTTACCTACAAATTCCTCTTAACTCAATCAAACGTTTGGTCAAATGAGATAGTCTCAGAATTACCTATAGAAGTGACACTGTCGCATTTGCATAGCGACTTGACTTGAGCAAAACCGTTCATTCAATTGAAAAGAGTGGATCACTTGATTAAATAGTTCAATTGTACTGTGTGATCCAGTGAGTTGACAATTGTAAAAAACTATTCATTTAATTGATCTAGATGAGTGGCAGTGGAATGACTTCAATAATGTGTCCGGCAGCAGAGAAATCGGCAAAGAAGTTAGCTATAACAAACCCGCATGTCAAGCTTCAATAATAATAAAACCCTAAACGAGTCTAAAGTGGTGTGCGATGGGAGAGGCCTAAGTCCAGCAGTGGACGAATATAGGCTGTTGAGTGACAGTGTTGTTTAAAGCTGGCTTTGTGACTGCTTAGCTTTCCATCACACAATCTCTTAATGTGAAGTTGTTGGCACGCATGTCATCCCGTACGACGTCAAGCTAACTCTTTTTGGTTCTACTCCTCCTATCGCAAACCGGCGACGGTGGCATGGCTAGACACTTGCGTGTGAGTGAAGTGAACTGGTTCGTTTCAATTGAGCTATTAATTAAAGAACTTCTCTAAAGCGACTTGGGAGGCAAATAAATCCAGATCTGACTTTCCCTCTGAGTGACACAAAATGGCGAGTGCCCAGAGGGATATAAATACCCGTGTATTTATTGCTAGGAGGTAATAACTGAAATTGTAGGAAATTGGATAGGATTGATCGCCAATTGATTGGAAGTGATCAGCTTCGGAAATATGTTAGTGTGTTGACAGATGATTTAATGTCCGGGTCCCTATAGTCTCTATAATTGTAAATTGACAGCTGTTAGTTGCTTAATCTATGGCATTTTATGTTTTTTATATACAAAAGTCACTCTACTACGGATATTTGGCATGTGGCAAAAGTCGGAGCTAATGTTGTTTTGACATTTTCCCATAGAAAAAAATGTTGTACAACGCCCCCTGTCAATGTCACTGAAGAGCCTTTTGATCGTGGTCGGTCACCTGATCGTTAGTTATCCTGATCACCACCGCTCTTGAACATTTGCGAGTTCAGAGAGGTCGCTAATACGTTGCCAGCCTTATACATAGATGTAAAAAAAATCTCGACATAGCCCACCGAATTAGCAAACTTAAGTGGCAGTGGGAAGGTCATATTAGCCGCAGAACTGACACCCGTTGGAGCCGTAAAGTCCTTGAGTGGAGACCGCGACTCGGTAAGCGTAGTGTTGGACGCCCTGCGATAAGATGTGATGATGACATTTGAATGCTGGCTGGTGTGGGCTTGGTGAGAGTGGCCGAAAATCGGGAGCAGTGGCGTGCATTAGGGGAGACCTATGTCCAGCAGTGGACGAGTGTGGGTTGCTGATGATGATGACGATGAAAAAAAAGCTCTAGTCTAATCTAAAGTTTGGTTTAATTATTTTGGAATGTCATCCCCGTCCCTCTCACACTAGCTATGCGTCTCTTTCGTTTATCATCACATAACTTTTTATGGTTAAGCAGTTAGTATCTACCAGTACCTAGTGGTTGCAGTCATCACGCATTGTCCGGGCTTCGACCCCTCACCTCCGACGCGCCCGTGTCATATCGCCTTGTAATTTTTTTCTAAAAGTCGGCATGAATAATCACATTTCTCTATACATTCAGCATTTATTCCGCCCAATTCCAAAACACCCTACCGAACACAACCACGCAATAAAAAGGAGACTTAATTTCCGAGGTGTAGAGTTCGTTTTCGATCGCCCCCCGATAGGGTTGTGAAATTTATGAAAATGACTCGCGCAGACCCTCGTGACTGGCACAATTCTGTATCGGTGTGTATTTTTACCTTTTTTTTATTACCCGATTGCGGCAAAGGTATCGTGTTCAGCATATATGTAGGAATAAAGTTATGCCTTCTAAAATCTAAATTGATTTGACAATGCGCTAGGTTCGACACGGAAGCGTTCATCGGTTTCCGTGTTTTATTGGCACCTGGTCGGAGGTGCGCGAGTGTCAGGGCAACTTTGGCAACTTTTAAACCAGCTTTGTAGCCATGTCGAGGAGATAAGTGAGGGTAACGTGGATTATGATTCTAGCGGTAGGACTAAAACACTCCGCGACAGCTGATGCAATTCAAAGGTTTTAAATTAGTTTTTAGTGGTTTTTAATGTTTGTTTGTGCAGTGAAGTGCCGCGAGTAAAATGTTTCAATAGACAATAAACAAACACCTTTATTTTATAATTTCTGTTATAAACTCGTCTGCCTCCATTTTTACATCATAACAGGCTTTTTACATTACCATAAATGATACTTCTAGATAAAGGAGTTTGCCATCTCTGAGTGTAGTAATTAATTGCCATTTTTTGTCATTCTTTTTGTGTCAACCTTATTTTGAACGAAAATGCCAGAGAAAAGAATAATATTGGAACATAGGGAAAAATAGTCAAGTCAAGTCAAGTCAAGTCAAATACGTTTATTGCATTCATGAATGAAGTTAAGGTGTTACAATTATATACCATTACATCATGTTACCCTTTTAGGAATAGCATATGAACGAGAAATGGATTATTAGTATTAATTTAAATTTGTATTATTTTAATTTAGTTTGAATTTATATTTATATACGCATATTATGGAACTGATTAATTATCGCTGAAGAATTCGTGCAAATTATAATAACATTTGTCAATAAGAATTAACTTCATTTTTCTCTTCATCATCATCAGCCCATTTAAGTCCCCACTGCTGGGGCACGGGCCTCCCTCAATCACATGAGGGGTAATTGCCATACTCACCACGCTTGGCAGACGGGTTGGCGAGGGTTTTGATATAAATGTGTTTTCCTTCTCTGGGTGCTGATGATCATGCCAGCAGCTTTACCTTAGTCGCCATTTACGACACCTCGGTAAGAGTGAGGGTGGCCTATTCTACTATGCCGGGGACCACACGGCTTTCTCTTAAAAGTCTTTATACCTATTCGGTTCACTTCTAAGTGCGCTTGGTAAATATTAGTTGTGTATTTTAATACATTACAATATGGGCTGGAGCTAAACATTGCCAACGACTGTTTGGCAGTTTAATTTATTATGGTTATTCGATCGTGGGGTGTATCTTCTATTACATAATGATTTGTTAAACATGTCAAATATAAATCCACTAAATATTTATCCAGTTTTACTATATTTTCTGTTGGTGAATAAAAATGGATACTTAGTTACTCAATAAAACGGCGGCGATTTGCGATTCACGGATCTACGTGACGGATTCTAACAAGACAACTCAAATCATAGATTTGAAGACTATCATGTCAAAAGCAAGTAAGTTGTCGACGTGACAACTCACTCAACATACGATAGCAGTGTTAGAAAACATACAATGATTTTGCTAACGCAATTTTACAGCAAAATAACCATACTTGACCGAGGGAAACTTCGGCATGAATGACAACTTATAGACAACCGGCGTGAAGCAGCACTGTGCTGTGTTTCGTTGTGTGAGTGAGGGTACCGGTGGCCCAATCCGGGGAAAAGGGGGGTGACTTTTGTGACTCCAATGGTGTCGCGGGTGTCCATGGGCGGCGGCAATCGCTACTAATAAGGTGATCCGTCTGCTCGTCTGCCACCTATCATATAAAAAGCACTTCTTGTCTGTTTCTCTATTTTCTATGTCATTTAACTTTGTTAGTTTGATTATCGGCTCCCACCATCACGGCTGGCGTCTTACGCTACCAGGGCAGCAGCGCGCGCTGGGTGTGTCACCGCGCCCCGCGGCGCTGCCAGTGGCAGACTTCCCGCTAATTACTTTCGCAACGACCCGTCGCGCGCTATGCGACCCTGGTAATTTCGGAGCAATCTATACTGTTACTGACCTCCTGTTTATTAGGAGAAGACATGTTATTAGGTCTAGGATAGCTACTGAGATGAGTAAGGTAACTAAAACAAAAACAACAAATGAATCAAAACAAATCTAGAATGTAATGTCAGTGATGACTGATTAAATGTCATATATCAATTATGTGCTCTACTGTCTGCCGCGAGTTTTTGCGGGTAGTTATAATAAAATTATTTTAAGAATTTTCTACTTAAAAAATAACATTAGTTTATCAAGCTTATTATACTCTTTCATAATGTACTTTGACTTCAAGAACCAAAACGAACAGATTAACAAATTCGAATGTATGTTTTTTAATGAATAATTACGCAAAGATATCCATCTCAAACAGCCTAACTCAAGTGTTCTTTTACAGCCCTACAACTCAAAGATATCCACAGACATACAGCCCAACTTGAGTGATCAAAACTAAAATCCTAAATAGGTATCGCTCAAAAAGTTGCGTGGCGGGGGGAGGGGGAGGGAGGGGCGGACCCTCTGTAACTAAATTTTGAACTGTCACGTAGATTAATGATAGGAGAGCGTGCGATACGCGCTAATGCCTGTCGCTTACTGTGGATACGACCGAATTAATATTATTATAGGTACCTACCTACATATTTCTTTGCAATGACGGTTTGGTTTGTTAGGTTAATGTGTTATTGAATAGAATAATCACTTGACGTTGGCTTGTTTAAGGCTTTAAGCCGTGTGATCGAATTCATTAACAAAAATATAGGATTGGTTTTTGTAAGGTGACTCAAGGAAAATCTGGGATAGAAGTTTGTGTCGTAACAGGAAGCAGGCCTACGTTTAGCATTGCTCTTATGAAATTAATTTTCAAATCAGAATGACTTTTATTTCCTACAATATGTAATTATATTTTATTAAAAAAATCTATGTACCTACTTATTTATTTTGTTGTAAATAATATTATCAATATTTTCGATTATCTTCTTTATATAAACTACAGTAAAACATTAGGTACATACATTAATTAAAATGATACAATACCTTCCAATAACGATGGGATAAGACCTAGCAAGAAGAGAAGAAATTATTAAGTTTAAATATGAAAATATTTCTACTTTAAAGATACTAAAGTAAAGTTAAGATTTAACAACACCCACTACGAAAACTTCACTTCAGTTCAAAATTATGACCAGCTTCAAAAATAATGAAAACTTTTTGAATAAGATACCCGTTTCAAAAAAGTTTTAAAAAACATCTATTTTCATGCTCAAAAGAGTCACGCTCTAAAATTTTTCTCAAAACCTCGAGAATCTCTTTTGTAGTGAGCAATAAAACATATTTCTGTAAATATGAAACATGATCGTGTACACTGACAATTGTCAACCGTTCTCGAAAATTTCATCATCATCAGCCCATTTAAGTCCCCACTGCTGGGGCACGGGCCTCCCTCAATCACATGAGGGGTAATTGCCATACTCACCACGCTTGGCAGACGGGTTGGCGAGGGTTTTGATATACATGCAGAGTTTTCCTTCTCTGGGTGCTGATGATCATGCCAGCAGCTTTACCTTAGTCGCCTTTTACGACACCTCGGTAAGAGTGAGGGTGGCCTATTCTACTCTGCCGGGGACCACACGGCCTCACACTCGAAAATTTACAAAATTAAAAATATCAATGCTAAAATCAGGCATGTCCATGTTATTTCATCGTCGCTCGGCGACGCGGCGCGAGGGTACAGAATGGATTTCGGAAATCGATTGCCTCCAAAAATATTTACAACCACGTGCGTACGCGACGCCTGCGCTGTGCACACACCTTTACTTGCTTCTTATGTACCGGCCCTTACGGGGAAAACTCATTTATATGGTTCGTACAATCACAAATAATTAAGAAATGCATTCAGAACGCCCTGTTGGTCTAATGGTTTAAGTACTGGGCCGTGATATCGGGGTCCTATTCGATTCCCGGGTCGAGCGAAAAGTATGTTTCGAGTTTTTCGAACATAGCTCGGGTTTGTGATCACCAATCCGCATTTGGCAAGCGTGGTGATTAAGCCTAATCCCATCATAGTAGCGATGACTTGATTTCTATGATGGAGGTTTTTGCCCTGCAGTGGGACAGTTACTTTATAGGCTGATGATTTACATTCTTTATTCCGTTTAGGTCCATACAGAACACCTTAATAATCGTACTAATATTAGTACTGACCTATTCTCGAGCAGTAGACATTGAATTCGAAGTTCAGATTTGTATAGACGAATGTATGAAATCTTTAAATTCGATTTCAATTCCGAGTGCACGAGAATGGCCCCTCTAAGGTGTATGTTCGGATTCGAACTACGATCCCCCGCATGGTAGGCGTGTTCTTATCCAGTGAGCTATACCTTCGCTAACAACTACCTATTATATTTATAATTAAATTTTGCGGTCGTAAAACTAAGACAACAGATATTATTAAGTATTTAGTGACTCTGCCTAACAATAAGGGTTGTATCTTCGATTCCCTTTCCTTGAAAACGTCAGGAGCTTTTAAATAGAAAACTTGACAGTTTACAAAGTTCTACCTAAGTAAATTGTCTATGTGATTTAAGTGATCTATAAATTATAGAACGTTTTATCCTTGGTCACTAATTTGAAAAAAAAAATTGCGACATATTGAGCCAAAAGTCTTTTACTCCTTTAACTAGAGATTTCAGAAAAGCCCTGTACCTATATGACAAGTTAAATCTCTTTAGTAACATCACGTACCTAAATTCTGATTTTTAATTAAGTGAAATAAATTGACATATATCAATGTGTCATCCTCATACATTTTTGCTACTTTTGACACATAATATTTTTTTTTATGGTGTTATCCCGCGACGATAAATATCAAAATGTATTGGTACTTGACATTTGCATCTGTCAGTTTAGTCCACATAATTAAAAAATAACAGAAATAGGCCTGTATATGTCAAGTAGGTCCACGTAGGACACGGTTTAGGTCATAATCCGAGGTTAATCAATGGTATAACGGTACGAATCGTAGTGATATGACAGCAGGTTATATCTAATACGTAGATTTATTCCCGGATAAAGATTGCTCGAATTGGGCTATAGTGACATAACATCACATAGTTGAAATTAATCTTAGTCTAATATTTGTCGACACGCGGCGTGGCAAAGGAAACACTATTTTACCGCTACCAAATTTAAATACCACCGCTATACATTAACATGCATTACTGACATAATAAATATTAAAAATTACAATTTTAGTAGTCTTTGATAAGATAACAGACCATATTCGATTATATTAAATGTAAATATTAATATTTCCCCCGAATCTCACATAAATTAATGAACCGTAAAAATATTATAAACAAGTTTTCATATTTCATAGTTTAAAATATTCAAATTCGTTATGAATGCTTTCCGCTGTAACGTTCCGTTTTATGCACGCACTACCCAAAACCGCGGGAATTTATTATCTATGGCACCTACCGCCAATACGTTCCGATATTATAAATAAACCCGGACCTAGCACACTGTTAATAAAAAAACAACCACACTAATATAAATTATGAAATACTACACACAAGCACTAAACGTCACGGCGATCAGCTGATCAAATATATTGCTACTATAAAAAGTGAAAACGCAAACTACTAGCGCCGTTTCACTCCCACAATCCCGTTCCCTATACATTCGAGCGAGACAGCGCCAAAGGCCGCCGTAGCGTAAAATGATATATTAATGTCAGCTGTGTTTAGGACCTCGTGAGTCTACAAAATAATAGATGGTCACAAATAAATTACTCGGCGAGTGCATTTCTGAACGAAATTCGGCCGGTCGTCGACCTCGGCCGTGGCGCGTAAATCACGATTGATAAACGGCCTGCGAAGGTCGCCATCTTGGATGTTGTGTTCGAAATTTGAATCTTTCGCGATTGGTTCGTTGGTGGACGTGTCAAAGTGACATTTGGCGGGAGGTTTCGCTTTTTGAGGTTATTTTTGGTTGTTGGTGTGATTTACGGTGACAACCGTTTTGCGATAGTCATTTTCAGTTTGTGATTCGAAATTTGAGTGTTCTTTATGAAGTTGTTAAGTATTTGGACGGTTTTCTCGCTAAGCGGTTAAGCCTGCGACGTTTATATGTGTCCTTGTTTCAATTGCCTTTCAGCGTTTAGGTATTTGTGTGGATTTTGTATTTCTTATTGTTTAGTACAATGACATTTTTATATGATAGGTTTCAGACGAGCAGACGGATCACCTGATGGCAAGCAATGGACAACATTTCATATTTTTAACATGTCCATATTGTTTTTTTATATGAAAATAGACATAAAATGAACAGACCCATATTTTTTCTTTTTTCAAAATTTCGCCATTTTCATGCATAAAATAATTATTGAAATTCTTTATATTCTAAATAGACGTAAGCGCCAAATGACGTCATCGGACGGCTGAATACAGTGATATTCCTTTGCTTATCATTGTTTTAATAAAAAAAAGGTACTACTGTCAAAGGTAAATAATACTAGTGTCAACATTGTCAACGTCATTCATACATTCAACGTTGACAAGTTGTCATTTTTTTTGACAGTTACATGTCACGGGTTTGGCATTTCGTAAATTTAAAACTATAATGTGCTAAGCAAAGAAATATTTTACATTCTGCCGTCCGATGACGTCATCTTACGTTTTTTAGTTTTTAATTTTTTTCTCAGTAAATAAGCAATATAAAAAATTAATAAATATATATTCGAGCAGCGGAAAAGTAAACAAAGAATTGGTATTTTTTGTTTCAGAGCTTAGCAATTTTGAAATGTTGTCCATTGCCCGCCTCCCATTGACATACAAATAGGGATGCAACATCGCTGTTAAAAAACATCGATATTAGAACATCGATATTTTCAAAACTGAAACATCGATGTCGAAAACATCGAAGTTTATGAACGATATATCGATTTTTTTCGATGTTTTTTATCACCATTTATATATCGAATAAATATATTTTTTTAACAGAAGTATCGCAGGCGTTTGTTTTATATTGCAGATTGCAGAGGGCACAAAACGCTAAATAACAAAATCAACGCTTGTGTTGTGTGTGACTGAAAGAAGTGTCAGTTAGGCAACACTGCCAACTTAGTGGATTTTCTACTAAAACTGGTTGTTTTTACTGTCCATTTAGTGGCAAAAAATTACTTCTATTGGTTTAGTAAAATTCAATTTCAACGGAAGATAGCACTATGATAAAATATCGTTCATAAAACATCGCTCATGAAGAACGATGTATCGTCGATGTTTTAGGTTTCAACATCGATGTTAAAACATCGATGTTTATGAACGATACATCGATGTTTGAAAAAAATCGATGTATCGTTTGCATCCCTACATACAAAACTAGCGGAGTCACAAGAATTTACTACGTTTAATATACAACATTAAAGCTCATTTTATTTTAAATTCTACTACTTTTTGCTATGTTCTTGTCAGGTTTGGATTTTTACATAAGTATTTTTTGCAGGTTTTCTGCACTGCTTGCTTGCACAGCTTTTTCCAAACCTAGATTTACAACCATGGATTGATAAACCTGTTAATCACACATTTTGCCCTAATCCATTGTGACTAGCCTTCAACGCCACAGCCTACAATCTACGGGCATAAATAGGCGCTAATGTGACACTAATAGGCCGTTACAGCCACAATCGACGCCTGTGATAATAACTGCTCTCAGGCCTCTAAGTGATGAAAAAAGGCCACAATTATCCGCTAATTAGGACGACAATTATTACTCTACTTGTGAAGTTCCTGAATTGAACTAGTTCACTGATCAATGCATTTAGTATCCAATACTATTAGTTCATCTAGTTCAAGATATGTACACACGTAGTCACGTGGAGTTACCCTTGTCGACCTTTGGACCGTCCTTAGGTCTGGGGCACAAGTGCTATTTTTCTACTGCAGGGGAGTAATTTGATCTGACGCTGACTGCTGAGGTACAGCCACACATCAAAGTAAACAAAACTGTCAATTTTCTTCAATCGACTGTCACCTTAATGTCGAACACGTTTGGTTCATTATGAGTTGAGGAAATTAGACAGATTATGGTAAGCTGATGTGTGGCTGTCTGTACATTAATAAAAAAGATTCTTAAGATAGGAAGATACTTATTATAACACAAATCTAACTATAACATAAACGTTTATGCCCAGGTCAGCTGTGGTGCGTCATGGTGCGCGTTATTGCCAATATCGGACTCACCAAATACTGGATGGTGAAAGCGTTCCCTGGACACCAAAGCGACAGCTTTGGATGCAGCTGGGAATTACACGCTAAGATGAAGAAGGTGATGCGTATGTCTATCGGCGGCGGCAATTGCTTATCTTCAGATGAGCTTTAGATGTATCGGGAATGACTTAATGAGGAGATGATTATGAAAGCAAATGAATACCTAAGCTACTATCTTTTGGATCAAGTTTATAATGTGATGACCGTACAGTCTGATAATAGTAAAAACAGATGTTTTTATAAATAAAGGAAAAACAGACAGTAAATTAGACACAGTGTACCAAAAATTGAACTAAAAATACAGTTCACTTAGACAGAGCGACCTGGAAAAGTTTACAAGATGGTAAGAGAGACATATAGTATTGACATTGTTTGAGTGAAAAGTTTTCCTCGTCACTAATTGTGATTGATATCCACGTGTCACTGCCGACAGGCAGATGCTGATAGTGCCCGTCTGTCTGTGTGCAAATTGAACAATTAGCGGTAAAAACGCAGTGGAAGATGCACTGATAGGCAAAATGGCGTAACTAGATGAGAATGCACGATTGGATAATTAAGAACGCCATAAAAAATTGGTTTGAAAAGGAAGATCAATTGTCTGATGTTTTTTTATGGTGGCACATTGTAATGGCTTACCTTAGCCTAATGGTAAGCAAAAAGAGAGCATGTCGCAATTAAAATGGACGCGATGGCATATTTTAATAATGTCATACCTTGGCACTTTGCAATTAAATGGGTAGTAAACCTGAAATTGGTTGCTAAATATATTTGAGGAAAATCAATGCACAATTATATCTTTTTATAATGGCACAGTATGTGGTACACCTTGGCATGATGGTAAGCAAAAAGAGAGCTCACGTTGCCATTATAACGAACGCAATATCAAGGCTGTACATGTATATCCCATGGCACTTTGTAGATATCCATTAACCATATAGAAGACATTCATAAATGTATAGTAGTCATTCAGAAATGTGTGTAAAGTCTTCCAATCTGAAGTGGACTGGTGTGGTAAGACTGCATACCTATTTACCCTCTGCGTGAGGGTAGGCCTGTGCCTTAGCAGTGGAGACATGACTAGGCTAGTGTGAGATGAAGCATTTTGAAAATGAGGTTTTAGAATCACACACTGCCCCATTATTCCTCTTAGATTTACAAAGCACCTTTGGCTAAACAGAGGCAGGTAAACTTTTTATAGACATAAAGATCAGTGATGAAAATGTTAGAGTCAACTTCATCAAAAGATGAATTAATTTTATTTTTATCCTTTATGAAGTCAACAGAAACCACACCCCACATTTGAACCTTGGATTTGATATTTAACTTGAGTGATATTTGTGACCACATCGCCCAAATTGCCAGGCGACTCCGCCATTGTCTGGCGAGACAATCCCGCGGAAATTGTCCCTCTGATTAACGCGTATCCATCGCGCGTTAATTAACGATCGATGTCTGATACCGGGAACTATCGCGGTCTCTGAGGAAATTGCCGATACTGGGTGTTCGGAGATAGCAAGGATGACGTGAAGGTCTCGTTCTGGGGACATTGGAGATAGGATGATATTTGAAGGTATACGGATATTTACCTAGTCGGCATAGTGTATGATGCCATACCAGACATTGGACTTCCGACCGTAGAATGATTGGTAGAGATGAGAAAAGCCTGGGAGAGAAATATATGGTGCATCACGAAGGATGCTAATGGATAGACGCCTATTAATTGATTGTAATACTTGGAAATGGGACTTCTGATGCTAATTTGTTCATTAATTAATTCATTATTATGTGTTAGAGGATTAAATTGCTACTTAATTTCTATACTTCCCTGTTCTACTGAATGAATGAATTAATATACTTTTATTGCACTCAAAATAAAGTATGAAAACTTAAAATAGGTATTACAGGGTGTTTACAACGAAGGCGGCCTTATCGCTATGAGCAATATCTTCCAGGTAACCTTTGGGTAAAGGACACTTGAAAAAGGTGTATGGCGGTGCAATCTTAAATATTTAAACACAAATAGATACATAAATAAAATATGAACATACTAATACATAAAATATATATAATATTATTATATATGATTAATTATAGATAAATATAGCAACTAAAATAATAACAGTGGATCTCAAAGCAGACAATGATTCTCAGAGGATAGGATCTGAACCCGAAACTAAAAACCCATCAGTAATTCTTGAAAATCCTGTTAATGAAGCTCTATTATATATACTTGACTTCTTCTTAGTCTAGAGTTCAAATTTGCTATTTTAATAAGAGCCAACTTAAGCTGGCAACATTAGTTCTATTTATGTAATAGTAAAGTCCTATTGACCATAACATATTTTTGCTCTGCAATTATACTTCAAGTGTAATCTTAAAAATTACAAATTATGATAAAACCCCAGTCGAGAACCAGAAAAAAATATTTCTAAGGATCTCTAAGGAGGCAGGCACATAATGATATGTATCTTTATGTAATGAATTCTTGGTTAAATGAGCGCCCGGACACCTATAACGAGAAATATGCAGATCGCAATCAACTCGAAAGAAACAAAGCTCATTCTGCCAGTAATTAATATCGTGTGTGCGCCGATACCGCGAACAAATCAACGAGAGACGGACAAGTCGATAACACGATTTGAAACAAAGAAAAAACGCACCCACCGCCCGTCCCTGTCACGCGACATGCGCAAGACAGAGACGCAACGCTCAATTTCGAGCCGCGTACGTATTTTATGATAAATAGCAAAACGAAATCGGCTGAGTGTGTTCCCGTGTCCGATTGATATTGTTTCAATTTAATTTATTTCGCTGCACGCGACGCGGATTTCGCGCCAAATGAATACGCATTTCCGAACGGACGGGCCGTTTTTGAAACGCGATCGAATGCGTTCGATTTTTGAATTCGAATCAATCGAACGCATCGCGTGGGAACGCCGATTTTTTCCTTTTCGTCAAACGGTTGGTATTAGATGCACCTATTTCCCTGACAATTTTGCACTTTGATGTTAATTACGGTAAAGGCGATTTTCGATTACACGGGACCGTTTAAAGTTGGAAAGGTTATAAAAGTCCTTTGTGTTCGCGGGGGAGAGTGGTCGGTAGGATGTAAGTTTTACGGGCTATTTTCGCGTGTTTATTACAAATGAGAGTTGTTCGAACGCTAATAAATTAGCATGCTTTAATGACCTAATCAAAGTTTATGACGCGAGTCGAATCCCGGACTCCTAGTGTTGGCCGATTGACTTATTTTGTTTAAAAAACTGGTAAGTAATTATATTGGAGTTTTATGAAGATTGGAATTTTTGCGTGGATGATATTTTACGGGCGTTGTGATTTACGGTGCTTCCTCGACGCTGTGGCTGGTACTCACCCATTGGATCTGGAACAAAGAAACAGCGCTCAGTGACATGGAATAAATAACACGTGTTGGGCAAGAGGTTCTCAAACATTTTTGAGTCGGGCCTCGGGAAAAATGTATATTAACAGAAATAAGGTTTCGAAAGTCAACGTTTCTCAGAAAATAATAAAGTATTCTTCGTATTTTAATCCAGCATTTCAATCGACCATTGAAACTACCCCATACAAAGTTCTATTTTTTAATGGTTTAAGGTTTTATACATTTACGTTAAATAAACCTTTGCTAGCTAAAACTGTGTTACAAAGTAGTTGTGAAGTTGGAAACAAAAAAAGAACAAAATTTTCGAACAGTAATGAAACTGCTTTATAACACTATGAATAAATTTCATCTGTAGTTAACAAAAACATTCTAATATCATTTGAAATATTCTTTGGATATAAATAAGCTTACAAACATTTTTGTGGATTTTCTCGTAATAACAACAATTTTCTCCTATTATTTACATGCAAATTAAAATAATTAGACACAATATTTTGAAAATAAATAAATAAATTGAGACAACATCACATACATTGCCCTGGTCCCAAACTAAGGTTTTCCCTTGTACTCTGGAAACCAGAAACAACGAAGGTACCACAAACACCCAGACCCAACACAAATTCTGTGTCATCAACAAATATTTGTGTTGATGCGGGAATCGAACCCGCGACACTTCCGTCTCAACCGGCGCACAAACCGCTGCGCTAAAAGGGTCGTCAAACATGTTCAGTATTTGGAAAATCCACATACAAAGTAATTAAAACTTGTTCAGAATTTTCCGAATTTTCTCGGAATGACAGTCAGGTGGGTTAACGACTTCTTGCTTATTTGCGTCCAAATACTCTCATAAAATCTTTTATCTAAGGTACTACTGATTTGATTTTGAGGAAATCGGGAAACAATGTTTTGAAGACGAGCATTTTGGGGTCATATTATATCGAGAGGGACCAAAGATAGATAAATTCTAAAGATATCTCAAATAAAACAATCTTCAAGTATAAGATAAAGCGCAAATCCTTCCCGATAGCCGCCATCTTACGCTATCTGCGCCTATCTGTCATTATCATGACAAATTTGACAACTTGACGCCTGATAACTTAACTTTGACAGTTTCGAGGGCCACCGAGTTAGGGAGCGAAAAAACGTAACTGTTTGAAATACTCATACTTTGCGTAGGTATAAACCTACGCAAAGTATGAGTATTTCATTCATTGATTAGGAATGAACATTTATTTATTTTTTATTTTTCAGCTTACAAGTATGCTTACAGACTACTCCAAAGCGCACACAAGATAATTTTATTTAAAAAAAAACATTCATTACGTTACCCTTTAAAATATTCAAATCAATCAATATGTGTTTACGCACACATGTGAGCACTACTATTAATATATCCTGCGTAAGTGACCGATCGTTGATATTGGCCGCTGTGACCGCCGTTAGAGGATTATTATGAATGAAATGTGACACCTGCCACGAGTCTTTGGCTTGAGTATAAAAGTTACTCCCTTTAAACCTACTGACAATTTTGATGATATAAATGATAAGACCAAGGGATGGCATGCGTTCCAATAAACTGACCACTATGGATACACAAGACCCCGTGCGAAGTGGAGGAATCGAAGCAGGAAAGCGGATTCTGGGCTCCGAAGCGATATCATCATTTCATCATTCATTCATCGTCAGCCCATTTAAGTCCCCTACTGCTGGGGCACGGGCCTCCCTCAATCACATGAGGGGTGAATTGCCATACTCACCACGCTTGGCAGACGGGTTGGCGAGGGTTTTGATATAAATGCAGAGTTTTCCTTCTCTGGGTGCTGATGATCATGCCAGCAGCTTTACCTTAGTCGCCTTTTACGACACCTCGGTAAGAGTGAGGGTGGCCTATTCTACTCTGCCGGGGACCACACGGCCTACGAAGCGACATCATGGGATACAAACGGGACAAAACGCAAAGATAGTGGTCATGATAAAACCGCCATAGTCTGTTGTTGTTGTACACACGACGACATGTGTAGTTATCCTTATTAGACTTTAGACCGTCCTTATGTCTGAGACAGAAGTGCTATTTTTGTACTGCGAGGTAGAAACTCGTACCTGACGCCATCTGTACATGTCTGTTAGTAAGATTTGAATCCTCAGGTTGGTAATTCCATCACAATGGGTATGGGTAAATTGCTTCGAATCGAGGAATAACCGATCGGCATGAATCATTTGAAAAAGTTCCCACTCTCGGTGCGCGGGCGCAGCCAGCAGTTTAATTCTATTTACACTCGTGCACGACCGCCCGGCGCCACCGTCGACGGTCGACTGAGAGTTAACTTCGAGTTTGCGTAATCCAGGTTTAAAAAAATGACCATCCAAGACCACGGTTTAAAGAGCTGTAAGCCCTGGTATGTTATCATTATGTTTACTATCAGAGTAAGGTGAGTTAGTATGGTATTAACCCTGTGTCATTATTATATATTTTTTATGTACCAGTTCTAAGTCTCTGTTTTCTTGCTCCATTTAAGATTGTAGGGATAAGAAAAACCATTTCATTTCCTTTTTTTTTTTTAAGAAATTAGCATGTTCTCGTTCCAGTCAAAAAGTTATATTTAAAATCGAACATTCGTGTCATTGTTTATATTAAATTTATTACTAAAATACCTAAATATTCATATTTGTAGGCCTCAAAGACATATCTATGAAAATTACGCGGTCGAGGGTATAATGATTATGATTACCGACATCGCTCAAAAAACGTTAAGCGCTTAATCCCACGTCCCTTCTGGTCGGGCTGGTCGGTGCGACCGGCCGCTGTGACGCGGCCCTACTTGGAAACATACGTACATTTCCACTTACTGGTTACGGGCTGTCTTACATGCCGCCGCGTCGGATGACAGAGGTATTCCCTGCTTCTTGTGATAATAATAATATCCTCCAATCGAATTCGGCCAATCTCAACGGCCAGCCACTTACGCAGGATATACAGTGCTCAAGTGCATGCGTAAACACAAGTGCACTCTCTATTCCCTTGCCCCCATATTCCGATAGGACACCAGTGTGACACGACTGGAGAGGGATCGGGCGCAGGACCATCGGCTAAACGTGCTTTCTGAGGCACGAAGGTACAAGATCACCAACTTCCAGGCTGACACTAAGAATTTCTTAACAGAAAACTTAGATACAAATTTTTGGCCCGACCCGGAGATCGAACCCGGCGGGACATCTTGCGCAGGCGTCGCTTTAAAGTACGACCCACTAACCACTGCGCCACCGAGGCAGTCGAGGCTTCTTGTGATATCAATGTACCAACAACAATCTTTGGAGCAGAAGTCTCTCTCTTGAGTCGGTCCCTCATGTCTGAGGATCGTGATCAGCATGATGGCTGCATCTGGAGCGGATGATCTGCCTCCATCGGTTGTCTAGGCATCTCTTACGACTGCGCAGAATTTGGAGGACGACAAGACTTTTTTGGAGCAAACGACGTTCTGTTCTCACAAGATATTGTAAGAACAGAACGCGAATAGGCAAGTGTGTCTATTATATGACGTCCTGACATTCGTTGGGACCCTAAGAGTGCTGGGATTAATTGAATGAAAAAAGGCTACAATAGACAACTTGTGTATGTATGAGTCGTCAGGTCATGTTTCCTCCTCTTCATTCCTCCGTATTATGTTGCATTATAATATCTATTTGAGAATATATTTGTGATTTCTTCGTTGATCCTGATGTTTAATCAATTTAAGATTTTCAGTTACTTATTTTGAGATCAGGTCGATTCAGAATGTGATGCTCTTTGATATTTGTTTTGTTTTTAAGTGGACAAAAATCGTCATCTAATGACGGCTGAGCATGGGTTAAGCCCAGAAAAAATAGTGTGACGATTCGTCACTGACGAATGTTATGAATACAGCAACATATATGTCTAAGATTGGCAAATAACTGGATAGGGAACAATGTAGGGGAGTTGGGGGAGGCCTTTTCCCAGCTTGGTGCGTGAGGCTGTAACCCCACCACCGGCATTGCACGGACCTCCTCCTACGCCTGGTGGGAACGGCGCGACTCTCTCGGCTGTCCCCATCCCTCCCCCCGACCCCGGGGGGAGAAGCGCCGTGCCCGCCGTGTAGGCGGGCGTCCCTGACTGGAGAGTGACGTGGTGAAAGGCTCCGAGTTTTGGCGGCCACATGTCACCCGCCCACCCATGGACAGATGAGGGAGAGTCCCAGGAGTTTTAGTCGGTATACCTCTGGCCGGCTTCTCGTTAGCAGAAGCCGTCACCAGAGGAGAGTCTGACATAACCCATCCGTTTACAGACGGATGGGTATGCGTAACGCATTTCTCCTGGGTCAACAAAAAAAAAGCTTCCCCCCCAAGAAACTAAAATAAACCTGTCCCGTTCGGCTCCATGTGAGCTCTCCGCGCTGGGCTTGCGTGCGAGTGGGAGTCAGGCTAATAAGCGCGCCATACACAGGCCTGACGCACGGCCTATTTATACCTGACCCGACGCTAACTTTGACATTTACACCACATCCTTGTGCTGAGAGAAAATCTGGCGCTGAGAATGTGGGTAAGAACTAACTGCGTTTGCGCATGACTCAATATCTTGATCACCTATAAGCGGCTGGACCGTTTCCTGTCATCTAAGCGGGGCTTGCGCAAGTCTCCCTAGATCTTTACCTGACTATTATCTGGACATCTCTAAGGCAAAAGTGAACAGGTATCTTATAGACATCGCGTAACGGCCTGCCTCGTTGACGCAGTGGGTAGTGCATCGCACTTTAAAGCGACGGCTGCGCTTGGGGTCCCAGGTTCGATCCCCAGGTCGGGCCAAAATCTGTACCCTAGTTTTTCTGTTAAGAAATTATCAATGACAGCCCGGAGTCTGGAAGTTGGCGGTCTTGTACCCCCGTACCACAGCATGTAAGCCGTTGGTCCTGCGCCCGATCCCTTTCCGGTCGTGTCACACTGGTCTCCCATCGGAATATGAGGGAAAGGGAATAGAGAGTGCACTTGTGTTTGCGCACACACTTGAGATTGGCCGTCTTAGCTGAAATCAAGAGTCCTGCAAGTCATTTCGACCTCAGCTTTCCATACTTATCTTAGACAAGAGAAGTGTAAAGTGGTAGATTCAGTGTTTTATAAAGATGAATGTGTATGATTTAATTTTTACTAACCGATTCTTATCTTCAGTGTCTCTTGTAACTGGAGTCTGTTCATGTATTAATTAAACTATTTACAAAGATAAGAGTTGTTTAAAGGGCGACCGGGAATTAAAATTGAAGAGGAACAAAACTTAGTGTTAACTGACCTATTTTGGTTAGCTTGATTCACCTGTAAACTTAAAATATTATGAAGTATGTACTTAAGTCATCTTATATAAGGTAATTCGTTAGGCAACTAAGTTTAGGGTTCGAAGTTCTGATATAATACTATATAGTAAGTATAAGATAACCATTAATTAAGACTACCACTTTTAATGGAAACTGGTTGAGGCTAAAAAGAATTCTTACCTTGTAAGCAAATGCCTGCTTACAGTTTACATTCTCGACTAAAAGACGTAGATAAATGCAGTATTAGTAAAAGGCGTGGATAAAAAGGACAGACGGAGACAGATTAGGATTATAATGTAAATATATTTTCTCCACATTAATCCACGAGTGACCAGGGTCGCAGCGGCGCGCGGAGGTGTCCTCCTATAATTTATCGACTGGCGACAGCGCTAATGCAGCGCGCGACGCTGAGTGATAGCGCTGCAGCGCGATATGATACGAGTGACGCGGTTAAGTGCGATCGCTTGTAACGCTGATACCGCATGGGATTCGCCCGGCCTACACTCCTAGCGCTCATGTGCGCCTGGTACACCCGCGCGACGACTACACGGCTTGCTCATTATTTTTAGAACCAACAGAGAGATTCCTGCTCCCTCGGGAGTATTAGATTTCGATTTTAACGTCCCCCACATGAAACTTTTGCATAAAAAACGAGAAAACATTTTATCAGTCGTACGTAAGCCGTATCCCTGCGCATATCTTTTATCATTTCCACTGGTCCCCGATCCGGGAGCAAATCCCTGTATCCGGGGATCGGGATAGGATCCGGTAATCCCGGTTAATAACGCACCGCGATCCGGCGTGTCGGCCGCGCCTGTCGCAGACGTTTGATAATGGCATATTAGCTCCACTTATAATTGCTCAGTTATTACCATCGATTACCCGACGAAAACCTCCCCAACTTGCGTAATTTCAGATGTTTCGCTGTTAGTTGTGAGTTTGCGCAGTGGAAGTGACGCGTAGCGTGTTTTTCTTCGTAAAAATAATAAGAATATGTTGAGGGGATTGAAAATAAAGAAGAAAATCCCGGAAAATTCGCCAATAGTTCCCTCCGCGGTACCAGGGTCTCATACAGCGATGGAGGATTCCGCGGCTAATGATTTCGCGCGCGCGGGCTCCAACAAATCCTACCAATATGGAGTGCGGAAAATACCTGGAAAATGGGAATGTTATTCCCCTACCCTCACGCGTTGCGTTAAGAGAGAATATATGGAGTGTAACAAGAGAGAAAATAGACGAGAAACACCGGGCGCTCGCCGTCTAAACGTCAGTTTCTAGTACTGAGTTGTTACTTTTAATTCACATTAACTTTTTTATCACCATGCGAGTCTTTTGATCTCCGTCCATCTGTTCAGATTTCGTCGTAAGGGCTGGCCACACACGAACGTTTACGATTCGTAACAGTTTTACAGCCAGACAAACAAACAAGCGGTTCCAAGCAACGTTGTAACCTGCTAAACGCTCGAATCAAAGGCGACGCCGAATTTCCCGATTCCCAGTAACCGCGTGTAAAGAACTACGTGATATTTGAAAATAGAACAATGATATTTTTTTTGTTTTTTATTCGCTCGTCACTTGTCACTCTTGTCAGTCTGGGGCAGAATGGCGGGAAAGTTGACAGTGTTTTTAAAATAACACATCCGATAAGTTTTTTTTAAACAAACAAAAGAGTTTGAAAATACCTGCGGTCAGTTCGAAATTGGAATTCAAAATTCCCGTCAAGAATAATGCGGAGTTAACGCGTTGTCTCAATACAAAGCTGGGTGATTTACATTTAAACTCTCGCGTAATAAAACGAGAATGCCGCCATTTCGACTGGCGGTTGGACATGAAATTTTCTATTCGGGCGGACAAAGGGCACAAATTAACGCGACCATTGTTCGTAGGGCGGCCGTTGTACGCCACGATTAGTTCATTATTATTTAATTTTATGTGGTACACCGCCCGCCGGCCTCTACTTTCCTGGTCCAAAGCTCGTCAAAATTAGAAATAGTTTTGCACATGTGCAAAATCAATCATAAATCATTAAATGTGTTCGTGTTTGGCAGAATTTTATTGCGACATGCTTAAGTGTACTTAGTATTAAATTATGTAGTCATTTTAGGTTTCTAATACATTTATTTATTATTGATATTAAATTACCCAATTCATTGTTCCTCTAATGCAAGTACCAGGGCGGAAGCACCGCATGATGGTATTTGTTGTTGCGAGATATCAAAGGACTGTTCCGAGAACGGTTCCTGTGCTTGCTCCTTTGTTCCCCATAGATACATTAGCTGCTATTTGTGTATCTGTGATTTTCTTGGAACACCGAAAAAAGAACGTGTGATGGAATCGTTGTTTTTCATATGTTTAATTAGAGCAAAGATGAATTGGTGCTAACTTCCCTTAGTACGGGACATATTTTTAAGATTAATAATAAGTGGAGAACTTAAGTTATATTTTTGTATGATCAAGTGCTATTAGTCATAGGGGGATGAAATGAAAAAAAAAGGTTTATGCTCATCAGCAAATGCGGGCTGAGATGTTAATGATGAGCAAAGAAATTTCCTAAGTTTTTCATCATATACAAAATGGTGCTGAAAACTTCGTCTGTTGAACAATAAGACTATAATATTATGTTCATTGTGCTTATCGCGTTAATTTAACTACTTAGAACTAGTTAGGGTAGTTAACATTGAGATAACGCGGCTCTGCAAATTACTTAATAATTGTCATTTGACTATCTTCCGGATCTGATTAGAAGGGCTGGGTAGCCAAAACTGGATGCTGATACATGAACATCACGTAACCATTTGATGATAAAAAATACCTGTGTATTGGATTTAAATTCTTATTCGACGGTGTTAGTAGGTGTGAAGTAGCTTATAATAGTAAAAATAATTAGATAACAAATAAAAGCTAAAAAAATTATGTGCACGGTCCACCGTAAAACTATCAGCGAACAAAATCAAAATGCACCATAAAAAGCGCGATTAAAAATACCTATTACTCTATCTGCTCCCGTCATAGTCTTATCAGCGAATCTAACCGCGTTACGAATGTCAAACATTTACGAAATAAAAACAAGGAGTAGCTGTTTTATCTTTACGACGTTTACGCAGCTAATCTGACAGATAATGTGCTATGATCTGAGCAAACGTGGCGTTTGGTGCGTTGTAATTAACGCACGGCGGCGAACTTTAACCGCGGGCATGCCGTAAACCGTTTTCGAAATCATTTTTAGGTACGTTACATTTGACACAAATGAAATGGATCCGTGTGCTTAATTGCTTTCGGATTAAGTGCGTTTTTTCTTTGTTTGATTTAAAGGCTTTGTCTATCTTATCAACCACGAGTACGCTCATAAGTCTTTTGAATTTTCAAAATTTTGTTTGATTGGTCGCCTGAATTCAATCCATCTTATTATATTATAAATCGCGATCTAAAGTTATTACTGTACTAAATCTCATATCATCCCTTTCCAGCAAGCAATGCTAAAAGGGGCTAGCACAAAATTTGTTCCGGGACTTTCGTTAGCTCGCGATTTGTAATAAGGGAGAATGAGTCAAAATTCCAGTCTTTACTAGAAAATATAGGAATAATGTGTTTTCTATCTAGGTTTCCAAATGCTTATGTTTTTTGCCAAAAACTAGAAAATATGATTAATGGTAAAAAGTATGATAATCTTTTTAAGAAAAAGCCAGTCATCTTTATACTAGTGATTTTAAATACCAGGTTTCTATATTATGATTTTTAGATGAAAGGTGCTTCACTTTTTTCCCTCAATGTTAAAATGATTATTATTATTACATCTGAAAATGACCATTAGGCATGCAAGTGTCCGCACAATTACCAGGGCGCCATGACCGGCCGCAGGTGGATCGTGCTCTCTTTGATCCGGGCTAATTGCTGCGCTCTCCGCGTTCCTGCCGCCCTGGTATTCCGAAGACGTGTTGCTATGCCATCTTCTGTTAAACTCAGGACGTATGATATTATGATGACATTTCAGATGTATGGTGGCTGACTTTGTCGGCGAGCAACCATTTTTCTCTTTTTTAATGGTAACTAAAGACTAACAACAGAAATCATACAGAGGTCTTTGTCAACTTTGTGATCATATTTTTAGCTATTAAGTTGATTTCGTTGACGTTTCTTAGTTAGAGTATTAATCATTAAGAGCGAGTATAAAATTTAGAAGTTTATGGTATGCTTTATCATTGATTCTAAGTGGGACAATAAATAAAAAGATTCTTCTTACAATCTAATGTTTTTGCAGAAACATTTATTGTGACAACATTAACTCTAACATTACAAATCAAATTCTACAATAGTATTATAAACATTTTATATTATGTTCAATGTTGTAATTTATCACTGCACACACGACAACATACGAGGTGCTATTCTACGAATTGTTTTACATAAACCCAAGTTTAAAATCAACATAAAACATATCCACGAAAATGTCAAGAATTGTGTAAATTCCGCTAATACATCAACCTAGTCTTTGATTTCTAAACAAGTCCAATCTTGACGTTATTAATGTGTTTCTTAAATTAACAACCAAAAAAAAATCCGTAAAAATATCAAAACGAGTCAAAAATGCAATTAATTAATGACGGGCCATTAATAACGGTAAATAACGAAAGCGTTAAATGACGAATAACGTTGATTAATATATTTCGGGGCAGGCGTTAATAGGTATTATGAGTATTATAAGCACGCGAAACCTGGCGGGAAGGGAGTGTCCACGGTTTGGGGAAGACGCCCTATGGTGTTGTAGAAAAACGGACAAAATAATAAACAACTTACTAAGAATGGTAAATTACTTACATTGGAAATACTTTTGCAGTAAAAAATACCCCAAAATAACCTAGCAGGCCGTTCTGAGAATACATTCTTGACTCAAGAATCTGTGAAATATTAAATTATGCTAAATTGCGAGCATCTAACTTTTACATACACCGTAAAAATCTGCTGTTCCATACAAAATAGAATATCACTCGGCAATAATGTATGAAACAGCAGATTTTTTTTTTCGCTTATTTTGTTGAACTAACATACTAAATATACTTTATTCACGATACCTATTATGTGGTTATCGGGATGTAAACGATAAAAAAATAACGATAGTATATTTCACACACAGACGATACGAGTATATTCATGGTTTTAAAATGACAGGATAATCTTTGAAGGTGACGGGTAGTGCACACTAGCGACGCCATTGATTGGCGTTTTAATTTAATTTTTAGCTACTACACCGGATTTATTTTAAAAAAATTGGGGGTTACAACCTCTCGGCAAACACTAATACTATTTATTGATCCTGATCGATCAAAATAGACGAAACTGGTCGCAGGAGAACAAAGGTGAAGGGAGAGAATGAAGGTTTTTGGCATCCCTTTACTTAACAGCTTTACAACTAAATATTTTTCCCGCGTCCAACAATACTTCGCGAATGTTTCACCAAAATATCCTTGCCAGTGTAATTGCTAATCGGAAAGCCGAGAGGTCGTAAAGAGGCCGTAAACGGAGCCTCGAGGCGTGGCGCCGCCTTCAGCCGAAGTCTTTATTAGCCATACAATGTACGATAGAACACCATACATTGTCTATCTGGCACTTTAAGAAACGCATCTTCTTTTTTTCGACTTTTAAATGCAACACTTTTACAGACAATTCTCGATTTTGGATGCCTCTTCTTCTCAGAAGAGGCCAATCTCAACGATCAGCCACGTACGCAGGATATATTATAGTGCTCAAGTGTGTGCGCAAAAACAAGTGCACTCTCTATTCCCTTACCCTCATAATTCCAATGGTACACTACTGTGATACGACAGGAGTAGGGATCGGGCGCAGGAACAACAGCTAAACGTGCTTTCCGAGGCACAGGGGTACAAGACCGCCAACTTCCAGAGGAGGCTGCCACTAAGTATCTCCTACCGAAAACTTAGGTACAAATTTTTGGCCCGACCCGGGGATCAAACCCGAGACCTCTTGCGCAGCGACCCAATAACAACATACAATACAATATACAGAGGACATACAATGTCATCATCATCAGCAACCCACACTCGTCCACTGCTGGACATAGGTCTCCCCTAATGCACGCCACTGCTCCCGATTTTCGGCCACTCTCATCCAGCCCACACCAGCCAGCCTTCGAATGTCATCATCCCATCTTGTCGCAGGGCGTTCTACACTACGCTTACCGAGTCGCGGTTTCCACTCAAGGACTTTACGGCTCCAACGGCTGTCAGTTCTGCGGCTAATATGACCAGCCCACTGCCACTTCAGTTTGCTAATTCGGTGGGCTATGTCGGTGACTCTGGTTCTCTGTCGGATTACATCATTTCTGATGTGGTCCTTCAGAGATACTCCGAGCATAGCCCTTTCCATAGCTCTTTGAGCAATTTGAGCATACAATGTACATTGTACGAATAGAACACCATACATTTCAAAAGCATTTATTCCCAATAGTTTTTATGGGAAAGGGAGGCATACGAACAAGTGGATTGAGTGCTTAAAACAACGTTACCGTTTTTTAATAACATCGTTACGATATTTGGAAATAACGATCCAACAATTCACCCTTCGATCAATCGAGTTTGTCCAATGCTCATTAAAAAACGCTAACTATCTAAACACTACCATCTGTCCGAAACTACATTATAATGAGGTCGGCCCAAGGTGCGAAGTGTATCGAAACATTAACAATTCGATAATGTGCTAAATTGGAAGTGCCGAATAATTGTCGTGAACACGCGAAGTGTCTATCAAAATTATTTGGGGGTCTTTCGGACCGGGGGAGGTCCATATGGCACGGGTTTTTTTTTTCGTTTGGGAAAAGACTGTTTTTATTGAGGCCTGTGGCATCGCTTCACCTAGATGAAAATCTAGAGTTACTGTTGTGACAATATGAGACTGACTTGGATGAACTTGTCTTCACCATTATCATCTCACTGACCGGATGGTGCAATTAGTAGTGACCCTGCCTCTTGCGCCAAAGGTCGTGGGTTCGATCCCCACCCTGGACAAACATTCGTGCGATGAACACTTGTGTTTGTTCAGTATCTGGGTGTAATATATGTATTTAAGTATATATTTGTGTTCTTCTGTTGTCTGATATCTGTAACACAAGTGCTTAAGCTACTTAGTACGGAATCAGGTCAACCTATGAGATGTTGTGAGAATTATTATATTATTATTATCTCAGCCCAGTCTTCTTTTCGACATTTTTTTCAATTATTTATAGGCTACGATTGACCATAATCGAATAATATAGGTACGTAATGAAAGCGTCGCATCGATGAGGTTACGGCCCGATTTGACCAATTATCGTCAGATTTTTATAGAAATGGCTCTTACAATGTTACACGTTTACCTAGACGATTTATGTTATCTGCCAATCTCATAGTTTATCGTATTAAAGCACGTTAAGTCGTTGGTCCTGCGCCTGATGGTCCGCCTGATTAAGAGTGTACTTGAGTCTGCGCAAACACTTGTGCACTATAATATAGTTCTGCGTCGATGGCTGACCGCTGAGATTGGCCGCCATAACCGAAATAATCGGTTTGGTTAACCGAAAACATTACTTGTTTTTTACAGTGGCACAGTATATTGGCTCTCCTCAGCCTGATGGTAGGCAAGAGAAGAGCCCACGTTGCAATTACAACGGAAGCTATGTTAAGGCATCACTTCCGTTGTCACCGCCATACTGGCCCGCGAGATGCTTCTTCACGCTTCGTTTGAAGGAATCCATATCGTAGGTAGATTTATTGTAAGTCTGATGTCTCTTACTGAATATTTTTTTATTCAAGAAAAGCCTTCTCCTAATATAGGTGTTGAAACTTAAAAGCATGTAACGTATCAGCTTATATACTGTCCCACTGCAGGGCAAAGGCCTTCATCATAGAAATCAAGTCATCGCTACTATGATGAGATTAGGCTTAATCACCACGCTTGCCAAATGCAGATTGGTGATCACAAACCCGAGCTATGTTCGAAAAATTCAAAACATACTTTTGACTTGACCCTGGATAATAGGATGTGATCCTAATAAGTAAGAGCTAAGTTTAGTACCTATTTTATAACACTGAAGTAATTTTAATTATTTGGTTTGTATTTCATACACATCCCAGCCACAACTACTTGTAAGCATTTCAATTGATCCGTTCTTGAACGTGTTAAGAGCACGCATCTGGTTGGGATCCCACTGCCCTACCCTGTCCACTGTACACCCTCACAGGGGCGGACGGACGGACACGCAAGCCGTCAATGTAGATAATTGTTTCATTATTCTTCTATTAACTCCGGTCTGGCGGCCATTTGTCTGGCGCGATTTTACTTAGGGAAGGTTGAGGAGGTGTGGTTTTGAAACCGACTTTGGTCTTTTTTTTCGGAAAATAGGCTAACGCTTGACCACAGCCGCACCTGATGAGGTCTAGCATGATACGCGTTTGCCTAAAAGATGCCTGTTCACTCTTGCCTTAAAAATGTCCAGATTATAGTGGTCAGGAAAAAGAGACCTCGGCAGGGAGTCTCATTCCTTAGCCGTCCGCATTATAAATGTGGAAGCGAATCGCTTCGTGCGGATAAGGGGTAGTTCTACCTACATAAGGATGAAAGCCCTCTCCGCGTCTTGTCGTCCGGTGATGGAATGGGCTGGGGGGGATCAAATTATGTAGAGCCTCCGCACACTGCCCGAAATGATATCCGGTAGAAGACCGAGAGGCTTGCCACACGTCGACAACTTGCATATTCCTACATTTTTATTTTTTTAAATTACGGTGGACAAACGAGCGGACGATTCACCTGATGGTAAGTGATTACCGCCGCCCGTGGACCAGTCCAATTCATGAGGCATCACAAATGCGTTGCTAATTGGACCCATGATCCTAGATTTAGTAGTTCTATTATATATAATATCCTCCAACCGATTACGGCTACGGCGGCCAATCTCAACGATCAACCGCGTACGCAGGATATATTGTAGTGCTCAAGTGTCTCCGCAAACAAAAGCGCAGACTCCGGGCTGACACTAAGAATTTGTTACCGAAAACTTAGATACACATTTTTGGCCCGACCCGGGGATCGAACCCGGGACCTCTTGCGCAGCCGTCGCTTTAAAGTGCAATCCACTAACCACTGCGCCTAGGCAGATATCTGTTAATAACAATTACACGGCTGCCGTCCAAACCTTCGCAACCGACAGGAGAGCCAGAACAACTGAATCATGGATGATCATAAATCATACATTTCCAGAATTATTATCTCTATACCGGTTAAGGTTGGTTGTAAGGTAAGGTAAGGTAAGGTTGTAATACTCAGTGTGAGTATTACAACCTTCAAGGTAACGTATGGAAAAACCCAACCTCACTAGGCCAGCTTCCAATACGAGCTCATCTCATATCTAATCTCGGTCACTGTTGGCGAAGTATTGATAAACCGGCGCTTGCGCACTCGATAACACTGGGTTTAATGTCAACAGTGGTTTTTTTTTCACAAAGATTGGCTATTTTTTTTTATGTGATAGGTGGCAGACGGATTGCCTGGTGCTAAGCGACTGCCGCCACCGAAAGGCATCCGGGACACCTGTGGAGTCACAAATGCGCTGCCAACCTTTAAACCCCCTTTCACCTGGATTGGGCCTCCGGTACCCTCACTCACGCAGCGAAACATAGCACAGTGCTGCTTCACGCCGGTTTTATGTGGGGCCGTGGTATCACTCCGATCGTGCTTGGATTTGAACCACGGCACCCCTTGAAAGGAGCGTTCTTAAGCCCTTAACGGGTTAGGGAGAAACTCGCCCTATTAAAGCTAACCAAACCAATATTTTTTTGGCGGTAATACATATTGAACTCTACAAAATTAAAAATATTGGTTAGTTTAGGTTAGAACAGTAATCAGCAAAAAATCCTAAAATTCTGTGACGAGTTTTGATAGGCCGAGTTGCCCCCTAACCCCACGTTCTCAACCACTGAGCTACCATCGCCTGTAGTTAATTTGTACGAGCTACTCGTACAATGCAACTCAGCAGCGACCCACATGCAGCGCGCCTGACCGATGGACCGTCTTCGTGCACCGTCGGCATTCTACACCGACGGCACACCAACAAATATCTTTATATGTATCAATAATGTAAATCATGTATATAAACCATTAAGATTTTACCAATCAACAGATTTCAACCGTCTGTGTTGGGTCTCATTTCTCCCGCTGCGGCCAAGACACCTTTAGCCGTCACTATGACCAGTCAAGTGAGCCTGCTCGACTAGCAGCGGTCCCCCTCCTACCTACCGTCCTGACTCTGCTCCCATCACCTTTTCTATATATGTATTTATACCATGGTTAGGCAGGAGCTAGGGCTCTAGGGACTTAGTGTCTTAGACAAAGGGGTTCTAGGCTCTCTAGAGTTAGGTTCCCTTCCTTTCCTTATATTCTGTTCGCCGGGACGTGGTGCCTTACAACCATCGCTTTCCGTCCGCACTTATGGTCCTTCGAGCCGGACTCTATCACCTAATCCTTAAACTTGAGCATGTCACCACAAATTCCGATTAACCACTAAACCGTGAGAAATGCCAACAGCGATACTTGTTTAATTTAACAAAAACCACTCAAGTGGTTACTCTTACCGGATATAGTGATAAAACACTCCACGTCAAGATTAAAGTTTTCTAAATAAACAACGGTGGTATTTGTCGAGTCGACAAGAGGTGAAGAGGGAGACTTGATGATGTTGGTTTAAAACCACTTATAGTCAATGGGAGTACAAATACCATTGGTAATCTGCAGGCACAATACTCTAAACTGTTGACTAGGAATGAATTACACCCTTTTTTATGACATAGGTGGCAGACGAGCAGACGAATCACCTGATGGTAAGCGATTGCCGGCGCCCATGGCCTTGGTGCGCTGCTTACCGATTAACCTCCCTTCCCCTAGATTGGACCGGTACCCTCACTCACGCAGCGCATGTACTGCTTCACGCCGGTTTTTTGTGAGGACATGGTATTACTCCAGTCGAGCCAGCCCATTCATGTCGAAGCGGGGCTCTCCCACTGTTAAATTTAGTATGTATTTACTTTTAATTATGTTTTTTTTATATATATTAAATGGGTTTTGTTTGCACTTAACCTCATCTCACCTGATGGAAAGTGACAATAAGGTCTAAGATGTAGCGTGCTTAGCCAGAAGAAGCCTATTCACTCTCGACTTAAAGACACCCAAATTGTAGCTCTCTGGGAATACAGAAGCCGGCAATATGTTCCATTCCTTAGCAGTTCGTACCAAGAAAGAGGAAGCGAAACGCTTAGTACAAAAGTATTTACAAAGTTTTTATTAAGTATTTATTAAAGTATTTACAAAAGAAAAGTATTATAATTATGTAATATTATATTCTGTCCGTAACACAGGTGCTTGAGCTACCTAACTCGGAGTCAGATCAATGTAGGTATGTGATGTTGTGAAATAAATATTAATTATTTTTTTATTTACAAGACACCTAGGACAAGACATTTAGGGCACCAATTCAGTCTACATTTTAGGCTGTCTAACTAGATTTTTTTTTATGCTAGAGGCAACAAACGTGCAAGCGAGTCCACCTGATGGAACGCAATCACCGCCGCCCATTTACATCCGCGAAATCAGAGAGATCGCTAATGCGTTGCCGGCTTCTTTAAAAAGGAGTAAGCTCTTGTCTTTCTTTCTTTAGTTGGCAGCAGTTATCTAAGTTTGAAAGTAGATGATTGGTGTTTCTTTGCCGCAGTTAATTTATTTTTTCATTTGCATTACAAAAAGCGTTTTAAAAGTCCGTCACTCATTTATATTTACATTGGAAACACTTAGTGAAGAACTCAAACAATATTCTCGCGGAGATCCCGTAAATAAGATCATGGGTGTGAGCTGAAGGATGATGAATTTCAGCGACGACTCGAACCGAGTTCACTAGTACAGACTGCCATACATCAGGTTAAAACAGTCTATCACAATTCCCCAACGATTTTAATTTTTAGCTTGACGCCAATCGATTTTAATTTTTAGCTACTAAACCGGATCTGTTTTAAACAATTTCGGGGTTACAACCTCTCGGCAGCCGTGTGGTCCCCGGCAGAGTAGAATAGGCCACCCTCACTCTTACCGAGGTGTCGTAAAAGGCGACTAAGGTAAAGCTGCTGGCATGATCATCAGCACCCAGAGAAGGAAAACTCTGCATTTATATCAAAACCCTCGCCAACCCGTCTGCCAAGCGTGGTGAGTATGGCAATTACCCCTCATGTGATTGAGGGAGGCCCGTGCCCCAGCAGTGGGGACTTAAATGGGCTGACGATGACGATGACCTCTCGGCAAACACTTATAGTATTTATTAAATAACCATGCACAAATGTTGGGTATGTTTTCGCACGCGAAAAAATTATTACCGCCAAAAGCGGTCACTTTTAGCGTGAATCAATTTTTGCGTACGGCTTGAACCCAACATTTGTGCATGGCTATTTAATAAATAGTATAAATGTTTGCCCAGAGGTTGTAATCCAGATATATTTATTGATATATTTTATTTGCGTAAAATATGGTTACATTTGCTGTTGACATTGTTTAAATATTTGTACGCATATTTTGTCAAACATTGCATGCAAATATTAAAATTAGGTACATACTTATATTCGGCACTTTTATATTATATTTTTTTTTTTACATAATGGTAGACAAATAAGCAGACTTACCGGCACCCATGGACATCTGCGACACACGGGGCATCACAAATGCGTTGCCGGCTCTTAAGAGAGGGAAGGACCAAAAATATAAGCAAGACTGAGGATCTGAGGTTATGCAATAAAGAGTATCTGCATATCTAGTTTAATTTATAAGCTATTTAAGTATAATTTATACTACTAATAAAAAAAAACTGTAGTCTGTTTTAATTTCGTCAAAACCGGATAATTAGCTAAGACGTTGCGCAAACCTAGACAAACCTATTCTATATAAAAATTAATGAACATCCCGAACATAGTGACACGTCGTTTATTACTAAACATGAAAAGCTGCCCCGAATGTAAACGTCAAGTGACGTCAAAGCATTTTTACGCGAACTCCAGACAGCTGGAATAATGAAATACAAATGTCAACGCGAGTAGATAATAACGCAAAGGCTGGCAACACAACAACATTAATTAACACACGTGACAGTTCACACGACATTCATTAGGTATTTCGTGTCATTAGTCATGGTTTCTATTTTCGATATTTTAAGTTTTTCTTAGACGCCAAAAGTTGTGTGCCTGTTGCATGGTGTTGCCAGGTTTGGCATATTGGCAGTAAGTACATTCCGTTCGTTTAAGTCGTAATATACAGGCGCCCAATACTAATGGACGTGATATTTTATAATTATATAATTAGACCATGCTAAAATATATGGTCAGGTTCGAGTTAAAAGAGTGGGAGCATAAGCAAAGCACTGAATATTGGAAAAGACTACCTCGACTAGAACAGTCTAAGGCGTTGATACAGGCGTTCGAGGAGAGACGAGCTGTAGAAATAATAAAACTGAGTAGAGGACATGTTAGGGCACTCGCTCGGACCCTCACAGGGCACTGCAAATTAAACAAGCACCTGCACAACATGGGGCTTTCAGATACCAAAATCTGCAGGTTCTGTCGCGAGGACGAGGAAACGATTATCCACGTCCTCGGCGAATGCATAGCGCTGCACCGCTGCAGAAGCCGGCACCTAGGAGCACACATGATCTCAGCAGACGAGATCAAAAGCTCCCCATCAGCTCCATTCTCGGGTTTATCCTGGAACTGGAGCTACATGAGGTGCTGTAATAGGTTACGGGGCTGCCACAATAGATCATCTACTGGTCGCAGTGGCTATGAGACGCAGGGCTCACCCCATTTCTAACAAATAATAAATAAATGCTAAAACATAGTATTTTTGTATGGGTTTCATGCAATATCCGCCATGTTTTTTTCATTTCGATAATATCGTGCCCAATCCTTGGGGGATTGGGCACCTGATCTATTAACACCATGACAATCTTGAGACCACGGGAGAGCGACGATTCAGCATTAATGATCTGATTCGACTGGAGTGATACCACCAGAGATAACACAAAGAAAGCCGGCATAAAGCAGGGACTGCACTGTGTTTCGTGGTACCGCAGGCACAATAAAGGATGGCAGCGCACTATAGTGACTCCATAGGAGCCGGCAATCACTTGCCTTCAGGCGATTTGTCTTGTCTACTCGTCTGTCACTGTCAAAACACCATGGAACTAGAAAACACGTGCCGAAACGGAAAATACAAGGGCAAGTTGAATCTCTTTCACAGAGTGCGAAAGAGACCCAACCGGCCCTGACGCAGATTCTGTACGGGTGCGGTAGAGAAAGAAGGTCGCCCAGCACGTCACCTCAGTACTAACGGCTTCGCGCAGCTTTTCAAGTATGGCTTTCTATTAATAGGCACAGTCTGTACAGGATGCATGTCTATGCAAAACACAGGAAATCTTATTGGAGGATGTAGAAGATGCCAAAGACCGTGCAAAATGCAGAAGGTGTAGCAAGAAAGTTTTGGGCTCCGATGCACCAATTTGGGGTGCAACCGGTAATGTACGCTGAGATGACGATGAGTGAAACACATCTAAAAATGGACCAATTTAATGCAACAATCGTTGGCACATACATAACCAGTCCAAGCGCAATTCGGTCGTTACCTGGCAACACTCATTGTTAATTAATTAACTGACGCACAGTGAAAGTCGAAATAGAATCTTCAAGGAACAAAATGAAACTTATGAATGGGTCTGAATGAACTTAAATGAGATTCTCGTCTATTTAATGTTCCGCATTGTCATTTATCACCTGCGACTGTACCCATTACCCGTCTCGTTCGTACAACTAGTTACTTTGTAGTGAGTGAGGAAGATGAAAAGAGGATGTGTAGATTTGTTTTGGCAAAGTATGTGGTGCGTGTGAACGGAGCGGTGACTTAATTGGTTTCCCATCGAATAAGGGATAGATAAATTCATACAACATCTCATATATTGATCTGATTCTGTACTAAGTAGCACAAGTACTTGTGTTACGGATATCAGACAACAGAGGAATTAAACACCGAGACACAGAACATACACAAGTGTTCATCACCCGAATGTTTGGGACACAGGTTGGAAATTGGATCTTTGACGTATGAGGCAAGATCATTACCAAATGCGCCATCGGGCCAGTTAAGTCTCACTATTTATATTTTTATAGCAATTGTTTGTAATTTATTCTTAAGTAAATAACGATATAAAAAATTTAGTGCGTTATATGCATAATAAAAAAAAGAAGTTGGATTCCCAGCCAACAGTAAAAGCAAGACATTAGTCCGCAATCTCACCTGATTGTAAGTGAAAATATGGACGATGGTGGATCATGTTTCATTATCATCATCATTTCAGCCAATAGACGTCCACTGCTGGACATAGGCCTCCCCCAATGTTCTTCACACAGATCGGTCCTGCGCCGCCCGCATCCAATGGATTCCCGCGATCTTCACCACATCGTCGGTCCACCTTGTGGGGGGCCTGCCACGGCTGCGACTTCCTGTACGTTCAAGTTTAGTAAGAGCCTATTTTCACTATTTTCTTGAACGCGACCAAATCGTGATTTCTTAACATACTTTCCACTTAACGGTCTACACCCTGCATGGCACAAATTAAATCTATGCCCGAATGCATCATACATAAAACATAAAACTTCCACCATAAGATACAATTTGCTAAACTGTCCGTTGTATTAGTATTCGGTATCGGCGACAAAATATTCAAATTGAATCGTGTCCGGACGAATACCGATGAATCGAGAATCGAACCGATTCGATGACAAGGTGTTGCGAGTAACGTTTTTGGAATCGATGATCTCGTAGTGCGGGCGACAGATTCATAATGGATGACCCGGATGGATTGCTGATCAACTGTTTTGCAACAATTTACAGTGTGCTATTAGGAGGTAGATTACTACGAGTCAAATAACCACAAACGGAGGAGTGACATTTGACACCACCGTCTTTTCTGTTACTGTGTTCTCAATCTCAATATTACCAAGATTTCAATAAGAAACTTTGACTTCATGGGTTTTATCTCGGTTGAGTCAACTTTAATCGTCGGGCAATAGTGGTAGGTCTATTCATTTCAGAATCAGCACGCAGTAGTGGTAATCGGCTGGAAACTTCTGTCTTAAAACCAAGCATTTTCGGTGCAGACTCGTCATGAAGTTGAGACTCCAGTTAGACAAGCATAGGTTGTGTCTATCTACCCTGCCACTCGTTAGTCTTACCATAGAAAACTTTAAACTTTAAAAGGATTGCAGGCAAACACTACCATTATTACTATAGAGAAGTCTTAGTTGAATGTAGACAAACAAAGGTTGTTGATTGATAGATAGCTGAAATACAAACTGAACATAAACGATGATAAGTGTTTTTTAACAATCAACATGATTTGTCATGAGTGTTTTGCATATATCAATGCAACAGATCTGCCATAGCTAAAAGAGAGCATGCTCAGAAATGTCAGATTCTCGTTAACATTTGCCTAGACTGAGGTAAACCATGTTTATTTAAATGCACTGATATTCAAACTATACGTCTATTATCTATTTAAATTGCATTTTTTTTAATCTATGAAAGTTTATCAGATAGCTTATTCATGATGCGTTTACAGATTATCTTCATCAATAATGGTGTTAATTTAAAATATAATGAATGAAATAGGACCTATTTTTGGTTTTAGATATATTAATACAACATTTCAAACATTGACCTGATTCCTTACTACAGCTAATAAGCACTTATGTCACGGATATCAGAAAAATACTTAAATACATACTTGTATTACACTCAGACACTGAACTAACACAATAGGTAGTTCATCACACTAATGTTTGTTCAGGGTGGGGATTGAACGTACGACCTTTGGCTTAAGAGACAGAATACTACCAAATGCAACTTCGGGCCGGCAGTTGTGTTGTCTCTTTTCTGCTTTATACAATCGTTACAAATTCTACGTTCACCTCCTGCACTATATTTGGAAGCAATGATACTATTGTTATTATTTAGTATTTTACGATTTTGCTTGTTTGCGTTCTAGTGAATGCGCCGTGAATACTAATTAATTTTGTTTTATTACTTTGCTTCACGAATTTCCGATCGCGATCCAGCGGGGTAATGCTGCCAGCATTTTGGGGACACTGCCACAGGGACCTACTTCGTTTTAACTTTCCTTTTTACTTACTTTTAGCTTAGCTTTAGGACTCAGCAACTTAAGGAAATATTTTCTTAAGTTTGTCTTCTTCCTGTGTAGGACGTAATTCAATTTTATAATTAATTTGAAAGACACTTGCAGGTTTTTTTTATATGATAGGTGACAGAAGATCATACGGATCACCTGGTAATTGACTGCCGCCGACCAATTGGGATCACAAGTGCACTGCCAATCTTTAAATTACCCTTTCCCTCCGGATTGGGCTTCCCCTTACTCATTCGGCGAATCAGCACGGCTTCACACAGCTTTTCTGTGAGGTCGTGATATCACTCCGATCGAGCTGGCCGATTCATTTCTGTTGCATCGCTTCGATCATGATCCTGGATTTTTAAGTCTGGTAAATTCTTTCTTTTCAATTCTACAATAAAGCGGCGGTATGACCTTCGCAGCCCTTAATCGGCGGCGCCACAAAATACCACCCCTAAACTCGGAATTATTCAAACCAACCTTAACTGGGTTTAAAGTTAAAAAATTTACATCGTTTAAATCGCGGAGCGCGTAAAACAGTTTGCGACTGCTTTAGGGGTTCTCGCGTAATCTGGCGCCGTCGCCCCCGCGGGGCCCTGGCGCCCCCTGGCGCTCAGCAGTCCTAGTGCACAGCTCCCGGCTGTTAGGTACCCAACGAAAAGGGGTATCGAAAACTATTCTGTGGCGGTGATTAGTGGCTCGCACTTTGAAGCGACGGCTGCGCAAGAGGTTCCGGGTTCGATCCCCGGATCGGGCCAAAATTTGTACCTAAGATTTCGTTAGGAAATTCTTAGTGTCAGCCCGGATTCGCTCAATCCCTCTCTGGTCGTGTCACACTGGTATCCCATCGGAATATGAGGATAAGCGAATAGAGAGTGCTCTTATGTTTGCGCACACACTTGAGCACTATAATATATCCTGCGTACGTGGCTGATCGTTGAGATTGGCCGCCGTAGGCGTACATACAGGGTATATCTGTGAACACTTACATCCCTTTAACCACGTGTTCTACCAACCATTCTGAACAACATTTGTTCAACGACTTTTCGAATTCATCGAAAATATTTTCGACTCCCCATACAAAATGACCAAGTCACGTGACCGACTTTGTATGAAAAGTTGAAATTTTTTCATGCGAATTTCCAAAAGTGATAGAACAAATTATGTTCATAATGGTTAGTAGAACACGTGGTTAAAGGGATGTAAATGTTTACAGATACACCCTGAAGTGCCGCAAAGTGATCCTAATAATAAGAATCGTTGGATTGTATCGTTTTTGACACTGCTATTGTGTGTTGAGTGCGTTGTCTCGTGACAACTTGCTTGGACCTAATAGAGTCTTAAAACCCGCGATTGCTTGTAGATTGATATCCGCTGAATCCGTAGGTCGATAAAACGCAAAACACCGGCGTTTTATTGACTGACTTCGACTGTTGACTACCTACTTGTTCTCAATAAGTTACTTGACATTGGCGAATTATCTTCGGTTGTCCCGCTTAATAATGCCTAAAATCTAAAACATGATAATGGCAAGAGTAATTCTCAGTCGAGAAGTTGATTGCCACAAATAAAATAAGAACAAGAAGATACACCCTATATGTATGTAGTTCCAACATCCTATTATAAATTTGTAGCTGTATATTATTACGGTGCACAAATATATAGCAGGTAAGGTTCAAATTAATTTGAAAATTTGTAATAATGGTTTTTGTGTGTAGTAAGTTAATTACGTCTCTTGCGGGTGCCAGCCGGCCGGGGGCGCACCGGACTGGGGCCCTGTCGGCCCCTAGCCTCGGCCCTCGAGGCTAACATTGTAGCGGTTGTCGAGTGTCGTCGAGAGGTTTGCAACTCGATTATCAGTAGGGCTGTTACATGGTACGGACAGCCACACATCAACTCGCGCTTTACTCGTCATTTTTTTCCACGCACCTCCTCAATGAGTAATACCACTGCCTCACAGAAGACCGGCGTGAAGCAGCGCCTGCGCTGTGTTTCGCCGTGTGAGTGACGTTACCGGAGGCCCAATGGGTGGGAAGGGGAAAAGGTTGGCAGCGCACTTGTGACTCCACTGGTGTTGCTGGTGTCCATGGGCGGCGGAATTGCTTACCATCAGGTGGTCCGTCTGCTCGTCTGCCACATCTCATATAAAAAAAATGAGGAATCAACTTCCCGCAGCGGTATTTCTGAACCGGTACGATATTGAGATCTTCAAGAAACGAGCCTATACCTTCCTAAAAGGTCGGCGACGCATCTCCACTCCCTCTGGTGTGGCTGATGTCCATGGGCAGCGGTGATCACTTATCATCAGGTGACTCGCTTGCTCGTTGGCTTTCCTTTCTCAAAAAAATAAATCTATGTTTTTTTTATTTTATGCTAGTGGCGGACAAACGAGCAAGCGAGCCACCTGATGGAAAGTAATCATCGCCGCCCATGAACATCCGCGAAATCAGAGAGATCGCTAATGTGTTGCTGGCCTTTTTGAGAAAGAGTACGCTCTTCTCTTGAAGGTCTCTAAGTCGTAGCCGTCGGGAAATACTCCTGCAGCCAAACCGTTCCACAGAACTGAGGTACGTGGTAGAAAGTTCCGGGAGAAACGCACAGTATTAGACCGCCATCTATCGAGATACAAATGTATATAGTAAATGTAGATGTATACAAATTTGACAATTTTTTTCTGTCGATTCTCACCACGCTTGGTTCAATATCGATTGAGAGACACAATGACCTGATGCTTTTTCATCTAATCGTGAAGATCAGTCAACCAATTCAAACGCTTACCATGAGGCGATCGGTCTACTCGTCTGCCATCTCATAAAAAAGTTTTTTCCATAGGAGAGCAATGCTTCGGCATGAATGGGTCGGCTCTACCGCAGTGATACTACGGTCTCACATTAAACTTTGAAACCTAAGTTCGGTAAGAAATGTTTAGTATTACCTAACCTGGAGTCAGGAGGTTGGCGTTCTTGTAGCCACGTGCCTCGGAAAGCACGTTAAGCCGTTGGTCCTTCGCCGAACCTTCTTCGGTCGTGTGACACTGGTGTCTCATCGAAATATGAAGGTAAGTGACTTGTGTCTGCGTTGCACACACAATTCTGCACTATAATATATCCTACGTCGATAGCTGATGTCGAATTGGCCGCCATAACTGAAATTTAGGATACTAGTAGCCCGCCCTCACTTTGCTTTGGAACATTAGTTCCACATTATACTAATAGATGGCGCTACGTGTCGATTAGATCGCGTAAGCGTTTCGTGTTTTCAGATTACCTATAGGTAAGTGTTGCCGATGTTTGTATGACCTCTTTGTAAACAGTCATCATCATCATCAGCCCATTTAAGTCCCCACTGCTGGGGCACGGGCCTCCCTCAATCACATGAGGGGTAATTGCCATACTCACCACGCTTGGCAGACGGGTTGGCGAGGGTTTTGATATAAATGCAGAGTTTTCCTTCTCTGGGTGCTGATGATCATGCCAGCAGCTTTACCTTAGTCGCCTTTTACGACACCTCGGCAAGAGTGAGGGTGGCCTATTCTACTCTGCCGGGGACCACACGGCTCAGTCAGTTGTAAACAGTATAGATTATAAAAAAGATCTCCTGAGTGGCATCCCTAAGAGCAACTAGTGCAGGGCCGGTAACTAACTCAGCTCAAGTGTCGATCATTCGATTTGCCCGATTACGGCGCTTGTCGAGTGCCGCGGTTTTTGTTGCGTTTTTGACTGTACCTTATCAGATTACGGAGGGATGCGGGTGCTTGGAAATCAAACCGACTCTTAGGGGTTGTAAGGATTCTTGAATTCTGAAACTTTTAAACATCACTCGCTACTTAGAATTTCTAATCCTGCATTATTATTTTTTTAAAGGGCCATCATTCTTGATATTAGCAGGGTATAAAGATAGTCAGTCATGATATATTGACCGTGGTAGAATCATGCTTCGGCATAAATGGGCCGGCTCGACCGGAGTGATACCACGGCCTCACATAAACCGACGTAATGCAGCACTGTGCTGTGTTTCGCTGCGTGAGGGAGGTGGCCCAATCCGGGGAAGGGGTTTATTTTTTTAATCAAGGAAAACAAAACAGATTAAATAACATTGAAATTAAAAGGGGTTTAAAGGTTGGCAACTCATTTGTGACTCCACTGGTGTCGCGGGTGTTCATGGGCGGCGGAAGTCGCTTACCATCAGGTGATCCGTCTGCTTGTCTGCAACTTATCACATTTAAAAAAATGGGACGTTTAGAAATAGAAACTTGATGACTTTACTAAAACAATGATAAAAATTAAATAAGAATACTTACTTATCAATCCATTCTTTTTTATGTGATGATAGGTGCTACACGAGCAGACGGATATCCTCATGGTACCTATTCTCTTATTCTAAGAGTGATAGGTATATTAAAATAAAGGGTTAGTGCAATTTAAAAAACTTACCTACTCAGATAAAATTAATATTATGAAATTCAATAACTGTCTGTTTTTAAAAACAAAGAAAAATAAACACATTTAGAATTTAAAATTAGAATGTGTTACATACTCGTACTTCTATAATTTGAAAAATATGCAGAAAATACCTGGTCAAAAAAAGTTTAAATTTCGAACGCTACAAGACTTTACAGTCCACAATTCATAGACCGAGTGGAGAAAAGTAAAAACTCGAAACAGCTACAAAGATGATCCTAATCGAGAGGGCGCTGTTACTGCAGCGGGGAGCGTTTTACGGCCACTCGGCTTACTTTACGCCTCCGTCGCGTTTATAGGCGCTCGGCCCATCATGGCCTCTTAAGGCCTATCTGATAGCCCAGAATCGGGATGCAATATTGTCTTGATTCTTTGGGGGCGTTTTTCATACTTGAATATAGGTAAAGGGAGCCGGTGAATGAAGAAGTGAATGGGACACCATTTTGTCTTGTATTTGTGGCGTGTGATGGAATTTAGTGACGCATAAATTATGTCATAACCTTATCTGTTTTAATTGCATGAAACTAGGGGTTAAACCGCCCTTTACTGTAATCTATTGTGGCCTTGAACAACCTAGTTTTGTTTTGTCGAATTAAAAATATTTATCTTTTTTCTATGTATATATTTCGAATAATTCCTGACAACTTAAATTATTATCTCCGAATCGCCAGACGAGGAAGACCATGCAACGAAAAATTAAAGAAATCCTTAATTTCAAAAATCGAAAGGCCAAATCCCATTTTTAAATCTTTATTTCCATAGACAAAGAGTTTCTTATCGAAGAGGAAGAAACCAAAAATTCAAATTTGGAACGCGTCAATTCGACAAGTGCTTATAATCTGCGGGCCGTAATGTCGGGCCCGCCACTCCATTTGTTCAGCTCGAGCGAACCGGCCACGGGACGCATCCTAATTCTTAAAGGGCCATCACCAGACCTTTATTCGTTAATAAAGTTGCGATATAAAAAGAATGGAGGCGTCCAAGGGTGGAAAGGGTAGGTTAAGTGCGCGTTTAAGATGGTGAGGGCGTGCGAATTTGTCAGTGGTGACGACTGTACGGCTATGATTAAATAAAGACGAGGTGGGTTTATGCTAAGATGGTCTTGAGTTGATTTTGGCTTTATGAGTTGTATTGCGGCTCATGAAAGAGTTTCATACTCTGTTCGTGTATAATATAGATAGATACTGATTGAATGACGTCATCCTTTCAAAATTCTTATTAGTTAAAACGGTATTACCTTACTGGTTTTCTAGCACAATCATTAGAGCTCAAATACCATGTCATTGGGTTGTTCATGCAGTTTTTCCTTCAGTCTTCGGAACTTCCTATCAAATGATTTGACAGCCTCGTTGGCGCAGTAGGGTAGTGCGTCGCACTTTAAAGCGTCAGCTGCGCTTGGAGTCCCGGGTTCAATCCCCGGGTCGGGTCAAAATTTGTACCTGAGTTTTCTAGTCGAGAAATTCTCAGTGTCAGCCCGGAGTCTGCAAGTTGGCAGTCACTACCCCTATGCCTCGGAAAGCACGTTAAGCCGTTCCTGCGCCTTATCTCTCTCCGGTTGTGTCACACTGGTGTCCCATCGGATTATTAGGGCAAGGGAATAGAGAGTGCACTTTTGTTTGTGCACACACTTGAGCACTATGATATATCCTGCGTAAGTGGCTGATCGTTGATATTGGCCGCCTTAGCCAAAATCGTTTGGAGGATACTATCAAATGATATGCTGAAAGAATTTCTCATTCATAATCATCTTAACGTGTCATTCCTGGTTGTATCCAAAGCAGTCACTGTGGAGCCTGGGGTTCGCATTCACCCAATTCAGAATTTGGTGCGTACGAATATTGCATTAGACGTCTGACTCTTGGAGCCCTCATATAGGGTAAGTATATAACAGTGGGAGAGCCACGCTTCGGCATGAATGGGCTGGCTCGACCGGAGTAATACCACGTCCTCACAGAAAACCGGCGTGAAGCAGTGCATGCGCTGTGTTTCGCTGCGTGAGTGAGGGTACCGGAGGCCCAATACAGGGGTACACTTGAGACACCACTGGTGTTGCAGGTGTCCATGGGCGGCGGTAATCGCTTACCATCAGGTATATAATAAAAAAAAGTACATAGACCAGCTAGATAATTCAAATCAGAAACCATTTCTCATTGTGGACTAAGCACCATCAAGTAAGATATATCATGGACTATGGTAAAAAGAAGTTAATATTTAGGAAAACGAATGAATGAACTTGGTAAAGATAAGTATCGAACAATGGAAGCAACGGATGATAATGTCGTCAATAAAATGTCTGTACTTCCAAATATTGATTATTCAGCCTTAAACCTCTGCTCCTGTTCGATTTTCTATTAAGGGGTGTAATACGGCGAATAACAGGCAAATGCTGATCAGAACGAGCGGGACTCGTGAAACCAATCCGATTTCCATGTCTACCGGCGTACTAAAACGAAATCATGAATGAAGCGCAGTATAGGGAACCCAAAACATTATCCTTATGCTCCCATTTTACGACCTTTACCCCATCCAGTCGAAAGGGTCACAGCGCTACGACACGCCGTAAAACGTCCCCCTCTCGCTCGCACTTGCAGAAAACGCATAAGGAGGAACGGGATAATCAACAAGATGAGTCGAAAATTATTTTTTTTATTATCACCATCGGCGGTGCTCTTTTATTTCCTTTTTACGGTCCGAGTACCTCATAAAAAGACAATAAACTTACTATTTACAGACCATCAGGAAATTGTTAGCCGAAGAGGTCTCTTTACGACACATGTTCTCCTGGTGGCGCGCGCGGTTTACGAGGGCCCGTTAACTCAGCGAATGATACATTTTTATCTGCCGCATGAGTGTATCACGCCTAGATCGACTTTACTGGCCCTTGGCCCTTGGTTACTATGACGCTTAAGTAACTTTTAGTAGCCGTTACTTTGAGGGGAAGATTTAACTGTGTTTTAGTTGCTTGCCAATTGAGATGTGCAGAAGTGCACTTTGATGATGATGATGATTTGAAAAAAGTAATCGTTTTTTAATAGCAGTAAATAGACTGGACTATAAATTGATGACACATTATTTGAAAACACTTCTTAATTTATAACGTATTTAGATTTACTTTATAAAGCAAGCTGTAGATATCAGTAGTCCAACGTTTAATAAAAATAAAGAAACTCATTTAATAAACATAACGTAAATTAAAAAATAAACCAAAAAACCATTTCTAAAATTCCTCTGTAATTGCCCAATAACCCAATTTCTATCCAAAACATTCCAAACAACGTTTAAGGAGAACTAGGAGTGCATAAACTATCGAGAGCGGCCATAAAGCGTACGGTGCATAAACGGAAGCTCAGATACACTCAACTTTATTATTGGGGAATTTCGTCAAGGGTTTTAATAATAGTTATTAAACGCCGCCCGTGTTAGCTAATACATCCGTAAAGTGCTCTTTTTATGATTTAACACTGATTCTCCTCGATATTACCGCCCATAAATTACTCCCGGGATTACCAGCTAAATTGTTTTATGATATGTTTTCATTATTTACGACTCTAATGTGTTATTGAAATGCTTCGACCGTGACGTCACAAATGCGAAAGAAATGTAGAAAGCGGCGAATTCGCGAGTGAACGATTTACTCCTTCGTGTTAGTTTGCAATAATAGCAGCATTTACATCGGGTTGTAATATCTCGGGTACCAGGGCGCGAGGGGAGCGGGGAGCTAAAGGATTTCAATATTGTGAATTCCGAGGATGCTCTCCTAGTGCGTGTAATGAATTTCGGGATTGTCTTGCGGTTTTTCGGTTTCAACCCCTCAGTCCCTCGGGGTGTATTTAGTTGCGCTCCATTGGTCGGAGTTTCTACATAACCCTTATATAAACGCGGCGCGTTTAAAAAAATGTGTGCTCCAAATTCTTTATAAAATTCTTGTTGAGCGAAAGACATCGCCGTGAAGGTGCGCGGTGCCTGGTACGGTGGCTATGCCCAAATATATGGTAATAAGGGTGGTATTATTTAGGTCCGGCCATTCGTATGATAAAACAGAACCAGTGATATTTGCCCGCAGACAATTTCTATGGAGATTTCGGTCTTGTTTTGGGGGTTAAATCTGTGCATGGAAATGATATATGGACGGGTCGGCTGGGATTTTTCTTAAACATAAGAAAAAAATATCGGAAAACGTAGTATTTGTGTCGTGAAATTTGCTATGGATCATCGTGGTTAGGTACCAGGGCAGTATAGGTGAGTTAGGTATAATCTAAATACAGAATTCAAAATAAGAACGCGAGTTAATTTTTTAATGGCCTCGCTGTAGTTCGGCCAGGCTGCGGTCGGCCCGAGGCGCGGAGTTCTAATTAAAATCGCCCCGTTTCTGTGGTATTAATTTTCATCCTTTAAAGCGCTTTTTGTTGCGCTCTCCTGGTTAGGTTATGTTATTGTTGTGGGTTGTAACTAATTTACATGTTAATGAGATGTTGGTAATCATGTAATTTACAACTTCGATTGCCTCGGTTAATAAAAACGTTGGTTTTTTGAGCTCGCGGTGTAATTACTTAGTTCATCTACTGCGAACAAAAGTGGTGCGCTCAGGCGGCCGCTGCCGAGACTACCAACAAATTTTTATTTTAAAAACATTCCTATTGTGTATTAGCATTTGTTACAATGCTAACCGGGGAAGCAGAAGCGCGGTCTCGCATAGCGAGGCGAGGCATAGGCCGAGCGCGCCTTTGTCTCGACGATTATGTATGCAAATGACGACCAGTCCACCTGTGCCTCTTTATGCTCGCCTGGTAAACAATCGCCAGATGGAAATGGGAAAAGGAACTTTTTTCTTTTGTTCCTCGTAGCTACTGGTACGGATCGTATACGTAAATCATCACGGCTGTCTTGCAAGCGAAGAATTCATTACATTGAGAGATTGCGATGTGTAGGCAAAAACGTGGTCCGCCGCGTTGACCGTACCGCGCGTCGAGTAAAAACAGGGGACTGTCTTAATTGGAACAGTGGAAGCTCCAGCTCGATTCTTATCTCCTAGTTCTCGGCCGTTTACGGCGCAAGTGCGATGGATGAGTTCGATCAGGATCATAATGCCATCATAATCTTTATAATTAATCAGTCGTAAATTATGTTTGAGTAGTCAGCGAGTCCAGAACATCCACAGCTCATAAATTTTGAGCGCGATCGAAACCGCGTATTAATCGTTGAAAAAACTCGACTGCACTCAACTAGGCGAATGATTGCACGCGACCACTTTCCCGTAAGATGAAGTACACATGCAAGTAACGTACCACTTGTGTGAAGTGGTCATTGATTGATTCGTTCGGTACTTCGCTAGTTAGGTTCGGTCGGCCACTTAAAATACTCGGTTACGGAATAAAATTAACGTTTACATTCCCAATGAGCAATTCATTACCGTGCTTTAAAAATAACGGCTTCATAATGCTTTACGCGAATTACTTTTGCGTAAACCTCATGTTTCCTACGCGTTAATGCGAATACTTACTAAAATAAAATTCAATTGTTTATTTTAAAAATAGGCAAGAAATAGAACATGTATGTAGATATCTTTAAAAACTTTTTTCTTAAATGTTTCACAGTGACCGTTAGATGTTTCATTTTTCTATCAAATTAGGGATGAACACGCTGATTAAAAAAAACAGTTATTTTATATAATTAAGGCTGTACATACTCACGTTGGTCCCCGGCAGAGTAGAATAGGCCAACCTCACTCTTACCGAGGTGTCGTAAAAGGCGACTAAGGTAAAGCTGCTGGCATGATAATCAGCACCCAGAGAAGGAAAACTCTGCATTTATATCAAAACCCTCGCCAACCCGTCTGCCAAGCGTGGTGAGTATGGCAATTACCCCTCATGTGATTGAGGGAGGCCCGTGCCCCAGCAGTGGGGACTTAAATGGGCTGATGATGATAATGATGATGATGATACTCACGTTTATTAATCTTGATTTAGATTTAGTACTAACTTAAAAGCTTCTACAAGAAGATTGTGGTATTAAATGTAGTACAGTGTTGCAGTGGAGTGTCGTTGCCGTGTTGCGCCTAAGATAGGTGTTTATTAAGCGCGTAACCCCAACTAAAAATACATTTAATTATCTTACAGTCCCGGCCGCGTACGTTAGCCTGGCCTAGGGTTACCAGTTCTAATCTAGATTAAAAGTAAATTAACTTTAAGGCTCGTTTATGACATGTATTTAGTCAGACACTTTTTGCCATTTGAAACAGGCTTACAATGATGATACAGCTTTTTTTTATTAATGTTTGCTGATAAAAATTATTTCATTCCTCTCATATCAACCAATCATTTTATCAAATGGTGGAAAATGGAATTGGATAAAGGTAAAAGTAGTTAACAATATCAGTGCTTCAAAAACTATACCTTGGACTCTCAATATAATCCCCTTTTCTATATTTTTTTCCTTACCTGAAGGTTGTCCGGTAGATATGGCTCCTAGTGATAAGACCACATAAATTGCACACTGAATGTTTGTCTGTATACCTTCCATTTAAGTTACTGTGTGTTGTGCAAGGAAGAGTATCTATATATGTATACTTTCTTATTTTTGATTTTTGTGAAACATTGTAGGTTTAAAGTTTTTCCATTATCGCCAACCCTACCGGTGACTGGGTGCAGAAATTCCAAGTTTCAAAGATACCAAGTTGCTTTTAAAGTAAGCGGCTTCCGTGGGCTTAAATTCGCTCTTCGCTCGCTCCGCTCATTTCGCTCGCTCCGCTTCGCCCGCGCTCTGACGTCATTACCGGCGGCGCGTGAACGCTTATCAGAAGACTGATTGATCAGTAGGGTTTAATTAATATTATCTAATATTTTCTTCTCTTGATTACTTGTAAATAGGGACATAGAGCTTTTTGAAATGATATAGTTTTATAAAAGTCAAATTAATGCTAAGGAAACTTTTTGTGTTTTGTTTTTTTTCTAATCTTCCAATATTATCAATATTAGAAAAAAAAAACAAATTTATGAAATTCTATGGAATAAAACATATTGATTTCCATGAAATTGAGTAAGAGAAAAGCAAGGATTCCTTATCGGGGCTCTAAGCTAAAATAAAAAAAATTAAAAAATATAAATGTACTCAATTCTGGCTCTATCTAGACTAGATAATACGAAGCCAGAATTCTATTGATTCAATTTTGTGTGTCATTAGATCCAATTGTGGTATTTTATGGTCATTCAACTTTCGAATAAAAATACCATATCTTTTAAAATTTTCTTAAACAAACTCGCGAAACATAAAAGGCAAACATGAAAGACGTTTGAAATTTAGAGAACAGTACTTGTTATTATACTTATTAGGCAGCCAGTACTTAGCTTAAGCACTAATTAAATTAATTATCTGCTCCGGGTATAAAAACGCCTAGGTATTTGCGATACAAACTAACTAGATGTTATGTTATTACTTTACTTTAACGGAATATTGAGTGATAATAACATAGGTAGGTAAATGTCTCAGTTTTTTGATATTTCGTGCAGCAATTATTATGTAGTTTGCATTATTGTTAAACCTTAGTGAACTTTTCACACACTATAAACAAACATGGGAAATTATATTTAAGTTTTTTGTTTCTTTTAAAATTTAAATCATTATGTCAGATTCGCATTGGGCTGGGGTAGTATAGTCTTATTTAAGTAAGTTTTGATTGGTTTTTAAGTACAACATGTGCGGATAAAGAATGGGATCAGAAATGGCAGCGAATCTATTCACTTCTCGCTCGCACACTATCTGCGTCTATACTCGCACTCGTGGGGTGCGAGTATAGACGCAAATAGTGTGCGAGCGAGAAGTGAATAGATGCGCCGCCATTTCTGATCCCATTCTTTATCCGCACAGGTAGTAGATAATAATATCCTTCAAACGATTTCGGCTAAGGCGGCCAATCACAACGAACAGCCACTTTCACAGGATATACCTATTATAGTGATCAAGTGTGTGCGCAAACACAAGTGCACTCTCTATTCCCTTGCATGTGACACGACAGGCGATTGATCGGGCGCAGGACCAACGGCTTAACGTGCTTTCAAGGCCCCGTTTAAGTAGATAGAATCTAATTAGAAGTACCAGGGCGGCATAGAAACAAAGAGTTCTAATAAGACCACCAACGTTCTAAGTTTGAATTTAGAACGACACCGAAATGCTAATCCGACAATGCTGTGATTTGCAAACAGAGAGAAGAGGTGACGATTGTATGGTGATTGGTTGTATGACATAGTATAACGTACTATAATGTAAATCGCTACACGAGAGATCGACCCACGTGATGATGTTTGATGCAAACGCCGGTCAATGTTTTGATTTAGCTGCAGTCAACTGTACTTGTAAATGCAATAGCGATATGTCTACATAAGTAAGCCTATATACTGCCCCACTGCAGAGCAAAGACCTCCATCATAGAAATCAAGTTATCGCTACTACTATGATGGGATTAGGCTTAATCACCACGCTTGCCTAATGCGGTGAGGTGAAGGTACTTTGTAGAAGAAAGGAAAACACTGGCAATTTCAAACACAACATAAACAAAAAATATCTTGTATTTATGAAAATATCGAAACATTCGAATTCCGAAGCGGGGCTAGTGACGCGTAACGTTACCTCACCCGCAAGGCATTCCATATTCAAAATAATGTTCTCTCATTTCGAAAACGGCGCGTTCTATATTCGAAGCTTCGCGGGGGCGCGGGGCGGCCATCGCGCTCGAATAAAAAAGTAAAAAACTGACAACTTGTACGGTGGAGTTCCGTAGGGTACGTAAAAAAGGTTTTATTCAAAGGTGGATGCGATTTGTCAACTATTTTATGTTGTCCTAAAGTTTTCCATTTTGGTTTGGTAGACGATTTTGTGTTTGAGGAAAAACTACATAGGTTGGAGGCACATTTTGCGTCTTTTTCCTTGGATCCTTACTAAAGAGTACAAACTTGGAAACTTGCGAACATGTTTAGAAATAGAGAAGAGACAAAACTTATTCTATTTAGATACAGTATACCTATCTATTCCGTTTGAATATCTACACGTTTTGAAAGACTTACTTCTATAAAATTGTTTTTGAAAACTTATTTCATTTTATAACATTAGGCATCTACTCGTAATATGATTTTTTTGGGTAAACAATTTTTTGCAATTTTTTAAAAGCACTTACAAAATTGATCGACATACAAGGTCTCCGGTAGCTTAGTCGGTAAAGCAGTAGCTTGGTTAGCAAAAGATTTAGTTAGGTGGTAAAGGGTTCGAGTCCCACCCGAAGTCTGTCGAAAAATTTTTAAGTCCATTATTTACTTACGAATAAATTGCTAAAAATTGCTATACCAAAAAAAAACATATTAATTAAGAAGTTTCATCTTCACTGGAGGTAAAATATTTGTAACAATATTTCCACTGGATATTTGTAAGTACATACAAATAAAAAGCACTTACAAAATTCGACATACCAAAGTCTCCGGTAGCTTAGTCGGTAAAGCAGCTGCCCGGTTAGCAAAAGATCGTAGGTTTGAGTCTCACCCGAAGACTATCGAAAAATCTAATTTTTATCTACTTTTAACCCCCTTATTACAAAACGCGAACTAAGGATAGTCCCGGAACAGAATTCGTGCCAGCCCCTTTTAACATTGCGTGTTGGAACGGGATGACATGAGCTTTAGTAAGTACGGTTATAACCTTAGATCGCGAATTATAATAAGGCGGTAAAAGGTCTTATTTCTAATCAGGAAGGACTATCTTAAACTAACTTTCTCCCCATATTCGTTACTATTATTCTTTAAAAAAAGAAATTATTGTAGTTTTCTTAAAAAATAAGCTATGCTCAACCTTTTTTTTAAAAGTTCAAATTTAAATAAAAACACGATCCGTTCTCCCGACTGCGGATCGTCAAAAGCATCGAGTGAGCGGGCCGGGAACGTTTCCCGCCGAAACACATAAATCACCATAGGGAAATTAAAACTGTCTTTAAACAATGCTTTCTTTGCATCCGAACGCGCCCTCAGGCAGGGGTCACCAATCTGCCAGAAAATGTAATGGCTCTTTTAAAAATGTCGACTGAGTTTTGCACCTGCTGCGTTTTGTTATTAAACAAGACGAAAATAAGCAATTTTGTACTGACACCGCTTAGCAGTGAATTCGCTATCTAAATCTTTGCTATTTAGATATTCTATCATCACGATTTACGTTACGATGTTTTACTCCAACCATAAACATTCTAAAATTGTTTTATTAAATTGCATCGTAATATTTAATTATAAAACATTAACCGCACATAAAGAATAAATGACAGTTATACTTACACCATAATAGTAATAAAAATGTTTATATCCCCTGCCTGTTTCCATCCCTTTCCACCAGCCCTAATTTTTAAACATCCATCCCTCTCTTATTATCAGTTATCAGCCGGAACTCACCGAAGCAAAAACCGCTACTAGATGGCGTTTATGGCCAATTTTTTTGTCCGCAATTTTAATTAAAGTCTTACTCTATTTAGTTAATTTTTACCGCCTTAATAATTTTTACGCCATTACGCTTTAGAAGGCCGTAATTTTATTCTACGAGTTAATATAGGGATTAGACGAGGATGGGTAAAAGTAACTTTCATTGCCTTTTAATTTATGGTTGGGGAAAATTAATGGTAAATAAACAAGACTTTACTTTGTTAAAATTCAATTAACAATAAATAAGCAAAATAATTACTTTTCGTTAAAAAATGGCTTATTTTCCAAAACCAAGGCAACGATGTGTGTTTTAAATAAATGACGAATAGTATCAAAATCCAATATAAAAATAGGTGGATATAGATGTTAATAATCAGAAAGTAAAAATCGACATTCCGAACCAGCGGTAAATAATATGTACTATTTTGACATTCATAAGTGTTCTGTGTGGACCTAAATTGAATAAAGATTTTTTTATCTTTAACTTTAATAGTAATTTATAACAATATCTAGTTTTATAATTACAAATTTAAATTAACCACAATGTGTAAAATGTCAAATAACGTTTTAATAGCTTGATACAATAAAATCATTACCAGAATTCAACTGACATTATCATCACGCCTATAACGGTATTAAAATTGAACAATAAATTGCCGAAATCTACCATTAAAATGATTCCACATTCAAACCAACCAATCGCAGTGACGGATATTCTCCCAAAATTAAAGCCAGTGAACTTTTTGTGCTGTTCACTGCACAATCTCGTAATTAAGAACATCACAAATACATTAACAGCAAACGGCCGTTTCGAATCTAATTTCTTTTTTTCTCCGAAACAAAAACGTCTAATTACTTTTTCTATCTCAAAAAGCGGGAGATAAGAGTTCTATTTGAGCCGTCGTTATCACCGCCTGCGCTCCATGCCCCCCTAGTACTTTCCCTTCAATCTCGATCCTTTTTTTTCATCTTGGACCCCTCTAGAATACCTATCAGTCGTAATGTTGAGATAACTAATGCTTCGAGTCATTAAGGGAGCGAAGGAAAATAAGAAAAATAAGCGAAAATGCAGGCAAATGCATTTTTAATACTGTTCCTTCCGAACGGACCATAGATAAAATATCACTCCGTTAAGGAAAAGTTCGTTTATTTTTTTAAATACGATTTTGCTTTGAAAATTCGAATGATCAGTTGAATTTCGAACTTTTTAAAATCGAACTATAACTCGCCAGCTATCCCGCGCGTCTTAAAAGAACCAAACTTGAAATTAAAAACTTTATTGCCGAGAAAAAATTAGAAACATTATTGATAGTAAAATAAGGTTCTCATTTAGTTACACACATATGACCCGGCGAGGACTGACAATGTCCCGGCTAGTTTTATTTCCTGTTCCATACATTTTACGATGTCGCGTCTCATCATCGGTGAAGACATAAAACTGTTCAAAAATATTTATTACAATTAAAAACTTTACAACCCAATAAAACTTTATGTTAAAAAACTCTTTGTTATACTAGGAGAGTACGTCTAATTGACCCTATGATTCTAAGACTGTATCGTTTTAACGATCGAAAAAGGTATAAAAATCGAAATTAAAATCGCCCTGGTAGGACAAGGTGTTCATTTTTTTACTGGACAAAAAATATAATAATCTTACGGCTGTAAAATACTATCGGACGTTTACGACAAATTCACACAAGACCTACTTAATAAATCTGACAGAATATCGGATTTATGCCGGGACGCAGGAACACTCGCTTTACGAGGCTGTAAACTGCTTAGAATGCGGCCGTTCGGGAAAACGATTTTAATTAAAGTGTTTTCAATTTTTGTCGCGGGTCAAATAAAGATGTTCCGAGAAAAACTAAAAGAATTCAGGATATTGTTGATTTGACTCATCATGCATGACTAAATTAAAGAACCAAAAAAATGTGGCCAGATTCAGTCATAGAGGCCTCGCCACGAAAGTAGGCCCGCGGTAAAACACGGAACTAAAATTTCAGATTCCTTGTATCTATAGACATAAAGCTTAAATTTTAATGTGGATGGCGACTGAAGCGCAAGGACTTTAGCTAGGTGTAGGCCTCTTCTTCAGTCAGCCATTCCATTTGGTCACTTCTCACTTGCTAATCTCCTACCACCTACTAGTCATCCTTACAATATCATCGGCCCAATGGGTAGGTGATCTGCTCACAAGACGGTGCCCTCATTTTCGCTGTCATTGGTCCACCTGTCGTCCTTAAGCCTAACCCAGGTCTCGCCTATTTGCATATTGGCGCCATATTAACATTCCAATATCAACAACCCTAGTTCAAATCTCTCAACATAAACGTTCTAATTTTAAAAACGCATCACTGGCATAAAATACTTACGCTAAAAACGTTCTAAAGATAGGTTCTTTTTTCAAAATTAATCTTCAACCTACGTGCCAGCAATCAACGGTTAAGTAAGTCACGGAAGTAGGAACTCGTTTGAAGTAACAAACGAATCCTTATTGTTTTTCCTATGTCCGCGGAGATATTGTGACGTCCGGAGAATTTTAAAAAGTGGCCCTTATTAAATAAAACGTCGCCGGGGAGGGGACGTGATGGGAATTAGGCATTAGGCTTCAAGTCAAGATTTGATAAAACGAGGGATCATCGGGCGAAATTAAAAAATTTGGACCACTTTTTGGGGCGGGAAGCATCTCTAATCTCCGGCTCTGAATAAAAAAATGCATTCGCTTTTTAAATCGTGAAAAATGTCTTAAACTTTTCCTAATACGTTTCGTCGTTCATTTATTTTAACGTGTTTAACTTGTGCATACATACAAAAACTTACCGAAAAGTTTTTCATTAAAATTGATGTTGTTGCTTACCTGTAAAAAAACAAACAAATTTTAGTACAACGAACAAGTACTTAAAAAAAACACAAAACAATAAAAATTACTTTCAAACATTCTCCGTAACTACCAGGTCAGCAGAAAACACAAAGAGGTTGCCTAACTCGTAAGTAATTTGTCCAATAGAAAAGGTTCCCGCTGACCAAAAGTACCAGGCGGGCAGAACATGCAAAGAAGTCGCGTATTTTTCGGCACAAAGCAAGGAGGATATTTCCCGCTATAAATTAGCCCGCCCGCTAATGAAAGGGCGCGGGTCTGTCTGTGCGCGGCGCACACAATGGGAAACTATTGCCCTATACATTTTCCGCGGAATGACCGCGAGTTTTGCCGAATAAATACTTGCTTTACCTTTGTGGCGTTGGCAAAAAAAATTGGCACAGTTTTTGGAAATGCTTTGAGGCTTCATCTCGAGCTAATTTGATAGGTAGGACCCAATCCAAGCTGTTTCCGCAAATATATCTGGTACGTACATACAACATCAAAATATACAAAACTGTCAAATTTCTTCAGTTGATTCTCAACTTAATATCAAACACGTTCAGTTCAATATCAATTGAGAAATTGTGACAGATTGTAGTGACCTGAGGTGTGGCTGCCTGTACCTATAATTAAACACATCACTGATGCTGTGTGCCTTTTCGTGTTTTTTTCATACAAATATTCTCAACTAAAGTATTTTTTATGCTTTTTTATTCTAGGGAATCTATTTGAATCTCTGGAGTCAGATCGATGGGAAATATTTTTTATGAGGGAAACCAATAATGCTGGTACCGGTTTAAATGTTTATTTATACAATTCCTAACATCATCGGCGAAACTAGAGAGAGAGAATGGGAGAGGATTGTGCAGTAAAGAGACCTGGGACGTCCTAATCGGTGAAGGCCAGCCGGTCGTCCAAGATACCGCTGGAAAGATGAGGTCGATAAGGATTTACGCGGACTCTTGAAAATCAGCTGAAAATCAGCGTCATTTTCATCAAGCGAATTTCGAAAAGACTGCTCTACTCTAAAAGAGTCACAGAATTTAAAAGCACAAAAACAAAAAAAACACGAAAAAAAAGCATCTTGAAACCACTTTTTGCAGTCAGTACACAACCCATATCAAGGGCTATAGGTAATAAGAGGCCGGACCGAATCTGGACAAATGTGGAATGCCTCCCCTAGTTGCTCATATCGCATTTTTGGACCACAAAACACATACATTACTGCCGGGAAATCTCGGTGAATAAGCAGTCCTTGTCGCAATATACGACGCAAGGACGTATATCGTACGGCTTAGCTTTGTGTCGTAAGTTTGTGTTTTTTTTATTAGTGTATTTTGGGAATGTACGCGCCTTGTACCTATTTCAGCTACAGAAATGGAAGTAAAAACATGTTAACCATGACTGACAAACTATGGCTATTTCGATGAATGTTGGGATGAACCAAATACAATGCCCACCATTTTTTGACAGACGTCGTAATTTTTCCAAACATTCCAAATTATGGGATTGCTCAAATATTTGGTTAATTTCAAATTGATATTATTTTTAAACTCTTTTTCACAAACAGAAAGATTTATTGCAAATATTCTTAAACATGGTCTGTAATACCACACCCTTTAAAAACGAAACATCTAGATTTAATACGCAAATCTTTTAATCCAGGCACGGCAATTTAAACAAATAAATGCATAAACATGTTAAACCGTCACACCCACGACAGTTGCCCATGCCCTAAACATTGTCACTATAAAAAAAACATCCCACTGGAGGCGCTGTCAGATTGACAGCTGTCAGGGACGCTCCGCGGCGCGGGAGTGAATTTTAATCAAAATATTTTCGCGGGCCAATGAGGGTCGTTAATTTGGCTTTGTGCGTGACGAGTCAAGTCGCGGGGCGGTTGACTTTACCAATGAATAAATTATGAGATGGCACGGTGACGTGGACACGCTTTATGGTGTAACGTCATTGATACACTGATTATGAGATAAAAATAATTCGGTATTATTTGGGCAAAAAGTACCCCCTCTGTTCCACAATTGTATTTTTTTATTTCGTACATCAATTTTCCATACAAGCCACTGGCCGCGGTTTTACAAAGCTTTCAAGAAAACGGTCTATGTTTGCTTCTTTTTAAAATTACCTTTGGGTCATGCAGAAAGGATAATGGTGCGGCGAAAGGAGAACTTATGTCATTATTCTAATTTACAAAAAAAATGTAAGTTAATTTTTGAGAACTTTATAGTTTTTAGAATAAAAAGAATTTCAATAATTATTTTATGCATGAAAATGGACAAATTTTGAAAAAAGAAAAAATATGGGTCTGTTCATTTTATGTCTACTTTCATATAAAAAAACAATATGGACATGTTAAAAATATGAAATGTTGTCCAGAGACGTCATTAAGCTAATGTTCATTAACTTTAGTATCGGTAGTCTTTATGCGTATCAAAATAAGTGCCAATATTTTTTCTTAAGTAGTATTTAGAAAAGACAAGTATTAAATGTATATATTTGTAATTCCGCTGTTGGTTCTGACATCCGTAACACAGGTGCTTGAGAGACCTATCTCTGAGTCAGGGCAATGTATGTGATGTTGTGAAATATTTATTTATTTTTACTAAGGGTTTTTAGTTCAAAAACTATTATTCCTATCCCTCTAAGGGTTCACCGGACACCAGTCACACGTACTCATAATGCCCCTAATATTACAGATGCATCGCCACTCTCACTCATCATAACTAGCAAGAGTACCCTCATCCCCAAAAATGAAAAAGAAACCCCAGACTTAACCCCCACTGATAAGGTCGACTATGTGGAATTGCAAATGGATGACTGTACACAAGGTGTGCATCTATCTGTGAGTACAGACAATAATCGCAGATGACGCATCTAATAATAATGATAATTGTCAGATCTGTCTGTTGCACTTAGGGTGCAGGGACACATTATTGTAATGCAACTAAATGCAGTAGGGTCCGATGCTATGTTTAATATTAAAAATGCATCGGCAAGTGTGATGTTTGAATTATTTCATTTCTATATTTGTGACATTTTTCATTCATTTTAGCGAAGATATTTTTTTGTTTCAAATGTTTTTTGTATTTACGTGATTTTTTCATTCATTTTAGCGTATAAAGCATCGGTTTAATATTTGCAAAGATTTTTTATTTGAATTATTTTTGCTATGTTTGTGAAATGTTCCTTTCATTTTTACCGTAGATGGCTTCGCTTTAACATTTGCAATGTTTTTTATGTAATTTTCAAATTATTAATTAGTACATTGTACTTATTTCCATAATTAACTACCTAATATCAAATATACAAAGTCACTTTTTCAAAGTGCAAGTATATTTTATGCCGGCTCGACCGGAATGAAACCACGGCCACGGCCAAAACCAGCGTGAAACAGCACTGCGTGAGTGAGGGCTCAATCCGGGCGAAAGGGGGGTTCAAAGGTTGGCAGCGCACTTGTGACTTGTGATGGGCGGCGGCAATCGCTTACCATCAGGTAATCCGTCTGCTCGTTTGGCACCTACCACGTAAAAAACAAGTTAATTTGACGTCTCTGCTCAGCGGCTATAAGGGTCTTATTCACAAATGTTTGTTAAACCTTAAAATATCCAGCCTAAGAAAACTTTGTACTAATGACTAGTTACAATAGCAAGTGTACAATGTATCTAAGGTTTTAACGTGGGTTACATATTGAGTAGCCATTAAAATGTATTCATATTTTTAATCGAAATTCTCTAGAAAAACCTAAGACGCTCTAAATTCCCAGGGTGACAACGATTTCCTAACAAAACCGGGACTCATAAATATTCAAAATTGTATTATTCTCACGACGCATATCGAATGGCCAGCAATCGGCCGTTGTCTCTGCCCGCTCACTCACTCACTTAAACTTCACTTACTGTGCATAATTTCACGGTACTTTAACACCTATCACTTAAATTGGCAACCTTTGTTACCCATTATTGTCTCTTTAGAGTATTAATAACTTCGCTCTTGTCTTGGCTTTTCGAATAGCAATTGCTGTTTGAATGACAATTGTTTTTTGGAAGTTTCTAGAGCGATGATACGTGAAAGGTTGTTTGTTAAACTATATGTATTTTGTGGGAATTGGTTGAAGATTTTGAAACTGGAATAAATTATTTAGTAGGTAGCAAGGATTTTTGTATCGTTTCTCTGAACTATAGGCATTGTTTTTAGGTATACACCTACTAGGTAAACCTAAATTTCATAGGACATTTTTATTCAAAAATTAAATCATTTTATACGTTTTTTTTTCTATTGCTTATAATAGGCAGACGAGCTTGCGGCCCATCTGATGTTAAACGGTAACCGCCGCTCGCGGACATCAACAATGCCGGAGCACAGTCATGCCGCTGCCTACCGTGAAAGAAGAACTCTTTCCAAACCTCGTTTAAAAAAGGACATGTCTTAGCGATCAGGGACCACCGGGGCTGGGCTCATTCCAGAATTTGCACGAGTGTGGGGAAAAAAGAGCGCTGGAAACGAAGCGCTCTGGAAGGGATTGGTTCCAGGTAGTATTGGTGAAGTTTGCCGCGGCGTCTAGTCGTGCGATTGTAGAATGGTGACCCTGGTATGATATTAAACAGTTCCTTGGAAGAGCCTGTTGAAGAGGCAAAGAGAGCCAAAATCTCTTCGCGACTCCAACGACTCCAATTTGTCCGTGAGGTCGGGATCCCCGACAATCCGGACAGCTCGTCTCTGCAAGGCGTCAAATGGGTCAAGCTGATATTTAGGGGCGCCTGCCCAAAGATGGGAGCAGTACTCCACGTGGGGCCGTACTTGGGCTCTATATAGTACTAGCCGTAGTACATATGTGAACAATAATCAGTAATGAATATCGAAATAATAATTAAAGTTACAATAATAAAAATAAAACTAATGTTTACCCAACTTTGTCAACCTCTGACAACCTCGATGGCCCAATATCTAACTAAAATGTGTCTCAGAGCACTGAGGGTACTGAATTCAATTCCGGTCAAGTTACATTTGAAAATGTACTTTTCTACATTGTTTTAGACCGGGGATTTGGGAAATATGTACTTATATCTTTTTTAGTTTATAGTACTATCTAGAAAAAGATAATTTTAGAAGATATGCGAATTATCTAGCGAATCAATATTTTAGAACTTTGAATTTGATTCTGTAAAAAGGCACCAAAAAGTAATTTCCCCTAACTAAATTCACCCCTAAAAACTAAAACAAACGCGTCCACGATGCACATTCCTGTCCAAGCGACATTTCCAGCATTACCAACTTAATATTAACATTTAACAAGTCCCGCGTCAAGACTGCCAACTGCGCAATCTTAATTCCGCAGTCTCCCGAAACACATTATCCGGGTGGAAATCTAATTTTCTCAGAACGCGATGCGCTGGGTGCATTCTTATGCGCCGGGCGCATTCTTGGCCCGCGCGGGCGCATAGCGCATAGTGCAACGATGGAGACTGCCTGAAATGCTAGACGAGTGACGGATGGGGAACATTTTTGAGGAGTTTTTTTTTTATTTAGCAATACGTTACATCTACTCCTCCAGCATAATTTTAAGCATGTCATTCTTTTTAGCCCGGGGTACGCTTGGACCATAATCCAGGAATCTAGAAAATTACAATGAAGCGACTGCCGTCTGATTCTTCGCAATACTTAGATAAGAGAAGATTTAATTTCAGAAGAAGATTTGGCTGCGGGAGTATTTTCCGACGGTTACTACTTAGGGATCTTCAAGAGATGAGGGTACTCTTTTTTAAAAAGGCCGGCAACACATTAGCGATCGCTCTGATTTCGCGGATGTTAATGGGTGGCGTTGATTACTTTGCATCATGTCACTTGCTTGCTTGTTTGTCTGCCTCTAGGATAAAAAAAAAATAGCACTCAACATAGGAACTACTCCATTTCAATGTAAAAAGGAAGCCATGTGAACTATAATACTAAAACAAAGTTGACAATTGATTATATGACTTTCAAATACAGTTATTATCATTGTAGAAAACGAACCAAAATGTATCATAAAGTGCTACAGAAAATGTAAATGAAATCAAGAAAAAAAATAAAGTTAAGAATGAGACCTTTGCATGTTGAGTGCGGTCAAATGCTCGAAAAACCATTAAACAACATTCAAAAGTGTCGACTCATACATTACTTTTGTATGACCTCATCAATATACAACAAGTTACAGCCATTTCTCTCATTACTTCCACGCTACTGGAATTTTTCACAAAAGACATTCTTCTACGAAAAGCCAGCTTAACTAGACCCCTCTCGTCCCATACATTGCCTCTGCAATGTTAATAAGATCTTATAGAACAAATAGACGAGGCGGATCATGTAAACTGGTGGTCAGTGGTTAACAATTTCTGGGTATGAAATATTTATTTAAGTAGCCTATTTGAGGTTGTTTGTCTGTCCGTTTAAAGGGCCGAAGATGGTTGGGATAAATCATGTCGAAATGCATAGAAACAATGGTCCGGTGTCATTATTAACATTTATGTGTGACAAGTGGGTAGCTGAAGAGTACTTTGAAAATTACATTCTTCAGTCCAGTACAGCACAACCCACTGGCGATGAAAACTGGGGTTAAGGCACACTAGCGACGCTAATCAATTTTAATTTTTAGCTACTAAACCAGATCTACTTTAAACGATTCCGGGAATAGAACCTCTTGGCAAACACTTATACTATTTATTAAATAACAATGCACAAATTTTAATGTTGGGTCCGTTATTGTACGCGAAAAATTGATTCAAGCCAAAAGCGGCCACTTTTGGGGGTAATCCAAAATTCGAGTGCAAAAGCAGACCAAACAGTTAACTATGAGTATTAAATAAATAGTATAGGTGTTTGCCGAGAGTTTGTAACCCTGAAATTGTTTAAAATAGATCCGGTTTAGTAGGTAAAAATTAAAATCGATTGGTGTCGCTAGTCTACCCTACCCGTCACGTTTAAGGGACAACTCGTCCTAATAGAACTCGTCCCAGAATATTAGGATTTTTTTTGGTCACTGTTCTAACATAAACTGGGTTAGAGGACAACTCGAAATAATTAAAAGTATATTTTGTAGCGGTCCTCAAATCCAATATTATCTAATAGAATCTTAAAATATTTGAATGCTCACTGCCTTATATTCATGGCCTTTTCTATACAAATGAAACTTTTACGTGTATTTTCACATTCTGATGTCACTTTGGGAGTAATCATATTTTTTGGATTAGGATCTAAGGATTGCCACGAGAGTTGCATCTCGAAGTCATTCTTCGAGATGCAACTTATCGTGGCAAATAAATTAATACTTATCCTAAATTGTGCCGACTGCATTAAAGTAACAAAGTAAGATATTTTTATTTTCAAAGAACACATGCACCTGACCTGCATACATAGTTAAGAATCGTAAAGAGAACATAGATAGATAGATATACTTTATTGCACAAAATACACAACTTAAGTACTAAGGAATTACAGATTATTTTTTTGTACTGATTTCGGCGGTCTTATCGCTGAAAGCGATTTCTACCAGACAACCTTCATATCATTCTAAAGTCAACAACAACATATTATTTTAAAGTCAGTTAAAATACATATAAGCCCGCGTCATGTCGACATAATGTTTCATCATATTTAAATATAACAAATTCACTTTCGATCTCGTTCCGATTACAATGTAACTAATAGACAATACTCTTGAATTTCAATACAATACAAGGTGATTCTATTAACTCTATGCCCCAGTTTGCATCCATAGACAAACATCAAAGCTAGAGCACTGATCCCATAGACCAAACCATTATCCGCCCTACAAACACGGATGAATGGGAAATTAAAATTATTATGCCTGCCTCATAAAAAGGGTGAGAATTACAACTGACGGAGGAACAAAAAGCTGTCAAAATGACAAAGTGATTCGTCATAGCAGTGACAGCTGCGCGCGCAGGGACGGCGCGTTGATTGGTCCACGCGGATCCTATTTTGTAGATGTTGGTAGTATTGTTAGGTTTTTTTTTAGTTAGGATTGTGTGTAATCTGTGGACATTGTTAGGATAAGTAAAAATGTTTTTTTATTTATTATTATTTTTTATACTATTATAAACAGTACAACGTAGGTCTTATTGCGTAAATAACTACACTGAAACGTTGTATCTATCATAAAGTTGACGTCAAGAAAGAAATAGCAAGATGATTGCTTCCAAAGTTCTTTGACTCATCATCATCATCAGCCCATTTAAGTCCCCTCTGCTGGGGCACGGGCCTCCCTCAATCACATGAGGGGTAATTGCCATACTCACCACGCTTGGCAGACGGGTTGGCGAGGGTTTTGATATAAATGCAGAGTTTTCCTTCTCTGGGTGCTGATGATCATGCCAGCAGCTTTACCTTAGTCGCCTTTTACGACACCTCGGTAAGAGTGAGGGTGGCCTAGTTCTACTCTACCGGGGACCACACGGCGTGTGTGTCTTTGACTATTGAGTACAATAATGGTACAATCAGAAAATTGCAAACAGTCTGACTTTCTTGATCCTATTCTTATCCTAATTTCAACCACTAGTTCAATATCAACTGAGATGAGCTTTGAAAGACTGTAGTTCCAATAACCAAACGTTTAATCTATCTGTACTTGTCATACATTTTGTGACATCATACATTTTGTTTAGTTTTACGCTCTTTTGCGGTGAGATATCAGTGAAATAACAAAGTTGTCCAAAAAAACTCTTCATAGTCCAAGAGCCATCCAAAAATTCACGGCAAAATAAGGTATCTGCCCCAATCCACAATTTATGGGCCATTCAAACTCACACAATCTCTCATACAAACCCATCCAACGAACTATTGAACGAAACTAAAAGCACGTAAAGCATCAAACATGTAATCATAAATAGAGCTTAGGGCTGTCAACGATAATGTTAACAAATATTAATAAATTAAAAAAACATTACTTATGTAAAAAGATTTACTTAAAATAACAAAACAACGTTTTTGTAAAAGAAAAGGTGCCAATATGCTTAAGTTACGGTCAACCTGATAATTTTTTATCGTAAATTATGGATTTTGTAATACATACGTCATGTATTTTTTGTAGCTCAATAATGTTTATTATAGAAATTTTCAAGATTAACTCAAACGCTTCTTAACTATGGTTGCTGATGATACATCTTTCTTTCTCTTTTTAAGCATATGACAAAGACAACATCTTACTTAAGCTGTAAGAAGTACCCGAATACTGAAGTATCCGTTCGTTAATCTCAAAGGAAGTACCTACTTCTGACAAAGTTCCCTGTAGGCCACTTTTAGACCTTATTTCATCGCATTAAGGTCGAAAAGTGTCAGATGTACATACAGGTAGAGTCCGCACCAGCAAAGAAATCCTGTAAAAACCACGCTTGAGTCGCCATCAACATTCAAATCTCAGCTTTATTTACATAATCACAAGGAATGTCAAATTTTAGTACCGTGTTTTTCCGCGGGACTCCTTTCGTGGCGCGGACTCGAAAAAGTATATGGTTTGTTTAATTAGCCTGCGGGCCTATACACGTGCATTACATGGCACCCTGATATGTTTTTAGTATTTGCTGGGCAAAAACATAAAATTTATTTATTATAATGTTATCTGCCTCGCACTGACATCCCTAACCCTTTGATATTTGTTACAATTGTGCGCGAGGAACAAATAAAAGAGTTAAATGTGCCTCGGTGCATTGTGACAACCCTTCGCTTGTGAGCTTATCCCTGTAATTGTTAGGATAATACGCTGGGGGATGTGGGGGGGGGGGGGGGGGGGGACTGCATACTTTAGAGAGCGAAGGCATTTTTATATTAAAATATTGGGAGAAAATTTAAAACGCAATACATAAATTAACAAAACAAAACTAAGACTGTGGCAAGATGTTTTTTTTATTTTATTGTTGGTAGACTAGTAAATGGACTCACAGAAAACTGGCGTGAAGTACTGAACAGTGTTTCGCTGCGTGAGTGAGAGTACCGGAGGCCCAATCCAGAGGGGTATAAAGGTTGGCAGCGCACTTGTGACTCCACTGGTGTCGCGGGTGTCCATGGGCGGCGGCAATCGCTTACCATCAGGTGATCCGTCGGCTCGTTTGCCACCTCCTGTCCGTCCGTCTGCTAAAGATACACCCAAAGGTACACTTGCAACACCAGCGGAGTCACAAGTGCACTGCCAACCTTTAAACTCTCTAACTCTCTTGATTGGGCATCCAGTACCCTGATTTACTGAAACACAGTGCAGGCGCTGTTTGACGTCGGGTTTTTGTGAGGCCGTGGTATCACTACGGTGTGGCCGTCCTATTCATGCCGAAGTGTGGTTTTCCTACGCTGCGGTGAATCTATTTTGTGATAGAGCTTAAAACCCTCAAAATAAAGTAAATTAAAAAAAGAATGGATTTCATAACACCGAATCCATGTTGTGTTTTTTTTTTTAATATTTCACAACATCACATACATTGATCTGATTCCGAGTTAGGTAGCTCAAGCACCTGTGTTACGGATATCAGAATCAACAGCGGAATTACAAATACATACATATAATACTTTTTTTTTTGTAAATACATACTTATAATACATACAAACACCCAGACCAATACAAACAGACATGTTCATACACACAAATGTTTGTACTGTGCGGGGATCGAACCCGCAACCCTTGGACCAAAGGCAGCGTTCACTACCACTGTTCCAAACGGGTCGTCAAATGTTTTGAATGCATACGTATTTTTTAACTTATCATGTAACACACCATCGTCTCAAAACCTCCATGCTCAGTGGTGTAACTGGACACCCCGGGTTCGCTTCCCGCCAGTTATTTTGGAAACTAACTGATTTGCGGTTTGCCGGTTACTTGAGCGCGTTCAGTCTGGATTACGACGGGACATAGGTTTAGCTGTAACATCAGACGTACAACATACTGGTTACTTTTTTTGTTAGCGATCAAGTTTCATACCTATTGGTTATATTGAGTTTTGTAAATGTTCCCGCCAGAAGGCACCCGACATTGAAGTCAAGTTCAAGATTTGTATGGACAATGGTGGCAGACGAGCAGACGGATCACCTGATGGTAAGCGATTGCCGCCGCCCATGGACAGCCGCGACACCAGTGGAGTCACAAGTCCGAAGTGATACCAGGTGCCCAATGCACGAGAATTGGGCACCTGGTATCACTTCGGATGGACCGGCCTATTCTTGCCGAAGCGTGACTACTAACAACTACGAAATGTGACTCTCCCTCAACAAAAGATATTAGAAGCTATGATGTTTTTTTTTATGAACTGTTGGCTAACGCTTGACCATAATCTCACCTGATGGAAAGTGACGATGAGGTCTAGGATGTAACGCGTTTGCCTACAAGATGCCTGTTCACTCTTGCCTTCAAGATGTCCAGATTGTAGTGGTCCGGAAAAACAGACCTTGGCAAGGAGTTCCATTCCTTAGCTGTCCGCATTATGAACGTGGAGGCAAATCGCTTCGTGTGGATAAGGGGCAAGCCAACTACGTATTGTTGAAACCCTTAGCCGCGCCTTGTTGTCCGGTGGTGGAATGGGCTAGAGGGGTTCAAATTATGACAATAATTTATATTTAATTCTAATGTAATAAGTAATGTAGTGTAATAGGTACCTAATGTGTCATAAAAAAGATAGGTCTTTAGTAGGTATATAATAATTTCCTGTAAATTTGCATGTCCTATGTTATGACAAAACGTGCTGTACTCTTATACCTGTCATTCCAACTTTTTCACCATGTTTTACGCAAATAAATATCATCCATTCATTCATTCATTCATTCATTCATTCATTCATTCATTCATTCATTCATTCATTCATTCATTCATTCATTCAAATTATGCAGAACGGAGGTTCAACACTCAACTAACTATCTAACTGACATCGATAAGATCACGACCAAAAAGGCCCAAGAATTAGAGCCATCCCAATTGAGGCCCCATAATCTAACCGGCCTCAAGGGGCCTTATCAATATTTCAGGCACAAAATTGAAAATTACCGCCCCCGCCTTCCATACCTCAAACCTATCGAAACCAATAAAATATTAACTGTCGATTTTCCCTCAATTTTTCACTCGCTTCTCTACTTTCGCGTCACGTTTCGCCCGCACTTACATTCTTGCTAAATGTAATCATAAAATTGTTGCTAATAATTCATGTTAGAAAAGGATAAAGTTGTATGGAAGAGAGAGAGGAGTATATAGGTGTGGGAGAGGGATTATTAAATTCTGTGAATGCTCACTTTGTATCTAATATACGAATGTATTTAATATTAGATTAGTCGGGCCCTTCGTGAGGGTGTTTCGTGATAGATTCCCATTCGCTTTCCCGGATTATGATTGGTTGACGGCGGATGTTCATTTTCAAATGGAAAATGCGATTGGCCTCACCTGTAGCTGGTGTCGGGGTTGGTCGGTATCTTTAGGATACCTACGGAATAGGCCATTTTCATCTATCAACAATAAATTATGAAATTATATTACGCTACTTAGTACGGAATCAGGTCAACGTATGAGATGTTGTGAGAATTATTATTATTATTATATTACTTGTACTTTCATCACGGGAAATGCAAATATAACGTTATTTTCCCATGAAATCCTAAGATAAATTTTATTTTTCAAAATCAAAATTGAGGTTTTAGTATCTGTATGTCACGTGATTTCAAACTCCGACCGCCATGATGTGACGTCATTATACTAAAACATCTTTTTGACATCTTTGTTTACTTACCTACAACGTTCATCGAAATTTTGACATTTCTCTATTTTAGTTCAATGCCCTTTGATTTAGTTATAGTGACGTCATGCGCCGTCACATGGCGGTCGGTGTTTTAGCGCGTATATTTTACGGCAAATTTTTGATAATTTTTTTATAACATTTAGCAGGCATATTTTGCAGAAATAAAAATAATGCTTGATTATCTCATATATATGAGCATTATAAAAAATATTTGAAAAAATAGGAGAATTCCCTATTACTTGGAATGAAAATTGTAACTATAATATTTTTTCACAAATATCACATACATTGATCTGACTCCGAGATAGGTAGCTCAAGCACCTGTGTTACGGATATTAACTGAATTCAGTTTCTCAAAACTGATAACTGGGATCCCAACGATCAGTAGACGACCCGTTTGGAACAGTGGTAGTGAACGCTGCCTCTGGTACAAGGGTTGCGGGTTCGATCCCCGCACAGTACAAACATTTGTGTGCATGAACATGTCTGTATTGGTCTGGGTGTTATCTATGTATTATAAGTATGTGTTTACAAAAGAAAAGTATTATATGTATATATTTGTAATCCCACTGTTGATTCTGATATCCGTAACATAGGTGCTTGAGCTACCTATCTCGGAGTCAGATCAATGTATGTGATGTTGTGAAATATTTATTTATTTATCAGTAGGTACGCTATATGTAGAGCCAATGATCGCGATCAAGTGGCAGACTAGCATGACTGATAATCTGAAGATAAGCAATTGCTTGGACCAGCGTCCAAGAGTGTACTCCCATCTAAAAGGCCGGCGACGCATTTGATTACACAGATTTTCATGAGCATAACATGAACATAACAGCAGAGGTTGCTAGTGATTTACTAGATTTTGCAGCTATACATAAATTACGGAGGCTTCAGATGGCTATATTGAAAATGATCCAACGTGGTTTGATTAAAGTTGGTCAAATGGAAAAATATTATTTAGGCAGTATCAAACCGAGGTGTCGTAAAAGGCGACTAAGGTAAAGCTGCTGGCATGATCATCAGCACCCAGAGAAGGAAAACTCTGCATTTATATCAAAACCCTCGCCAACCCGTCTGCCAAGCGTGGTGAGTATGGCAATTACCCCTCATGTGATTGAGGGAGGCCCGTGCTCCAGCAGTGGGGACTTAAATGGGCTGATGATGATGATGATGATGATTTTCATGAGCGGCGGCGATTTATTACTATCAGGTGACTCGCTTGCTCGTTTGTCGCCTCTAGCCTTAGATTAAATCAATTTTGATTTAATCTAAGCCCATAGCTAAAATAGGGATATCCATACACTATCAATAACAATATGGTTAATGTTATTAGTTTTTATAGATTACTTAGCCAATCGCCCTGTTGGTCTAGTGGGTTAAGTACCAGGCCGTGATCCTGCCTGCCTGGGTTCGATTCCCGGGACGAGCAAAGGTATGTTTCTATCTTCGAACATAGCTCGGGATTGTAATCACCAATCCGCAATAGGCAAGGGTGCCTAATCCCATCATAGCAGCGATGACTTGATTTCTATGATGGAGGCCTTTGCCCTGCAGTGGGACAGTTTAAAGGCTGATATTAAGATACTTAACTGATACTTCACTTTCATGTTACTAGGTTTTATAGACCACTTAGCCATAGTTAAACTACGACATCACGTCAGATAAATTATACGCACTTGACATACCACGAGTGTCAACTTACCTTTTTGTCTTAATTACAGAAATTGTAATTTCGTATTAATATATGCATTTATTTCTAGTATGAAGGCAATTATGCGGTCTAAAAGGATACTTGTATTAATCAAACCATTTGTTATGCCATTAATGATACATTTTTAACGGACGAGCGGGTCACTTCATGGTAAGTGTAACATCCTAATGCGTGACTGCCTTGATAGCGCAGTGGATAGTGGTTTGCACTTTAAAGCGACGGCTGCGCTTGGTGTCCCATCCCCAGGTCGGCCCAAAATTAGTACCCGAGTTTTTTTGTTTAGAAATTCTCAGTGTTAGGTAGCTCAGAGTCTGGAATTGGCGGTCAGATAACCGGCGTGAAGTAGTGATGGAAGGTGTTGGAGGATCAATCCGGGGGAATGGGGGATTACAGGTTTGCAACGCACTTGTGACTCCAATATATGCTATGGGCACGGCACATGTCTATGGGCGGCAGCAATCGCTTATCATCAGATGATCCCTCTCTGGTCGTCTGCCATCTATCACATAAAAAAACCAGGAAATGTAGTAATGAGGTTAGTCGTCGTGAGAAATACAGTCATCATCATCATCATCATCAGCCTATCGCAGTCCACTGCTGGACGTAGGCCTCTCCAATTGTTCGCCACTGTGATCTATCCATGGCTTCTCGCATCCAGCTCTTGCCAGCCATTCTGCGCAGATCGTCCTCCCACTTAGCCAGAGGGCGCCCTACATTACGTTTGGATTAGCAAGCTTAAGTGGCAGTGGGCTTGCCATATTAGCCGCAGAACGGACAACCGATGGGGTAAACGAGTTCTGGAGTGGAGACCGCGTCTTGGCAAACGTAATGTAGAGAAATACAGTACTGGACCGCTATCCATATAGATCAGGTTAAGAATAACCTTTTTGACATGGAGGACCATAGTGGCAATGGGGTCTATCGCTTGTGAAATATCCGCTAGATGGCGTGCCGTGAACCGTGGTCCAACTTCAACATCATTGGCTGATTTATTCGTTAATTGACAATTTGACATATCACGTCTAAAATACCCAATCACCTTGTAGATGGACCTCAGGCCTATAGTACGCCATCTTGCTGTTTTTTTCACACGACATAGCCCCTTTTCTCGTGCACTTGACATTGAAGTCGAATATAGACATTTCATACATTTGTTCATACAAATCTTGAACTGGACTTCAATATCGAATCCTCGAGATGACCCCCCTTAAGATGCACTCCAAACTCATTCACTCACTTAAGATTCTGATGATGAGGATGGAACTGGAGTTGCTTGCGAGTGGTTTTCGTATCAAAACAGTTCCATAGAGCATTCAGCATTCAAATTGTTTTAAGTGTCATTCATAGTCACCAGTGGTGAATTTTCATGGGTTCATAGTTTAAAAAAGTAAAGTATCAGCCTATATACTGTCCCACTGCAGGGCAAAGGCCTCCATCATAGAAATCAAGTCATCGCTACTATGATGGGATTAGGCTTAATCACCACGCTTGCCTAATGCGGATTGGTAATCACAAACCCGAGCTATGTTCGAAAATTCGAATCATACTTTTTTGCTCACCCGTGAATCGAACCCAGGACCCCGAGATCGCAGCCCGGTACTCAAACCACTAGACCAACAGGGAGTTCAAAATTTTGCTCACCCAAAAACATCTACACATGCTCAACAAAAAAAAATCCAAAAAAAAGTCCATTCAGTCACTGACACCAATCTCGTAACCGACGAAATACCAAAAACTAGTTACAATTTAAACAACCCGGTGGGTTCCGTCACTGAGCAGAATTCGAAACTCGAGCGAAGCGTGAGCGGAAAGCTAAGCGAGACGAGCGAGCGGGGAGTGAAGCGACTCGAGGCACTTTCACTTGCGTGATTTGAGTGACAGAGGAAAATTGGGAGTGAAATTGTCGACTCACGTTCACTCACCTGAATGACTTAGCGTTAATGATGAATAAGATTTGACAACAGTAGAATATTTAAGTCATATGAATATAAGGGTATAGGAATTCAAGAGTGTGCTTATACCCTGCATTATCCTTAAACAGGCTCTGGATTGGAATCCCCAAAGGGAACGCAAACGTGGCCGTCCTAAACGAACTTGGCGACGTACTGTAGCAGACGAGGTGAAGAACATAGCAGGACTTGGAGTGAGGTCAAACGCGAAGCTCAAGACCGAACGCGATGGAAGACCACATGTGGACGCCCTCTGTCCCAGCTCGGGGATATAGCATAATAAATCAAAGTTATACGCTATATAGTTGGCTATTTATTAAGAACAAGCCGCCTTAGCTGAATAAGCCTTAGAACATTAAATAAACAATAGCAAATTATAGTAGATAAAAACTAGGCAAGAAACCACAACGTGAAGCTGATTCGGTGCCTATACCTATATTTTTCCAAAAGTGACATCTGACGTATAAACACTAATGTACCAAAGTACAGTCCAATCGCGGTTATTTGGCACATTGCAAAAGCCAGAACTAATGCTGTTTTGACATGTTCGCATCATCATCAGCCCATTTAAGACCCCACTGCTGGGGCACGGGCCTCCCCCAATCACATGAGGGGTAATTGCCATACTCACCACGCTTGGCAGACGGGTTGGCGAGGGTTTTGATATAAATGCAGAGTTTTCCTTCTCTGGGTGCTGATGATGATGTCAGCAGCTTTACCTTAGTCGCCTTTTACGACACCTCGGTAAGAGTGAGGGTGGCCTATTCTACTCTGCCGGGGACCACATGGCATGTTCGCATAGTAATTACGTTTTACAAACGCCTCCCTGTCAATATAACTAAAGTGCATTCTAATCTTGGTTGAACCATAAGAAGCAAATCACTATCATTTGTAAATATTGGCCAAAAAATATGATTAGTGATGCTAGTCGCCATAAATTTTAGTGAAATTGTAAATTCATTCATATGACTCGAGTGCTCTGTCCCATCACTAGCGGGGGTGCGGTGACGAGAACTTGCAGATAATCTCATTTGCGCTCCCAGACCCCCGTAACGCAATAATCGTCATATTTTGCGCGAATTACAGAAACGTAGCGTTTCGGCTTAGCATTCATTTCGAGCACTCAATTTTGGGGCTGATGATGAAGGGATTTAAGTTACGGATGGTAAAGTGTTTCGTATCGACCGGGAAGATGTGCTTATAATATAATCACAATAAATTTCAAATAATATCACGCCATATCTTAACGGCTTGTACACTGGCACAAAATAAACGGACATCATGGTTGGCTTTACCTGACATTAATAGTTTGTTGACCTACGAGTGAGGCAGTATATCGTATCGTGTCTTTTCCGCACATGTTCTGTAAAGTTTCTCTCTGTCTCACTCACACCAAACCACGTCAAGAGGGACAAATTGTCTTGAGAAAAATGTCAATGTGACACTTGCTAGGAAAATAGCATTAATTCCGATTTAAGCCACGTGCCAAATGAGAGTTGCTGCACTAAAATGGAAATTAACGACTTTCTAATGTATATAATTATTTGTCACTGGAATCAGAAGTTGACTGGTTCATTCTGATTCATTTCAATGATTAAAAATATTATTATGTGAAAACACAAAACATAGTAGGTTCCATAAACAAAAAAGCTCCAAACTTCAATTTTCGAATCCCGATTTCCCGCGCGAAAAATATGGCGGCTCGATTGACAATTAGTGGCGTCATCTCATTCGAATGCTGCATAATTGTCAGTTGTAATTGAAAAACGCAATTACGTCCCGTCAGTTAATTAATATTAAATTCGCAAATAATCGCGCCGTTCTCCCAGAGGGAGGCTGATTGAATTATAGGCGAATTTTGAATTTTGAATAATTAAAGTCTGTTAGCCCTTTATGGCGCCAAAGGGTTGGGTGTGACAGTTTATTTTTTAAACTCAACTCTGGGCTCACGTATTTATGCCAACATTTTTTAAGCACCTAAGTTAAAACTTTATTTTATATTGCATGCCAGTGATACGATTAAGAAATATCGTCTGCTTTATAATATTTTTATTGATGTTATTATAATATTCTAATAAAAGAGCAATAATTCACTTCAATCACAATCTTTAAGACGTTAATGTTATTGACACAAATGTAATAATTATGTAATAAATAACTATTTTCCGAGACGAGAGACATCGCGTCCTGGCACAGACGTAACTGATAGATAACTGCTTTTATTTTTTAAAAGGAATCGTGGAATTTTACAATGCGTTACCTATTAAAGGAAAACTTTAGTTTTGTTGTGCAGTATTGAAACTTGATCAAAAACACTCTGATACGTCGCCCGAACAATCTAAATTGAAAAATAACAAAAATAATTTAATTTTCCGTTCGGGTTGAGTTTCAAAACCGTCGAAAAAAAAATCAAATGTTTTTTCACAGATCACAGCGGCGCGGCTCACCAAAATTCAATTTCGCCGGCATTTCGCCGCGTCCGGCGCGCGACAAACCAAACAATTACACAAACGCGTGTCGAAAGCATAATTTTTCCACCAAAACTACGTGGAAATGCAGAAAAAAACACCCGGAAACCGTCGCTTTGTTAGTTTTTCGCGCGCGTCGGCCATTTTTGACAGCTGTCAAACTGTGCCTACGTATCGACGGCGTCTTTTGTGGAGTCGCACCTAGATTTTGGTTGACAAATTTGAATAATACACATTGTGTGGGCACACGAGTTACCAGGCGCATAGGAGTGCGGAGGTGATAATCGTAGATGCGGCGATACATGCATCACTCTCGCCCGCCTCATTTCAATACCTATTGTAGTCGTTCCGAAACGTCTTAAGGCCGCGCGGCGCGCTCATCCGTCATTTGCGTGCGCCATTGCGTGACAATCGATGAGATTCAGAACGTAACATGTCGAGTGGCGCGACGAGTGATCCCGACTCTGCTGACTGATTCCTGAGCGTTGTCATCCGCGCATTGAGCAACCATCTTGTTCTTTTTTCGAATTTGACAATTCCCTTTTGTAGGGAAGGTGCTGTGAGATAGAGAGCGACGACGGCGGCTGTCAGTGTTGAATTGCGGCGCGTGAGGCGAGGATGTATCTCGTCAGATCTAGATCGTGAAGACATGTTAATTGTTCACGTAGGCCGTTAATGACGAACATTCCTTAATTGAATGACATGCCGTTTGACAGAAACAATAACAATCTTGACGCTGAGGTGACAGTCTGTTGTCAATGTGACACTGCATTTTGTCATATCTTTTGATACTTATCAGAATCACTTGTCATTAGCAAAGTTAAGTATCGCTTACTCAAGACACAATAAAAATCATTAAGAAAGATTAATTAAATTATTTTTACCAATATCAAAATCATATGTTAAAAGCATGTTAAAAGCTTCTTCATTATATTAGGTATCATGATTCTTGACAATGTACCTATGACGCAAAACAAGTAGGTACGAGTGTGTATGAGTCAACAAAAAGATTTTTTTGCTTTCGGCGAATTCAAAGGAAGATACCGTTTTTGTTGAAGAAATTAAGTGTTCATTGAGTCCAAAAAGTGCACAAATTAATAAAGAATCATTAATTAAATCAAACCCGAATGATGCGGCAATGGCGGCCGGTTATGACTAATTGGGGTTCTGTTTAAACCTCACAAAAACCGAAAATGAAATGGCATTTCTCGTTTTTAACCTAACGGGTTGCATTTGGCCATATTTGTAAAACAAGTGCACATGCTTGCTTAGTACGGTGTCAGGACTATGTACCTAGGAGTTGAAAGTTGAGCTTCAACAGGAAAAGGTCTTACCTTCATCTCATCTAAAGATAAGGCCGAAAATAAACGAACCTAAATAATTCTTATGTCTTTGTGTAGAGTTTCCAAACTCGGTAAGCTCAGTAGAAGCATGGACTAATTTAGACTATAGTGGAAGTAAGTTTTACCTAAGACGTCTAAGGCGTTATTTGTCATTTACCATTAGGTGAGATTGTGGCCAAATGTCTGGAGCCCAATTCTCGTGCTCGTGATATTTATTTTCATACGACATATATCACTAAAACATTTTCTCAAAATATCACGAGCACGAGAATTGGGCTCCTGGTTATTCTAATAAAAAAAACGAAATTTGGATTGGACGATTGTTATCGAGGCTTTTAGGCTTTTCTCCCAAAACAATGCATAAGAATTATTTTTTGAGAACCTTCGCTTAAATCCCAACTCTACCTTACCTCCAACTATCGGATCAGTTACTTTTGAAATAGATTCATTATAGCATAGTTCCAAGCATTGCGTGATTGCCGCTAATGACCAATGCGTGATTGCTACGGACATGACACCCGAGGTGTTTCCCTTCGACTCCCGGAGGCGCGCGATTACTGGTTCAAATGTTTCCGATGGTTGCGCAGTGTCAGACAACGAATTTTTTATATCCTATTTTTTGTATTAAATTGCACGAGGTCAATATACTATGTTGGATGATCCAGTTGGTAGGTTTCACTGTCTAAGGGTTGCGAAGGTCAGACGGCATCGCGGCAGTCGCTTCATACCAAATCCATGTAAGTTATGCATGGTCTAAGCCAAAACGCTGGTTGCTTTTTTTATGCATGTCCTATTCAGACCTACTACTAGACCACAGAAACATCTGCTGATGTAAAGGCCTATGATGATGATTCAGACCAGTATCACTGCGATCTGAGTTTTTTTTTATTAGAATAGCCAGATATTTGGCCACAATCTCACCTGATGGTCATGGCGTTCAGGGAACACATCTTCCGGCAGAGAGTTCCATTCCTTGGCAACATGAATGTACAGTCAACGAACGAAAAGCTTCGTCAGTTTTCAAATTGATTCGTTTGATATGCTATGAACACTTAGGTATGAATATTAACCTATCGATAATTTATCAGAGTAACACCTGTTGCACAGAAAATTATGCTTAACTGTTAGATCAGAAAGTTCAGATTTGCTTGTAGCAACATTGATTCCTTTTTATTTAAAGAAGGTTGTCAGATCTTTTTAAAACGGTATGTTGGTATAACTGCTTCTTGCCGTGCAAGCGAAAATTGATCTTAGGGTGATGAACCATTTTATTCTCTGTACCGTACATTTGAACCGTTTGGTACGAATTGCCGGTATTTCTTATATATAAGGGCGGAAACCCCTTCTCCGTCTTGTGTCCCGATGATGATCGCTGCTTTGCTACATATCATGAGACATTTGCCTCGTTACACTTTCTGCAATGGAGAGGGCTATGCTCGGAGTCTCCCTGCGTGATCGTATCAGAAATGATGAGTTCCGCAGGAGAACTAAGGTCACAGAAGTAGCCCAAAGGATTGCATGCCTCAAGTGGCAATGGGCAGGGCACATAGCGAGGAGAACAGACGGCCGTTTGGGTGGAAAGGTCCTCGAGTGGAGGCCACGTACAGGAAGTCGCAGCCGTGGCAGGCCTCCTACAAGGTGGACCGACGATCTGGTGAAGATCGCGGGAATCCATTGGATGCGGGAGGCACAGGACCGATCTGTGTGGAGAACATTGGGGGAGGCCTATGTCCAGCAGTGGACGTCTATTGGCTGAAATGATGATGACTTTCTGCAGAATATATCATCGCTAAGTCTCATAGTGGCCATGTGTTTGTTGAGGCAACAGTGACCGATTAGAGCTCTTACTAGGATGGCCATGTTGTTCCTCAGAGGATCTGCGGTCAAAGAGCTTTATGGTTAGCTTGGAGTGGGTTAATCCTGTCAAATTAAACCAGGATTCGCGTAAGTTGGTTCCTTACCTGGGTCGGTGGTGTCGAGGGTCTGCGGCGGCGGTTGGCTGAGGGGGCCAGGGGTCCCCCCCGAGCCGGGGGAGCGTACGTCATCGTTCACCGCGCCGTATGACAGCGACGATGAAGGTGGTCTCTGTGAACAAAGAACGGACCGGTTAGAGGCTGAAGGATATTCGTAAAGGTAAGGTTCATTGCGAAGGTAACTAATGGTCCTGGTCTTTCAAACTCGCGTCGACTCATCTTCAAGCCTACATCAAGAGGAGAACCACCAAGACTGCCAAGATATTTCTAACTTCCTAGACTAGACTCCTTAGCACTGCGAAGAGATGAAGCCTCGCTATGTATACTACCGCTTATACTATGGGGAATGTTTTGAGGAATTGTTCGGATTGATTCCTGCCGCTTCATTTCGCCATCGTGCCACTCGACAACAGTTCCATCCACATCATCTAGATGGTTGGCAGTTTTCAACTGTGCGTTTCTCAAGAAATTCTCTACCTCGTACGACAAAACTATGGAATGAAACTATTGCCTGCTGTGTTTCCGGACCGATACGACTTGCCAACCTTCAAGAAGTATTTCTTTTTAAAAGGTCGGCAGCACACTTGTGACTCCTCTGGCGTTGCAGGTGTCCATGGGCGGTGGTAATCGCTTACCATCGTGATCCGTCTGCTCGTCTGCCCCCTACCTCATAAAAAACAGCCTATTTACTTACGGCGTGCGTGACTGACCCAAAAAAAAGGAAGAAGGACCAGTCTTCCAATAGCCTCGTGTCTAGGTCATGCAAGCAGCTGATTCATTTATTCAGATTTTCGAACCTCATTTCAAACGGGTTTCTAAAAATACCCTGGTATTTGCTAGTTAGTTTTGTGGTAGGTGCCAAGGACCACCAAGTGACATGTTGCCTCATAGGCTGGGGTCCGTGGCCCTATAAAAAATCTTGCTTATAATAACATTTACATTATAGCGGACAAACGAGCAGACGGCACACCTGATGGTAAGTTATCACCGCCGTTCTTGGACGGCTGCAACTCCTGAGGCCTCACAGAATATTGCCAGGGCATAAGAGCTGAATAAGCTCTTTTCTTGAAGGTCACCAGGTGGTATCAATGTCATATTACTGGAGACAAAAGTCAGAGTCTTTCATGCCTCTTTACTATATCTTACTTCGTGATCCTCACCATGTAATATAAAAAGAATCATCTACTTAGAAAATATTCTAGGTACTGTGGAGTAATTCTCATAGCATAGAATTTCAGACTTAATTTCTTAGTAGCGTAGCACGTTTATTTTTTCTTTTATATTTTGCGGGTACATCTGCGTGACGTCACTAGCCAACAGCTGTGGCCGGCGGAGCGCGACGCTGCGCGGGCGCACCGTTCATTGCACTTCATACTTACCTCTTATCAATCAATAGACTCCGCGATGGTTTTTTTTATTGTGATAGGTGGCAGACGAGCAGACGGATCACCTGATGGTAAGCGATTTCCGCCGCCCATGGACACTCGCGACACCTTAAACCCCCCTTTCTCTCGGATTGGGCCTCTGGTACCCACGATGCCAATGCATAGAGTCACAGTGCGCTGCCAACCTTTCGATTCCACTTTTACCCTGATCGGGATTGTCTTACGCAGGGTTTTCTGTTAGGCTGTGTTTTGGGAATAATATAGTAAGTATTAGGGAATGCAATAGGATACATTATTGGGGGGTAGATATTCTATTTTGTATGGAACAGCATTTTGTAAGTTGATACCAGTTAAAAGTCGCAAGTACCCCGGCAATTTCCTCGCTAATGCCAGAGATTTCCTGCATTACCATAGACACGGCAGGTGCGCGCGCGCCGGCTCATTAGCGCCCGTTGCCTGATTAAATACTAATGGCCGAAAGGCTGAGGTAACGTTGCAGTTTGTGGGTAAAATACGAGTGGTTTTTGATGCGTCAGTATAAAAAGATTTAAGAAGCAAAGATCTATTATTGATGAAAAATTTGGATGTGATCTTAAGTATTGTTCTAAACATACTATAGCGTTCGAATCGCGGAAGAGGCATGCTTTGCTTACGCCTAAGCATAATGAGCTGGCTCGACCAAAGTGATACCGACCGACGGCGTAAAGCAACGCTTGCGTGTGTTTTGCAGAGAGACTGAGGCCACCGAAGGCCCAATTAGAGGCGAAAAGGAAAAGGTTGGTAGCACACTTGTGACTCCAATGATGTTGCGCTTATCATCAGGTAATCCATCATGCCACCTATCACAAAAAAACCGTGCGTTTTCGACTCAATAATACTGCTCCAATTTTTGTCGGTTCCATGGCAGATAACAAAAAATAAATAAGCAAAAACATTATGTTATGATCACATAGCCCCATGTTGCAAGAACCCTGGGTCACTTTAATAATTCCTTTCAGCACAAATTCAGGTCAAGTTTATTTGTCGACACATTTTCAATTAACTTCCATATTTAAAACAATGGTTGCACAACGCCATCTAACGATCGTTAGCGGACTCGATTAGGCGTTTGGGCATTTCGACCAATGTAATAGCTGAGAATTAATCAGAAATGAAATGTTTTAGTAATTACACGTAATTTAAGTGTAATTAGAATTACTGATGTTTCGACATCGTTATCATCATCATAGAATGTTCACATTTGAATACAGGCCTATAAAAATTGCTGGATTCTTTGGTGCACTATAGACAGATTTAGTTAGGTTGCTGTTTTAGCATCTGTAACTTCATATTCTTAGCTTTTGCCAAGAAATAGACAGTACAGATCTTTACTATTTAAGATTTATTCTAAGATTAAACTATTTAGAACCATTTCCACACAGCTTTTTCTCTTATAGTCAACCATTGAGAGAGGCAGAAAAAATGATGAAAACATTATAATCCAATAATGGACAACCCGTTTGGAACAGTGGTAGTGAACGCTGCTTTTGGTCCAAGGGTTGCGGGTTCGATCCCCACAGAGTACATTCATTTGTGTGCATGAACATGTGTGTTTGTATTGGTCTGGGTGTTTCCTATGTAATTATAAGTATGTATTTACAAAAGAAAAGTATTATATGTATATATTTGTAATCCCACTGTTGATTCTGATATCTGTAAGACAGTTGCTTGAGCTACCTATCTCGGAGTCAGATCAATGTATGTGATGATGTAAAATATTTATTTATTTATGATTACCTATCGAGTGTCCATCTTTTAAATCAATATCATTGTTACAAGCTACATACAGTTGTTGTATTTGATTCGAACCCACAATTAATAAATGTTAAGCTGTGGATCCCGCGCCACTCCAACAGCCATGACCTTTAGCCTTTCGCTCTACAACACATCTGTTCCCAAACCCTCGTTTACATTAAACTCTTTGCAGACATAAACTGGCGAATGCCCGCAAATATTTTGACGGATTTAGCACCGATAAATTCCAACTTTCACCAACAGTTCGAACGCAATTTTCTAAAAGCCAGGATGCGGGCGGCCATCCAAGTAAATTAACGCCCAAACCGACAAAATATTGACAAATAATTACAAGCAACACGTTCTTTATTATAGGTAGATTTGCTAACGACGCCAAATTACTCCCCAATGACGTGAATAAACAAAATTATAACAATAACGGGCATAATGACGAGCTCGGGTTCGTTCGCGACTCCTCCATTCTCACATATGGTGTGAACGCGGCGCATTAGCAACCACGCTTCCTGCCACAAAAAAGGACTTTTTAAAAAAACAAACTTCAAACTATTTCGTAATTCGAAAAAAGAACGAGCTCCCATTCGAGACTCGAACACATACAATGTAATCGGAAAAAAGAACCTTCTGCAGTCGCATTAAGGAGTCGAAAACGAATAATTAATAAGAGGAAGTCCTTGGAAACATGTGTTCGATATTCAAATTAGGAAAAGAGTCTGGAATGGTATTGTTGTCACGTAATCGATTTTGTTTCGAAGGTAGGATCTTATTGGCAACCGCGGCAATGGACATCTGTTCTAAATACGAATTCAAATTCGCCGTCTGTTCCGTTTCTATAATGATTATTGAAATTGCCAGTTGGGTTATGTATTCTATTTTTGAACGGGAATTCTGAAGATTATTTTGATGCTTCGATTTCATAATATGGCTGCTGTATCGGCCAGTGTCAACATATACGTTCTAGACTATGATATTTAATTTTTAAATTTTCAATGTACCAGCACAAATAATGATTTCCATATTTAAAAGCAGTCGAATGTAACAGTAACAACAAATTCATTCTTAACTAGTATCTATTTAAATCAGCGTTAACCGCGGATTTCAATTTACAAAACAGCAAATTGGCCTATCATAAATAATAATTAAGAAAATAAACGAGGCTTTGTAATTTTCATTAATGTAAGGTGCGGTTCGACAATATTTTTCAACTAATGATTTTCATTAAATTTTGGTCGAAATTGTCAATCGATTTGGGTCAGATGTCAGTTACTAGGCGTATTTTTAATTTAATGCTGTTTTTAAAGTTATTTCGATCATAAAACTACTTTTAATGGGCTAGTTTAGGATTGCAATTTTTATGTCATCTTCATAAAATGTATAACTTTCCAGTTTAAATTTAGGTCCATTATGTTAAGGAAGGCTAAAATGTATCATAATATTGATATATTACGAAAAGCAACTGGTTGAACACTCGTAGCAATCGCATGAATAGTAGTTTAATTAATATTCCTCATTAGACCCTCGACAAATGAACCTAATTCTAATATAATTTAGAGAAATTCAATTGCTATTCATTTAATTTTGTTATTCAATTAGTTGCTATTCAATTAATCGTTGTTTCAAGACGAGGAAATTTATATCATTATATGATATTTTAATTTTATTCCTGTTCTTTTTACCATATTTCGAGATTTAGCGAAACAATATAAGGCGTGGTCTAACAGCAGGCAATCAGTGACCGCACAGACCCGGGTTCGATTCCCGGAACGGTTAAAATCCCTTCTGGTGAAAGTTTTTTGCGGTTGCAAACACATTTGGCGTCTAAATTGAATTCATCCCTTCCCGTTAACAGGATGAATGGTTTCACTTATTTTAACTTAACGTCACTAGTTAAATTTTTGAAAAAGTTGTTAGTTTATAGTGTTATTATTTGAAGATATAATTTGTATATAAATTATAAATTGACATCCAATAGCGGCCTACCGATGGACGCCGACTACGAGGCGGCCCAGAAAAAAGATAAAGTGACGATTTCTCAGGTCATTGGATATAAAACAATTGATGAACCTGGCAGAGGTCTAGGTCATTGCATAGCAAAGGGACTCTACAGGCTAACTACAAAAAAGGGCGAGTCCATTCTAAGAAGTAGAATAGGCACTATTTAGCCACCTACGAGTAGGTAACTGACGACCGTGGGAGAGCCACGCTTCGGCATGAATGGGCCTGCACGACCGGAGTGAAACCACGGCTTCACATAAAACCAGCGTGAAGCAGCGTTGTGTTCTGTTTCGCTAAGTGAGTGAGGGAACCGGAGGCTCATTCCGGGGGAAGGGGTGGTTTAAAGGTTGGTAGCGCACTTGTGACTCCACTGGTGTCAGCAGGGTGTCCATGGGCGGCAACCGCTTACCTATCAGGTGATCCGTCTGCTCGTCTGCCACCTATCACATAAAAAAATCTCATCTTAGCGTGTAATTCCTGGTTGCATCTAAAAGCTTTCGCTCTGGCTGGAGTAGACCATGATTCAGGATATGGGGAATCGGGTAATTACAATGAAGCGTCTGTCGTCTGACCTTCCCAACCATTAACAGGGGAACCAGACCAACTGAATCATGGTTACACGTTTTAGAAACTATCCGAGACGTGCAGGTTTCCTCCCTTATTGCCGACCGCTTATTGGCTGACCGGATGGCGCAATTGGTAGTGACCCTGCCTCTTACGCCAAAGGTCGTGGGTTCGATCCCCACCCTGGACAAACATTCGTGCGATGAACACTTGTGTTTGTTCAGTGTCTGGGTGTAATATATGTATTTAAGTATATATTTGTGTTCCTCTGTTGTCTGATATCTGTAACACAAGTGCTTAAGCTACTTAGTACGGAATCAGGTCAACGTATGAGATGTTGTTAGAACTATTATTACTGCCGAGCTAATGGTATAAATACGCACATAGATTTGAAAAATCCACAGGTGCATTGCTCGGATTCGAACTACGACACCCCGTAGGGAGGGCGCGTTCAAAACCACTGAGCATCCGTCTGTGTTGCTATGCGTTAGTTTAAAAACATTAATCGACATGCCAAACTAGAATGTCACTTGAATAGCAAAAAAACTAACAAAAGCCGCAGAATCGCAGATGAATCATCATCATCATCATCATCAGCCCATTTAAGTCCCCACTGCTGGGGCACGGGCCTCCCTCAATCACATGAGGGGTGATTGCCATACTCACCACGCTTGGCAGTTTGATATAAATGCAGAGTTTTCCTTCTCTGGGTGCTGATGATCATGCCAGCAGCTTTACCTTAGTCGCCTTTTACGACACCTCGGTAAGAGTGAGGGTGGCCTATTCTACTCTGCCGGGGACCGCACGGCTACGCAGATGAATAGCAAAAAACAATTCCTGACAGCCAAAAATCGCAATTGTATACCAATCCCCATAGTCGCTAATGTGTTATAATTTCATTAGCCCTCGTTCCCACGCCTGCGCTTGCGCCGCCACGTGCGGCGTAATTGCTGTGGGTTGCTTGGACCCCGGGAGAGTTGGGGTAAGGTTAGGACCATTTTTAGCACCGTTAAATTCATCCTAAAGTGTAACAACGATCGACACTTAGTGCACAGCAAAATAAGAAACAGATTAGGCACCGAGAAATCAGCCAAATTAGTTTTCTTTTTGAAGGAACTCAATTCTAAAAAATAATACCTAATGTTTACTACCAAGTTTATTAATAAATTATAAAAAATAAAATTCATTTAATTCAACCATAGTCATATTATCATCACATTTATATTTTATATTTATTGATTCATTCAATTTAAAATTATATTAAAAAATAAAAATAAATTACAATTAAAATCAAAATTAAAGAGATAAAATTAAAATTATTTAAATTACATTAGAATAAATATTAAATAATAAATAAATAAATTTTGACCACTTCTCGGGTAATTGGCAAAACATCGCCACAAATAGAATCCAATGGCGGCTTTTAGGGGAGGCCTTTGCCCAGCAGTGGGACGACGCAGGCTAGAAAAAAAATGGAATACTAACTTACCATAAGTATTGGTTCATGTTTCTTTTTTAGTCTGTAAGTTGGTACTTTCCTTGTATTTTTTTCAACGCTACTATTTTTTAAATTGTTGATTTTATCAGTAGAACTTGTATGATTACCTTAATTATTTAATAATAAAATTGTACCAAAATATGCTTCTTTTTCTTTTAATGAAGAACTGACTATTAAATTTAAATAAAAGAGAAGAAAGTACAATAATAAAAAAAATCTGATTTAAATCAAATTATTGTTGGCAACAGGCGTTTTCTGTTAGATAATCTGTGACCATTTTGAGAAAAATCTGTGAATTACGTATTATTTTGATTTAATCTGTGATGTGTCAACTTGACTTAAGTTGACACTTGCAAAAAAAAGTGTTTTTGAAAACTTTACTTTAACTAGTTAATTTAGCTCCGTGTTCTAAGAATAATATTATTGTTTTGTGAATTGGATAATTACGCACCTATCTACTGATTATACTGAACAGTTTGTGATTGTATTCGGACGTTTGATTTTTTGAATTGGAATTGGAAAGAAAAGTTTACATTATTCTAATTTTTTTTTCTAAAATCATGCTTTTTATTAACCCTGTATAAAAGCAATATCATAGTCATATATTATGAAAGCTTTGAGTAAACTATCGTACCCTTCCAAGATCAGTCCCATACATCGCGCTCTAGAAAAAACTTAATTGGCAAAATAAAATCCGTATGGCACAAACAAAAGCAACTACATTAAGACGTATCGCCCCTTAAGATGACACCGTAGTAAACTCTCGTTTGGCCGAATTAATGGTAATGGAAAAGTCCGGTTGTCCCCCCTCTCTCCCCCCTCTTCGGGGTCACCGGGGGGGATGGGACTGCGTTTTTCTTCGCCAGACAGGCGCTGGGGGCTTAGAATCGAAGTCTTGAAACAGTTCACAAAATCAAGATACCATTTGTTATACAGGGTGTTTCTTGCTGGTGTCTTCTAAGTAGAAATCGACCGAACCAGCGGTAGATGATAAAATGTATACCGATTTTGTCATTTCAGGAGTGCTATAAGGACCTAAATTGAATAAATATTTTTTTATCTTTATCTCTGAACATTTACATCCTTTTAACCACGTGTTCTGCTAATCGACCGTGACCGTGGGAGACCCACGCTTCGGTATCAATAGGCTGGCTTGACCGGAGTGATACCACCCAGAAAACCGGCGCACTTGTGACTCCACTGCAGTCGCAGGTGTCTAAGGGCAGCAGCAATCGATTACCATCAGGCGATCCATCTGCTCGACTGCCACCTATCACATAAAAAATACACAATATTTGTTCTACGACTTTTCGAAATTCGGCGAAAATTTTCGACTCTCCATACAAAATGATCAAGCCACGTGACCGACTTTGGAGTAAAAGTTGATTTTTATACGAATTTCCAAGAGTCATAGAACACATGTTGTTCAAAATTGTTGGTAGAACACGTGGTTAAAGGGATGTAAATGTTCACAGATACACCTGTATTGCATGAAAAATGCACCCGTAAATTCAGTATAAGATAAATTATTTGGTTATTGTTTTGCACAGCTGTGTCCACGGGCAGACGAAGAGTTCATTGATCTGCGCACTAGGCGGTATACCGTATCGTGTCCCTCACGCAGATTCTCTATGTCTCACGCCGACTTAGGTTGATTGTGATTTAAATTATGTTGGGATGGACTCGGTTTCTGTTCAGCCGTGTGGTCCCGGCAGAGTAGAATAGGCCACCCTCACTCTTACCGAGGTGTCGTAAAAGGCGACTAAGGTAAAGCTGCTGGCATGATCATCAGCACCCAGAGAAGGAAAACTCTGCATTTATATCTAAACCCTCGCCAACCCGTCTGCCAAGCGTGGTGAGTATGGCAATCACCTCTCATGTGATTGAGGGAGGCCCATGCCCCAGCAGTGGGGACTTAAATGGGCTGACGATGGACTCGGTTTTGTCTGGATTACATATATAGAGGCTTCAAAGATGGTGTTTTCTAATCATAAAATATGATGTCATAAATTTTTTATAAGATTTTGAGAACGTTCTGAAAAAAAGTAACCATCAAAAAAAAAGCAAAAGCCTAACCCTACAATAAGGAATCAATAAACAAAACGCAAATTATTCTATTGTTTCAAACCTATCAAACTATAGGTCCAACCCCCAACCACCTGGTGTAACCCAACCCTGCGCACGCGCGCCTTTGTCCCGCGCCTTTCTCTCAACCCACCCGGCTGGGGTCTAAACGACCCACATTGTTTCTTGGATAAACTTCAACCCTCTGTTTATTGATTTAGTCGATTGAAGTGATATAAAGGGTTAAGAAGTTTTGCAATGGCCTTTTTGTGGTCCAGGTTTTCAATTGGCAAATGCATAGCGTCTTTTAAAGAGCTATGTTATTTCTCAAATTTCACTGAAAACGTAATAATAATATCCGCATTTCAAGACTCCGGTCTGCCACTAAGAATTTCTTATCGAAAACTTAGGTACAAATGTCTCAACCTATATACGTCCCACTGCAGGGCAAAGGCCTCCATCATAGAAATCAAGTTATCGCTACTATGATGGGATTAGGTTTAATCACCACGTTTGCCAAATGCGGATTGGTGATCTCAAACTTTGCTATATTCGAAAAATTCGAAACATACTTTTTGCTCGACCCGGGAATCAAACCACTGTACCAATACCAACAGGGTGTACTAAGTACAGGCCCTCCAACTTACATGGTCAGTGTATAGTTTAAAGCCCAAGAGCTTCAAATAACAAATAAATCTAAAATCCACCCCTAACATTGAATGAAATATTTTTCCAAGAGCCATTTTACATGGACAATTATAAAAATAAACAAACACACGTGTAATGAATCTACATGTACTCACGCGCACGCGTCTACAACCCTCCATTGTTCTTTTAAAATTGTTTTCTTAACCCGTGCACTGCTCTTGACAACTGGGGTACTTTTGTCCCTTCTGGGGTACTTTTGTCCCACAACACGCCACCAAAACCAAGCCCTTTGCACACGTACAAAATTGAGCTCAATTACATCTAGTTTTAGTGGTCAATCTTAAACCAAACTTGTGGAGTAATAAGACCTCTGTTTGTGAACATATTGTATTCAATTGTGGGTCTAATAATATTGGTCGTAGATTTTCTTAAATGTTAACCATGGTAATGTTTATTGGTTTAACGCCGATTGGAATTAAATAAAGGGTTGGCCTATAAGCGTTGTTTCTCGTTTAAGTGTGCTTGACATTTGACTGTCATTTAATCTCGATTTACTTAAGGCCGGTTTACACTGTGCGAGATGTTGCTTAACCAGTAGAAAGCTACTCGGCTGCTTGGTACTCTAGTAGCTCGAACCACCTTTGCTGTCTACATGAGACCTAGTAGCTGCTGTCCAGTCTTTTTTTTAATGCTAGAGGTGGACAAACGAGCAAGCGAGTCACCTGATGGAAAGTAATTAACGCTGCCCATGAACATCCGCGAAGTAAGAGAGATCGCTAATGTGTTGCCGGCCTTTTTAAAAAAGAGATTTACGCTCTTCTCTTGAAGGTCTCTAATTCATAGCCGTTGTGGAATACTCCTGCAGCCAAACCGTTCCATAGAACAGAAAGTTCCGCGAGAAATGCACAGTATTAGACAGCCATCCATCGAGAATTCAACTGCAGGAAGTAGATCAAACAGTTCCTCAGAACACTCCCCAAGATAGATGCGGTATAGAATGCCGAGGGAAGCTATATCCCGCCGCAGTGCTAGAGGATCAAGTTGACTAGAGAATCAAATCCACCGACAATTCGAGCAGCCCAACGTTGTACGCGAGTCTTGCGGGTGTCTATGGGTGGCGGAAATTGCTTACCATCAGGTGATCCGTCTGCTCGCCTGCCTATCACATAAAAAGTTACTCGTAAGTGAACATTTGTTATATTTGTGAAAGCTGGCGTACGAGTGGTGACACAAACAGCGAGAGTTTGTGCAGTGCAGTGACTCGGCAGGGTCTCCGGACTATGTAAACCAGTCTTTACTTTGTGAATATGGAATGGCAAAGGTTGTTCTCATTGTCAGTCACATTTGAATTTTAAGGATTGTAAGATTTTCTGAGGCGAATACTAATGGCGCCTATAGTATGTTGGAGTGAATTGAATCCGTTAATTATTTGTTTTTGTGACATGTTTTTTTTTTCGTTAACCTATTTTTGATATTTATTTCATATGTATAATGTGGCATGAATGCCTGTTTTTTTTATATCCTATCCTATATAACATGTCTGTTTGTATTGGTCTGGGAGTTTTCATGTATTTTAAGTATAACGGCGCGTCATTAGAAGGGATGTTTACTAAGTTCGATTGCTCGTCCATTACGAGGAATTTCTTCCAAATAATAATGGAGGCGTGTAGACCTATGTGGACTTATTCCGTTGTATTTCAAATCACACGAAAATATATCGAGATGAGCGTGATGGCTTCGGATATCTTTACCCCTCGGCGATTGGTAACAGAATTCCTCCAATGGCGGCAACTCGGTTTTAATTATTCAAACTGACAACTTTAAAAAAAGAAACTGAGCTGACTTCCGGCCAAAAGACAAGCCAGTGTTACCATTCTAATAAAATTAAAAGTATCGAACCGTTCTAATTAAATAAAATTAAAAATTGAACTGTCACTTTGACGTTTAGATTAAAAAAAAACAAACAGTCTTCGTAAACGTAATGTTGGTGTTACTCCGACAAGTATATACCTTATCAATAGTAAAATGTATTACTAGTGATGGTATATCGTTAAATGTGATCCGTCAGCTCGTCTGCACCCTATCTCATAAAAATGTATGTAAGAAAATCATAATCATAAATAATAGCATAACATTTACATTTCCTCTTAACTATTAAGTATTTACTAATAATTAAGAGGATTTTGCGATATTAAATGTCTAATAGCAATTAAATTAAAATGAAGTAGATAAATTTATGTATAAATATTAAATTATATACTTTAAGGGTTCAAATATTCATTCAGAATGTAGTGGGCATTTAGCAAAAGATATTCTTTTAATTTTATAAAAAAATCGGTATCTTTAGCAATACTTTTAATATCTTTGGGTAACTTGTTATAATTTTTTATTTAAAACTATTTTTTCTGCGCGGAACAACATTATTTATAAACAAACTACTTATATACCTAACTAGCAAAAAAGGCACGGACCTAGAGTCTGCGGTATGTAATTAAACCAATAAAAAAATGTTACCCACGAAACAGTGTTTATATTAGGTGAAAGTTTTAATCAGTAGGCACAATCTCACACTATTCAAAATTGCGCAGTAATCAATATTCAGCACCCATACACCATTAAACAAGAAGGTAATCACTCACCAAAATATCTTCCGGGCTGAAACCCATCAAATTATACCACAATTACTCCCATACATTATACATCAATTACTCCATACATTTGTATGTGTTGCATGGGACAAGGTCGGGTTTTATCGCCGGCCATGACGCGCGGACCCCGTGATGTCCATCGCAAGTGGTTCGGCGGCGCCTCCAGGTCAACCACCTCATGAGAAAGGTACCCCCCTCCCCCCTAAAACTGTGACAACTCATAAACTCTAACATGGAGTACTAGAGTTCAATTTCTAACATTTTTATCAAATTTCGCGTGTTTCTGATACCGTGGCCCCGTTCACATCGATAAATTAGGCAAATATTTGCCGAAACGTGTTCTTCGTATAATGACATACAAACATACAGATAGTATACCAGTACGTGTACAGATTGATACCTACAATCGGAAAGATGTTCGCCATTTTGATAAATAATAAGGCTTTGTCTACAAGCGTTGCGTTTTTGGGACTTCCTGAACTCCCATTGAAAATAGGTGTACCTCCAATAACAATGACTTAGAAAATACACAATTGATTCTAGGATTGTTTATACGACAATGGCAAACAAGCATGCAGCTCGCCTGATGGTAAAAGACTTCTGAAACCATGGACGCCTACACCTCCAGAGGACTTGCAAACTGACTAAAAACCTTAACACTCCTTACAACCTCATACTAGTCCCTCGGAATGAGTCTGAAGAAAGCTCATTCAATTAAGAACTAAATCGAAGGTCAAATATCCTCCTAAGGTCAGCGGCCCAATGATTGACAAGGCATCGAATGCTATAATAAATAAATAGGTACAATTTCTGTCATAAATTTACTCTGTACAGCGTTTAAAATGCTTACACCGAAGGATAAGCGGCTCAGTACTACTGTTAAACGGCCGCCATACATAACCTACTTAATTGGAAGCACTAGAGTACTTTAAATTTATCAAAGCACATCCCACTCAAAAGCGCAGAACAAAACGCACTATTAACTTTATAAACAGCCCTCTCCGTAAACAAAACTCTTACCGGGCCTTAATTAAAATACATTTTTCGCGGTATGCACCGCCATTTGCATCACCTATCTTAGAGCTAGCTCGAAATTAATACTCTCTCATTTAGTATGCAAATAGTGCAGCCTGCGCCTTATCTGGCTTGTCCGGTCCGTTCAATCAATGTGTCCTTTAAGGCCGCTATCCGAGCCGAGATCTCACCTCCTTGCGTCCCTGCCGCCCTGGTACATGCGATTTATTACCCCACAGTATCATTACGCTAATCTTTGTTTATCTCGCCGGTTGACGGCTGTCTAATTAAGCTATGTGATTTCTGCTCTCCTGGTGATTCGAGGAATCGATCACGGGACGTCCATAGTTTTTACGCCCCATATCGGTGTCGGTTTACGTTTCAATCGCTCGTAGGTACTGGTTTTCTTTGTGTTAATTATGTTAATTTATGGAGGGCTGAAAACGTTTTAACTCTTTTCCGCAAAGATTAGATTCTTCGCGGATTATTGGTATGTTTATTTCTTCATGGGATTCTCTAGTAGAGTAAAATACTTTTCCATTAAAAAAGCGAGTCTATTAGAAGCTAACTAGGAGTTAAAATTCTTATTCTCTAATTGTAACTTATTTTTAATAATAAATCAGGTACGGTCTGCATCAAAAAAAAATGCTGATCGTACCAATAATAATCAGTTACCCATCAGAGTACTCTAACTACAGTTTGTCAAATTCCCTCAATTGAAATGTAACTACATCCGATCACGGTTATTTGGCACGTGGCAAAAGTCGGAACTAACTCTGTTTCCTTCACAAGTGTCAGTGTTGTTGACATTTTCTCATAAAAAAAATATTGTACAACGCCCCCATGTCAATGTGACTGAAGTGCCTTCTGATCTTGGTCGGTCTGTAAATGAGAATCTGATGAAGAAATATTACAGATTTTTAAATGTTTTGACGTCTTTAGATTTCTAATTCTAAAATGGTTTCTGTCTTACCAAGCCGTTCTATTTCTCATAAATAGTGTTACATATACACATCACACTATGATTTGTAATAATTATTTCGCAAATATTACATGAAGTGCTCGATATATGAATGGTTCCGTACCCCTAAAGCATTCTACCAACAATCGCACTACAACCCGGTCTCCACACAAAACCAGCAATATGCTTACTTTCACACATCCCCCTCTGGCTCAGGTTACACTCACAATGGGAATCGAATCCGCTACCCTCGGCATTGTGCTCACAATTACGCTGATTAGCTGGAGACTGGCCTAATTCTTATTAGTGATGTGACGCCTCACTCCAGTGTTTTGAGTGAAATTGTAAGAATGGTGTTCAAGTGAAAAGAATGTCGACTCGAGAAAACCTTGTCCAGGGGGCCTATTCTCGTGCACATTATCATTTGTAAATACAAATCTCGAACTCGACTTCAATGTCGAGTGGTCGAGAATAAGCCCTCAGGAGCCCGATTCTCGTGCACTCGACATTGAAATCGATTTTTTTTTACTGTGATAGGTGGCAGATGAGCAGACTGATCACCCCGCAGATACATCTTGAAAAATCACAAATACTTTTTTTTAGAATCTCATTGCCCATTTTTCGCAACAATATCCTATATTCGTCACAAATAATACAAATCGATAGGCGGCGCTAGTGAGATCGCCTTAAATTAAATACATATATTACACCCAGACACTGAACAAAACAAAAGTGTTCATCACAACTGGTGATTAGTATGTCATCATCATCAGCCTCTGGACGTAGGCCTCTCCAATTGTTCAGCCACTGTGATCTATCCATGGCTTCTCGCATCCAGCTCTTGCCTGCCATCCTGCGCAGATCGTCCCCCCACCTAGCCAGAGGGCGCCCTACATTACGTTTGCCAAGACACGGTCTCCACTCTAGAACTCGTTTACCCCATCGGTTGTCGGTTCTGCGGCTAATATCGATTAGTATGTATTATAGATAAATTATTTCAGAATATTTGTGGAGAAATGAAGCTTGAGAGCAAAAGTCTTACGTTGAGAGAAAAACTTTTACTAGTGCAAGTAGATGTATTGACAAATTTTGACTTGAGTGAAAAAGTTCGACTCAAGTAATAAAGTGGCAAAAAAAGTCGCGACACTACGCTTAACTTTACTGTGACGCTGCATTACTTACATCTATTGTGGCGAGATGGGAAAATGGCCATTTTTGTGTTTTTGGGACGCGGTCAAATAATTGTTTCTGGAGAGGGCAGCTTAGACCCCTTTAGGCGATGAGGGTTTAACTATGATTATTAGTATATCTAATTCCAATTTTTACTTTTATATAACCATTCCCAGTAGCGCATTACGATGTTTTGCAGCCTGGGGTACAGCCAGCAGCAGAAGCTGTTTACCCTTGTGCTCCTTAGAATAAAGAGCTACAAACTGAGAACGTGTAGCTTCTTTTGCTGTTGACTGTACGCCAGCACCATGATCGAGGATTCGGGAAGTTTGATAATAATGAAGCGACTGCTGTGCGACCTTCGCAACCCTTAAAGCGACGGGTAGCCCTAACTAGCGACCATTCGATTTTAATTGTTAGCTTCTAAACCGGATCCATTTTAAACAATTTCGGGGTAACAAGCTCTCGGTAAACATTTATACTATTTAATAACCATGCACAAATGTTGGGTCCGTTTTTGTACGCGAAAAATTGATTACCGCCAAAAGCGGCCTTTTAGCGTGAATCAATGTTTTGCGTACAAATGTTGGGTCCGCATTTGTGCATGGTTATTTAATAAATAGTATATGTGTTTGCCGAGAGGTTGTAACCCGAAATTGTTTCGGTTAGTAACTAACAATTAAAATCGATTGGCGGTAGTAAAAATAGATCCGGTTTAGTAGCTAACAATTAAAATCGATTGGCGTCACTAGTGTGCCCTACCCGTCACCTTAAACAGAGGAACTAGATTCCATGATTGATTGGACAAACAAATATTACCCGAAAGGTTTTCTCTACTACTTACTATTTACTAATTTAGATTTTAATAGAATCAGGAAAAAATTTTAAATAAAAACTTAAAAACTCCTTTCCCAAATCATTAGAAACTTCCTATCTTAGACACAACTACATAATGACCCTTATTGTGCCCGGAAAATTCCAAAACCATCTACCATAGTCTTTAACTTTACAAAGCCATTCCAAGTTTCTCCGCAATATTTTCTAATCAACAAAAGAAATCCGATAACTCATTAATGGCAGGAGCACTTTAAATAATATTTGGAATAATGCAGAGGGGAGAGGTCGGGGGAGGGACAAAGGGAAGAGGTGTCGGGTTACACGCAAACAAACGTGCAAGCAAACCTCTGTTTCATTCGCGGAGTGCAAATTTTGGATGTGGTATCGAATATTTCGGACTTCAACTATAGATCGTTGACTATAACGACTAACTTATTGAAGCTCTCCTAGTACGAGTAATTTATGCTATCCTAGTACGAGTAACTTTAGGACCATTCCGTTTTGATAGAGCTCTTTGCTCTTCAGTGCGCCTGGTACTCAAAGTTCCTAAGACGGTGCGTTGTTTGTCGCGTTTTATGCTTCTTTGACTACGAAGTCTCTAACTTCCTTATGCTATCCTAGTACCTAATTCAATAATACTGATCCATTCTCTCTTTGCTCTTCGGAGCGCCTGGTACTCTGCGTTACCTGAGCGGTGCTTTTGTTGCTGTGTTTTTTGCTACTTTAACTATTAAGTCTCTAACTTCTTTATGCTATCCTAGTGATTCTAGTAGCAATCCGTTCTCATTGCTCTTTGCCCTTCAGGACTCCTGGTACTCCAAGTCGCCTAGATGAATGCTACTTTCACTATGAAAACTCCAAATTCTTTATTATATCATCCATGTTGTAGTCATTCTAGTACCGATTCATTCTGATAGTTATTCAACGTGGGTAACGTTGTATTTGTGATAAGGTTAACTTCGATAAAGGTATGGTGTTTTAGCAGCTCTAAAAGTTTTGTTTGTTTATATGGTAAGTGAAATACGAGCAGACGGATCACCTGATGGTAAGCGATGGACCGCCCATGGACAACACCAATAAAGGCGAAACAGCGCAGGCGTTGCTTCATGCCGATTAATGTAAGGACGTGGTATCACTGTGGTCGATGCCGAAGCGTGGCTCTCCTAAGATTAAAGTTGGAATGTGTTTGATTAATTAATTTCACGTTCGTAAAAATATTAGATAAAAACATTTTCATGAAGCCCCTCCACATTTTACCATAACTCATCCTACCAGTGTATTATTCGCGCGTGCATGGCATCAGAAAACAATATGAATGCCGACCCAGTACACCCTTGGGCTTCGGCCCTCGTCTGAGCCATTCAATATGTGAGGAGTATCATTGAATCTTTACTTTCATATTTTCATCTTTGATTCTTTTTTTATTGATGATAGATAAGCTTGCTCTTGAATTCACGCTAAACCCTAGAGTTGAGAAGAAGCCTACCACGGAGCGAGCTCAACAAGAAGTAGCCTATTCACTCTAGCTTAAAAAAATGTTTTCAGAGAGAGACTGGAATTAGGTACAAGGTCACATATTGTGAGAAATATTAATTTTATAGGTTAAACCTCATAATTCAAAAAAAATCGGGAAATAGTGGATACATTAACCTCCTTAAGGAATTGAACTCCCTGCCGAAGTCTGTTTTTCCTGACCGCTACAATCTGGACATCTTTAAGGCAAGAATGAACAGAACTTTTTTAGGCAAACGCGTATCATCCTAGACCTCGACGTCGCTTTCCATCAGGTGCGGTCAAGCGTTAGCACCTGACCAAAAAAGAAGAAAAATTCTGACTTGTTCGATCTCCAGGTCAGGCCAAAAATTTTCTGTTAGGAAATTTTCGACAGCCTAAAGTCTGAAAATTGGCGGTCCTGTACCCGTGCCTAAGCTTTTAATTAAATGGTTTTTCTCTTCAGTCGTGTCATATTATTGGTCCCATCAAAATATTAAGGGTCATTCCCTTACCCTGAGAGAGTGCACTTGTATCCACGCACACATTTGTGCACTATAACAATATGAAACGGATCTTTCTTACTGTCTTATCTTTCATTGATCGGTGAAATTGGCAGCCATCACCAATATATCGTTCAGGGACACATGCTCAACTGTTCTGTCTTCCATCTAATGTTCTTTCTTCTTCTCCTCTAAAGATTGTCTAGTAGAAATCGCTCCCAAAGTTAAGTATCTAAATTATACACTTCATCTCTGTTTATCTAGCTTTCGAGTTCTGTGTGTTGTTCAGTAAAGGTTACTCAACTATTATTATACATATAAGCAAACACACTTGAACAGAATTCAAATGTATTCAAAGCCAAACTTAATAAGCTCACACATTGAAAGCTCAGCCACGAGCAATCGAAAGCTCAAGCCCGATGTCAAACGTCTATATTAAAAACTCTCTCAATAGGCTTTTTACAGAAAGCTCGCATTGTGGGCAGCTTTAAGGGTTGCGACAATGCCTCGAGTTTAATTAACCGGAGCTTAAAGCTTAATTGTAAGTGCAGTTAAGCTCTGAAACACGTGTCGGCTGGGCTCCACCGCAATTGTTATTGAAATTTTCTGCTTCTTGTTTTATTGAATTGTGTTAATGAGATTTTGGATTTGAATTTAATGTTCGGGTTTGGGTATTTTCAAATGATGTTTATTTATGTTTGGGAAATGAGATGTTAAATTGTGTTTTGGGAAAATTCTTCCTGTTTATTTTTTGCTTTAGCGTAGTCTTTATTTTATTTTTATATCCAACATACATTGACCTGATTCTGTACTAAGTAGCTTAAACATTGAGTTACAAATATAAAAAAAACAGAGGAATTATAAATTAAATGGTACAAGAAAAAAAGAGATCGTAGTCCATATTTGACAATATTAACAAGTATGTGTCACCGGAAAATAGCAAAAACCAAAAATGTATAAACTTCCGATAGTTTATAGATTTACCACAAGACGTCGAAAAATGAAAACTGATGCTTTTATAAGTAAAATAATTAAATTTATCTCACGTTTTGAATCCTACGGAAGCTGTTAATTTTCTTATAATTTTTGAATTTTTGACAAAACAAACACATGTCGTGATTTTGTTTTGTTTTTTTTTTCATTGTATTTTTTTAACCGTGTTACATCTATACTCGAAACTATCAAATCTATCAATGTCACTTATGTCATTGTCAAATCAAGTTTTCAGGTTTGGTCAACCTTTTTGGTACCTGCTTCTTTTCTTAGTAGGCTGGCACAAATTCATGATGAGGATTTTCTCAAAAAATAGAAACTTTATTACAAACTATATTTTCAACTCAACTAACATTTGACAATTTTTTATTGTAAAGAACTTAAACAAATTGAATCACCCATGAACACCCACGAAAGTTTGGCATAGTATTAAGACAGTGTGGAAAAGTTTTTACTTAATTCTTTTTTTTTATTTTTGATGTTTTGACAAAGTGGGTAGTCAACAGTCGAAGTCAGTTGAAATTCTCAGTTACCAGTCAATAAAACACGGGCGTTTAGCGTTATCGACCTATGGATTCTGCCGAGACTACTTATCGAAATCGCAGGTTTTAAGACTCTCATAGGTCCTAGCAAGTTATGTCAATACTACTTAATTTTAGCACTCTACTCTTAAGTATTATGTGGATAACTGTTTTGGCCTAATTTATTTTTATATTATTCTATTTTATTAGTATTCATAAGCCAACTTGAGGTAAGCTTTTTAGATTATCATTAGAGCTACATGGGTTTTGTCTGCTTATGCCGAACACATTTTTAACTCTGCCAATGTCGAGTGATTAAAGAGACGTTTTATTACGAAAATACTTTGTACCTACATGTTTTTCTCGTTCAAAATCCACGTCAGTACCTACCTACTCCTCGCGAGGGCGCACAGTGCACACCCATCGAACAAACAAACCGACATTCCCACCAGCGCCCCCTGACGGGTACAGGCGTAATCTCGTAGGCCACTACAATGCGTCTTTGTGCGCCCTCCCCCTAATGATTTTTCCTCGTATTTGTTTTTGTTCGGTAATTGTTGTTGGTTTTCCTCCGAATCGGTGGTTCGGTTTATGGTTTTAATGGCCGCTTTTGTTGTGGCCAGAAGCTGTGGTTAAGTTCAGTTATTTAATTGTTAGTAATAAATATGCGCCGGGAAATTTAAACATAGATAGATACCTATGTATAACTTTTCCAAATTCTAAAATCTAATTAGAGATTAGATAATCTCAGATTTTATATTTTTTGATTAATAATATAAAAACGATTACAGTTACAGAGTTCATCTCATTTAACAAACGCCAGCATCTAAACAAATGACTGAGGAACAACTAGCCATATCGTTGATTGTTGAATGTTTGTCGAAACCATCATTAATATGCCTACGCTGATAGTTGTTTGAACTAAAATCACTCGACTCAAACTCTTTGCAAAAACTTGCGGACGACGTACTATTATTGCGATTACATGTTTATAGACTATTTTGACAAATAACACTTCAATTTTGCTTATACTCGTAATTCACACAAAAACGTGATAATCGAACCATAAGATTCACAGCTGTTTTCGATAAAGACGCCATATTTGTTTTGATGATTACTAGCGCTGCAGTGGAGAAAAGGAGAAATAAATTTGAATCACTTGGCTGAGTTTTTATCAGTCTTATAGAATGGGCTAACATTCAATGCGCCAAGCTGTTAAACGTTGATTGATTTTAGTTCTAACAACTATCGGTCTAGGCATCATATTAAATATCGGCGTCCGATTCGATGGCCAATTTAACCAGATGGCTGCGACATATGTATGTTGTATGAGTTCTATTGTAATCCAGAGCCTCAGACAGAGCTCAGACATGCTTCCGAGGCTTGCGCGTACGCATCAATATTAACTTGAAGTAACTAAGTATTCTCGGACAGCGCACGTCATTAGGCATGCGCTCTAACGGAACGGACCATAAATAATGCAAGTGTATGCGCGGTCATAGACTAGGGACCACGAAATAATTAGATCCAGAACGCCGGCTGTCTACGTAGTTTGCTAAACGGGCTACGCACACATAAGCGCGTACTGTGATCTCAGCGAGATCTCGGTGTGAATGACAGGGGACACTCGCGATATACTACTAACACGAAAGTCAACGAACTTTTTGTTATCAATGTCATCTAGGGTCGACATTCTGTAATCATTATCATCATCTTAGCATTTTGTCCAAATACCGACTTTCTGTGTCCAAGCCTTGACATTTTGTAAATGGAAGTCCAACATTTTTTCGACGAACGAAAAGTCTGAACAAAACCTTGTTCAAATTAGTTGGTAGAAATGGTGATGGGATGTAGTTATCTAACCTAACCGATACACCCTATATTGATTTCCATTTCTCCGATTTACAAAAATTAAGATTAGGTAATAAAAGTCAACTAATCCAATCCTTTTCCCTTCTACGCTTCTATATCCTTTGACCATTGGACAATCCTGTAGGAAGAGCCACTTCCGGTCCTAATTGATTATTTAACTCGAGTTTTATCGGCTGTTATTCAAATGTGATCGGTCCTAGATTTGACTCCGAATTAGGGTTCCCTCGTTAGCGGCTTTGCGAGGTTCCGTAATTGCTCCTGTTGGAACTTTTTAATTTAGGACAAAGATTGGGCTAATTACAGGTTTTTAGACGGAAATGGACAAAAACTTGACCTTAATTGCACAACTAATATAGCTTAAAAGAATAGTTATTTTACGAGATTTCTACTATGTTTTTTATGTGGCAGACGAACAGACGGATCGCCGCAGCTCATGGACACTTCGACACCAGTGGAGTCACAAACACTTTGTTTTTGAGTTTCCGACATTTTGCTGCTGTTGCGTAAGTTGTTACTGGCAGACACATCGGTCTACCCTCCTTCGCAGTCTTATCCCACCCCAATCCTACTTTCACATCATTGACTCAGGTGATGTAAAAACAAAAGCTCTTCAAAACAAAAAAGGTAATGCAAGTTACATTACCTTCTAAATCCTGCAAACAAAAAGTTGCAAACCATAACTAGATGCAGAACCGTTGTCACCGGAGTGCCTTCGCATATAAAAACAAACCCGAACCCGGGAAACTTCGGCATGATTGAAAGTTCCGACACGTCCCTCTAAGTGTATTAAACCGGGTGAACTTGGAAAAAAGTGAAAGAGACAAAGTGAAATAAATAAATACTTTCAATAATAAAAAGTTGATATTGGTCGAAGTTTTGCGCGTGTGGGGTAAAGTAGAAGCGCAAACGGGGAGTTCCTAAGATATAATAAAGTATGTATAGGTCTCTTCATCTCAGCGTGTGATCGAAATAAGAAGTAATCTTTACTATATATAAAGAGGTAAAGCCTTCAGACAGCTGGCAACGGTTATAGCTAATCGGAAAACACGAAGCGCTAGCGCGATGTAATCCACACCTAGCGCCATCTATAATGTAGAAAGTGGAACTAGATGTCCCGGAACGAAGTGAAGATATTTTTATTTCTTGATTGCCAGTTGCGTCGTAACGACGTTACAGACTGGACCATGATCCAGGATTTGGAATTGGTAATTACAATGAAGCGATTGCCGTCTGACCTACGAAACCCATTACAGGGTAACCAGAGCATAAACAATGAATACACGTTCAGGAAAATTGAGAAACTATCCGAAACGTGTAGGTTTCCTCATTGTGGCAGACGAAAGAAAACGCGCATAAAAATAGTGAAAGAATATAATTAAATTAATAAATAAAAAATACAAACCAAATTCCAAGCAAGATTTTTACGACTAGAAAGAAACAAAAAAGCAATGACAACTTCTGTCAATATAAGTAAAAACATTTTAAAAACTAAATTAGACCCAAGGAGTCTGTACTCGACACTCATGCTGTCCGAAATACGCACATAGATTTGAAACACCTAGACGTGCATGCTCGAAATCGAACCTACAACCACCCTTTTAGAAGACGTACGATCTTATGCACTGTACAACCATCGCTCCGCTTATAAACTATTGCCTATTCACAACTAAAGTCTGATTATTAATTAGACGAAATAAACTGACAGATGCAAATATCAAGTCCCCATTTTGACATTATGCATTATGGAAAAGTATGGGAATGACACATTAAACTTATTAATAATCACCAGAGAATAGACGCCGTGTGGTCCCCGGCAGAGTAGAATAGGCCACCCTCACTCTTACCGAGAGTGTCGTAAAAGGCGACTAAGGTAAAGCTGCTGGTATGATCATCAGCACCCAGAGAAGGAAAACTCTGCATTTATATCAAAACCCTCGCCAACCCGTCTGCCAAGCGTGGTGAGTATGGCAATTACCCCTCATGTGATTGAGGGAGGCCCGAGCCCCAGCAGTGGGGACTTAAATGGGCTGATGATGATGATGATGATGATGAGAGAATAGACGGGGATCGCCAGTGCCTCAGAGCTTTTCCATCTAGCAAAAGATCAAGTGAGATAGCGGAGCTAACTGCCTACGTTCACTAGGCACCAGAAGAAGAAGAATGAATAATCTGTCTTTGAATCCGCTGGTCGCTCTTCTCTCACACCACAAATTTCAAACTTAGCCTGAAAGCCTCGCCCGGGAGTCGAGCCGGAAAATTCGGGGATGCGTCGCGATAAACGTCCGCCGCGGGAATTCAGTTCCCAACTGGTAAGGAATGGGGCTGGAGTGGAATATCGTTATTGTTAGGAAGCTTCAAGTATTTGGCTTTCTTCTGAAAGGAGGAGAAGGCTTTTATTAGCGGAGGCCAAGACTCACTACCGGAGCAGTAGTATGAAGCAGTCGAATGCGCAGGATATATTAAATGCACAAATGTACGCGCAAACACAGGTGCACACACTCGTCCTCCCCCTTTCTGTGCCTAGTGGAACGAACGCCGATATGACCACGATTTACTATAGATCGCTGCACCATCCAAGTTACTTTTAGATCCTCACAGAAAACCGCCATGAAGTAGCGCTTACGCTATGTTTTGCTGAGAGAGTGTGGGCACTTAAAGCCCAATCCGAGGAAAGGGGAGTTTTGAGGTAGCAGCGCATTTGTGACTCCACTGGAGGGGTGTCCATGGGCGTTGGCAATCGCTTACCATCCATTTGTTCGTCTAAAATCTATTACATAAAAAAAATATTCTATTTGGCTCTGATATTGCAGGCTAGAAGACCCTGACTTCGTTTGACTGACAAAATGATGATTTTGTGCTTGGAAGTCTTTAAGGTGACGGGTAGGGCACACTAGCGACGCCAATCGATTTTAATTTTTAGCTACTAAACTGGACCTATTTTAAACAATTTCGGGGTAATAACCTCTCGGCAAACACTTATAACCATTTGTTAAATAACTATGCACAAATGTTGGGTCCAACGCGTACACGTAAAATCGATTAACGCCAAAAGCGGCACTTTTAGCGTGAATCAATTTTTCACGTACAAAAACGGACCCAACATTTGTGCATGGTTATTTAATAAATAGTATTAGTGTTTGCCGAGAGGTTGTAGACCCCGAAATTGTTTAACATAGATCCGGTTTAGTAGCTAAAAATTAAAATCGATTGGCGTCGTTAGTGTGCCCTACCCGTCACCTTAAGCTACAATTACTAAAATAGTGATTCCATTAACCAACCATTTCCAATCTTACCATTTTGATATTTTATCAGTAGATAAACCACAGTCCACAATTTTTAATAAAATATAAACTCTAAATTGTTATTTTACCCACAATGAACTGAAAGTAACTCTACCAATAATAAAAACAAAAATGACAAACTTTATGAATTGGACATCGAAAAAGTTGTGGCCAAAGAAATAGGTTCACCTGACAGCACAAGTTTTGCACAAAAATATCAAGCGACAAAACTGGACGTGTCCATTGTTAGGAGTTTTATCGCTCCATGAATAATAGAACCGTGGACAGAGCAGGAGCGATCGCGACAAATTTGAGAAGTTTTGACTCATCAATTTTTATTACGTTTTCATTCGGTGATTGGCAGGAGGTGGGAAATGCATTTTATTTATGGACAGGGAAAAAGTTTTCTCTTCACAAAGAACAGTTGTTATGTGATGTATACATTTTTAAACTAGGTATGAAAAAAATCGCAATCTTACATTTTTATCATTGTTTATAAAAAAGTAGCAATGCCGTGTTCCGCTGCGTGAGGGTACCGGAAGCCCAATCCGGGGGAAAGTGGGGTTTAAAGGCAGCGCACTTGTGACTCCACGGGTGTCCATGGGCGGCGGCAATAGATTACCATCAAGTGATCCGTTTGCTCGTCTGCCACCTACCATATAAAAAAGTAAAGTCCTTTAAACTTAAGCTCAATGTCCCTAAGACATTAATGGCGCTCTTATTTTTTTTTTCCTTTATCATCAACATCAGCCCATTTAAGTCCCCACTGCTGGGGCACGGGCCTCCCTCGATCACATGAGGGGTAATTGCCATATTGCCCATTAACTCACCACACTTGGCAGACGGGTTGGCGAATGTTTTGATATAAATGCAGAGTTTTCCTTCTCTGGGTGATGATGATCATGCCAGCAGCTTTACCTCAGTCGCCTTTTACGACACCTCGGTAAGAGTGAGGGTGGCCTCTGCCGGGGACCACACGGCTGCTTTTTTTCCTCCAGGAAGAATTCAGTAACTTATAACAAAATAGGGGAAGATCTCTAAAAATTATGGTTTTTGGAAAACAATTCGATAAATATTTATAATATTTTTACAACAATACAATATTACAATATTTCTTTCCTCTACCCAAAGGTTGTCTGGAAGAAATCGCTACAAGCGATAAGACCGCCTTATTGTACTATCTGTTGCTGTTGTATCATGCTTGTATTTTATTTATGTGCAATAAAGAATATCTATCTATCTATCTATTTTACGAATTCCTGAATGTATGATTACGCTTTAACGAATTCGTTTTCACACAGTAACACAACACACATGTAACAATAGCCTCGAGATTCTTTCTTTCTAATTTTGGTCTAAAAACAACAAACATATTGTTTTACAGGTTGACATCAGCAAAAAAAAGCTTCTACATCTAAATTCAATTTTTCGTTCCAAAACTTCCAATAGAAATCAGAACATGTGTCTTCCATAAAAACTTTGTACACACGAATTCTTGTCTTTCCAAGTAACATTTTATCTTCGAGTACCTTTTTATCAAAATACTTGTTTTTCACGTATAGTTTATCGGTCACTTGAGTATTTCGGCAAGATGTCCTATCTGTCGGCTTATCAGCTTATCGGGCCGTATCTACCAGACATTCTCATGTTCCCACTTTATTCTATATCAAAAAATATGTGTACAATTTTTGCAACTTATGAGTGATTTATGATCTATTGCTAGTTTTATTAGCGTTAATATCTGATTTGAAGGAAAAGATAAAAGCTCTGATTTGTTGATTATTATAATTTCAATACAATATTATTCGTTACATGTGTTCAATTCGTTAATGTGATCAATGTTTGCAATTTCGTTGACATAAATAAACACCGTTAATGTTTAACATTGCACGAATAATATATTTAACACAAAGTAATTAAACAGTGAGTATACTCACATTATTATTTACGAAGCAATAATGATTGCAGTTAAGGAAGTTATACTTAATTAATAATTAAAATACGCAACATTGACAATTCAAGTTTTACTCAAGGATAAATCAACATTGAAAATGTGTAATGAGACTTAGCATTTATTTATAGTTATTTTATTCAAATTGCGTACATAGCTTTCGTCGACTTCTGCCGCCATTGACGTATTTCTCCTACAGTAAATAAAATCCATGATCTTAAGGGCTCTTGAGATGATTTATACAGAATCTGTTTACACGACAACCGTAATGCCTGCTCAGAATTAATGAACGGAGAGTATATCACTTCCTAAGCTAACATTGGTCTCCGCTAATAATAGCTACCACCCTTAGAGCCACCCTTTAAGAATTCCGACTAATAGAATGCGGATAGACAGACAGACAATCCATCACAGTCCCCTACCAATGTATTATTTATGGGGACATCCTGGGCGCTACCCACTGCTAATCTTTCAATATCTTAGGAATTTCGGGGATTGCAAACTTAGGGATGAGGAAAGAGATGCAAGCGTCCTCGCCATTCACAACACTCTTTATGTTCAGGTATTAACGCCTGTTTTTGATTGCTTCGACAAGCCCAAAATCCTTGATGCACCAGCTGAAGGATTAGGCGACGCAATTGACAGGAACCCTAAATCGATAGCAGCAGAGGTGATATTTGATTGAACAGGCGAAGTCGTAAACGTGAGCCCGTTAAGATAATTGCTAGATTTGTTTGTTTGGTAAGGAACCATCGTAATGGCGTTGCATTGGGTGCGGAATGAAATTAATAGCTCTGCTGTAATGAATTTTCATTAAGAGACTCACTAGCGGTAATGGAATTGTTTTAACTGCAAATGAATATTAAATAATGAAACCATGTTTACTATACATATTATGCATAAAGCTAAACTACGCGTGTAGAATAATCGTTATATTTTGCAACTAATTAAAGAGAAGAAAGCAACCCAACGAAATAAAACTTCCTAAAATTCTCCGACTGATCTACCAAAACATAAAACAAAATACAAATCTTAACAGTTCGCCGTCTATTTCTATAAATACATCACTTAGTAGCAGGAGATGAGGAAAAAAATTTTTCGAGACGCAAGCTGAGGGGACTCAGAATAGATCCCTGTGGGACTCCTTTATGCTGTTACCGGAGCGGGCTTGTTTTACACTCTCCTAGTGCTTGCGGTGACTCAGCTACTACGGTTTCGTTTTAGTTGGTATAATTGTTATCATGTAGCGTAAACGCGTTATTTATGTACCGCTGCGCCGAGGCTTAACTTGTCAAACGCTTTTTATGATCCCATAAATCTCACTCTCTAAGTATAACTTAATTAACAAATGTTTAGTTATACATTTTGAAGCAATGTCGAAGACTTAGACTAATCACATATGTAGTAATAAAATAAATCTTACCGAAGCAGCCGGTATTAAACTATTCAATCAAAAAACAACACTTACCTGAAACAAAGCATTGAAACCATCATTAAAAAACGGAATACAAATCATAAAACTAAAAACAAAAAAGGTCCATCTCAAACCAAAGGCAGAGGTATTTTAAACCACTCCTATTCATCATCGAGGAGTTCTTAATTTAAAAATGGCCGCGTGTAATCGACGTGATGTAAATGAAGCGGCGCGGGCGCAGCTCATTACCGCGCTCATAACGAGCGTTCGTAAATCACCCGAACACCCAAAGGCCATTGTCTCGCATCGAGAGATGGGATTGTAAATCGATACTCATTGTGAACATCGATTCTAACAATTATCGATTCTTGGGATGCCGATTGTGACTAATGTTATAAATGATGCATTGTTGTTGACAGAAGACAAGATTCTACAATAAAAGTGTAACTGTAACAGATTGATCCGCACAACTAACGGACTTGTCACCTATACGTCATCTCAAAAACTGAAATAGCTATCTTTTGAATTTAAAAAGTTTATTTCTGTAATTTCTTGAATGTAGGTTGCAATGTATTCTGGGTTCAACGTGACTTGTTCAAGTTTCTGGGTTGATCCACATTCCCAATTTAGGCCCGGAATCCAGGCCTCTGCGGTCTGCCTGTACCTGTCCAGATATATCTCTAGCTTCTGATTCTCTATGAATGTTTAAATGCGACAGCACTTTGTCGGGGCGAGCGGTCTCCGCGATCCGCGATCACATAAATATGGACCTTAATTTTGGATGTGCAGGATTTACAATTGATGTTTTGTTTGCGGGTAAAGGTGATCTTGGTCTGTGACCCAGAATGCGTGAAGTGGCTGCCAAATAATCGACAAAGCCGATGTCATCTGCTCGCCAGGGAGAGCATTTCGCAATCATAAATCTAATTCGAGTGTGGCTTGTGTTATCGTGCGGAAAAATGTGGGCCTGAATTTTCGCTTAAATATGCATACTCCTGCATGTTTAGTGAATAATGGAGTCCGCGCGTCAAATTGATGTCTTCTAAACGTTAATAATAGACTGTTGTCGGGATATTTATGCTGTTAATGCTAATTGCTCAGACGTCCCATTACTTTAATAGCAGATTAAAATAAGTTATAGTTAACTGACTTTTTTGATTCTAGTCATTTCAATTTCATCTAATTCGTAGATACAAAGCAAAAGTTCGAGTTTAGACATCTTACAGCACTCGAGTTTCGTCGACATCAGATCTGCCAATCACGGAAGCGTTTATTTACGTTGCCAAAACAACGAGCACGGTCAGTTATCAGCGACATTATCCAATAGAGTTCGAAACTCAAACCCGCATGTTCAAATTAATGTCTGTCCGTTTAAGAAAACAATTGACACAACGTTCGGGATGGTTCGTTCAACTCGTTCGTGAATCATCGGCCGCGCTCGGGTTGGCAGCAGTCCTAATCGCTGGGTGTCGGGAGCGCATATATCTCCTGCGCCGTCATCGGAGTTCATTCTTGGGCTGGTTGGGAGCGTTCGCTGACTGACGGGGTGGTGGCGGGCCCGGACTGACAAATTGACACCTCGTCACCACCAACACCGATCACCTGTGACGCTTTCGACGATTGGAGAGGAAAAAGTGGCGCTTGGTTAGCTTCGCTCTCCCTGACCTTGACAATAACTTTTCTCTTTGTTTACCTATACGCAGGATGACAAGAGCGATAGTAAGCTCAGTGGATAGAGGTGCACGCCTTCCTTGAGGAAGGTCATGGCATGCACTTCTGATTTTTTCCAAATCTATGTGCATTCATAGATTAAAACTTAGTCCATGGTGCATTGTAAGTATTTCTACCATTACGTCGGCGCTAAGAGAAAATATCGTAAGGAAACCTGCACATTTAGGAATATTCTGAAATTACTTATGATTCAGTTGGTCTCCTTCCCCTGTATAAGGGTTGCAAAGGTCAGACGCCCTGTTGATCTTGTGGTTTAAGTACTGGGTCGTAATCTCGGGGTCCTGGGTTCGATTCCCGGGTCGAGCAAAAAGTATTTTTCGAACATTGCTCGGATTTGTGATCGATCACCAATCCGCATTAGGCAAACGTGGTGATTAAGCTTAATACTATGATGGTAGCGATAACTTGATTTCTATGATGGCGGCCTTTGCTCTGCAGTGGGACAGTATATAGGCTGATACTATACTACTGTTTAAGATTCAATCGCATCATTTGTTACCTATCAATAATGAAATGAAATTTTGCAACTGAAACATCAACAGATTCCATATAAGCAAAATCATGGACTAAACCTTAATTTACATAATTCACTGATCCATTTAAAGTTACTTAGGAAAATCGTTTTTTGTATGCAGATCGATAATGCGCGCCCAATAAACCTTGTTACGAATAAGACGTAAAATGTTTATACGCCTTTTTTGGACGCAAGTAGGCAGTAAGTTACAGTCCTGTCTGATTTGTTTATGCTCACTCTTTGGCCGTAAAGTGTATCAACTCGATCGAGTTTTACATGTCTAGGACTAAAGTGTTTTTTAAATCGTTACAAAATAGACTTTAAAGGGAGATTTTAATAAGGTTTCCAATTTTGGTATGAAGTGTTTTGAGGCAATAAAGTAGGCCCTAAATATATTTCATGCGGTTTTGTAATTATGTGTAAATAACTTTAATGTAGAGCGATAGAAGCTGTGGCCGTGTGGTCCCCGGCAGAGTAGAATAGGCCACCCTCACTCTTACCGAGGTGTCGTAAAAGGCGACTAAGGTAAAGCTGCTAGCATGATCGTCAGCACCCAGAGAAGGAAAACTCTGCAGTTTATATCAAAACCCTCGCCAACCCGTCTGCCAAGCGTGGTGAGTATGGCAATTACCCCCCATGTGATTGAGGGAGGCCCGTGCCCCAGCAGTGGGGAACTTAAATGGGCTGATGATGATGATGATGATGATAGAAGCTGTATGAGTAAGAACGCGCGACTCCTGAGTGGGTGATCATAGGGTTCGGAATTCGAATACGCAGTGATTCGAACCTCTAGATTTTTCAAATCTATATTATACATGAATGGTTATTCCTGTCACTAACTTAAGCTCTATAATGACGTAGAATTCACTATCTAAAAATACCAATAACAAATTGCAACACCATGTCTCGGTTGTATCAAGTTTTATTATCTTGTAAAGGAACACGCCCGTGTTGCCAGCGTACACGTCTCAGAAATTATAGAATACCGCTGAAATCGTACACCAATATTTTTATGGCTTTTAACTGCATTTTAGTCGATTACAATCTTTATTTGCTCGGTCACACTAATGTCCCAATGAATTGAATAACTAGGATAGCATGAAAAAGTTTGTAACTTGTTTAAAGTAATGTTACTTTCGTACCTAAAACGCTGTAAAACCACCAGGCGCCCTGAATAGCGAAGAGTAGAGGCAATTTTTATGTACATGCGTATCATCCTAGAACTTATCATCGCTTTCCATTAGGTGCGATTGTGATCAAACGTTAGCATATAGAACAAAAAAACTGAATGGGTTGGGCTAGAACGAAGTGCTAGACTCCATGGAATGCGGAAAGCTTCCAAACATACTGATCGCCAGATACTAGAATAGGTAGGATACCATTACGACCTTAGCAAGTGGTCCAAAGTATTATAAAACGCAACAAAAGCACCGCCCTGGCAACGTGGAGTACCAGGCGCTCTGAATAACAGAGAGCTGCCTAATGAACGGATCGGTGCCGGCTCGGGTTTCCTCGTTAGCGGCACGCCTCCGCCGCTCATTGTCTCCTGGTACCCGATCGGTGGCTGCTCCGGTTTCTCCGATATTCTGAGATGGATTTTTAAAATATTTTCCGGCGAAATTCCGGTAGAAATCACGAGCGGAGTTAAGCAGAGTTACTGATATTTTACATCAAATTAAGGCTACGACATACATGCATGTCATGCTTACGCCTAATCTTAAGTTATGACAATATCATGCTAGAATAATAGGAGTTAAAGTATGAAATTGCCTTTTTTTTCTTGATACAATAAGATCTATAACTTCTTCAATAAGCAAATAGTCTTCATATTATAATTTTCTTTAGATTTAAGACTAAATTTTTAAGATTCATGTTAAATTGAGATTAGATATTATTGTATTCTTGATGTAAACAAAAAATCTTGAAAATTACCCTTTTTTAACTTGGCAGAATTGACTATTATATCAATAATTAATTTTTTTATTACAAAATATTTTTTTCTAATAAACTACCCTTCACGTTCCTTAACGTCATTCATTAACGCACACTTAATTATGGAGTAGTAGCATTAATAGTTACTTTGCAAATTAAAAAAATGTTAGTACGGAAAACACAACTAAGAAAATCGCCTCAACTAAGAAAAAAAAACTAACAAAACTCTATTTCATAGCTTTTTAACTTAGATACCTTTTTATTGAATAAAAAGGGTTCATACACTAGTACTACAGCTAAACACCTACAATATTAGCGACTCCTAACTATTTCTTAAAGTCTGTTAATAGATTACTTTGACGTTAAAACTGATTGCCAAAATTGAGCCCTGATTTATTTATTTTTATTTAAAACTTTATTGCACAAATTTTGATACAATTGGCGAATTTAATGCCAAAAGGTCATTCTCTAAAAGTCAACCTTTGGGTCATGCAGAAAGTGCAGTGAAATTAATTGAGCAATGAAAATGCTTTTTTCGTTTTAAGTTCCGAGCTGCAATTTTATCACTCCAAAATCGGGTCGTAATTTAGAAAGAGAATTAGTCATGTAAAACAAAACGCGATTAAAATTTAACACTCCCTCATCAGCGATCCAAAGTGAGGATTGATCTTAACACAAAGAGCAAAAACAGGATCGCGTCCAATCAGTTAAATACCTTCGTGTTTTACGAAGGAGTTAGCGACACATAAATAACTGTGGTCCTTAGATGAACAATGGACCAATTTTAAATTGAGAGTGTGTTAGTTTCTTTATTATGAATTCTGTCGCTTAATTAATTTTTGATATTTTAGTTCTTAAAATATCAATGTCATCGCATTAAACAAAACAACGTTAACAAGACCTGCGAATAAATGATAAATGTATTAAGAACATCGGTTCATTTTCAAAATAATAAAGATTATAGCTTAGATTTTAATAGATAATCGGCGGATAATATTGAAAATGATCTTAGCGAAACTTCGCATACTAGCAAACAAAACAAGAATCCAAGAAACTTAGCTTTCTGTACCTATCTGATGAAACGTTAAAAAATTTAATGCCTTTTCGAGTGAATTCATCGAAAATTGCCACGACATGGTAATTGAAAAAAAGCGGCGAACAATATTGAAGAGATACTAAAAGCTAATATTATAGGTGAAAGAGGTAAATGTTACTATAATGCCTCTGGCACACGACAGGGTGGCAGGTGGTCAAAGCGACATAACTTTCTGAACGTGGGACGCGCCAGGGTTGACAGCTGCGGATCTAGGCTGATTTAAGGTGGGCTTTTTACACCAATCTGAGGACAAGGCCAATGACCTGTTCATTGTAATGAGGACCTTAAGACTGTTAAAGACCAGATGAAGAAAACGTAGGGAAATCAGTGGTACAGCATCAAAGAGGCCTATTGCGTTCAACAATGGTTGGTCGGACACAGGCCGTTGATTTGTTTATGTGATAGGCAGAGGAGCAGACGGATCACCTGATGTTAAGTGGTTGCCGCCTATTGTCACCCGCAACATCGGTCGCTGCCAACTTGTAAAATTCCCATCCCCGAGAATTTCTTTGTACGAATGATGTCAAGTGTCGTATAGGCGCGAAGATATTCATATCAGATTATTGCTCACTTGTGCCATCTTCTCTAAATACCTTTTCAATGTTCAATAAACAAGGTGATTAAAGCATCCTTGGCACCAATGACTCGATTCTGCTCTAAATTGTCAGGATATTGGTTCGTAGAAATCAAACATAAATCGAGATAAACAATACAACATTTCACCGAATTAATGGTTATGATATTGCTCGGCTAATTAATTGTCTAGCAAGAACTCCGTGACCATGGCGCTTGCAACAGTGCCGAAATATCGGAAACTCAAAAATAAGGTACATTGTAGAAATCCCGCAAATAACTATTCTAATGTTAGTGACCATGAAAGTTGAACACAACAAGAAAGATGACGCGATATGGCAGAATTTACTACTACTTAATACGGAATATCGTAGCGTATACATATCGTAAGCACTTTCTATGGAAACTGAAGTGCGCCCTCTATCGTTCATAAGCTAACTCTTCTTCTCTCACTTGGAATTGAAAGTTCTTCGTGAGCACTCTACGATTACGTTAGTACGAATTCCTTTAATGTTTATGTTAGCCCCTCTGGTCAATGTGTGACATGTTATATGACTTGAATGTTTTTTTTATGTGATGGGTGGCAGACGAGCAGATGGACCACCTGATGATAAGCGATTGCCGCCGTCCATAGACACCCGCGACACCAGTGGAGTCACAAATTCGCTGCCAACCTTTAAACCAACCAACCCTCACTCACGCAGCGAAACACAGCACAGTACTGCTTCATGTTTTCTGTGAGGCCATGGTATCACTCCGGTCGAGCCGGCCCATTCATGCCGATGCGTGGCTGACCCACGGTAAAAAATTCTCTCTGACACCCCTAAGCTAGTGGACTCGCAAATGCCATCTTGAACTACGAGTATAACATGATCGGAGCTATCGTCTGCGCGTGCGCTTCGCACTTTCTCCAATTATACTTGCACTTGCACCAAATATTGCATTTTAGCGCTGTTTAAATAAGTGTTAATGTTATGTCCGTATAAATATTTAATGGTTTCCATTTCATTGCCCATGCGCATTCGAAAAATGGAGCCGAATGCAAAAAAAGAAACGACGAATTGAGGACTTCCGTATTTTTTTAGAATCGGTTAGTAAAATAAATGCGACAGATAATTTATAATCAACAAGTGTCAAGGCAGCGGGGAAACAATGGTTAAGGCTGGCAGGGGACCGAAGCGAGTGGCGTGATAAAGAAGAGGCCTATACTCAGCAATGGGTGGATGTGGGCTGATATGATGATGATGAAGTGTCAAACTAGAATATTCCCTATGAGTAATAGCTGATACCGTGCCGCCGTGCACTTAGCCGTGTGGTCCCCGGCAGAGTAGAATAGGCCACCCTCACTCTTACCGAGGTGTCGTAAAAGGCGACTAAGGTAAAGCTGCTGGCATGATCATCAGCACCCAGAGAAGGAAAACTCTGCATTTATATCAAAACCCTCGCCAACACGTCTACCAAGCGTGGTGAGTATGGCAATTACCCCTCATGTGATTGAGGGAGGCCCGTGCCCCAGCAGTGGGGACTTAAATGGGCTGATGATGATGTATTACTGCCAGTGGCCAGCAAAAAGATCCTAAAATTCTGGTACGAGTTTTAATATTTTAATAGGGCGAGTTTCCCCCGACCCAATATCAGCTGCTTTATTGTATTCTTCCAAATTGTGTATCAAGGTCAGGCAGCCAGGCCTGGGTTTCAACTGGGCAGTGGGGACTTAAATGGGCTGATGATGATGAATAGCTGATACTAAGGGGCATCTCCTAGGTCACCCCTACAATACAATAAAAAAATTTAATGTTTTTTTTTAATTCTCCCGACAGAGTATAGAACCTGAGATCTCACCAATGTGCCATCATCAGACGTTTGAAGATTGAATTCTACGCACGCTTTGGACTAGAGCTTTTTTATGTTTTAAAGAGCAAATGAGCAGACGGTTCACCTAATGGTGAACGTTTACCTCCGCCCATAGACACCTGCAATGCCATTGCCATCACTACCCAAGCTTTTTTTTTTTTTTTGGTCAATAAGCCAACGCTTGACCACAATCGCACCTGATGGAAAGCGACGATGAGGTCTAGGATGATACGCGTTTGCCTAAAAGATGCCTGTTCACTCTTGCCTTAAAGATGCCCAGATTATAGTGGTCAGGAAAAACAGATCTCGGCAGAGAGTTCCATTCTTTAGCCGTCCGCATTATAAATGTGGAAGCAAATCGCTTCGTGCGGATAAGGGGTATTTCTACCACATAAGGATGAAAGCTACTATTAAACTCCCCTTCCTCCTGGATTGGGCCTCCGGTACCCTTACTTACTCAGCGAAAAGCTGCTTTAGGCGTCGGTTTTCTGTGATATCTTGATATTCCTTGGACTGACCGGATGGCGCAATTGGTAGTGACCCTGCCTCTTACGCCAAAGGTCGTGGGTTCGATCCCCACCCTGGACAAACATTCGTGCGATGAACACTTGTGTTTGTTCGGTGTCTGGGTGTAATATATGTAACTAAGTATGTATTTGTGTTCCTCCGTTGTCTGATATCTGTAACACAAGTGCTTACGCTACTTAGTACGGAATCAGGTCAACGTATGAGATGTTGTGAGAATTATTATTATTATCCCTTAACTCGACTTTCTTACCGATTAAATTATACTTTTTTATTCGTGATGGACTTGCTCTTGGCTTCACACTGAAAACCACCTTAGTATAAAACGCTATCTAAAGTTATAACCGTACTAAAGTTAATGTCGTCCCGTTCCTACGTGCAATGTTAAAAGAAGCTGGCACAAATTCTGTTCCGGGACAATTCTTAGTTCACGATTTGTATGGGGGTAGGAATTGAGAAAAACCTTACGCGATGGAGCGAGCTTATCCAGAAGTAGCCCATTAACTCTAGCTTTAAAAAAATTAAGGTAGGTAGTCATTCGCCGAAACAGACGCAGACAGGGCGTTCCACTTCCTGGCAGCGCGCATCCCGAAGGAGGAGAAAAACGCTTTGTAATCAATCAAGGAATATTCACCAAGAAAGGATGGTAAGCTGCAGTGTTTTTTAAAATGACACCGCATACTCACTAGCGCCGAAAATCAATTTGTAATAATAATAATAATAATTTCACAACATCTCATATATTGACCTGATTCCGTAGGTACTAAGTAGCGTAAGCACTTGTGTTACAGATATCAGACACACACACAGGAACACAAATATATACTTAAATACATATATTACACCCAGACACTGAACAAACACAAGTGTTCATCGCACGAATGTTTGTCCAGGGTGGGGATCGAACCCACGACCTTTGGCGTAAGAGGCAGGGTCACTACCAATTGCGCCATCCGGTCAGTAATTGTGAGAAATTTAAGATATTATTGAAAAAAATGGCCAATGACATTCTACAAAAAAAGTATTTGTGATTTTTCAAGATATATCTGACACAAATATCTCTTTAGATGTAACCAAATTTTGTCTTGAAAAATCACAAATACTTTTTTTTTAATCTTATTGCCCATTTTTTGCAACAATATCCTATATTTGTCACAACTAATACACATTGATAGGCCGTGCTAGTGAGATCGCAGTATCGCCTTAAGCTAGAGTCGACCAACGAGCAAGCGAGTCACCTGATGAAAAGTAATCAACATCGCCGATTAACTCCGAAATCAGAGTGATTTCGTCTGCTTTCCCGGTGCGGATGGTTGAAAGAAGATGGCGGGATTTTGGCATCAATAATCACTTTTCGTATAAACTGGTTTGGTTTGAATAGATTTTTTTTTATGTAATAGATAGGCAGACGAACAGAGGGATCACCAATTGATGGTAGGAAGCAATTGCCGACGCCCATGGACACCCGCGACACCAATGGAGTCGCAAGTGCGCTGCCAACCTTTGAACCCCCCCTATCCCCCTGATTGGGGCTCCGGTACCCTCACTCACGCAGTGAAACACCGTCGTATCACTGTGTTCGGTTGTCGGTCCTAGATTAAGTCTCCGCGCCTCCGACATCACAATTCAATCAGCTCCCAAAAAAGCAGGTCTCACAGGTCCACTGCTTCCCAATTAGCAGGGCGCAATTAAAAGTGCGATTATATGCGCGCGGTGAGCGCAAAAAGCTATCGGCCCTCGAGTTTCGCTCGTCGTATTTTCAAAATCGTCGCGCGGTCATCTTTTCGCTTGGATTCTTGCTTCTTTGCCGCACTAAAACGACCCACTTCCCGAAAATCACCAATCAAAACACAACTATATGTGTGAACGAATAAGGTTGAATCTTAAGTGGGTGGTGTATATGGAAAGATGGACGATAGTATGCAGAGCGAAGCCGCGACCGGGTCTGAATTATTTTCAAGATAGTTTCGAAGATATTGCGGTTGCGGTCGAACAAAACTAATTGAAATGAAGCAAATTGAGCTTTCGAATGCGTTTCGATCTTGCACCGCTGCGCCGCGTTCATATTTCTCTGTTGCGTTTTGTTTAATCGTGAGGTGGGATCGTTAAGTAGTTTTTTTCTTGAAACTATGTTTGTGGCTTTTAAAAGGGTCTCACGTACAGACGGCGTTAGGTCGAGTTACCCCCTGCAGTGAAAAAATAACACTTGTCTCTCAGACATGAGGATGGACCAAAGTCCAACAAGGGTAACTCTGCGTAACGTCGTGGTACAAAAAAATAATGAGTTTCGAATCCTAATAGATTTAGCGTTTACAATGTCGGAAGATTAATATAGCCATTTCAAAAAATTACCACTTCTGTAAATGGTGATGTAACAGGCTTTGTGATGCTTTTAGTAATGACCCTATCTCACACAAGCTCCAAGGATAGTGGGTTCGATTACCACTCAGCACAAACTTTCATGTGATCTATAATCTGGGTATTATAACATTTATTTAAAGTATGTACTTCTGATGCCTTTGCTGATTCAGATATCCTCAATGGTTAAATTAGTAACTAACCTAAATCAATATTATTTTTTCCTAATGGTGACAAACGAGCAAGCGGGTTACCTGATGCTTAGTAATCAGCGCCGCCCATGAACATCCGCAAGATCGTAGAGGTAGTTGATGCGTTGCCAGCCTTTTTGAAAGGAAGAGAAGAGCGTACAGCTCTTCTCTTGAAGGTTCCTAAATAGGTTTTGGGTGTTGTCTAATAGATATTTATTTATATTTTTTAGTTTTAATGTCAATATTTAATTTAAAACAACCGTTAATGTTTTACAAACGAGGCATTAAATCTGTGACTATGAAGAATGATACCAACCTGAGTTAACAGATTCGGCATCGAACAGACTCAAATAAATCACAATTCCGACGATCAGGTGAAAAACGCGGCTTGTCATGTAACACCTCTGTTACTTTACAATTTAATCACAAATCATACTTTACAAAGTGTTGCTAATGTCATCTTTAAATAAAACACGTCTACACTTGCCATAGATACAAGTACCAGACGGGAAAAATCGTAACCCGAAACCCAAATTTAAAATCTTAATAGAACCGCAATTTTAAACGTTGTCCACTAAAATATAGTTCTTAAAATCGAGTGCAGTTTTGAGCATACGGTACGGTGGCGCGTGTTCCAAATTTGAAATTGTAATAACGGCCAGTAATATTTGAAATTTAATAAATGGAAACCGCTCGCGGACGCCACTTATACTTTTTAATTTTATATCGCGATTGACCTTCGATACAGCCAGGATGAATACATCGGAACTTTTTCGCTCGGTTTGGTCCGAATCTTTTTGTAGTTGCGAAATTGAAAATTTACTTGCATTATTTTGAGGCATAACGGACACATGTTATATTCATAGGCCCTATAACGGGACGTGCCCCCTACAGTTGGAATCGGGACCAGATATCAATTAAGCTGGTCTTACCAACGAAGTCACCTTTTGATAGACGACAAGACCTTCCATGTCACTTGCTGATAGCAAAACAATGTTTAATTATAGTCTTTGATATTTTTTATAGTGTCCCAATATTTGGCGCCACATAACATACATTTTAGTTTCTGTAATGCCTAGTTTTTTTTAAAGTATACGTAAGTGTAACAGTGAGAAAATGATTTTAAGAGTTGCAATTTTATGATTAGATGTGTAATTGCTATCTCTGAATAGATCTATTTCTATTTTCTATTTCAAATTTTTCTATGCGAAATTGCCGAAACTATGACATCTCCTATTATATAGGTCGTGCAAAAATATTTAAGTCACCCTGCAGCCGATGGAAGGTACAATAGAGATATTTTATATAGCACATGATAAATAAATTCATACTTATTATCATTGCCCATAGAATTATTTCTGTCATCGCCGTACCGGCCAGTATTTTACAAACATCGTTTTAAGGAATCTATTTTTCAAAAATCAAAATGAAAGCACAAGTGTTCTAATTTTGAATGATGACAAGTAAATCAAAATAAGAAGCTCGTATTTTATAAACTGGTCATAAAACTAAAGATAAACGTAAAAGGAATGGTAACGGATTTGTAAACAAAAAATGACTACTTAAGACTTTCGAGTTACCCAGTGCCGAGTGAACACGTGCGGCGGTCCCGGGTTCATATCCCGGTTAAATTTAGAATCAGTACCGAGGGGGTGAAGGGGAATTAGTATCGAATAGTGATGTAACGAGTCGAATTTATCGAGACGATCAAAGAATATTAAGTTTGAAGAGAAAAAATCACACAAATGACTTGTGTCAACAACTTAAATCGCTCGGAGATAGGGATCTCATCCTAAATCTTGAGTAGAGTAGTGGCTTGTGGGTCGCAGTAAAGTATACTTTAAGAAGTGATGGCTGCGCTCGAAATCACGGGTTCGATTTCCGGTTCTAGCCAAACAAAATATGTTTACGGAATTCCATAAATCAACTCAGGCGTCGAACTCTCATAACTCAGATCTGTAGATTAAAATAGCAATCAATACGTTGTAAATTTAGAATCTACCTAGCTACCTTTAATAAAGTAGGTAATAAACCTTATTGTTCGACTAAAGTTTTGTTTTTTTTTAAGCGGACGGCTATGCAGGTCCTATTCAGACCAATATTACTGCGAGCAGTTTGATCTATTGTGATCGCCACTGTGCTACGAACCCTGCACTTTTCAGAAAGTGTATTAGTTGTTTGGGGCTGAGATCCATAGCTTCATTGGGGCTCAAAAAGTGCTTTCCCAGATGTAAGCTACGTTTGCGCATCGATGGGTTTCATCCGCCTCGTTACACATTCTGCAGATTATAGTGTCGCTCAGTCCTATAGTGGCTATGTGCAACTAAATTTAAAAATACCTTAAATAGCTCGAGTGATAAAAATGACTCATGATTAAAAAGAGTGACAAAAAGGTCTATAGTGGTTGCTTTGTTATACTTCACCATCTGTTATGTACACTATGGATGCAATAAAGAATAGAGTATTGAGTTTTGACTCGTATCACACACACCACTAGTATTGAAGTGCCTTTTTATAGACGAGCGTCACACTACCCATCCGCGGAAGCATACAGCCATGATGTATCGTTAACTAGGGACACTTTGAATTTGGAACACTTTATTTTTTTTATAAAAAGACAGGCCAAGATCAAATGAACTATTTTTCTCGTTTTTTCATTCGTAAAAAAGGCGCAAAGACTAGGATTCTCATTGGTGTTATTTTTTTAATTTCTTGGCACGGCTGTGAAATGGTGTTGGTGTGTGGGTGATATATAAGTGTCAGAAGTGTTATTTTGACAATTTAGCTATTATTCTCAGTTTGTAGGTATTTTGTTGGTCCTAATTGACGCAAGTTCATTATCATGTATTTTGCTTTTTTGATTGTGTTATTTTTTTTCCACTGACATACAGTATGAGTAGGTACAGGACGGCGCAAAAATATCTTACTTTACTTTTATGCCCGAGGAAGTATGGAACCCACGACTCTGTACTGGTACTAACTGAAAGTAGCCTCCCCTGGTATAACCTCCCAGCACACCCAAATTACAAAAGTCCGTATCCTAATTTTACTTAATTGGAAATCTAACCTAGACCTTCCGCGCTTGATCACATCACAACCACTGCTCCGTTTAGGTCATCAAAGACTAGTGTTTTTTTTTACACTATACTGGGCAAACGAGCAGACAGCACACCTGATGGTAAATGATCCCCGCCGCCCATGGACATCTAACATAATCATCAACAGTGTCCATGAGCGGCGGCAATTGCTTTCCATCCGTGCCGTCTGCTCGTCTACTAATCTATCACATAAAAAAATGTAGTGGATCCTCGTTTACCGTCTCAGTACACCCAGATCCGTGACGTCAAATCTTAGATCTGCGAAAATTAGCCTGGGAACCGGCGGCATGCGCGCGCGCAGGGCATAGAGAGTGCGCGTTTACATGATTCCGCCGTAAAGCGGTGCAGCGCTACGGAATACCAAGCAGTGCACAATATTTGCATTTTGAATTACGCGCTCCGATACCAGATAGACTAACTTTTAAAAAAACGCTCGCTTTGGAGCCACAGCTTTATAATAAAACTTTTTTTTTTTTTTTGCTTTTTTTTTTGTTTTGTACAATAGTTTTAGTAACGCCCTGATGGTCTTGTGATTTAAGTACCGGGCCGTGATCTCAAGGTCCTGGGTTCGATTCAAGGATCGAGTAATAAGTATGATTCGAATTTTCCGAACATAGCTCGGGTTTGTTATCACCAATCTGCATTAGGCATTAGCGATGACTTGATTTCTATGATGAAGGCCTTTGCCCTGCAGTGGGAGAACATATAGGCTGATAGGTAATTCTTTTTTTTTATAATGGTACAGCTCGCCTGATGGTAAGCCAAAGGAGACATCGGCAGGTATAACTTTGATTAGCACTGCTTTGGCCCGAGAGACACTTCGTTTAAAAGCTTCTAGTATGATATATAGTATATATAGTAGTAGATATAGGAACTGAATGGAGGATTGACAAACTGGCCACTGCTTCTATTTAATGTAGATAGAAGTCCCCAATACCTTGACTTTCAGTAGTATCTGAATACTACTGAAAGTCTTGCTATTGGGGACTGACTTGGTACTGATACCAAGTTGAAGTTATTATCCTGAAACACAGGTGTCCTAGTTCAGGCAAATTATTTATGTTTTCGTACTTATATTGTAATTTATTTGCCCATATTTTCTGACTCCGAGATAGGTAGCTCAAGCACCTGTGTTACGGATATCAGAACCAACAGGGAACTACAAATATATACATTTAGTACTTTCCTTTTGTAAATACGTACTTACAATACATAGAAAACACTCAGACCAATCCAAAAAAACATGTTCATGCACACAAATGTTTGTACTGTGCGGGGATCGAACACGCAACCCTTGCACCAGATGCAGCGTTAACTACTACTGATCCAAACGGGTCGTCGCTAATGTTTATTTTAGTCATAAGATAATTCAATAAAAATTATATATTTATTATAATATTTTTCGTAATACATGGTTATATTCGTGAGAAAGAAAACTTATGATGCTCAAACCAAAAAATATATTACATCACGAGCTAAACAGTCATCTCGGCATGTTTCGGCGTGAATGACAGAGACAGGCGTGCGGGGGATACTATACGATATAAATGCACTGCTAACACGAAGATCAACAAACTCATCAATATCTCGGTTTGTGCATGCACTTTCTATGGGACCAGTGACCATTGACAGTGTATGCGACATGCGCAGTTGTCATCTGATGCGACCGAGCGGGTGAGCAGGTTGCGGATAGCTCGCCCTCCCCCATACCCACCTCTTTGCTTGAGGACGGGAGAGGGTGTCACGTTGACCCCGGACAATAGATGGCTGCTCCAAAACCCAATCCCAGGCTAGGAGCATTCCTGACAACCTCAAACCCATGCTCCCCACCTCATCCTCGAACCACCCTAACTCACCTTATCCTTCCCCTCATGTCCTGGAGGAGTTAACCTCGACTCTAAAAAACCCCAATCTAAGGTGTCATCCGACCCGTGCCGATAGATGCATGGCCGAAGGGATGTTCGGTCGAGAACGGAGGGGCCTCGAAACCAGGCGAAATCGAGGTCTATTTAGCCTTACCCCTGCAAGCGGGGCTCTGCAGGGGTGGACCTTTACTTCCCTAGCTTCTCGTGGGAACTATATGGATATTCTTGACATTATAGACGACCATCTAAATTCTACCGAAGAGGTACCAGGTACCTCTGAGGCTATGCTCTTTGGTAGCGATACTGAGGAGCATACTATCACTGCCGAAGCACCTGGGACTGATGGACCGGGTACTTCTAACGCGGAGTCGACCCCTCTGGGTGCAACGCACCAAAGGGACTCGTCGACCAAGGGGCCAGAGAGTAAACCCAGGGTTAAGCTCTCTGGAGCTGATAGGAAGCAAATCTATCGGCTCGTAGCGAAGGGTATGACCTTCGAGCAGGCGCTAGAACTGCGCATGAGTGAGAAGGCTAAGCAGAGGACCCAAGAGGAGGGGGAAACGAGGGAGCGGGCGACTAAGCGCCCTCTCAATACCTCGTCAACCTCAAATCAAGGCAATCCTACCAAGGCACCGAAGCTTGGCGAGCCTTCCACCTCGAAGCCTACCTTTAAGGAGGTTGCTGGGTCCGTCACGTGTGGCATCAAAGACGCCCTGGGAAAAATGGACCAGGAGAGGGTCGAAATACTTCAAGGTGCTATCTTGAAGTGTATCGACACCTCAGATGACGGTGACGGCCCCAGCTTTATTGGATGCAAACCGCGCTCGGGTGGCATCCTTTTGGCGTGCGCAGATGAGAACTCGAAGGAGTGGCTCATCCGCAAACTGCCCAACATTAAACCCTGGGATGGAGCTAACCTCTCCGTTGTAAACGAAGAGGATATGCCCAAGCCCAGGTATGGCACGGCCTGGATACAGGAAGCCAAGCACGACGCAGATACCATCCTGCGGAGGTTGGCAAAACAAAATAAAGGGTTAGACCTCTCGAGTTGGAGGGTAGTCAACCGGAAGCCCGAAGCAAAAGGTCAAACAGTGACCTTTTCCTTCGACGAGGCGGCCTTGGAGACTATTCTTCAGCGCGAGGGGCGCCTCTACCTTGACTTTGGCCTCATACACATAAGGGTCAAAGGGGGCAAAGTATCCGGGGACAAGAAGGAGGGGGCAAGCGTCGAGGCGCGTCCAAGTACCTCCAACTTGGTCTCGGGTACGGAACCCTCAGGAGGAGCAACTGGAGCCGACTCCAGCAGCAACACACCTCCACCCGTCCGGGGGACGTATGGAGTCTCGAGGGGCAACAGTCGTGTTGCAGGACCATCGAGAGGCAGGAGCACCACTACCTGCCAACCATCTGCCCTAGACAGCAGAGGTCGTGGTCGTGGTGGTCGAACACGACCAGCAGGGGGACGCGGCAAGAGAGGCGCTGTGCGAAGGCCGGTAAATCTGCCGACCCTAGCACAGGAGCACTCCAGCAGGAAAGCCGCAAGCAACCTGCTCAACAAAAACAATTAATCCCCCCCCCCCCCTTCCCCGTAAGAAACAGACACAACCCACCTACACAAATATCCTCCTATCCCTTCCCTCCTAATTTAGAAACTTTCTCCCAACCCTTCCCTTCCCAATCCCCAAACCCAACAACATAATGATTAAGGTGATACAAGTAAACCTCCAGCACTCAAAGGCAGCCTCAGCTGCCCTTTGCCAAAGATTCCTCTCTGGGGACCTGGACATCGCCTTGATCCAAGAACCGTGGGTGAATAAAACCACAGTAATGGGGCTAAACTCGGCAGGTAAGATATTAAGTAACACCTGCGGAGTGAGGCCAAGAGCATGCATGCTCTTCAAGAGAGGCATAAATTACCTCCCGATCCCTTCTCTGTGTACAGATGATGCTGTTGCAGCGTATATAGACCTACCCGGGGGGAAAGGTGGGGAGACATTCATAGTCAGCTCCATGTACCTTCCCGGTGAGGACCAGGATCCGGTGAACAAGGTGACGCCGGTAATGGAATACTGTCTGGAGAGAGAAACCCAGCTGCTGGTGGGTAGCGACTGCAACTCCCACCACACATCATGGGGCAGCTCCAACACGAACGCCAGAGGTGAGTTACTGTTTGACTACTTGCTCACTAATAATCAATTTGTTCTTAACGTGGGTAGCAAACCAACCTTTACCACACGTTCTAGGCAGGAAGTACTAGACATAACTTGGTGTTCAGGTAATCTCGCACACCGAGTGACCAATTGGCACGTCTCAGATGAGCCGTCCATGTCCGACCACACCCACATTAGGTACGACATACTATGCTCGGGAACAAAGGAACCAAACACCTACCGTGACCCCAAGGGAACAGACTGGGAGGGCTTTAGGAACTCCCTTAGGTTATACCTTGGAGATTTTAAATACATCAAAACTGTGGACCAAGTGGAAGCCGCAGCAGAGGACTTAGGCAAAAGCCTAATGAATGCGTATCTAGAAAATTGTCCTCTTAAGACCACTAAGAGCAACAGGAACGCGCCTTGGTGGAACAAAAACCTGGAGCATCTGAGGCAAAGGACCCGTGCCTTATTTAACAAGGCAAAAAAAGACAAGAACTGGGATGCTTACAGGAAGGCGTTAACACGTTTCAATAGGGAGCTCAGGAAAGCAAAAAGAAGATCCTGGCAAAAATTCTGCGGGTCCATCAAAGACACTGCCCAAGCTGCCAGGATCCATAAAATACTATCCAAGACACCTGAATCCCATCTAGGCCTGCTAAGGAAAGCGGATGGATCTTTCACAGAATCTCCGGAGGAAACACTGAGACTGCTTGCTCAAACGCACTTTCCGGAATCCGTGTACATTAATAACGAAAGAGAACTCCAGGTCAGTAAGTCTCCGGAAAGGAGACCGAGGAATGAAGACTGGAGGAGAGCTTCCGTTATTTTTCGTCCCCAGCAGATAAGTTGGGCAATTAGGAGTTTCAAGCCTTATAAATCTGGTGGGGTCGATGGTATCTTCCCGGCTTTGTTGCAGCGGGGCGAAGATATCATCATCTCTACGCTGATAAAACTATACCGTGCAAGCTTTGCTTGGAGTTATCTGCCATCAGCGTGGACTCGGGCGAAGGTCACTTACATTCCCAAAGGAGGGGACAAAGACAAATCGCAGCCCAAGTCCTACAGACCGATAAGTCTCACCTCATTCCTATTAAAAACGATGGAAAAGGTGTTGAACAGTCACATCAGGGCAACATACCTCGTTGAAAAACCCCTGAGTGCAAGACAACATGCCTACCAAACAGGCAAGTCCACGGAAACGGCACTTATTGACCTGGTGGACAGAATTGAGAAAGCCATAGAAGACAAAGAAATTGCACTCTGTGCCTTTCTCGATATCGAAGGGGCGTTTGACAACACCAACTTCGATGTTATAACACGTAGCATGGTGAATCGTGGAATCGACGACACCACCACCAGATGGATGGGATCCATGCTACAAAATCGGACTGCAACAACAACGTTGATGAACAAAACCCTTCATTATAGAGTGACCAGAGGATGTCCACAGGGCGGAGTCCTATCACCCCTTCAATGGTCATTGGTTGTTGACAGTCTCATCTGCGAGCTCAATGAAGCCAGATTTCTGACTCAGGGTTACGCAGATGACATAGTAATAATGGTCATAGGAAAATGCCCTAGCACCATTTCCAATCTTATGCAAAGGGCCCTACGAATAGTAGAAAACTGGTGCACGAGACACGTGCTAACAGTCAATGCACGTAAGACGGTCTTAATCCCGTTTACCAAAAGAAGGAAACTAGAAGCGCTCCACGCCCCAACACTTCTTGGTACGAAGCTATGCTTGTCCAACGAGGTCAAATATCTCGGAGTCTTTTTAGACCAAAAACTAACATGGAACAAGCATCTCGACTACATCACTAGAAAGGCAAAAATTGCGATGGGGGCAAGCAGTAGGTTGGTGGGGCTAAAATGGGGGCTACGGCCCATGGCCGCACTCTGGATTTATAAAACCATAGTGAGGCCGATCGTCACTTATGGCTGCTGTGTGTGGTATAAGAAGACGCACCAACTTAACTGCGTAGAGAACCTCAGCAAAGTTCAAAGAACAGCCTGCCTTATAGCCACCGGCGCGCTTTCGTCCTCTCCCTCTGCAGCACTGGATGCCCTCCTGAACATTCCACCTCTGCACATTCACGTGCAGATGGAAGCGAGGATGGCTATCACGAGAGCGAAAATCAGAGGGAGGACGAGATGGCAATCTAGGGTCATGAGAAACCTCTACAACGAACTAATGAAAAGTCCGGTCATGGATATGCCCTCTGACTCCATGGTCCGTGAACACCGCTTCGATAAGCGGTTTACAGTCTTGTTACCGAGTAGACAAGACTGGGAGGCTGGAACTCCCGGAAATGTTAAGCAGAATGACATCGTTTGGTATACGGATGGCTCCAGGAAGCAGGGCATATCCGGGGCGGGATTTTGTAATGATCGCTGCGGAATACGCAAATTCGCCAACCTGGGTCGCTATACCACGGTGTACCAAGCGGAAGTCTTCGCAATAATTGGCTGTGTCCAAGAGAGTCTACAAATGAATCTCCAGAATAAGAAGATATTCATCTTCTCAGATAGTCAAGCTGCCCTCAAGGCGTTAACATCCTGTGAACTTGACTCCAAACTCACTAGCGAGTGTGTCCTGCTCCTAAACCAGCTTGGCAATGCCAACATCGTAAATCTGATTTGGGTACCGGGACACTGTAATATCAGAGGCAACGAGGTCGCTGACGTGCTAGCAAAGGCCGGGGCAGAGAGCCCACTACTCGGACCGGAACCAATAAGTGGCGTTCCAGCCTGCATGGTCAGGTTCGAGTTAAAAGAGTGGGAGCATAAGCAAAGCACTGAATATTGGAAAAGACTACCTCGACTAGAACAGTCTAAGGCGTTGATACAGGCGTTCGATCAGAGACGAGCTGTAGAGATAACAAAACTGAGTAGAGGACATGTTAGGGCACTCACTCGGACCCTCACAGGGCACTGCAAATTAAACAAGCACCTGCACAACATGGGCCTTACAGATACCAAAATCTGCAGGTTCTGTCGCGAGGACGAGGAAACGATTATCCACGTCCTCGGCGAGTGCATGGCGCTGCACCGCTGCAGAAGCCGGCACCTGGGAGCACACATGATCTCGGCTGACGAGATCAAGAGCTCCCCCATCAGCTCCATTCTCGGGTTTATCCTGGAACTGGGGCTGCATGAGGTGCTGTAATAGGTTACGGGGCTGCCACAATAGATCATCTATTGGTCGCAGTGGCTATGAGACGCAGGGCTCACCCCATTTCTATCAAATAATAAATAATAATAACTCATCAATATACGATCGCTCAACGACTCGCCAGTATAATGACCCCAGCCTTACTTATGAGAACCCGCTATCCGCTATTGTCAAAGACGTGGCTCTACTGTGAGAACAGTAGCCGAAAGTCAAAGCCCCCGAGATGGTATCACAACCCACTATTGGGGGGGCGGGGCTCGCTGATTGAAACCCGGTGCATCAGCGGTTTCAATTAAGCACCACATTTGCATACAACATATTCCGTTGGTAAGCGAGTATGGACGTACAAGTCGTTGAGGAATTAGTAATCGAGAATGGTAGCTCGGATTTTGGAATGCATCATCTAAAGGCTAGAAGCACGGGACACCAGCAATTTGGAACCATTTGTGGTGACTGGTAAAATTGAAGGTAAAAGACCTAGAGGCAGAAGTCCCAAACCATGGTCGGACCAAATAGCAGAAAAACTAAATATACTTATCTGTTAGTGAAGCACTCCACCGAGCCGAGAACGAGACCGATGGCGACAGCTGGTTGAAGGAGTTAAACGAAATCATGATCCTCAGCAGTGAGTGACCAACTAAAGGAGAGAGAGAGAAAGGCTAATATCACGAGGTAAGCGTAAGCCGAACCGAGCAAAAACTGTGTACAAACCGAGCTGCTCGCGGTGCAAGAAAGTATGTTGTATGGTGCATTCTGAAGCGATCTCTGTTTTTGATGTAAGTTACCTGTGTGTCAAATATCAGTGAATTTTCTCAGATATCAGCATCGAGGTACTGTGTCTCGATAAATAGCTGAACGTGGACCTTTTTGGCGCCTCTTAGAATTAGATATCATACTATACTAACCTATATTAGACTAGATTAATAAGTTTCTCACTTTACTCTATAAATATCTGTATTATTGGTGCCAAATAAAAAAAAACTATTTATTTTTCTAAATCCCTTTTGTCAAAAAGCCGACAATAATAGTCAAAGCACAGTCGAGCACGAAACGAATGATCTAAGCACGCTCGTTCGAGGCTAGAAAGGTGGTTCACACTTCTCGAATTTTGGCTCGACTTGTGCTCGGCTCTTGCGTAAACCAAATTGAACTACAGATTCTCTTTTCATTGATGTTAGTTTAAAACGCAACGACTATTAGCGCAAGTCAACGCTATCTTGTCAGGAGGGAATCGAGAAGACAACGAAAGATGTGGGAGAACAAGTGAAGAGGTCTATATCCAGAAGTGGGATAGAACCCAATCGAGAATGCTGATACATATTATCAGGTATACGATTAAACTGTACGATAGGAAACTATTTGAGACTGGCGAACACGGGAAGTAGCATACCCTCAATGGGATCATAGAATAGGCTAAAATATTTTGTTAAACGCTCTATATTTGCTCAATACGTGACAATTTTGATCTATCAATAGCATGGTTAGATTTCTTATCAAATAGTCGACAGCCAAGTCAATCATATTTATCAACATTTCGCCACATGAAGATAAAAATGTAAGAAAGAATCTGTTATTGCTCAAGTTAAAAATAAACCAATAAAGGATGCTATTGTCCGAATGATAAATATTGGTTTACCGATTCAAGAAGAATATGTAGTGACCAGATTGATGGCACTTAGCACCATGTCACATTAGCATTATTATAATATTCCCATTTAAGCGGTGGTGGATAGGCTACAATTTAGTGTGAGAAGGTGCCAAACTACATATTAATGTTTCCGATGCTGCGTTAGGAATAAAAAGCTGTTTGTTGCTAAGACTGGACTGGGTTAAATTGTTTTAAAATAAAAGAAATAACACTAATAAAACTGGTTTTATCTATTCTAATGTTTTTCATAACTTAAGTTGATTCTAATAATCAAAAATGCACGTATAATCGTACGATGGTAGCTTAGTGGCTTAGAACGTGCCTTCCATACAGAGAATCGTGGTTCGAATCCGGGCATGGACCTCTGACTTTTTCAAATCTACGTGCGTCTTCCTACCATTAGCTCGGCAGTGAAGGAAACCTGCACTTGAGCTTCTCCTATGGCCCGTCCTCAACTCGATTATAAATCTGTTAGTAGGGGAGCCCAAGAGGGGATTTCGGAATTTAATTTGCCGAAAGTTCAGGTTTGACCCTGGGAGAGTCACGCTTCGGCATAAATGGGCCGGCTCGGCCGGAGTGATACCACGGCCTGACAGAAAACCAGCATGAAGCAACACTGCTGTGTTTCGCTGCGTGAGTGAGGGTACCGGAGGCCCAATCCGGTAGAAAGGGGGGTTTAAAGGTTGGCAGCGCACTTGTGACTCCACTGGTGTTGCGGGTGTCTATGAGCGGTGACAATCGCTTACCATCAGGCGATCCGTCTGCTCGTCTGCCACCTATAACATGAAAATAAAGGATCAGTTCTTCTATTGTCACTGATCCTACCAACCTTGCGAATATCGGCGCTCCATCTAACCCAAGTACAGACAGCTACAAATCAGGTAACTGTTAAATTTTTTTAATTCAAACTCAAACTTAACTCATTAAGGTGAAAATCGAATGAAGAAATTTGTCAGTTTTGTATACTTTACGGTACAGAGAATAAAAAGATACGTCACTTTAAGGTAATTTTTGCTTGCACGACAAGAATCAGTTATAACATATTTTTTTAAAAAGATCTGCCAACTGCCATCTGTGATTTGAATGTGGGAGAGCCACGCTTAGGCATGAATGGGCCGGCTCCACCGGAGTGATACCACTGCCTCACAGAAGACCGGCGTGAAATTTAAATTTTCTTTACATCAAAAGAAATCAATGTTGCTACAAGCAAATCTGAACTTTCTGATCTAACAGTTAAGCGTAATAATTTCTGCGCAACAGGTTTATTACTCTGACAAATTTACGAAAGGTAATAAGTGTTCGTAGCATATAAAACGAATCAATTTGAAAACTGACGAACCTTTTCGGTCTTTGATGGTACATTTATGGCCTTTACCACCCACGAAATAAAACCTTGATTTGTCTAATCTAAGCAGTCCACTTGAGCCATGCATGGAGTTCTCCGTACAGACGGACACACAGACCGTGCGGAACCTAGGTATCAGCTATGCGAGCTAAAATACTATCCATTATGTATTTGGTGTAAGGCTGCGCCGGCGCATGTAGGTGATTCGTGAATCACTCGACATTTTCAGAGAGAGTTGTGATGACGCGTCTTTGACATGAAGCGGAATTCGGAAAATTTTATCGAATAATCATGTGTTTGTTTTACCCAGGTATAGCTTAAAATTTACATGATTCAGGTTGTAATAAGCCGTTGCAGCCATGATTCAATGTGCTCGGCCACCGAAACACATAAGCATACCCAATCAAACCTTACCAACGAATCGAGATATTCTCGATTCTTAATAAAATGTGTAGGTGAAACGTCGAGTCGAGACTGATCTGCGAAAACTTCAGGTCAATGACAAGAAGTAGTACAGGTTCGACCAATGTCGTTGAGCTAGCAGAGTAAGTAAGTACATTAATGTGTTTGTCGAATGGGCTTCAAAAGGTGTCAATGAAATCAAGTCACTCTATGCTGGGTTTAGGCTTAATCGCCACGTTTGCCTAATGCGGATTGGTATTTTCGAAAATTCGAAACATACCTTTGTTCGACTCGGGATCAAACCCTCGAGATCACGGCCTGGTACTTAAACCACTAGACCAACGGGGCGATTGGTCTCTGTTGTAAAATAACATAGAAATCTTAAAAACGGTGGTATGCTGACATGAACAGCTTCATTGGAGAGCAATTGAAGAGTATGGGTCAGGTAAAAAAACATTTATTCCAAATTTTGAGTAACCTAGACTTAATTTACTAAAATTTTGCCATTTACTTTTATCATCGAATGCGATATACAAGTACACACGGCGTCACGCAGAGTTACCTATGTTGGACTTGGACCTTTCTTATATCTGAGACACAAGTGCTATTTTTGCATTGAAGGGTAACTCGACCTGATGCCGTCTGTCATCATCATCATTTCAGCCAATAGACGGCCACTGGTGGACATAGGCCTCCCCCAATGTCCTCCACACAGATCCTGTTCCGCCCGCATCCAATGGATTCCCGCGATCTGCACCAGACCGTCGTTCCACCTTGTGCCGTCTGCACATGTCACATAAATCTAACATTATCGACCGATGCTAGAATGGGAGTCGAACCGGCACCTCATGCCGATCACGGCAGATTCCGATCGGTCTCACGCGCGCGGCATGACAACTGTGTATGTTTATGTATGTTACTATGTGGTTACGATTGTACTCATGTGGTGCCCGTGTTTCTATAGTCGGCCCACGGTTATTTGGCACGTGGCATAAGTCAGAACTACAGCGGTTTTGACATTTTTGCATAGAAACAACGTTGCACAACGCCACCCTGTCAATGTTTCTGATTAAGTTTTTTTGTTTTTTACTGTGCCTAATAAAGTTATCATTCATTCAATCATTCATCATTCGTTCCATAATAAATGATGAATTTTTACTGCAGTACATGTGAAAACGTTCCATAGAAAGTGGACATGGATCAAACATCGATCTAATATGAATTCCTTTATACTGTGCCAAATAAAGTTATCATTCATTCAATCATTCATCATTCGTTCCATAATTCAGGAATTGGAAAGTCTAATAATTAATTCATTTAATAACTACAAAATAAAACTAAAACAGCCAACAAAACGTACTTAATTAAGTGCTACTTATAAAACAAGACCCCAATTTAACAAAAACGCCTACATTCGCGACTCTTGCGCACCGAGCCGTCACCGAAGCGATCTCGACCGTCAATTAATATAATATGAAAAATAAAAACTTTATAATAATATCATAAACAAAAAAAAAATTGCTTCTGTTTACTGTTTCGAAAACGACTTCAATAACTAGAAATGTAGGTACAGTCAGCATCAGAAGAAGCTTAACACTTTAGTACCATGTCGAAGTAACATTTTGTACGTACCCGTAGAAACTGACTTGAATAGGCAGAACAGATGCTGACCGTACTAAGCTAAGCAACTCACGCCTTAAAACCGTGAGGCATAGCATATAGAACGACAGTAGCATGGCAAGACAAGATGACCTCGATGGTGCAGTGGCTATGGTGTTGTGCCCAAGCGCGGGTTCGATTCCTGGATAAGTCAATTTAAGAAACAAAAACATTTTCGAGATTTTTTCGGGCCTGGGTATGTGTACTGGGTGTTGCCTTACGGTACGGCTGGTCCACAAGTTAAAAGTCGCTCAGCGGGCTATGGAACGAGCAATGCTCGGCGTCTCTCTCCGAGATCGAATCCGAAATGAGGTGATTCGGCAGAGAACCAAAGTCATCGACATTGCTCACCGGATTAGCAAGCTTAAGTGGCAGTGGGCTGGCCATATTAGCCGCAGAACCAACAACCGATGGGGTAAACGAGTTCTAAAGTGGAGACCGCGTCTTGGCAAAAGTAATGTAGGGCGCCCTCTGGCGGCTAGGTGGGGGGACGATCTGCGCAGGATGGCTGGCTGCGAGAAGCCATGGATAGATCACGGTGGCGAACAATTGGAGAGGCCTTCGTCCAGCAGTGGACTGCGATAGGCTGATGATGATGATGATGTTGCCTGGCTGCCACCGCGTCTAATACTTCTTAGTACAGGAAACTGAGATAATTGTTCAGTGTAAATTGTCGGGTGAATTTGATATTTTTTACCATCAGGTGTGCCGTCTGCTCGTTCGTCCGCTATTATGTAAAAAAGACGTACCAAAAGAGATGCAGATGCATTATCGGCCATTTATGATATAGGCTCGTTTCTTAGAGGGCATTTACATTGGTAGATAAATTGGTTATTAGCCCGAATGCGGTCCCCCCTTCTCCCCATGCGGTTCCTGGGGCGTACGCTGCCCACACTCCGAAAGCGGCTACTACGGACCAATGCAAATGCCCCCTTAATGATTTCAATTGGTTGTCTTTGCAAATGTTGAGTAACTGGTTGTGCCTGCACTGTACCAGGTTTAGAACGGTATTTTATATAAGTAAGATTTGACGTATTAATGGGCCATAAATTTGTATTTTTAGCATATGTAATTAAATGTTCATTTATAATATTGTTCATTCACTTGGTCGGTATACGTAATGCTATGCCTATGTGCCTTCTCTACGTAGATACGATTTGATAAGGCGCAGTTTAAAAAAATAATTCTAAAGTAAATTTACCTACATTTTGATTGCCGGTTTTTTTTCTAATTCCTTACAAAAGTGGTCATGATATTTCTGATCGAAATATTTGGGGTCACTTAATTGTTTTTATTATTGATTTTACGCTTTTTTTCATGCTAGAGGCACAAACGAGCAATCGAGTCACCTGATGGAAAGCAGTCAACGCCGCCCATGAATATCCGCGAAATCAGGGAGTTCGCTAATGTGTTGCCAGCCTTTTTAAAAAAGAGCACGCTCTTCTCTTGAAGGTCCCTAAGTCGTAGCCGTCGGGAAATACTCCTGCAGCCAAACCGCTCTACAGAACTGAGGTACGTGGTAGAAAGTTCCGCGAGAAACGCACAGTATAAGATCGCCATCCATCGAGATCATGGGGATGGAAAGACAATCGCTTACGAGTGGTTCGATGTAAAAATTCAGCTGCATAGAGTAGATCAAACGGTTCCTCCGAGCACTTCCCATGATAGATGCGCTTTTTTCAAAAGTGTGATTGGCGTTTGCCAAATCAATCAATCGGCCAATCGTCGTTTACTGAATAAGGTGATGAACCCCCAAGAATCCATCATTCGTGGGTACGTGGATTCTGAATGCACGTGGACCAGGGTCCACGATTTGTAGCAAATCCAACCAGCATCATCACACCAGACGTCTTCTTCAGCTGTCTTCAGTCACCGTGCTGTAGGGTGTATTACTAGATGCAACTAAATTTCCCTATTTCTTTTTACTCCATATGACCATTCTAAAGACATAGACCAATTTGAAATATTTGCCTCCGTAAGGAATATTCATACTTTTTTATTTGTTATATAAATAGAACGCTAATGGTACAAAAATATTGCAGAAATATCCATAAGTATATAATAAAACGCCTTGTGAATCTAGTGGTTTAAGTACCGGGCCGTGATCTCGAGATCCTGGTTTCGATTCTCGGGTCGAGCAGAAAGTGTGTCTTGAATTTTTCGAACATTGTTCGGGTTTGTGATCCGCATTAGGCAAGCGTGGTGATTAAGCCTAATCCCATCATAGTAGCGATGACTTGATTTCTATGATGGACGCCTTTGCCCTGCGTTGGGATAGTATATAGGCTGATACTTTACTCAACTTTTTACCGATAGCAATACTTGTTTGATAAGCTCCTTTTTTGTAATGGTTGTGTATTTTGTGCAATAATATTTTATAAGAGTCTGTACTCTAATGTGGCGTGCAATAAATGATGAATTTTGATTATGATCTATCTACTGCAGTACATGTGAAAACGTTCCATAGAAAGTGGACATGGATCAAACATCGATCTAATATGCATTCCTTTATAACAAATCCCAATAAAGAGAAAACTCATTTTTATGATAAAGGCGGAAAAACGAACCAGAGAGTCATCTGATGGAGAGTAATCATCGCGGCCCATGAGCATCCGCGAAATCAGCTTTCAACTTTCGGCCTTTTTAAAAAAGAGTACGCTCTTCTCTAGTAGGTCCCTAAGTTGTAGGTAGTATGCAAAATGAGCTATAACAATAAGACAATAGAAGCCCATTGATCTGCATTTGGATTCCACGTTTGCTCTTACAACATTAACACAATCACCCAAAGAAATAAGCTTCAGAGCTAACCTCCATTGAACCGGACCAGTAACGCTATCAGGTAAGCAACCAGTTTGAACCAGGGCGCACGAGACAAGAAAACCAACTGATTAACAATAAGGATGATGCCCCCACCTTTATTTTTAATGTAATAAGATCTAAAATTAGTAACTAAACTCCGGATCAAATTGGTAGTGACATTGGATTGACATATCGCGGATTCAATCTAGTTGGCGGAGTTTTTCGAGACGATTACGAATTACTAAGGGGCATTATAGCACAGAAGTGCGTTTGACATTTAATTGTTACGCTTTTTAGACGCGAGGACTTCTCACATCGCGCCGGTTTTTATGGCTTCATCATCTTGGTGAGCTGCCACAAACCGTAGGAGGTTATTGTTCAACTTTTCTTGGAGGACTCGAGCGTTCTTGTTAGCTGGATATCTGGAAACGTCGCTACACCTTTTAAAATGCGCGGCGGTCAACGTGCCGTTGTTGGGTGAAGGTCGCTTCTTTCATAAAGTTTGCTGGACAAGTTTGCAATACTAATTGCAACTTGGTATTTCAAATTCCAAGTAGATTGTGCCGTGTGCTTAATCTGTGGATTTAGGTAAATGGCAATTGCGTAACATTATGTCCACCTAAGGCATTTCATTTGAAATTTCGCAATAGCACAAAATTTTAAAAAGTTCAGCATATTGGATTTGGAGTGATATAACTTAAGTGGAATTGAGAAGGACACCTAGTTAGCTCAGTGATAGCAAATGGAGTACCTGACTGAGTGGTGCCGGCAGACGAAACACAGATCGTCCAGTGTCACGATGAGTCGACTATATCATAAAAAGCCGAGGGACTAAGTACATGGATCCGAGCAACTCTGGACCAGGTACGTTGGAGTAAGAGAAAAGAGGGCTATACTCAGCAGATCTAGGCCCTTATATATATAATAATAATAATAGTATTTTATTTATCCACAAAAACGGCACGGCACTTCGGAATACGAAGCACAGTTCTGGGCGCACCCCGATGAATCTGTTGGTGGTGTCCCATATCACCTGCGACGGACAGGCGCGCACGATACTAGCAATCTACTCATATATAAAATCTTATAATAATATGAAATTTGACGATTAACTTTAGACATATATTTAATAGCTCTCCTAGCAAATTTTTAAACAAGATGATTAAAAAACTTTTTATTCATTCGGACTCTGGATCATCTACAGCAATCTTCATCAGGCTGTCTTCAATCATCCGTTATGAAAGTCAATGAGACACTTATGTACAACAGGTATCTAACGATGAAAATGATATTGAAATATCTTTGTTTAGTTTAGTTTCGTCATCTAGCACTGATTCAGAAAGTCAATTTCTATATTCTTAATTTGGTGCTATATCAAATATCTGTGGTTCCTGTCCACTGGCTAGGCAAACCTACATATCTATTTATAAGCTACTACAGCTTCCTTCAATGAAATGGACTAATTTCCAAGGCCATCTTAGACACATTTCCATACTAGTTTCCCGTCACCCTGTCCCATTCCCCGCATCCCGTGACGAACGCCAGGCGAATAAATTTCGGTCTAATTAGATAAGCCCGCTTCAAAGCTGCGCCGGCGCACGGCGCAGTGTCGCCATCTGTCTCGCGTCAGGCGACACGGACACTCCTGCGCCGACTAAATTTGGAACCCCTAATTAATTGGGAATGAGAAACGAGGTTTACTTTCTTGAAGAAAATGTCGCTTGGAATTCGAAATCTAAAGACTTCGTCTTCTATTAGTTCAGAATTTCTAACAACTTGTTTGTGATATTTCATATCTTTTCTAATTTCTTATCTATCTTTAGCGCTGCCAAAAATATTGAAACTAATATATTCTTTGCTGATAGCTATCTTACAAATGTTACAATGAAAGGCCCATAAAAATGTCTATATGGTTTTAGAAATCCCATTATAAGCTAATAACATTTAAGAGAATATAAAAATAAATTAATTTCGTATATCTACTGAGAGATGTGGAATGAGACTAATTGGTACCATCAAATAATTTTAAAGCAATCTCTAAAGTGTCCATATAATTCGTATTTTGTTGTAGTTTATGATCAAGAAGTATTACTACAGCAATAGCAACAGTTATTAAATTTAACGAGAGAAAACTGTTTTCATTAAGATAATATGTATAACTGTTAATGGAATCAGTGAAAGAATCGATTGATTGGTCCTCGTTACTTAAAGACGCCATTACTCGCTTGTAAATGATTGCTGATTAGTAGAACTGACATGTTTCTTAAATGATAGAGAACTGATTGTTTAGAATATATGTAGCAGAATACAAATTAGCAACGAATGAAGAACAACTGCCTATAACTCTTCAGACATCGTTTGCGCTCACGCACCCCGAACCTGATGTATACAGACGTCCCCGCGAAACGACGCCCGATGATATACTGTGCTCAAAAGTGACAACTCTAAAACGAAAGAGACGGACATAACAACAATAACACAAGCACGAGCGAGATGGATCATCGCGCGCGGGTATAAAAACCCAGGCCGTTGATTTTATAATTTATTTGTTACACATTTGTCGTTCCGTGAAGATGGAGGGAGATACATGAGCTTTTTGTAGGCGAGTAGTGGGATATGCGCATCAGATGTGATTTGAGCCATAATTTATAGTGTTTGTACAACGGATGTCACTGCACAAGACCGCCATAAACAAGTACTTTAATAGACTCAATTACGAGAAATGGATAAGTGAGTGCGTCGTAAAGAACCGATCATACGTTAATGGATTTGAATTTCGAACTGAATTTGTGCTGGGTATGGATAAGTTTGAGTTGGGATAGTTGGATTTATTTTTTTAAGCGGCCTGCGTTCGGGAATCAATCATGCCAGCGTTAAGCGCGGCTTGGAGCGCGCCAACTGGCTGTCGACCGCGACGCGCCCGCCATATTTCAAATGCGTTTGAGATATAGACCGCGTTTTATCAATGCATCGTCGCGCTGATTTTGATGATTTATACCTAATTATTCCTCTTGTTAATGTCCTTTTCACGGTACATTCCCATACGTCTCGGGATCATTAATTTTTACAATTTGTGCGCCAGATAATTTGTGTTCATTTTTATTTTGAGGTTAGAGATGGAATATTTAGATATGTCATGGAAATAGCCTAATATTTTTGTGCTCTAATTAATTTACTTTGACTTTGCCATTTGTTTTTAGCTGAGAATAGAACAAAATCAATGTTTAAAGTTTCGAGCTAAAAGTTGAACGTCCTGCGTAACCATTCGAGCCGATTCTGACAGTTTACGCTGCGAACCCAACTTGGGATAAAATATAGCTCATGTTCAGACGGATACCGTAGCGAGAGGGGGGGGAGGGACGAGAGGGGGAAGACGCCGCAAATAGCGGCCATCTCCGCCGAGCAAAACAATGCCAGTATGATATTATTGTACAGAGCGCCGAACGAGACGAACTTGTGATTATCGATATTGGACCAACTTTGATATTGTTATTTTTAAAACCGCTCATAAATCCATTTCGAGTGACAATTTTGATTAAGCTAAAGCTAGAATTGATAGGAATCTAGTAATATTAGCAATCAGCTATGCAAGACTAGAATGGGATCAAAAACAAAAACCAAATGGCCCGTTGGATCGTGAACGCGTAATTCGTAATAATGAGACAAAGAGACGCGGACGCCGATGCGGAGCCAACTGTATGTAGATATAATAACAGCTAAACACGTAGGACAGACGGACGGACGAGCGACAGCCGCGAGACGGACTATAAATAAATAATGCGCCAACATTTTATTATTATCATAGGGAGCACGTGCGGGGACATTCCGCGGCGCTGCCAGCTTATAACTCGCTGAAATACACTTCAGGCTTGGACGACAATCCGTGAGGAGTCCGATGGAGTCCATGCTGAATACTGATCAATGGCTGACACCTAATATGATCGATTTATAACGAAAGCTAGAACTACAGTGCATGTTGATGCTGGACCAATATCGCGCTTTGGTAGCGACCTGGCCTCATATGTACGTCACCCAGGACAATTATTCTTTTTTTTAAGTGATAGGTGGCAGACGAGCAGACGGATCGCTTGATGGCAAGCTATTGCCGCCCATTTCGCGAGACCAGTGGAGTCACAAGTGCACTGCCAACCTTTAATCCCCTCTTTCCCCCGGATTGAACTTCCGTTACTCTCACTCACGCAGCGAAACATAGCAGTGCTGCTTCACGCTGGTTTTCTGTGAGGCCGTGGCATTGCTCCGGTCGAGCCGGCCCATTCATGCCGAAGAATGGCTCTCCCACTTTCTATAAAATTATTAATGTGGTGACCACCAGCTTGCATACTATAGTGGCAAAAATCGAAAATCATGGTTGAGAAAACTCGTTTAACGCTTTAGGATTTTCATAGTATTTTCAATCGAAATTACAAAATTTTGTGATGTTAAAGACGGAAAGCTACGACTTGTATTTATTAGTGTCTGGGTGTACCTAAATGTATTTGTAATTATTCTGTTGTCTGATATCCATAACACAAGTGCTAAAGAAATAAAAACTTTAACAGGTTATGAATAAATATGTATGTAGGTATGTCTGTAGAAATACTAACAATTGGATGATGATATTTGAATTTTGATATTTATAACACGACTAGAATCAGGGTCATCCGTAAATTTTGTGTATGTCAAAACTTTATATAACAAAGACTTAAATTACTGTTTGTTTTAAATAGTTTATATTTTCCTAGCGAAACTATTGAATGAAAAAAAAAGAACTACACAATCATACTTGTACATTTCCTACCAAATATTATGTCTCTTCCAACGTTATTAATCTATCCTGTGTCCGAAATGCGCGCCGTTGCATTTGTGATACCTCCACATCGAATAATATTGTGAACGCTGCCAACTTCCAAGTAAATATTTATATAAATAGAATGTGTTTGTCCCTGCGTGTGTCGAGAAGCATCCGTGGCATGGCCCAGGGCTGCCACCTCGGGATTTAACCCCGACGTTGCTATGTCCGGGTTAACATGGTGTTAACATCTCATGGTTTGTCCATGCCGCCCTTCACTCGTCAGTTCGCAACCCTCCAAACCGTTAGAAATAGAGACTAATAACAATATCCTCCAACCAAATACAGCTACAATTGGTTACAGTGTATTAAATTCGAATAAATATGCGATAGAAACACATAAAGATAAAGATTTCTTTATTGGCCACAGAACACAAATCAAACATGAGTGACATAAATACACAAGTATGACAAATTCTGTAGCCAACAAGGCCCAACCTCAGCATTTGCTGCAGTGGCCGAAGCCGCTGCAGCGCTGGTTTTCAGGCAGAGCCTTGGGCGACGTACGTGCACACATACATAACATACAATAGGAAGAAAGAAGAAGGACAAAACAAGGAAAAATAATAATAATAAAAAAAAACAATATTAGTACATAACATAGGAAGAAAATAGGTAATTTAAGGTATACATTTCATACAGAGATTGTTGGCTAAATGGCAGACACAAATATAGATGTGGCTTAACAAGAAGTCGACCCATTACAACGTGCTGACTCATTGGGCTATATCAAAGACTTTTGTCCTTCACGCATCATTAAAATCAAAATAAAGACTGATCACGATGCTAAAGAAGTCAATGTTGAAGAATATGAAAGGAAATATCAACAAGAAGAATAGAAAGACTTTCATTTAGAAGATTGCGAAAGACAATCCAGGGGAAAGGGGGGTTTAAGGGTCGGCAGCACACTAGTGACTTCACTGGTGTCGCGGATGTCCATCACCATTAGGTGATATATCTGCTCGTCTGCCACCTATTACAAAAAAAATCGATCGATGCGATCACAAATAAAGAAGTGATGCCTTAACATCGCGTTCGTTGTAATTGTAGCGTGGGCTCTCCTTTTGCTTACCACCAGGCTGAGGAGAGCCAATATAGAGTGTCACTTTAAAAAAAACCTTGAAATCTCAGCCCTGCAGAGCTGGCGACCTGACAGCAGGTGGAAAAGTGGATTTATTTTATTAAAAACCCTACATACACATCCAGTGTTTACGAAACCGAAGTTATTTCTTCGTAAAGAGTGGAATAGCGCGTCATAACTTGCGACTGCACTGGAATAACAAAGATTTGGTGCATTTCGTATACGATGTGACGTTTATCAAACTTGTTCGTTTCATTTGATTTAAAATCTTGAAATCATTTAATTGAAGGAAAAATGGTACATAGTGGTATGGTTTAATGTTGCTCGCACAATTCAAAGGTATTAAAATAATTAAAAATAAACAAATTGATTTTGTATAACATTTTATAGATAGTATTCGTTTATTATACTCGTAATTATATTTATATATGAAGACAATCTCTTATGTATGAAAGTCTTTCGTGGCCTTTTGTTTTATTTCATGTAGAATGTCGCCATTTTTTGCAATATTCATTTTTTCAGTTGATTATTTATTTCATAAGCAAGATTAGATTTTTACCTACTTACGTAGCTAATTAGTTCACCAAATTGATTCATAATTAATATTTAAGTTTGCTGTCTTCATATGACTTGAATGTGAATAAATGTCAGCAAATGATAAAGATCAGGTTATTTGTCTAACTTTACAGATTTGCCTTTAAATAATTACTTAGCTATGTGCATAATACATTAGTTAATCTCAATACTTGTTTTAGAATCATCTGTTTGGAGTTTATTCAAAGTGATAAGGAAAATATATGCACAGCTTCTCAGAACCTGAATAGGTTCTTAGACATTCATTTTATAACATAATCACCTTACGATGTAACATATGGTGGCCATGACACTTTTCCGTTGCAAACGTGACAAATTAACTAGAACCGCAAATGACTAACGACGTACCGTGATGGGATGGATGGATATCGAAGTATCAATCTCGATGAAGTTGTACTATAGAGGCAATTAAAACTAAAACTAGTCCCTTACCTCTACAATCCATTTGCGTCTTAAAGGTTTAACGTTCGGAGACCTCCAAACACATCAATCATAAAACGAAACGTTATTGCTGGCCACTAATCCCGATCTCAATTAACCAACGAGAAAAAACCACATTCAAATTTCGAACGTTCGCAGTTCTATTTGCGAATGTGGCCCGTTAGCGGTAGTCGCCTCATTGATTATTATTTTAACGCACAATTAAAATTTGATGGCCCCTTCTCCTTCGTTCATCTTCTACTTGCTTCGTATTAGTTGGTACCTTTACGTTCCTGAACGAGCTTCGACAATATCCAATCGAATTGGAATCTTATCTGAACGGAGTAGAGACGAATGTCTGAGTGGCTTATGAGTCTGTATGATCTTTTTTGAAACCGAGAGCTCCACATGAGTGTCGAGACTAAGCGTCAATAAAAATAGTCGTAAAATTCCATTCCCGATCCAAACTGCACCTTATACTGTCAGTAATAAGGCCCACTGCTATCAGTTTGCATTTCGTTACAATACCGTAGTGAGGAACGTGTGAAATAAAAATCATGCGTATGCACACATTCGTTAAGAATTGACACTTATTAAGGGGGATAATTTTTTTAATTGGTATGACGACATCACTTTATTTAGTGCTGTTGACCACTTAAATATTGCATGACAGTGTTTGATTTAGAATTCCCTTAGATTGGCTCGGCACGAGTGTCTCGTTTAGACAATCTCGCTGCCCGACTGGAAATTTAATAAGCATCGCCATATTTCTTGAATGATAACATGAGCTACTTTTACTATTACGATGTACATAAAACAGATCATAAACCATAAAGCGCGTCCCTAATTAATGTTTCGGTCAGCCTACCGCGGCAACAATAAAAATATTAATTAAATCTTTTAGTCTAACAACTGGTAACAATCGCGACCTGGCAGGTTAATAAAAAAGTTATCTTGTCTATGATTTTACGAGGAGTTTTAACTGTTGCTGGACCGCGACCGTTCCGAATTCAAATTGCTCGATTCGGATTTGGAATAATGGCGATCGGCCGCCGCGCGCGTGACCAATCGCTAATTAGAAAATGTGTTCGAAGATGCGCTTTACGGAAGCCGATCGTACTCGTAATTAAAGTTTTAAAATTTAATTCGAATTTTCGATTTTGAACGCGCCATTTCCACTCCCGGTGTTACTGTAGCGGCTTTTATGGCGGTTTTTTTCTTTATAAACATTGCTTCGAAAGAGAAAATTTAGTACAAGTGATTCACAGACAGAAGCATAACGGTTGGGATGTTATATTTTTTTAATTTTCGATTATGATTACTTCGATTACATTTGTACGATTTCGATTAGTTCCTTGTTGTAATTGGTAGATCTCAATTTACTATTAAATCATATTTGTTGTAACTGTTTTGTCGAGAATTTTAATTAAACTTTAGAACCGTGGGAACCCATGTTTCAGTATCGGCCGAAAAGGTCAACCTTAGAAAATAATTGCAAAGTTATTCAGAATGCAATCTGCTGAGTACTGTCGTTAAATATTCGTTGTGAGGTGATCTTTTATGCGATTACGGCAGTAAATATATGATTTAAGGTCCATTATTGCTGTAGTGAAAGTCGGCTGGGGAATGACTGAAGAGTCTAGCAACAAATGGAAAATACTGAAATCTATATTAGAAGTAAGTAATTCCATTAAGTCCTTCAGACCTCTGGTGCCCTCACTAACGCAGCGAAATACAGCACAATACAGCACAGAACAGCCTCACGCCGGTTTTCTGTGAGGCCGTGATATCACTCCGGCCCATTCGTGCCGAAGCGTGGCTTTCCCTCGGTCAACTTAGTACCGAAATAGGTCAATGTACGAGATGCTGTATCAATTTAGTTGAATATTCTGGGGAATCTGGTGAAGTTCCACGGTCCTGCCACGAACCCTCAAACATTTCTATGGTGTATTCCTATTTACCCCAGAATCCTCCGAACCCTCGGGTGCTCCGGAAACACGTCTGGTTGTACAAACGGCCCCCCGGGGGGCGGCCCCACGCCGCGCCCAGGGTATGCCCTTTGTACAGTTTCCTGGTACATTTGTGAATTGATGTATGTTATGGACGGTTTGCTTGTAATTATGGATGTTTTTGTCCGTTTTAGGGAATAATGGAGACTAGATGCAATAAAGAATATGACTCAAGATTTTTTTCTTAAGGTAGGATCAGGCTTGGTGTTTGATATTTAAGTGGCTTCCTTTCATATAAATCTTCTAGTTTGCTGTTTGCAGCAAACGGTGTCATCTGATGGTAAGTGATCACCGCTACTCATGATTGTAATAATGTTCTTCCGTGAGTTCTTGACTGTGGAAGATCCACGCTTTAGCGGCGGAGAAGAAAAGAATAGAATCTATAATAATCTATATACATATAAACCAGCTTGAAGCAGCCTGTGCGCTGAGTTTCGATGAGTGAGTGAAGGTACCAATCGGAGGGAAAGAAGGGGTAAGGTGACTTGTGACTCCGACTGGTATTTCAAATGTCTATCAGCGACGACGATCGCTTTCCATCAGGTGATCCGTCTGCTTATCTCCTTTTGTAATTTCCACCTATCACATAGAAAACCATCTGCCAGATCAAAGGAGGAGTCGCTCATCCATAGTCCGTCTTTTAGCTATCTTAATCAAACGTCTTAATTTCATAACAATTCATAAATTACAAATGACGACTGGCAGTTGACCAAATAAACACCCACAATGTACTCGGACAACTTCTGTATATGGTAAGATTAAAAAATTACGCATATTTTGCTATCAACTACACTCGCGAGCAACCAAATCAACTTGGATCCTATTTTTAATACAAATACTAACTTCAGAGGCCTAAAATATGAAAGTATATGTGCTTTAGCGATAATTTAAATGTAAATCAATGTCAAAAATGTTCTTCTTTCAGTTTATTGTTTAACAAGCGTCCTGAAACATGCCAATTGTCTTAAAATTAGGATTGAGCAAGTCGTTTGTCTTTGTACTATTATTATGGGATGCGAAAATCAACTATAATTTCCTTTTTTTTTTAAAAAATCGGCACTTCTGTAATCTGTTTAAATAATTAATCAAAATTTGAACACTTTCGAAATCGATTTACAATAAAACTATCACTAAAGCATAGATACTTTCATATTTATAAGCCACTGAAATGAGTATGTTTGTATGAAAATTTGGTCCTGACTCGATTTGTTTGCTCGCGACTGTATTATTCGGTCCGACTGCACCATCTTAACAAGAAGAAATTTAACCTATATTAGGAACGCTTAGTATTCCAGTCCCGTACTGCGGTCTACGGCCCAGATACTAGGGATGTAACGGATATCATGTTTGGGTTACGGATAATGATAGGTATATTTAGGTAAATAATATTTACAGTGGTTATGTCATCCTGTGGGTCGTCTAAAATATCGCTGGAGATGAAGCCACCAAGAACCTCAAGCACTCGGGAAGATGGATCTTTGACGTCGGAGGCCGAGACGCATTTTGGATCGCTGATCCAGAAGTAAATAGTAACTGATTAGCAGGGGATCTCGTCCTGTCACTCATTAGACTGATGACCTTAGGAGAACTGCCAGTGACTGCATGAGGGAAGCCTGGGATAGAAATCTGGAAGACAAGATGAAGGTGTTCACAGAGGATGTGAGAGAGTAGCACAGTATATTGGCTCCCTTTAATCTGATGGTAAGCAAAATAAAAGTCCACGTTGCAATTCCAACGGACGCGATGATATGGGACTTTCGTTGGCACTGCCATACCGACCTGCGAGATGCTTCTTCAGGATTCATTTGAGAAAATCCATGTGGATTGAATCAAGGACGATGGGAACACGTGCCTTATGAGGACTGGCGGTTCAGAGGCTGATTGATTCTTCTCTTCTTCTTCTAATCGTTTCTATAGCTGATTGATTCATTGACACATAAATTGGTCAGCTGGGAAGAATCAAAACCCTTACAGCTAACAACTATACAAAAAAACCGAAGGTGTCGGATACATTTATATCGGATTCAGTTAGGGTTTCGGATACTTTTTACTTCATATATCCGATAGTTTCGGAGTCTAACAGTCCTGCTAGACTTTACCCTGCGTAGCAGAAAATCTGACTAGATTCTCTACGCGAGTTCAATTTGTGCCATTATCTTAATTATTTACGTGTATACCTTTGACCTTTAACGGTTTTCATAAGGTCTTCATTATATGAGATTAAGATAAGAATGTAACTTTAATCCGTTTGTCGTTAACTTAAGAATTATGCTTTAAACCATACTTGTAGGTAGGAAGTGTGAAGATGCATCTCGCGGGCTAGTATGGCGGTGCCAACGGAGGTGATGCCTTGACATCGCTTCCGATTGTAAGTGCAACTTGGGCTCTTCTCTTGCTTACCATCATGGCCGAGGAGAGCCAATATACTGAGCCACTATAGAAAAAAAAGGTATTAAAATTTGCAAATCATGGACAATGTGCATAGTATCTTTAAAACTTTTAAAAGTATTTTTTTCGTGAGTCAGCCTATTAAGTTCTGACATATGGTCTCGAGTGGAAATGATTTCACTTTATATGATACTTTACTCATTTAGGTCATTATCATCATCTCTGTATCTTCAGACGTTCGTCGTTTTGGAGCCCGGGGTACGCTTGGACCATGATCTAGGATTTGGTAAGTCTGGTAATTACAATGAAGCGACCCACGTCTGATTTTTACACCCTTGAGACAGGGAATCCTGGACGCACTATATCATAGTTTCACGTTTAGAAATCGTTATTTATCGTTCGTTTCTATTTTTGAAAGGTCCTTTGATTACTAATACGAATATATATAATATATATGTATGCATATTCTTAATCTCAATATAAACTTAACTCGTTCGAGTTTTAGGCATTTTATCGGCAATTCCTTTCATTACATACATATGCAAAATTGTAATTTCCTTTGGAACTGTACCTTTGAGAACAACAAAATATCAATATCCAGTACTTCCCACATAAAGCAATGCAGATAACATTACAAAAGATTTTAACGAATCCGGCGATACAGGGTAAGGACCGAGCGTGGGCGCACCAGATGGTGATGACATCAGAGAGCGTTTTCACCAAATTGAATAATCGCAAGGATTTCGATAGCATTTGAAGTTATGTTTGATAAGGAAAGGCGTATACTACTAGGCGTGTAATACTTTACTCGCAAAAATCAGATTTTCATAGCTTTAACACGCGAAATAAATATAGGCTTGCTGTCCCAAATCTAGGACTTCATAAAACTGGAAATTCATTTGTAGGATTGAAGCATTAGAATGTTTATTAAGTTACCTCAAAATAACATTGATTTACCCGTACATAAGTTTAAGTTGCTTGTAAAAAACTGCCTAATGCAGAAAGGCTACTATAAAGTAGATGATTATTTGAATGATAAGGATTCCTGGACATGTTGATCTCTTCGCCTGTCCTCTAATGTATAATTCATTTCATAATTTTTCTTTGACGATTTATCTAGACGATATTGATTATAGCATTGTATATCATACTGTCACTGTAATCATAATTTGTATAAGAATGAATAGGTATTGTAATTACCATATTATTTGAAAAGAGTAACTACTGAGTTTCTTGCTGATTCTTCTCGGTAGAAATTGACATTTCGAATCAGCGGTAGATTACATAATATTTGACATTCATAAATGTTCTGTAAATTGAATAAAGACATTTTGATTTTGATTTTGACTATAGATAGAAGGCGTACACAGCGTGAAAGAATTTTTCCGTCTCGCAAAAGATAAAGAGAAGTTCAAGAAACTGACGGCCAACCTTCATGACTGAAGAGACACCCGAAGAAGAAGAAGAAGATACTATTGATTTGTGGTGAGGACTTTTGGTGATTAATTGGTGGCCTAAAATATATAGTGACTGCGTTGTAACAGACTCTTACGTACCACTAAATTTCACTCATGAATCATGACGACCATAATAAGACAAAACAAATAAAAATGTCTTATTGCTTACCGAGTTACTTAGATTGACAAAGATTTAGGTACATTTATTAAGAAGTAATAATCGAATTAATTGTCTAATACATTTGTTGCAATAAGTAGGGGATCCCAAACTAGGCACAGCCTACAAATTAGTAGAAAGCAAAACAAATTAGTAGAAATAAATAATTTCTGAAAATTAATTAGACACAAAAAAATTTTGAATAAATATCAATTGGAAAGGACTTTTCTTTTATTTCATTTAAGGATTCCCTTTATATACATTTCTAGAAGCCGGAGCAACTTTATTTTACCAACAGTACAAGCAATACCGCTGTTCTTTCTTATTCCCCGTCACTGCTTGCTATCTGCTGGATAGAAGACCAAACAGCAGGGAGGAAGTAGTGACATCAATAGCAGTGTCATTAGGGATGATGCTGTTTGTAGGCCTCCGGGAATAACTCACGTAAAACACAACGTTGCAATATCCCTTAATATTGTAGTTCAACTAGTAAAAGTTAAAAATGACAAAGACAACTTATTATTTGAATTTATCAATTCAGAAGTTACAAATTGGTCAGTTAACAAATTTGCTGGATTTGTAAAGTTTAGTAAAGCATACCTAAATAAACATGGTTCCTTTATAACGAATACAATGACGAAGTGGAACTTTCTAGTTACCAGTACTAATACCTTCTTGGATTAAATTACTTTAAGTGGAAGCTGTACTAATAATTCTCAGAACTAAAAAGTTGAACATTTTCCGCTTGACTTCTAAATAATAGGAGTCAAAGTTATTTGGCAAGAAACTGTAAAAGTTCTCAATATTAATGATTCTTTGTCCTTTTAATCTTTTACATTTTTAAAATGTAAAACAAGCTAGATAATCTAAAAATATACCAAACGCAATGTGGCGGAATAAGACTAAATAAGTATTATTGCCTATTTTTCAAATTAATTTTCTAAGATCGTTTTGATTTTTTAAGATTACTGAAGTACCAAAGGAGTTTAAGAGCGAAAAATCACCAACAGAAAATTTCTCTGTTATTAGGGAATAATGATTTTCCCGATGAAGACATTGGTGCCCCGCTGCTCGCAAATGGCTCGTCCGTATCAAAAGCTCCCAGCGGGCAGCCACCTATTTCTATTCAACGGAAAAAAAAAGATTGAAACAACCTCCTTTGTAATCTATAGCCCAGGTGGAAATTCGAAATTTAAGAAAAAAAATCCGGCTGATTTATTTTATACCTCTGTTCAGAATGTTTTTTAATCTGGAACATTTTCCCGCCAATTCTGCTGTCATTGATTTTTTTGAGGTTAAATGGGCATTTTTTTTCTTAATTTTATTAATGAGATGATTTCACTTTCGCGTTTTACTTTCGGCCCTGCGACTTTTTGTATATTCGTATCTAATTAAGAACTTTATAATTATATATTTACCTATTTTTCTTAGATAATCATCGCCATAGCTATAATAATCTATCTCTGGCGGGGAGCGCCATGCATATTGCTTTTTGCTTATATGGCATGAAGATGTTATTCTTATAAAGGCAATAATTACGTTGGACGGCAATGACAATAAATTACATGGCATTTACGACTAATTTATTAATAGAAATTTCGCGGGCAAACCTTAGGTCTGTCGTAAATAAGTTACCACGCTGCAGCCAATGGATGGTCATAAAATTCGTCTTCGCGTGCAGATTGGTCAGCGTCCAGCCAATCGCGCGTTCCACATTTGAAAGCGACGGTTTACGAGCGCCAGGCGGCGTCTTTTTACTGTTTTGGCGCCAAAATTGACAGGTTTAGTTCTGTATGGGTAATTTTAGGCTGGTATTTGTGACGAGAAACCACTTTGGCTATTGCAATCGCCCGTTAAACTCCTGTGGGGCTATATATCTAGGTTTTGCTGACTAATATTTTAAGGAAGGAACTATTAATGCTGGTTTTCTGCAAAGGTCGTAACTTAATAGGAAATGTGATGTAGTTCTAAATCTTGTCTGAGATTTACAAGTTAGTTTTTGACCGTCATGTTTACTTATGAAAAGAGATTATATTGAGCGTATATTATTTACTTAAAATTCCTTTTGATTTTCCGCTGCGAATAGAGAATTCAGAATTTGAAGAGTTTAGTTTTATTTAAATTACGTATTTAAAAAGGCGGCTTAAGCAAAAAAAATACATTGACAGGGAGACGTAGCACTACAAATTTCTCAAGAGATGTGCCAAAAGCATTGCTAAAAGTCGTGTCAAGTCATCGGCCCATACAGATTTGTCGCAAGTAAAGCAAAGTATCAGTCAATAAACTGTCCCACTGCAGGGTAAAGGCTTCCATCATAGAATTCAAGTCATCGCTACTATGTCGTAATCACCACGCTTGCCTAATGCGGATTCGTGAGCACAAACCCGAGCTATGTTCGAAAATCTCGAAACATAATCGAACCCCGAACCCCGAGATTATGGCCGGGTACTTAAACCATTAGCACTAGACTAACAGGGTGTTTTTTCATGTGATTGGTGGCAGATGAGCAGACGGATCACTTGATTGTAAGCAATTGTCGTCGCCCATGGACACCCGCGACCAGTGGAGTCACAAGTGTCAGTCTGAATTTATCGCGAACTCGCAATGTTAATGTCTATTCTGAAAGATTGGTTTTTTCGAAATTTACTAAACTGTTTTTCTTTCTTTGAAAATTCTTAGTAGTCCTATGCCACAAAAGCCTTGTAGGTATTCCACGCACATTGCCTCCGTGGTAGCTACACCGCTTAGCATGCGCGTACGCGTGTTCATTAGCCGCCGTCAGTCTGTCTGTCCGTCTGTCGACTGCTTTATTACCACGTAAACCCAGCCATTTTACATACACTCCACTATTCTAGAATGTGCTGTAAATCTTGCTAATTAATTCCTTTTCAAATTGAAGATTGAGACTTGTGAAAGTTGGAGTTCCATATCATTAGAGAACTGTATTTTATATGGCAATAAACTGTATGTTACTCGTAACTATTTGCTGAGGGCGTAGAACAACTTTCTCAAAGAAATTCGAGAAGGAATCATTAACAAAACTACGTATTTTATTTACTTTTGTTTATAAAGATGAAAAAAATCTTTATTCAATTTAGGTCAGCACAGAACACTTATGAATGTCAATATAACTACCGCTGGTTCAGAATATCGATTTCTACTAATACACCAGCAAGAAACTCTTATAAACTGATTTAAAATTTGAAAATTGCTATTTGTTGATAAGTTATTACGTAGGTAGGTACGATATGTTTTACATAACATGTTTTTGTGACTGTTTGAAAAAGAAAAAAATATTTCCATAATAATAATATGTTATTTTGGAAACTTTGAGTGCACCCCTTATATTTAGATGTATTACTTACCTTTAATTAAATTTAAAGTAACTACTAATCATTTATTGGAACAATGTTATGGGTTTTAATTTTTTTAAGTTAGACGTATTTGTCGTCTGTTTATTAAATTATAGAAATGGCTCTTGCAACTTGTTGTAAATCAGACAGAATAACCATTTTGAATTGATGAAATATAATTGTTTTTAATATTCAAAACGACTTCATACCAACGTTTTATGTATGTATGTAAGAGCGGTTTTGAAATTCACAGTTCCATTCAAATTTAAGTTCCCAAATCCCATTGTTTACATCTGGTCCCCAATACAAACTATCACATTAACCCCATGCCTAATGTTAGTTCCCAACCATCATCAGTTTATAATCTCGCATTACGGCCGTCATAACCATAGACAAGCCGGCATAGACACGCCCCGCCATAGACGCGTCCCGTGACGGACGCGTGACGAATCGCGGGTCCCGCCAAATCCGGGATTTGTCCCCCATAGTTATTTCTGTTATTGCTGCTTCACTCGTACATTATTCATCGTGTGTGCTTCAAATATGTGTAGTTTCGACTTCCTATTACCGATGGCATGAAGTGTACCTATAACAAGTTGTTATAGGTACATTTAATGCCGGTATTAACAACCTAATTATAGACATATTCTAGCTGTACCAAGATAAGACGTTTCGCTTTGATGCGTCGATGGTCGATACGGTCGTAAATCCCGAAGTCCTTCTTAAGCCAAAATTAATTTATTTTCTATAGTCTGCTAGGCCTTAGGGGCAAGGTTGCCTAAATAAATAAGCGTCCATGCTAGGACACCCTAAGATTTCGAGCTATGGTCTACTATCGCCATTTCATTATTATTAATTGAGATGAATTTGAAAGTATAATACAAAAAAAAACTTCCCAGTGTAGAAGAGTTTGTTATTTTTATTGAACTCTAATATAAAATGGCAGCGCTGACCAAACAACGTTATTTAAAAAGGGTTCTAGGATGACTAAATTAGCAGTGTATATATTTTTCAATATTTTCTCTATGACTTCCAGCTGCGCACCACAGGTTGTCAAATCTCAAGCATACTTTTTTTGAAACGCTAATTCGCGCCAATTACTAACCCCTACTCTTTAAAACTACCCTCAATCGGCATCCATCAGATGTCAATGGCAGGCTATAAAAAATAAATAAAATATCAGATTGTGTGGATTCCGGGAGTCTCGGCGCAATAGATTAGCGCTGGGGTGCCGTAAAGAAACAATTTTCCGGCTTTCCCGCCAGGGGGAGCCACGCTTATGGAATACAGAGACATGATAAAAATGCGATATTATGTCTAAAACCCCTCTCGTCCCTCCAGACGCTGTAAGACATTGATTTTGTTATTTTTATTTTTTGTGAGAATTTTTATACTTTTTTATTCTGACAGGATGCGTGTAGCCGAAGATCGATCGGAGTGACGGATATTTGGAGAGGCCTATGTCCAACAGTGATCTGTTGATAATGAAGATTCTTTGTGAGATCCTGGACCCCAATTCTCATGCTCGTGACATTATACGACATATATCACTAAAACATAGTTTTTTTGTATGGTTTTCAGGTGTTTTCCGCCATGTTTTCAAAATATCACAAGCACGAGAATTGGGGTCCTGATGTTAGCGAGAACATTATCAGTATTTCTTTTTCGATGGGCTTGTTCTTGGCTTCGAATCGAATCCTAGAGTTCAGAAAAATCCTACGGTGGATCAAGCATGCCCAGATATTTAACTCACTTTTCATCATTAGCATTTACCTGCTCCTTTTCCCAACATCTAGCGTCGGCTCTCCTTGCTTTTTCCACGCTAGGGGCTTTAGTGGTTTCCTGTTTGATGTTTTTTGAGTCAGGTCTTTTTGGACTTTCCTTAGCCAGGTGGCTGTATAATTCAGTTTAGCTTTAAACATATTCATTATTGTTATTGGTCTGTCCTTGTTATTATTATTTTGACTTACAACATGACTTCATTCAGCCTCATAATTAGGTATATACCCCTTTCTTTAATCTATTATAATTGCTTTTGCTAAATGTGTGATAAGTACTATGTTCATTGCCAATCTCTTATAATGTTTTGTCTTTTTTTTATTAAATAGATCTTGTGTTAAGTGTTCAATAGTGTGTTAAGTGTTAATTTTGTAAATAAATAATTAATACTACATTAGGACAGAAACTAAAATATAACTGAAATGTTGTGCTCTATATTGATCAATCAATAATAAATTAATAATTAGGTTTAACATTTTCTGTTACTAATCATGCAATTCTTTATTTGCTTTAGTGAGTCATCTAAAAACTATCTCATAGCAATAGAGCCACGGTTAATGTAGACTTTCCTGTTCCTAATATCTTGTGAGCTTTTGTGTAGAGAAATTATCGGACGGCAAACAAAACTACCATGTAATTTCAAACAGAACATTTTATTGTTTAATCCGTTCAGAAAATAAAATTATAAAATAATCACATTGACATACAAGATGGACGTACACCAAATAGCATATTAATAGATATACATTTACGAGTTAGATTTAAGAAATTAAGTTTCAAACATAAGAAACCTACCACGTTGTTTATTCTAAAACCTAACTTAGACATGATCAACTACACAATTTTAATGTTAAAACTCATATACAGACAAAAATAACTAATTTTAGTTTAATAAAATTAAATGTCCCAAGTCAACATAGCGCGGATGTCTTCGGACAATGCTGGATGTTAACAAAATGGGAAATAATAATATATAACACAAACAAAACAAATCAGTCTCAACGCCCAAAAATATCCCTTAAAAATTATGAAACAACCTTGGATGTACAGATTACAATCAACGGCAAAAGTTGTTGCACAACTACAGCTATAGACTCTTATATCATTCAGAATAAGAGTCACAAACTGTGAAGCATGTGCAGCTACTTCTGCTGTTGACTGTACACGTGGTAGCCACGCGCGAGATCGGACCGAACTAAAGGGACCAAGTATATGATTCAGTCAGGTATTCCTCGTACAGGACTAAATTTAGTGCGCACCAAATGAAAGCACCAAAACTATTCTCTGAAGCGCACTAACGATATATAATCGAGTATGGGATGGTATAATGGAGTATGGGAATGTTCGTAGATGGGCATGGATGGATAGACTTATTTCTTTATCTTTTTTTGAGGTTTTAAGTATCAGGAATGCAGAGATGAACTGAAAATGTATTATACTACCTAGCTCATTAATCATTTAATATCGGTTCAATTTATTTCTAAGTTAAGTGAATCAAGTTATAAGCTTCTGGTAGCTTAAGAATGATGCAATTAGGATAATTGAAATTTTCAACTTATGTCATTACCTATAAATTTATTATTTTAATAAGCTTTATATTACTGTTAAGTGTTAGTGCGCTTCAAGGCATGGTTTTGGTTATTTAATTTGGTGCGCTCTAAATTTAGTGCCCTGCGAGGAATACCTGCCCTGAATTACTTTAAAACATTCAACATGCAATGTACAAAAATACAGCAATAAACGTAATTATCTTACTTTAGAGTTACTGTATCATATTATATATTTAAGAGAGGAGAAAGGGGAGAAATTTATCGTCGTACTCGGAACACAGTCAACGCCACCACTAATTTTTATTATCTGTAGAAGCAACTAGTTTTCTATTTATATAACGCACATACATATATATAAATATATATATAGCGTCCGATAGTTCGCCTGCGTCGGCGGCTTGGTCTTCAGAACACTTCAATAGTTGTCAGAATCGTTCAATTAAATTAACTATCTCTTTCACTATAGAAGAGAGAAAAAGAGATATTTCTTGTAACTGATCGACTTCTTTTATATCTTGACCAGATAACTTAAATTACAGACGTATAGGAGGAAATAACGATTTTTTTACCATTGTTTCCTACCAAACCCCTGTACCCGTTCCTGCCCCGCAAATATAAACTTTACCCCTGTCTACCCCATAAGTATAAAGTGTACCTCTCCTTACCCCGCAAATATGAACTGTACCCCTTTTTACCCCATAAGTATAAAGTGTACCTTTGCTTAAACCGCAAGTATAAACTAAGTTACCCGGTCATGACATCTATCGAAAGGCCCGGAGAGGCCCCCGCCGCGGCGCAGGCGGCGTCAGACATTCATTACACCTAGCGTATACTGCATACGTATTTTTGTTTTCACTAACTAAATCGTATTCTCGTGCTTCTATCCCATAGTAACGTAATAGATCGGCGATTATAACTATTTACGTACATGTTTCATTTCCTAGCCAAAACAATAACACTCTAGCATCTACCACCGTAAATCAATTACAATAATTTAAAATTCTTAAGTAATCCTTATTATCTCACTTAGGCAAGTTAAAGTTGTATTTTTACGTATACTTCGTTTTCGAATAGTTTTTTTCAAATACATCTAATTAGGTTTATTCTAAGCTCGGAACGCGTAGCTAAGTATGGCGCTGGTGTCGGGTGTGCCCTGACAAACAGGTCAGGATCATTTACTCACTAACGTTATTAGTATACACAAATTACAATCAACGTTATACGTATGTTTTTTCAATCGTATACATAAATTCCGGTGCAAAACAATTTGAATATCGGCGCTAATATTCATAGTGAAAGTTCGCGTCTGCGAACGAATGGTTGGTCGCACCCGTTCTCACCCCTTCACTGTAACTGTCGTTGACAGATGCAAAGAATTTAAATTTCGAATAGTATCGATTTGTTTTTTACAGTGCTAGAGGTTGGCCAATTGCAAAAACGAAGATTTGTTCTAAGGGAAAGTTAAACCGCCGGCGAGAGGGGCTCTCTCACCGGGGCACAAACAAAGCTAGGGAGGCGGTTATTGGAACTAGTATGCGAGCACCCCCTTTTGGACTTCGTTTTTGCAATGGCCAAACTAAGAGCAGGGGTGCACGAGATAGCTCGTGGTTGAGTTGGGTGCTAGCTGGGGATCGCGCCTCTGAATGAGATGGGACTTGGTGTAGGGGGTACTCACGACGTCCGGGGTGGATGCGCCGTCGTGGCTGGAGTCGGGCGCGGAGCGGGGCTCGCCGTTGGAGTCGGGCGGGCGCGCGCTCTCCCGCTCGTCGATCACCAGGTCGATGGGCATCTTGCCCTTCAGACAGCTGATGTAGCGGTGGCAGAAGTTGTCGCACAACTCGTGTACCTGCGCAACAACACGGCCTTGTACTTTCTGCTCTTGGATGTATATACAACATTAAATTAGCGCCTTCAAAAGAAGAACGTACACTATTTTAAAAAGGGCGGCAACACATTAGCGGTCTCTCTAATTTCGCGGATGTTGATTACTTTCCATCAGATGACTCGCTTGCTGGGTTGTCGTCTCTAGCATAAAAAAATGGCTAGGTATACAGCCGCCGGCTTCTGGATCAAAACTTCTTGCTCTTAATGCTTAATAGGTTAAAGATATTTACTATGACAAGGATCGAGTTGTCAGTTACAACGTAATCTTTACTATTACAGAGATCGGGCGGTCACTTACGATGTAAACTATACTATTTCTGAATTGAGACTTTGAAGTTAAGCACGACTTGAGCACAAAGTTTGACATTTGAAGTATGTCTCAACTGTCAAAATTCGTGCTCAAGTCGTCGGCCCACAGAGAGTATGTAGTCACTTACGACGTAAATCTATGCAAGTATAACTTATAATGGGTATATTTGGACCTTGATCTAGGATTTGGCAAGTCTAATCTATGTGGAAGGGGAAGCCGGTTAAATGGATTAAGCTAAATTTATATTTCTTTCTCTTTAACACCAATGAGTGAACAACGAAATTACGGGACACCTGATGATAATCAGGTTGGTACCGTAATCTGACAACCGTTTATGTTTTTGTATTTTACGTTCGTCAATTAAGAGACAAAGTGGAAATCATTACGAAATGAAACAATACAATTCAATTAACAATAAGTAGTTACAACATTTATATGTTGTACATTTACGTCTGTACTAGAATGCCGGCGGCTGCAGTGTGTAAGTCATTACCTACGAACATTAACTGCTAGAAACATTGTTCAAAATCTTATTAAATCTTTGAAATTGTATTCATCAAGTTTATTATCAATAAGCCTGTAAACATTAAACGTAAGCTTTGTCCTTTCAATTAAGGTGACGGGTAGGGCACACTAGCGACGCCAATCGATTTTATTTTTTAGCTACTAAACCGGATCTATTTTAAACAATCTCGGGGTTACAACCTCTCGGCAAACACTGCCCTACCCGTCCCCTTAACTCAAAATACATCATGATTTCAGCGATGTAGACAAAAATGTAAATTCATTCGAATGCAGAGTATTTAAATATGGGAATCGAACCCGATTCATTCAGAATGTCTCTCTACAATGAGGCAGAAGTGCTAAATCAAAAAAAAAAACATAAGAATTGAGTAACATGCACAGTTTAAAATCTAAACAACCTGTCAAAATGTAACAGATACACAAATAAAATCAATCCGGGTGAACACCTAACTGTCAGAGCGCCAGGCGACCTCCGACCACGGACAAAGGGAACGCATCGCAACTGCCTCACGCACTTCAACAAAAACTCACAACGAATCGTAAAAACAACACGAAACTCGTATTTTTTTGTTTCATTCGATAAAATACGACCCCCAGTGGGCCCGTATTAATTTTGTGCTTCGGCCTTATAAATTTTCATAGGCATAATTAGCTTAGAAATTAACATAAGGCAATAAAAAGACTAACGAAATTTTTAGTCTGAATTTACACGGAGAAAATGTAATAAAACTCTGGCAGGTGGAGCACGGAAAAAAATCGAACACGACTTCGATTTGGAAATAGAACGGCGGAAGCGGAAACAGCGCTAACCGTTGACAGCTAATTATGTCTTCGGGATACTAATTCTCTAATCGACAGCTTTTTCCCAAGTTCGGACGCACGCGCCCGCCACTACAGTTTGTTTATCATAATTTGAATTTTACAACCGACCGTTGAAATTCATATTTATGACTGTGTGAATTTTATTGACACTAGAACGCGTAAACGCTACCGCCCGGCGGTTTCCGAGCATTGCGCTGTCAATGTCAAAATCGTGATTGAGAGTGCTTTTATAAGCTCACGAATGACAGAGTAAACACACTGCTCCGAATAAAATTCGTCTCTAATCCGGCTCTCAGTGACGCCGATACTATTTTCGATTTTAGTGACAGCCGCTAAGATTTGACATCGTAACTCTTCGGGGATTCAAATTTGGAACTGTCTCCTTAGCGAGTCGTAAGGATGTAATGTTGACCCGTCTCGGGACAACTTAAGCCGTGCGCCGTCGCCCAAAGAGTTATACTCGTTTGAAAAATGTCGCTTTGATACAACGTTGTTTAGTTTAAAAGTAATGCCTTTAATGAGATATTACGGCATTCCGAGTCGGGTTCGGGGCGATTATCGTTCCGAACATCAAACTCTTTCCAGAAATTTAAATTTGGAATGAGCGACTCACGGATTGAGATATGGAGTGTTTCTGAACGAATACTTTTTATTTAAACTGGGAATGAAATGTGATATAATGGCGGTACGTTGACGTATAGACGTTCACTATTCGAATGGCTGTCATTCTTTTGATTTTTGGACTGGGAAAGCTACTTAGGTTTTTTTCTGGACGTTCGATTTTTGAAATGCGTCTGGTTTGTATTTCGCTTTAATGTTCGCGCGAGTGTTTTGAAAGTTTTTAAGTGTTGAGGTGGGTCGTTGCCAGCGGCGGCTGCGTGGGCGCCGGCGATTCGCGACTAAAAGGGTTTTTCTCCGCTAATGCCGCCGTGGGTGTGACTAGGTGCGTAGATTGAAACGTTTATTTTACATTAAACATATCTAATCAATCTTCGAAATGCAAGATCAAGATAAGGAGCTCGTTAGAAATTTAAATTTTGCACTTGATTTTAATTGATTTGAATGTAAACGGCGTTTAAAGGTTGTTATCAAGGTAATAAATATACCTAAGACGGTATTTTTCAATTGATATAAGTTTCGTTGAATACTTATTCAATAAACATAGCGCTTTAATCTTTTCTGGCATCAGAATCAAAGGCATTTTTTATTTCACTTTAATATTTCGTATCAAATAATACAAGCATATTTCATTTCGCAACAAAAAAGCTCTTTGCTTTAACAGATGGTAGATGATAAGGTCGAAAATATAAAAAAAGATTACTCAAGAAAATTACACGAAAAACAATACACTATCATCTCAGCTTTTAGAGTGATCTCAAATCTAAAATGCTTCGCTAAAAAAAACAAGTTAATTGCAGCAAAATGTCGGACTTTTACATAAGTATGCTAATACGCACATAAGCGCGCATATAATTATATGCGCGTATATGCCGGTCGCATCTCGCGCATATTTGGCCGACATTCGGAGCGAAGTGTTGCCAGGCTCAACGGAAAATGAGAGATATCACCTACTTTTGTTCTTTGGTGTATAAAACTTGACTTTTTGAGATTTATCAAAAGTTTTAGAACGAATTACATATTGTTGTGATGACCAATTTTGTGAAATTTAATATAATGATCTATTTTTCTACGCTATGGTTAATCACTTAATTATATTTAGTTTCTGGATTCATCGATGAAGCAGTTAGAATACTAACTACTTAAGATTCACTTAACATCACATCGATATTACGCGTACCGTAACAGTAACACAGTACAGTACCGCACAGTAACTTTTGTCCATGATGATTTAGTAATTGTTATATGGTTCGGCTTAAAGGAGATTTTGGTATGATATCTAAAAATCACGAAAAATTTAATCCCCTAATATGTTACAAAATGATGTCTAAATCTCCAAAAAGGTAACAACAATAACTTCCTTGCAACACTGGATCGAAGACTGGCCGGATTCCTTTACTTTTTTATTTCGATTTGAATATAGGAATCAACCGGTCGAGCCCACATTCAAATGAGCGGATTGGTCTCACCTCACAACTTTGTGATTTTTAATTTTCCCTCATTATTATACAAATATTGGGCTTAATTAAGATAGTGTAAGTAAACATGATCGTATAACTTGTTTCTTTGTTTTTAAGTCACTTTTATAATCGAATACTATTTGTTATTTTACAAGGTAGGTAATCCTTTACCTTGATTTTCTTTGATATCGGTAGCTTCAAATTATTTTAATAAAGTCCTCGCCTCCAAATAATTCCCGTGAAAAGCCCGCTTCAATCGCCAACACACAAGGAATCTAAAATTTTAGTTCCGTATTTTGCCGCGGCACGGGAGTTCGTTCGTGGCGCATATTACATTATTGTTTTTTTATAGATAATAGCAAAGGAAACTTCACCTTAATTTGGACTTAAGTTTACCTATACGGGGTGAGTCAACTAAAGAATTAAAAAAAAAACATTTTTTTATAGGAAATCAGAGACATATTTTTGACAGCAGAAAATTTAACGGTAGACATTTTTCAATAAATCTGTTTAAGTTTTATATAGATTATAAATTATGATATAACAAAAAATAATTAGTAAATTTGTGGACCGTTGTGTTCAGGCCACTATTTATCGATAGATTACAAAGAGGAATGACCTACATTTATACCAACGTAACAAAGTTAGGTGCAACGATAATGTGAACCTATCCAATTACTGGAATAGTGATCACTAATGTCGAATTAGCGGTGTTGTCTAATGCGTCATTATCTATTGAATTAATTTATTATGTTAGCTACTAATCCTATTAATGGACTTAGTGCGTTAAGTGATCTTCAAAATGTGAAACACTATCTTTTGCCCGCGGCTTCGCTCACGTTACAAAGAGACATAAAGTAGCCTATGTTACTCTTCATCCCTTTAACTACTTTGCCGTGAAAGACGGAAAAATAGACAGACACACACACTTACACATTTATAATATTTGGGTTAAATCCTACTACAAGCATAAGAATGTTTCGCGGTTGAAAGATAAGGTAGTATTTGATAGGTGGCATATGAGCAGACGGATCACCTGATGGTAAACGATTGCCGCCATGGATGGCAACACCAGTGGGCAAGTGACAAGATAAGTTCGCTGTCAAGGTTTAAATACCCCCTTCTCTCGGATTTGGCCTCTGTTGCCCTCACATTGGGCCTTTGGTACCCTTACATTGGGTCTCTGGTACCCTCACAATGGGCCTTTGGTACGCTCACTTTAGGCCTTTGGTACCCTCGCATTGGGCCTTTAGTACCCTCACATTGGGCCTATGGTACCCTCACATTGGGCTATTGGTACCCTCACATTAGGCCTTTGGCACCCTCACATTGGGCCTTTGGTACCCTCACATTGGGCCTTTGGTACCCTCACATTGGGCCTTTGGTACCCTCACATTGGAACTCGATTTTGGACCATGATCCGAGGTTTGGTAAGGTAGTTACAATGACGCGACTGCTGTCCAACCTGCAACTCTTAGACAGGGAAACCAGACCAACTGGATCACGGTTACACGTTCAACAATTATCGGTATAGTTTGAAGATCTTTTGACGACCCGCTTGGAACAGTGGTAGTGAATGCTGCTTTTGGTCCAAGGGTTGCGGGTTCGATCCCCACACAGTACAAACATTTGTGTGCATGAACATGTCTGTTTGTATTGGTCTGGGTGTTTCTATGTATAATAAGTAAAATATTATATGTATATATTTGTAATCCCACTGTTGATTCTGATATCCGTAACACAGGTGCTTGAGCTACCTATCTCGGAGTCAGATCAATGTATGTGATGTTGTGAAATATTTATTATTTCTTAATTATTTATCTTAAACGTGCTGATGAATAGGTTATTATCGATTTAACCCCACGCAAGTCTCTTGCAAGTACAAGTACTATAATTCAAAATTGCTCCACCTTCAGTAGCCATTATAAAAACCGTTATTAAAATGCAACAGATCCAAAAAAGCTTGTGTCCACTTTTTTTTCATATTTTGTTTCTAACTCGTAAACGTTATCTGGACAACGTGGCTAAGTGATTTACGAGCCAGGTCGGATTTGTTGGTTTACGCCGGACTCGAACCCGGGACGCGCCGTTTATGGCGCTTTTACAACCTTTATACAACTTGGAACGTTGGATTAATATATTTCGTTACGCGACACGGAGTTTAAAAAACTAACACTTTTAATTGGTGTTTAATTAAACACTTTTACTTTAGTGTGCCATTTGCATTAGGTTCAAGATATGGCTTTTGATAATCAGCTTTTATTATTGTATTAATAAAACTTTTTTTTACCACCCTGTATAGATGACGAAAGTGCTTGCTATCTACACAATTTTTTTACTAAATAATAGTTGAAGACACATTCGTATAAAAAAAAGTTTTTAATAAATTAAAATTCGAATTAAGAATATTGTATTCTACAAATAACGCCGTCTTTAGGATACATTTTTCAAAGTTTTTTTCTTATTCTAATATCTTAGCCAACCAAAAACTAAAAGACGTCTATTGGGCCAGTATCACATCGTTCGATTTTTAAAACACCAAGTTATATACAGCACCCAAGTGACCGCAGGAATCCGTCCTTTAATCATTATTAGGGTTCATTCGTTGACCACATAAAAAACCTTCGGCTGACCAATCAGAGCGATGGAAATGAAAGGACTCCATATTACGATACGGGAGTTTGCCTTGCCACAGTGTAGCCGTAGGTAGTGGGACAAATCGAAATTATTCAATTACTACGAGTTAGTAACTGTCGTAGCATTGTTCGTAGCACTATCGCTAGTCGTAGAACTACATATAGGACATATTTACCTTTATTTAAAGTTCTGGATTCGGTGACAATGGCTTTAGATAGGTACAAATGCTGTTCAATACTTATACTCACTTCTTATATGGTAATGAAATGAAAAATAATTTATTAAAATCTTTATTATTTAATTCAATCTTTTTTATACATATATGAGAGATGGCAGACGAGCAGACGGATCACCTGATGGTAAACAATTTCGCCGCCCATGGACGCAACCAGTCCTTTCGGCAAGTGACAAGATAAGTTCGCTGTCAAGGTTTAAATACCCCCTTCTCTCGGATTTGGCCTCTGTTGCCCTCACATTGGGCCTTTGGTACCCTTACATTGGGTTTCTGGTACCCTCACAATGGGCCTTTGGTATGCTCACATTGGGCCTTTGGTACCCTCGCATTGGGCCTTTAGTACCCTTACATTGGGCCTATGGTACCCTCACATTGGGCCTTTGGTACCCTCACATTGGGCCTTTGGTACCCTCACATTGGGCCTTTGGTACCCTCACATTGGGCCTTTGGTACCCTCACATTGGAACTCGATTTTGGACCATGATCCGAGGTTTGGTAAGGTAGTTACAATGACGCGACTGCTGTCCAACCTGCAACTCTTAGACAGGGAAACCAGACCAACTGGATCACGGTTACACGTTCAGCAATTATCGGTATAGTTTGAAGATCTTTTGACGACCCGCTTGGAACAGTGGTAGTGAACGCTGCCTTTGGTCCAAGGGTTGCGGGTTCGATCCCCGCACAGTACAAACATTTGTGTGCATGAACATGTCTGTTTGTATTGGTCTGGGTGTTTCTATGTATTATAAGTAAAATATTATATGTATATATTTGTAATCCCACTGTTGATTCTGATATCCGTAACACAGGTGCTTGAGCTACCTATCTCGGAGTCAGATCAATGTATGTGATGTTGTGAAATATTTATTATTTATTAATTATTTATCTTAAACGTGCTGATGAATAGGTTATTTATCGATTTTACCCCACGCAAGTCTCTTGCAAGTACAAGTACTATAATTCAAAATTGCTCCACCTTCAGTAGCCATTATAAAAACCGTTATTAAAATGCAACAGATCCAAAAAAGCTTGTGTCCACTTTTTTTTCATATTTTGTTTCTAACTCGTAAACGTTATCTGGACAACGTGGCTAAGTGATTTACGAGCCAGGTCGGATTTGTTGGTTTACGCCGGACTCGAACCCGGGACGCGCCGTTTATGGCGCTTTTACAACCTTTATACAACTTGGAACGTTGGATTAATATATTTCGTTACGCGACACGGAGTTTAAAAAACTAACACTTTTAATTGGTGTTTAATTAAACACTTTTACTTTAGTGTGCCATTTGCATTAGGTTCAAGATATGGCTTTTGATAATCAGCTTTTATTATTGTATTAATAAAACGTTTTTTTTACCACCCTGTATAGATGACGAAAGTGCTTGCTATTTACACAATTTTTTTACTAAAAATAGTTGAAGACACATTCGTATAAAAAAAGTTATTAATAAATTAAATTTCGAATTAAGAATATTGTATTCTACAAATAACGCCGTCTTTAGGTTACATTTTTCAAAGTTTTTTTCTTATTCTAATATCTTAGCCAACCAAAAACTAAAAGACGTCTATTCGGCCAGTATCACATCGTTCGATTTTTAAAACACCAAGTTATATACAGCACCCAAGTGACCGCAGGAATCCGTCCTTTAATCATTATTAGGGTTCATTCGTTGACCACATAAAAAACCTTCGGCTGACCAATCAGAGCGATGGAAATGAAAGGACTCCATATTACGATACGGGAGTTTGCCTTGCCACAGTGTAGCCGTAGGTAGTGCGGACAAATCGAAATTATTCAATTACTACGAGTTAGTAACTGTCGTAGCATTGTTCGTAGCACTACCGCTAGTCGTAGAACTACATATAGGACATATTTACGTTTATTTAAAGTTCTGGATTCGGTGACAATGGCTTTAGATAGGTACAAATGCTGTTCAATACTTATACTCACTTTTTATATGGTAATTAAATGAAAAATAATTTATTAAAATCTTTATTATTAAATTCAATCTTTTTTTATACATATATGAGAGGTGGCAGACGAGCAGACGGATCACCTGATGGTAAAAAATTGCGCCGCCCATGGACAACCAGTCCTTTCCCCTTCCCCCAATTGGACCTCCGATAACCTCACTCACACGGCGAAACACATACATTTATTACAAGATAAATAAACCTTTACCTATATAAAACTTCTAGACTAGATTGACTGCAAAGATCATCATTAGATAAAGCGACATTATGGGTGCATTTTTCTTTAGAACATTAAACGTTAAATACTTATTGTAGATATCTGCAACTGTTTGAGGCAAGGTTTTTATATGATAGATGGCAGACGAGGGCCGCCCATGGACATCATTAGAGTCACTAGTGCGCCTACCTTTTCTCCTCCCCCAATTAGGACTCGGGTATCCTCACTCACTCAGCGACACGCAGCGCAGACGCTTCTCCACGCTGGTTTTGTTGAGTGTAGTTACCTATTCTGTATGTACTATCATTACTGCACTGTGGCACTGCCCGCGGCCATGTTTAAAATATTAAAAGCATAAATCAAAAACGTTATTGGGTATTTTAATGTAAATACGATCGGTCGGCTGCGTTCGGATACGTGGACGTTTTTCTATTGCTACTTTTGTGATTATTTCATTAGATAGGTATTCGGAAATGTAGACTCAACTTGATAGGGGATAAGCAACCTTCTTATTTGGAAAATTAGATTCTATTTATTCTAAGTTTTGACGACCCAATTGGAAGTGGTAGTGAACGCTGCCTCTGATACAAGGGTTGCGGGTTCGATCCCCGCAAAGTACAAACATTTGTGTGCATGAACATGTTTGTTTGTATTGATCTGGCGGTTTACTATGTATAAGTATGTATTTACAAAAGAAAAGTATCATATGTACAACCTGTGCGGATAAAGAATGGGATCAGAAATGGCGGCGCATCTATTCACTTCTCGCTCGCATACCCACGAGTGCGAGTATAGACACAAATAGTGTGCGAGCGAGAAGTGAATAGATGCGCCGCCATTTCTGATCCCATTCTTTATCCGCACAGGTTGTATATATTTGTAATCCCACTGTTGATTCTGATATCCGTAACACAGGTGCTTGAGCTACCTATCTCGGAGTCAGATCAATGTATGTGATGTTGTGAAATATTTAAATAAGTGGCGCAATTTTAAATAGTTCAGTTCTGGTTCCAGGTTGATCATAAATAATAGAGTCCGACTTCATTGTAAACACCTTCAAGAGACTTATCAAGGCATGGCTATCGAAAAATTGTTTTTACAGTGTCAAGGATTCTCTACAGCAGAAGGATTAATTAATTTTAAGACTATTTGTTTTAATATAATTTCATTGACATAAGATTCATAATTCGTAATTTTTTAAATGTAGATTTTTGGATTTATTAATGTTGACGTACTTACAACCTGTGCGGATAAAGAATGGGATCAGAAATAGCGGCGCATCTATTCACTTCTCGCTCGCACACCCACGAGTGCGAGTATAGACGCAAATAGTGTGCGAGCGAGAAGTGAATAGATGCGCCGCCATTTCTGATCCCATTATTTATCCGCACAGGTTTGTACTCTTTATTATTTGTAAGATTTTAATGTAGATACTCGTATTTTGATTTCATTTTGTCAACATAATTTATAATTTAAAATGTTTTAATGTAGATACACCTGAAAAGGTAAACTTTAGCTGGTGTTCTGTTAAAACCAATATTACTGCTTATGATGTACCTAAATTTATATCTACCTAAATTTATATCTTTCAATCATTCAATTAATTCATTCATTCTTCATTCAATAGATCTGAGTGGAAAAAAATTAAGGAGGTCTATACCAATATGGCAGAAAGTGGGCTGAGATGATAATGATGATGAATTTTAAAATACAAGATCGTATCTATTATACCAAAGTTTGGTAATCAAAAATAAAAAAAAAATAGTATGTGTTCTATCAATTTCAAAATGAAACTCTGATTGTTACTATTGAAAAGAGTACCTACATATCTCCTTGGTTTATTACAGTTTTCTACTTAGTAGAAATTGTATAGTCCAGAATATTCAAAAGCTTCGTAACTTTGAGCCACACGTCATGTTGTTGTCTCTGTCATATATTTGACTTCAAAAGTAATAGCAGACGACTAAGAATCTCCCAAATTGAAAAACTTTTGATTGGGGCGTTCGTGATTTAATTCTTATTACAACGCCTTATAGTTCATATTTCAATGGGTGTATCAGAACGTGACTATATTTACTAGGCGGTAACAATTTAATTTTTTTTGTGGATCAGCAAGTTACTATCAATTTGTGATATTACTTTTTATCAAAGAATTACATTTCAATAAAAATTCAAAAAACGATCGCACAGTGGGCTTTTCAGAAGATTTTTTCTCAAAAATCCGGACAATTATAATAAAAAACGAAAAAAGTGCACTTAACGAGATCTCATTGAGCCTTAGCGAGTTTTTTTTATTTTTAATTATTATAAACTAGAAAAAACATCACCTGTGAATAGAGTGTAGTGGAGCGGAAACGGATCGGGCTAACGGTGTTTTTTTTTATTCCGTCGACAAAAACCGTAGACAAGATAAAGCGAACGCGTATAGGATGTGGAAGGCAAAAACCGAAGCGGCTTTTCGATAGATTCTAGAATAGCTAGAAACGGAAGTGTAGGAACAAATTAGGAGTAAGAAAAATTTACATTTGTCCTAAATTCTTTATTAAATAAGAATTATAATCATAATTCTTATGTTGCTTTTCAAGCTTACTTTTTTTTTTATTTGTTGATTTCAAGATTGAACAGGCATCTTCTAGGCGAACGCGTTACATTCTAGACTTCATCGCCGCTTTCCATCAGGTGAGATTGTGGTCAAGCGTTAGTCATTAAAAAATTGATCCACAGACTCTAGGTCCGTGCCTTTGTGTTTTCGTCAGAATCAACTTTCCGATTCCGGAGGTAGAATAACGTTATATTTATTAATTTTTTAGTATATTTTTTGTCGACATATATGTATAATACTTATACACAATTCAAAATTATATTTTTCATGTATGGATATTTGTAAGAGCCTATGCAAAAAAGTGCTTTTTGAATTTTGTTTGCTAGTTACAAAATTGTTTGTAGTGTTATTCGTTGCTCCACGAAAAAACATTATTAGAATTGTTATCTATATATATATATATGCACACATTATCTAAGCTTACACAGTCTATTTTTTTTTATTCGAAGTTCTGGGGAGCATTCGTTGCCGAGTGGTCACTGCGACCAAATTTGATCTATTGTAACCTCCGCTCCCACTTACAGATCGTCTCCGAGGCCCACGGCTTGCATAAACCGTATAATGGCCTTGGGAGCGATAGCCTTAACATCCTCCGGGCAGATGTGGTAACTGCCCAGAGTGCGGCTTCTTGGGTGCCCGAGGGCATCGCATTGACAAAGGACGTGCATGGGTGTCTCGTCCTCTGCTTTACAGAATCTGCAGGTGGGATCTCCGGCCAGCCCGGTTCTGGTGCCGTGCTTGTTTAGCCTGCAATGACCAGTATTGGTTCTTGTGAGGATGCTCAAGTGTCCGCGAGATAGCGCGAAGGCATCTTGCGTGTATTTGTTGGAGAATCCTGTCATTAGGTCTTGGCGTGTGCCTGACCTGTCGATCAAAACACAGTCTAGGTCTTAAATTGTAATGCTTACAGCCTCTATATTATTCAATGCTTCCAGTGAGGTAAAGTCTCCTTAGACCATGCTACGGTAATGTGACTTATGTGGCAATCCATTGAATGCGTTACATTATTTTATTTGTAAGAAAGAACATAAATATATTATTCGTTTTATACGCCTATTAAACATTCTAGCTACTAGGTAAAGTTATGTATGTTATTAATTTTTTGCCGTCTGATTGCAAATAAAACGATATTTGATTTACCGTTTTCTTTATATAGGCACAGGAAGTTTGCGTAAGAAAATAATAGACTTTAGTAGAACATTGTTCAACCCAAACCTGAATATTATTTATTATAGTTGCGCGGAATCGTGCGTTTGATTGCGAAATAAATATCATTAAATCCTGAGGAGCGATTTCGTCCAATCACAGCCCAGGGCGATATTTCGAATTTCGAGCGTGTGTTATTTTCTTATTTTAAACGGCTTTTATCTCGCCCTCCGGCCAGCGATTCGTACAGCGGTATCGCATTACAGTTCACTTGGTTACAGCTTTTTGTATTAGGCGTCTTTTTTCACCGAATCTACCGGTTCCTAACATACCGCCGACCCGCCCGGATATCTTACGGAATCCGCTGTGAGAACACATCGAGGTATCTCGTTTCTCGAGATCATTCGTCTCGATATAGACGTTAGTCAAACTAGTTTCGTTGAAACGTGACCATAATATTGACAAGTTAAATTAATTCTTCGCCGGGCGACACGGCGGACTCGTAAAAAACTATAGAGATTTGAATTTTATGCTACTAATTAATACGACTGCGCGCAAATTGTCCGATTTGACGGCGCGAGGCAAAAAGTCCTGCGGTCCCGTTAGCACGCAAGAAGCAGAACCGGCCGTCGCCCAAATGGGAGACGGCGAAAAACAAACACAACCCGACCGCTCCCATTCACACACGAACACCTGATCGCGTTCGAATCCGAATAGTTTTCGAAATTTAAAATTCGAACGCGAGGTGTCGCGACCGGTCCGGCCTGCCAGCCCCAACATCGATACGATATCTCGATTCGGGATCGACCGCTCGGATAATCGAAACGTTGTGTTATGTGATATTTACGAAACCTGTTCTCATGTCGAATGTATTCCGCTTTGTCCGTGGCTATAAAGAAAAATAAAGGTGTACTTACTTTTTCTAATTCTAATAGGTGAAACCGTAGTACTTGTATCGCTTGCACCATCTGTAAAGAAAGGGATACGTTAATGAACCGTGTAATTAGATGAAAGGCGTCTGTTAATGGATGTATGAGGTATGTGCGTATGAGGTTGAGGCACAATTGACAAAGCAAGTGAGCAACAATGGGCAGACGGAGTGCGTCGGATCCCTGCGGGTAGGGACGCGATGCTCATTCGGTTATTCGCTAGTTCAATCGAGTGATAAACTTCTCGATAACGAATCAGGTTGTAGATCACGCGTCGCATTCCATACGCAGATGGTATCGATTCATTGTTTGATTTTGTTCGGAGATCTAATCGGTTGGTTTTTTCAAATCGATATATATCTTGATGCTGTTTTAATAGCGCAATGATTTGTTTCTGATGGCCACTCGGACGCGGCATGAATTCTCTTACTTATCCTATTTCGGTTTTGATTGATGATTTACAATTGTGAGTGCATCTTAAGTTCAAATTCGAAAATAATATCGAGTTGGTAGCCGTGCGTTAATACGCTGTTGTGATGGATTAGTCGTTTTTGATTTTTTATTATGTGTAATTTGATGTGAATAATAATATGAAACTAGTCTTACTTCCTGCTTCAATTACGGTTGAAATGCAATTTAGATTCAACTAAATGTGATATTGGAAGAGACTGCTTTAACACGTAGTAGGAATAGAATTCAAAAGCAATTTTGTTGATGTTATCATCACATTGATTCTTTATAACGCCGAGGCGTGCTCCATTCCACACAATGATCACAATCATCACGGAACACGAATAGAGAAAGATAATAATCAAGTGACTGAAACGAATGTCATTGTTAACAAAACTAAAGTAATGATTAAAGAAAAACAACAGGTACTTTGAATTGTAATCCTAAGTACCAAGACAGCATAACTAGCGAAGAAGTAAGAACTAATTACATGCTGGGTTATCGCTTAACAGTTACATACTACGAAACTATCACCCAAAGTTTGCGTACTAAATGAATATAGAAGAGACCTACCAGGAGACCGTAATGTCTCGAAGCTGCTATCAATTAAGCCAATACTGATACGTGAACTCGAACTTCTAAGTAAATTCCAATAGTGTTAGAAATTAACGCTATTTACAGCATTAATAATTGTGAATATCTACCAACATTGTATAGTATAGTTAGTATAATGTTTGTACTAAATCTCTATCGAAGTACCAGGAGAGCATAAACTCCCGGAGCTGTGATATCAATTAGGCAGTAGCGAGCGCCACCCCCGCTGTTTGCGCAGACGCGTACACGGCCGTTGACACAGGCCTGATAAAAATATGTTTGACTAAGAACACACTTGCCACCAAACTTTGTTTGCCCAAGGGATATCAGCCTCTTATGGGCCTGTCGACAAATTCAATGCAAATATCAGCGATAAAGAGGATACAGTTTAATCGTAACGTTTCAAAATCCTCTCGTGATACTTTTTATTGGTCTGAATCTTGGAAATACGAAGATAAGGAAATAGAAGCAAGGGTTTTTAAGTTAACAATCTTATAATCTTCGAATCTCGAAAACATCATTGAGTACTGAATACATTACAGCTATAAGTAAAGTTGAGCTGAGATAATAAGTAAACATAAAGAAGCTACTTTAAGAGTAAATTCTGTGTAAAGAACTTAACAAGATAACGACATGATCTAACGTTGTGACGCAAGGGTCAGCAGACGCGAGCTAAGCTGTTGTAACCCAACAGTTATCAGTTACTAATGACTGCAGTCTATTTGTCGACGCTACTGCTGCCAGCGACAATGTTTGAGGGAGTTTAATGCCTCAAAAGGCTGTGACAATCCAAACACAGATGTGACGTGAGCAAACAGCCCCGAGCTCGCCGTCAGCCCGTAACCAATCCAACGCAGCGAGCGGGTCAACAAATACACACTCTATTGGTTTTTAAACCACAAAACCATAGTTTGTTTGCATTTGATACTCTTAGCGCACATTATAGCTGTTTGTATAAAGTAACACCAGGTTCAACGCTCTTGTATAAAAGGAATTATTTAAGGAGCTCCCCAGGGGTCCAATTTAGGTCCTGAATTGTAATTCCTTAAAAAGTGTCACATGTAACGAAGAAGGGCGAATAAGCAAGTCCGAGATAAAAATAAAGTTGAGATCACAAAAGCTCCTAAATTAGAGGCAAATCAACGAGCGCCACTTGAGGCAAAAGCCACGGATGACGTAACCGTGCGCCGACACATTGCAAGCGAGCAATCTCCATTATCCCGCGGGACCTTGTTAAACAACAATAATGCTCCCTGGTGTTGAATGCGCCGTCGCTAACAATGACTCGATGTGCAAACATGAGAGAGAGCCAGACCTGTCAGATGGCAATACAAAAACAACTGCCTACGGCGACCGAGTAGAAAAAATCCACGACAATCTTCCGCCAACGAATTAAGGTCCAAATTCTTATAAAATTAAACTGAAATATTCAGCGTAACAAGTAAAAACATATGGCCGCACACGCGTACAAGTTTCTTATGAATATTTCAAAAAAGATCATTCCGGAATTTTAATTGAATTGAAGTAAATTACTCTCGTCGGTCAGGCATTGTGGCCCATCGGGTCCCAATGCGTCGTTATTAAATACAAGTAATTTGCGTCTCGTGAAATTATAAGTTTTATACGAAAGCTGACGTATAAAATACTTTATAGGGAATTTTGTGGCGACGACATACTAAAGAGGATTTGGCGTAAGGAAGTCAAGGGCTTTATCTGACCAATATTAAAATTTTGAATTTGTAAATGTCAGCTTTCTTTAAATTCATTATATGTAACATCTTATCTCATCGTATTTTTGTAGATTGATTTTATTATTTACTTAATTGTTCTTGTGAAGACGAAAACCCCAATGACAGCTATCAGTGATGTCTCTATATTATAGGCTTTTTTGTGTTTTGTGTAGGAATAGACGAACACTGGTGAGTTCATAATATATTTAATAAAATTATTTTAATAACAAACTTTATTAATGATAATCCTTTTTTTTGCTAATCTAAATCATTCTAACCATCAAAATAAGGAGACAATTTAGAAACATTTTCTAAACTGACTGGACCTTCTTCACTTGGACGCAAATATAGCCACTGCGCCATCAAAGACTACCTTGATGGCACAGTGGCCATGGACTAGACTCCATGATAAAACTTTGCCCTGTACCGGAGTCAAGAAATTTTCCTTCCTAACTTATCATTCTGGTCCACACCGAGTCTGAGACGCAAGACAAACATCTGCACAGTGGCACCGCGTGTCACTGCGGGACAAAAACGTCACGATATAATTTGGATCTTATTTTCGTCGGGTTTGCTCAGGGCCGGATGTCGCGGTCTTGTTTGGGCTTCTTATCTGCCAGGCTCGAGGAGTGCATGAATGACGCTTATCAGCCCCGCAGGTAGGCTGACATCTCAGTTTATGGCGTTACGGCTTGCGAGCTACTGTTTTGGTTCACTTTAAAAGACTTGAAGTAAGTTTAAACTCTGAATTCCTTAATCAGATGAAGTTTATTTGTATGGGAGCAATGGAAATGGCGAATGTCCGTTGCTGCTCTGACAATATCAGAAAGAATGCAAAAGTATTTGATTATAATCTTTAGTAAATTGACGAATTTTATTTCCCTTGAAAGGTAGGGTCAAATTGCTAGACCAGCCATTCGAGACTTCTCCAAGAATGGTGAAATCGAGCCTTAAGCTTATATTTTGATGGATTTTGCAATGATTGTTAAGTAGAATTTTGCTTTTCAGATGATTTAAGTACTGACCTACATTTATCTACTGTTAAGTAATCATTAGATGGCAATTTAACTTGTCACAGTTAATTTTACAAAAAAGAATTGACTCTCCAAAAAGCATTCTATAATTAGAAAACAATTCGCATCTGCTCATTGACACCGAAACGGAGAGGAATCAAACTCCTTGATGCATAACAAAACGGTCAACTTGTAACTTTAATTCGTCCAAAGTCAAACACGGGCTGGTCGCCGCTGCCCAGCAATTCGTAATGCCTTAGATTTTATTTGTTAAAAATCGGTTAAGTACCCGTGTCGAACGCGCCTGTGGGTGGCCGCCATCTTACTTTTATTATTTCACTTTTTGTCCGGCTAGCCGCGGGAGGCGCACCGTGCGATTCAACCTTTTTATGAGTGACAATATATATGTTTTTTAATCTCATTCCTTATTTTGTTATTCCGAGAAATATTTCTCGTTTACCTGCGGTTAATTTTGGTCAGCTCTTTAACTAATCAAGCCGTAAATTATGTGATCGCTCGGATCTGTAGTTCATCGTTTTATGGCGTATTAAACTGAGTATCGTATTTTATTCGGATCTTGGTTCAGGGAGTTGTAAACCTCCCTCTGATCACGACAACCTGGGGCTCTAAGGGTAAAGGTTACCCAAATGCAAACGGCCTTTATGTCAACCAGATTGTACGTACGTACGCACCAGGCCTGAGGGATACAACGAAACTGTCCCGTAATGCCCGAAAAAAGACCTATTACATAAAAACAAAAACCCCCTCAGCGCGTGTGAAAATTCGGTCGTTAATTCCATTGTAGGGCCTTTCGTTGTGATATGCGCATTAAGAAAAAATCACTGATTAATGGAAAACTTGGATTTTGTATGGAATTCACTTGTTCTTATTCTTAAGTTCTCAGTAGACCTCATGTTTTTTTCCTTGGTAGATATTTATTGGAGCTCAATGTTATGATCACATGTGTAATGAAACTTAAATGCTAAACGGTTGATGACGATTAATGGAAAAAAAAGGATACTTACTAATGAGTCGACCTCGGGGTCCGCTATATAATAAGGTTTTTCTTGGCGTATCTGAAAACAAAAAGAAAAACATTTTAGTATGCAACACAATTAAATAAGAGAGTATATGATAGAGGGGTGATCCAAAAGTCATTATATTCATAATCAGGTGAATTAAGACATTTGTTGGAATGGTAAATTGATCTACGTAAACCTCTCTATGTACTTCAGATTTAGTCTTCTTTATATGTTTACGGCCAGCCGCACACCAACTTTAAAGTTGTGAAAAATCGTGCTATTTATATATGACGTCTTTTGAAAACTTATCTAAGCCATACTACTTCAGGTTTCATCTTCCATTCACGGCCAGCCGCACGCCAACTTTGAACTTGTGAAATATAATGATATATTTGACGTCTATTGAATATTTATCTAAACCATACTGCATCAGATTTTGTCTTCAGTTTACGGCCAGCCTGCAAATCAACTTTTAACTTGTGAAAAAACAATAGACTTAAATATAGGTATTTGATGACTTTTGTATGACTTTAAATGACTAAATATTTTGTATGAACAATTAGTAAAAAGCATAATGTTTTGAATATAATGATGAGAGTGCCGGCAGATTGATGGGGGGCCGAGCGGTCCGCGCGCTTAATAAAATGCTCGTGCGCTTGGCTGCGCGCGCGCAACCATAGACTAAGCGAAACCACAGACGACGTGTTTTATTACTATTGTTCGTTTAATTGCTTATGACAGTCATTGTTTATGGACTAGTAGATGGCTTACTTTTAAAGAGATATTATTGGTTTTTTTTTATCAAATTAAAGAAATATAAGTATTACGGAATCATATTCGAAAGTCATATTATTTGATGTAACAATAAATGCGGAAAATAATTTAAAACAGAACATCTTGGCTCCAATAACAATTCCTTATACTTTGATGTTCTAGATGACGAACCCGAAGAAATCTCAGCACACCCAGACCCAGACCGAGAATCAGATCCGAAAGCTTTTGGACTCAAACGCCACCTTAGCCATTGCGCCATGTCAACAATAAAGTGTAACGAGTACAGATTAAACTAAATAAAAGAGAACAAATAATAATATCGAATTACGAATAATATTATCAGGGGAAAGGGGGGTTAAAAGGTTGACAGCGCACTTGTGATCCCACTAGTGTCGCGGGTGTCCGTGGGCGGCGGCAATTGCTCACCATCAGATGATTCCGTCTGCTAGTCTGTCATCTATCATATAAAAAAATACAGTCTCTTTTGTGTTCGTATCCACAAAACACGCTCCGATGTTATCTTCTGTACCTTTATTCTTTGGCCCGACTTAAGAAACACTTTTTTTCGACATTTAAACCGACTTGACCGGAAATGCGATACTATCATGCGTGCTACCCGCGGCGTCGGTTTTTTTTATTTTTGAACCTACGGTATATTGACACTGGCTACATTCATTATATTTTAGTTCAACTTGTTCCATTTTAGATATTGTTAATTATATCGCTATCTGGCGGCGGAATCGCTCATGTAAAATATGCTAGAAACATTCATACAACATACAATCGTTCGTATCTCATACAATGATGGATTCCATAAGATTTGTGCCAGATTACCTACAACTGGTAGCGATTTTCGGATCAACGTTTAGTCGGAAACTTGTAACTGCTTTGTATTTTTTTTCTGAAACAAAAAAACAATTCGCAACTCCAAATTTTGAACTTTATAATTGTCATGTCAAATGAGGCTAAATCTTTAATTTTCTCGTTCAATTTAAACCTAACATTTACATTTTAAATTTCACATCAAGTGCATTAACGTAAGAATAATGAAAATACAAATATATTCGAAAGTCTTGTACCGCACGTTTACAACTAACATCTAATTCATATTCCGAAACATAAAACTTTCTGTAGTCAAACGCAGACATTTTTATTGTAATTGCTATCTTAACTAACCCGGCGTAGAAAAAAGCTCGTAAAAATCTTTTAGGCAAGATAACAATCTCGCAGGCCGTCCATCACGAGGCGACGCATCTACGCCGTCAGTCAGTCAGTCAGTTAGAGATGAGTTATGGCTGCAGTGCCAAGTGCAAATAAATTAATTTGACAAAAACAACACGAATGACAACCCATCATTAAGCAACTGGCCACGGGGAGGAGAGTTTAAAAAAGGAATGACACAGTTTCTAAATCTGATTCTTTTCCCCAGTTTTGAACTGCGGATTCGAATTTTAAAATTTGGATGTCATTTGTCAGTTATTAATAAATTAAAAGAAAGTTACTGGGAGTTTAAAATACGAAAAAAAGGTTTTAATGAATACTTTATAAACTCAAAGATTTTGGTCGTAATCTAATTATGTTGTATATTTTTTATAATTTTTTTTTAACGAAAAATGCAATTCAGAAATAAATTCTTTAGCTTTACATAATTTAGTTATTAAATTAAGCCATTACATAACGTTAAAGCAGTTTCTACAAAAATCAGATGTAATCCTAAAGAGAACCAAATAGGTAAAAACCGGTGAGTCAAATAAAACCACTCGCTGTGATATTTACAATCTAACGTATGGGAATAAAGTTAATGAAATGTACGGAAAGAGAAAGTCGTCCACTCACTATCTCTATCTAAATTACCTTACAAAGTATAAACATCAACGTTTGAAATTAATCCCTTTTTGTCTCGCTCTAAGGTCATCTGATGATCAGCTGATGCGTTAAATGTCATCAGTAAAAAGCATATCCTAACAACGGACAAGTTAACTCTGCGATGTAAATCACAAGCGAATCTGCACCTTAGCTGAAGGTGATAAATGATAAAATTGCTTGACCTCCCTTCGAGCGCGGTTGCATTAAAATGTATGGATGCGATTATTATCAAGAAACCATAAATGTCGTATAAGACTTATTGATTATAAGGTGTAATTGACGTTTGGAGCCCTCAATTAAATTTACATGGTCCATTTCTAATAAATAATAAAAAAGGGCCCGGTGGAAAATTGGCTACAAAATTTCCGGACAAAAAAATTTCAGAAAACAAACATGAACATTTTAATGAATTCATTAACGTAGTATGATAACGTAGTTTACAAAAATCTTGAATTATAGCAAAGTCGCGTGCCATAATTAAAAATAAACACTCATTACTCGGGTCGTACGTGAAACTCAAGGTTTGACCCCTTAAATCACTCGGCCACTGTTCTCCGTTCATAAATCACATTGAAGTCCCAATTTGTAGTAATGTTTTGGCTAACTCGACACTTGTAATGAAGTTTAGGCTACAGTACCTAATACAAGTGGACTATTAAAATAAAAATCTGACCACAAAAAACTTAATTCACATAGAAGTGGTTCTGTACCATCTGTTACTGGGGATATGCACTATACTCATACATCCAGTAACAGATCGATTTACATATATATTTTTTAAATGTTTAATACGCTTTATGTGCATATGTTACTTATAGTTTGAGATAATGATTCTGAACATGTAACCAAGATCAAGTTGATTTGATTCTCTTATCTAATGTCGTCATTGACAGTACGTCATAATCCTAAATCTTGATCCAAGCATACCCTAGGCTCCAAAGCTTTGAATGCAACTGGAAATTAAACGCTGAGTAAGTGATAGATATTAGAAATAGTAAAAGCTTAAGAATAGGGCAGGTCGTGTTGGTAGCTCAAATGTACTGAACCCTAAAAAAGTAAAGTAGCAATATTTAATGACTCGTGAACAATGGATCCTATTGACATTGTGTTACACTACAGTGACTGTGCATATTTGGCATGACAGACTGTATAAGTATAATAATATTTAGCACCAACCAAATATACCGTTTGCCTAAAGGTTGTCTGTAAAAAGTCCTGCATTGTTGTGTTCTTTTAGATCTTACGTTTGTACTATTTTTTCACTAAATACTTATTGCATGTCCCTTATATATTTATCATATCGGATCCTATAAACACAACAAAGATTTACAAGAGTAATCAGTCAGGTCTATGAAATCTGCTCAGGCGAGAGAAACCACATAGTATAAACCCACCACCAGCGCTGGTGTTAGATTATCAACCCTCCGTAGGAGTCATTTAGCGGCCTAGGCGAAGTTTTCTTTCAAGGGTAAGCAAGGCTTTACATGACTTTGTTATCAGAAGAGATGTAGAGTGGAGACCCAGAGAAGCTACATAAGGGACCAGTCACCCTTGACGACGATGGGCCGATCAAAAGGCTACGTCAGTCAGTTTAAACTGGATAAAAAAGAGACACGGAGTTGTCAAAAACACCTGATGGAAAGCGATGTGGTCTAGAATGTTACGCTCGCCTGTTCACCCTAACCTTAAATATATCGAGATTATAATGATACCTAGGTGCAAACTATGTGATGCTTCACTTGATCTACATATAACAATATTGATCTCTGTACAATTTTCCCCAGTGGAAACTAAAAATCACAGACAGAACAGTGAGTCAAAAAATAAAGGCAGCTTAATAAAAAACACCGGGCCGCAATAATGACACTACCTACACGCGTACATAAAATCGACCGGAGACCGGAGGGCCGAGTAGCGGCCATCACGCCCACTGGGTAATAGCTATTATTCAACGGTGATCATTATTTGATACTACGATTGTTGTTTCGTATTGGCCGTGCTACGCTACGCACTGTGGGCCGAAGGTGGAAAAAGTAGGCACGATTTTTAGATTTTCATTTTTGTCTAGGTCGAGTTATTGTGTTTAACACAAATGTTTTATAAGTTTTCTTTTTAATTATGCTCCATAGATATAATATTTTGATAGAAAGAGATTCTTTTTTTATTATTTCTATTGTGGTTTTTTGCTCATAATTATGAGCAATAATCCTAATAGGATCAATAGTGAAGTAAAAGAACAGCGGCTGTTCCAAAGACCTCTGATATTTTTTTCTTTACCCTATTTAGTCCCTTAAGAAAACGGTTTATAAATAGAACTAGACTATATTAAATTTTATGCACAGATAAAGAAGTCACTCTGTAAAGAGGTTCATCAAGCCGCCTCCGGACTTTTTACCCGTTTTTAAGGCGATACAAAAACGATTACTATTGCACGTGCAAAACGGCTGATCGTATCGTAAAACTAGTATGTCTACGATCGCACTGTAAATGCAAGACATCAAGAGTTTGGTCCCCGAAATTCTTGGTGCCAGCCCGCAGTCGGAAATTGACATTGAATTTCACAAAAGATTTTCAAATTTCCTTTTTTTTCTTTCTTTCTATCTAATAGAAAGCAGTAACATTAAAGTAATTGTTGGTTTTTCACTCTGAATTAGAGTAACAACTTTTGTAGGCAAAGACATTTAATTGATCGCGCAGACTGCACTGTGTTTGCAAATTCTAATTAATTCAGTCAAAATTATTTCACTGTTATTGTGTGCTGAAGGCTGTAATTCTCGTATGCAGTTATAATTTCTCGGTGTTTAGTTTTTTCAAAAAAATTAGATATTAATTCGTAGCCATATAGTATCACGTCTGTAGTACGTAGATAGAGCTATTTCTCTACCGCTAGAAGTAATTATTTAAATGTCTATGATTGTTATCGCCTCTAACAAGGCGTTGTGATTCCATTTTTTCTGGCAATTATGTGATGTTAAGCGTGGGTTATGAATAATTTTCGTATTAGCAGGTCAATGATCGAACAGCGAGTTTATTTTCATCACTTTAATCTTAAAAGTGTAAAATGAAAAAAAATAAGCGCCAGAACCAATGATAGCACAAATAATTTACTAAACATAAAAAAACACGTTTTATTGTGTATTCTAATGCAAAGGTCAATATAATATTACTTACTTTAGCCCTTACTCCAGTGAAATAAAGTTTACATTGGAATGAGGCTACATACTGCTGTACTTCATTTAAGTCGATCAAAATTCGGATCTCGGCCCAAAAAAGTAATCATCAAAAACTGGCCATAGCCTAGAGCGCCCTCACGAACTTGACCAATCCTGACAGCCTATGTCCTCGGAGCAGCCACAAAGCACATAAATTGCCCCTCCCCACCCTCGGGCGCGGAAGTCTCTCATTTAGGGGGGCAGCGACCCGTGGAACCCCCACTTTTGGACACTACGAATTAAATGCTAATAAGCTATGCGATCGGCCGATACCACACAACGACCAATTCTTGTAAGACTGTGAGATTTCGTTAACGGCGAATGGTACTGCATGATGGATTGACCAATTTAAAAGAAGTTACGATTGTATGGTAATGGTTTATAAGTTTAGAGGAGAGTCCGAATTGCCAGTTTGTACGTGATTTGTGAGGCCCATTGGTCTGATTGCTAATTGTCTGGTCAAAATTTCACACTCTATTCTGAATCTTATCTGTATCGTTATATCTTTTTTGATATCTTGCCTATATTTTTGTAGCAAGTTTCAGAAATGAATTTAAAATGTTATCTCTTGCAGGTTTCCGAAATGAATTTAAAAATAAATTCAAGCTGATGATTCACCAGCTTATATGAACCACGAGCCAATAAATATCAATAAGATTTTAAGAGCCATAGATTTGTTTAAAATCTTAGATGGTGGTCAAAAGATGTAAGCTGATATATACCCGGTAGAAATACAACGGTTTGAAGGTAAGATCGTTTTTTTGATAGAAGGTAGACCCTTCTTTTTACAGGCAGGTGTTTATACAGATTAAAATTCTCATCGATAAGTTCATCGATAAAACCAAACTCAAATGACTAAACTAACTTTACGGCTGTCCCCTGGTGGCACATTTTAATAGTCCTTGTTTTATCGCATTGTTAGCAAAAACCATGCTCGGAATTACCGCTTTATGTTTGATTTCTACTCAGACGTTCTTCCCGCGACGATCATAAATATTTCTCAGTGAATTACGTAGCAATTAATTCAGTATGCCTTTGGCACGTTTAGTGCCGCCATAATGTTCGGATGGAGACAAAAAAACTGCATTGCAGCGCCGATGTTAGGTGTCGATGCGAACTCAAAATTTCGCTTTATGAATCGCTGTTATGGCACTGCCATGGCATCCCGTTTTTGCGTCGCGCCGCCCGGCACCGTGGATCCCTGCACTATCAATTTAACTCAAAAGAGTGCAGGATAAAACCTTTATTTCCTGAATGTCTCGTAAAAATAAACAAACCGTGTTGTAACTTTTGACTCGTCCCAAAAATCTTTGTCCAACGACAATTGTCGTTTTCTCTATTCATGGCGTTTACCTGAGCTTCTATTGTTCGTCCTTTGTGCACTTTCAGGCGAAATAGTGTATTGTTTGTGTAATTGAATAAATGCCGTGTATACGGCTTTGTGCGACCCTAAGGACGCATGTGGAGACACGAACGCCACAAAATTATTCTTCAGATAAACAATCAATTGACTCCGTTCCCTGATCTCGAGTCGAGAGTATCGCCCGAGTCGAAACTTGTTAAAAATATGGTGTTGGAAAAATGCTACCAAACTCATTATTACTGAGTTCCAATGACGATCAAATTATGTCCGCATGTCCCAATGAAGATTAAGCTTTATTAAGGAACAAATTAAAGTGCATAATAAAATAACATCTTAAACGGTGGTTATTACTACAAGTGGCGGACAAAAGCCGGCATCAAAATCGCTACCAAACGTGGTACCCTGTAATTTGTAATAAAAAATCTATTTATAAGATAAAATAAAGCACGAAGACGCTACCTAAGATGCCGGCGATCGATCTCGTCAGGGTTTTAATAAATCAGCCGTTTCGAGGCATTTTGACGCTTGTCAAACTTAAACATATGATTTAGAATCGCACGCGCACCGCACTCGCTTTTAATGGTAAATTATTCTATAATGCGTCGAGGTTGAGTTTAGTAATTTAGTTAAGTCGCCTCCTATTTAATAACTTTTTAGTCGACGGAGCGCAGGTGTTTTTTTTTTCGTGTTTTTAAATCTAAAAGCTGGCCGGTGGACGCTACTGAAGTAGTTCGGAATTTAAAATTATAGTGTTTTAATACGGTGTGTTCCTGTTACGAAATTTTTATTTATAGCTTGCGCGTGCGCGGTCGCGGTCGCCGCCGCGGTCAAGACCGCGCGACCGCCTAATCACCTGTTGGAGCGCAACGACGTGCGAATATATTTATCCCTCTCGTTTACTACCCACCATAAAGAGACGTAATGAACAAATGTCTTTATGGTACACTTGTAAACGTCAAATATCAGTCATTTCTCCTTGGGCGCACAAAAAATGCCATAAATATTCTTAACAAAATGGCTCCTACTGAATATTGTGGTCATAAACGAAGGTCTATAAAATGAGGTTTGGTTGTTTAACTTTTGTTTGGGTTCTATGCAGGAATTAAAAGAACTTCGGACGTGGGACGCCTTTGTTTGCGTACAACTCGTCCCCGTCGTAAATATTATGCAAATGATCGAAAATAATTCATAACTAACAGGAATTTTGAGCGTTCGATGTTTGTTTTAGTTGCCACTGAAAAACATTTCACCTCTAGTTCGTTTCCACAACAAAGGTTTAAATTAAAACGTCTCTATTTTGAGACAAATGTGAGAATCGAAAAATAAAATGCCTCAATACTGAGCCAAAAATGTTTAAATGACGCTTCAGTTTTGGCTAGCGGGGCATCATCCCCATTAGAGCGGGACAGAAAACAACGAGTTGAAAAGAGAGGGTAGGAATGAAAGGAGCGTTTTTCGTGCGTTTTTTGTCCCGAAATCCGTGGCTTCAAAAATTTTATTTTAATACAAGAAAAGTATTCAAAAGATACGAGGGCAGGTAGACGAGGACGGGGCCCGGGATATTTGCTTAGTTTCTTTTTTATAGCACAAAGAATTCAGCTTGATTTATGGGCTCGGTGTGTGACGATTTGTGACCTGTAATTTCTGATGTGAGTTTTGTCACTAACCGGAGTCCATGTTTGATTTATTAATTTACCTCCGGGAGGCGTGATGGCTGACAGTAGTGACGTATTGTCTTAAATAATCGCGCGTCACTTTTTGGCGTCTGTCGGATTGACATTGACGCGTGCGCAGCGAGATTTATAACAACGTCATTTGTTTAGAGCTTTTTGGTTCACGTTTGTTTTTACTGTTTGTTTACAAGCAGATTCTTGTTAGTAAAAGCATTTCTTTCAATCTACTCGTAATGGTTAATGAGTCGTAAATAGAAACACTTTTATGTAAGTATTGTTATGATATTGGGAAACTATTATTTTTACTGGGAAGGAAAATATATGAAAGTAAAACTAATTCAATAGGCCATTATTATGACACTCAAAGACAATATACAATATTTTACTGAGCAAAAATTTTACAATTTTATTACATTTTTTTGTCCATAAAATGCGACTTTGGGACCATAGGCTAATTGATAAATAGGGTTGTTCAGTTTATGCAATTTCTAAAGTTTTAAAATATATTTTGTAGATTCAGAATCTAAATATACAGACAACCACAAATCAGCTGTTATCTGTCAAGACTCCTCAATTGATATTGAACCAAACGTGTTCGACATTAAGTTAAGAATCGAATGTTGAAATTTGACAGTTTTGTATACTTTGGTGTGGTTGTACGTACTATCTAGAAACCTCAAGTGTGAATTTAGCAAAAAAATCTAAATCAAAATTTTTACTTTTTTTTCTCTAAAAACTTTCATCTAAGGTAATCCAAGCCCATACATTCCCACCGTCTAAATCACACGTAGAAGTAACGCAGACACGATAGTTGCCTACTTAACCGGTCCCAAGCGGGTCATTTGGACCCGGAAGGTCAGTTTTTCGGCCATTAACGCGATCAGGGGGTTAGGGCGAATTAGAGAGGTGATAAAAGCGGCGCATAATGACTCACTCCGGGGCTGTCTAACCACTGGCGTGGACCTGTTGTTCAAATGTTGAGGGATAAAGTTTAAGATAAGTAAACATTGCTCTTGAAACTAAAACACATCGACTTGCCGACCCAGTTGCTCGGCCACCTCGAGCGAATGGGAGAGGATCGTGCAGTTAAACGAATCTGAAACGTTTCTCCGACAGTCATTTCGCCGCAAGGTACCGCTGGAGAGACCAGGTCGAAAAGGATTTGCGTGCACTTCTGGTGGATGACTGGCAGGAGGTGGTGCAGGACCGGCCTAGATGGAGACTCTTATTACCGGAGGCCAAGGCTCATTTTGGGTCGCTGCGCCAACTTTGTTAGTCAGATAAACATTGCTGTTTAAGATTAGGTGCTGGATATGAAGGAAACAATGAGCATTGCAGATCACAAATCGCTCATTTACTGGATAAATATGAGGTGAACATTGACATACCACAATTATTTAAAATCTACTAACAAAAGTTAAAGCGCAAATAGAGGAAACATTCAAGGATTTCAGAGAAAGATATTCGACGAGAAATCAAGTCATCGCTACTACATAGTACTACATAGTAACGATGACTTGATTTCTATGATGGAGGCTTTTGCTCTGCAGTGGGACAGTATATGGGCTAATATTTTTACTAATATCGAATATAAGTTCAAAATAGAAATGAAAATCGTGTTAATTTGAAATAAAAATTAAACAAAAATGTTTGAATAAACAAAGATCAGCGAGTGATGTAATACTCTATAATAAATAGCAGGATCTCTTAAGCTAAACATAAATATAAGCAGGCAATTCAACTTACACAATATTAATTAAAAATTAACATTTTAATCAGCGGTGTCTTAATTATCTCAATCGACAGCCCGCCAATCTATTAACTATTATTGTATTTAACAAGTCATAAACTAAAATTAATAACAAACAAACCATTTTATTAAAAAATTAAGTGGATAATTAATTATACCTCATCTTGCAAAAGTAAAAAATACATAATTGTAGTAAGTACTATTATTATTAGATAATTTATTTTCGCATTTACGATACAGACAGCTATAATGCCCATAAGAGTCTTTTAGAAGTTATTACCTAATAATCCTATGGTCAGCGGCCTTATCAGAGACAAGGCGTCCTACACTACGCTTGCCTAACGAGTGGCAGGACATCCTACACTACAGTTGTCTATCTAGAGATAGAGCATCTTATACTACGCTTGCCTAACGAATGGCACAGCATCCTACACTACGCTTTTCTATCGAGTGGCAGGACAACCAACACTACGGTTGTCTATCAGTGACAGAGCATCCTACACTACTCGTGCCTAACGAGTGGCAGGGCGTCCTACACTACGCTTGTTTATCAGTGACAGAGCATCCTACACTACGCGTGCCTAACGAATGGCAGGGCGTCCTACACTACGCTTTTCTATCTAGAGACAGAGCATAATACACTACGCGTGCCTAACGAGTGGCAGGACATCATACACTACGCTTGTTTATCTAGAGACAGAGCATCCTACACTACGCGTGCCTAACGAGTGGCAGGGCGTCCAACACTACGCTTGTCTATCAGTGACAGAGCATCCTACACTACGCTTGCCTAACGAGTGGCAGGACGTCCTACACTACGCTTGTCTATCAGTGACAGAGCATCCTACACTACGCTTGCCTAACCGAGGTCACTAAAACACTCGTCGACTCCATGAATTGTCGTACTACTGCAAACATCACCAAGTTATGTTGTTTAAAGTTCAAAATCTTGAGATGTAGGTAAATGAAAGTGCTTTTGTTCATATAAATTATTTCCCTTTTCTATAAAACAATATTATGATTTTCTGTGATGGAAAATAGAAATTTAAATTAAATCTCACCATTCATACAGGAAAATAAGAACTTTCCAGAAAATTACTTACAAGATAGTCATCTAACCCAATAATAATATATCAGATAGCCGCCATATTTATTTGCTTATTCTTATAATTAAGTTCGCAACAAGTGAACATTTATTATACCAACTTAATCTTAACTTAGCTTTATCTTAAGGACTTTATCAATACGAGATGCCTAGGACATCTGGATCGTAAAAATTAAGCACTAACCCTTTGCCAAGGCAATTGAGACTCAAAGGCGGATACTTTAAAGTACACATTTGCGCTGAGATTTTATGAAATGTTTTCGCAGTACAAGTATTTATATTTAGCATATAGATTACTAATGTAATAGTAATGTTGCAGTTATGACGAGGTTTGTAATAAGACTGCATCTTTCGTCATCAACGGCAATAAAGTTTATTTTATTATTCGTCGAATACACGACGTAGTATGGTTTGTAGGTAAAACCATTTTAGTTAAACATTTGCTTACAAAATGTGTCACTTTAAGTTATGACGTAGGATTCCTAGATATTGAATTTTATTTCATGTTTGTTTATTTAAAATATTATGTAGCCTTATTTTTCTATCCATAAACAAAGATAAACTCGGATCAGAAATGATGAGATCCGCAGGAGAACTAAGGTCACAGACATAGGCCAAAGGATTGCATGCCTCAAGTGGCAATGGGCAGGGCACATAGCGAGGAGAACAGACGGCCGTTGCGGCGGAAAGATCCTCTAGTGGAGGCCACGTACAGGAAGTCGCAGCCGTGGCGCCACAAGGTGGACCGACGATCTGGTGAAGATCGCGGGAATCCATTGGATGCGGGCGGCACAGAACCGATCTGTGTGGAGAACATTGGAGGAGGCCTATGTCCAGAAGTGGACGTCTATTGGCTGAAATAATGAAACAAAGATAAAGAGCTAAAATCTTTAAAAAAAATTAAGTCGTCGTAAGGCCCACACAGCAGACACAATAGAAAATTAACGGTTTTAAGTTTTAAAAAGGACTTTGGGCCTTACGACCTTAAGTTAGGAGATGTTGTGTTTGTCCGGGGGGTCGAGGACATGGCTTCGTGCCCGTCACCACGACGCCTATAAAATAATTATTTTTTTAATCATCGTCTTATAAGTGGCCAGTTCTAAAAACTTTCAGTGTCGCCGTCGTATTAAAATTTACAGAAAGATTATCACATAAAGCTTTAATTTTTGTGTATTGTAAAAATTAAATTGAAAATCTAAAAAAACCCCGACACAACTATATAGGCAATATATATAATGAGGCAGTTGGAACAACAAATAGGTTATTTGTAATTTTCTGACTTTGGCCATCTTGGATTTGAAATTTTTCACAATTAATATATTCTGCTACTCAAGCCCTTTTATATGATACCCATATTGTGGGAGTTGTGTTAAAACATAAAATCCAAATTGTGACGGCGGCCATCTTGGATCGATTTTATACAACATAGCTAAGAACACTCCCTCCTTATTCATCTTTCAAACAAAAAAAAACAAAATCAAAATCGGTTAATTTGTTCGGGAGCTACGATGCCATAGACACACACACACACACACAGACACGTCAAACTTATAACACCCCGTCGTTTTTGCGTAAATACTAAAAAATGCTTTTTCTATTAACAGGCACTACTTGTAAAGTAAGAAGCTACCTATTTAAAATACACTTAACATACATTTAACACTACCATAATTTCTTGGGAAAACCAGCATAATGTATTTTTTTAATATTAATATTTATAATCACAGTTAAATAATAGGTACGTGCGTTTCACACTGTCGGAAGACTTCTTACTCAAGCAAAAAAATATAAAATAAGAAATGCACTCATGAATTTAAATGGCCGATTAAGCGTTTTTTGTTATCCATTGTGGGCCATATTTTATAAAGAAACGTTTCGCCGATGACCCCAGAGTGTTAAAGACAGCTGGCTTCAAAAAAATATTGTCTATAAAAACAGACAGACGGAGCATGTATAAACGTATAGCTTTAAATGCATTTTAAAAATATATCATTGATTTAAATAAATTATATGGCATTTTTTGCAATGAAATGTCAGCAGACGTTGAGGGTTAGCAGGAAATAAATATTTTATAACAAAATGCAAATAATTCGTCGGAATGGCGGCTATCACGTGCGAAAAATCCGCAAGATGGCGTACTATAGGACTGAGGTCCATCTACAAGATGATTGGGTATTTTTAGACGTAATATGTCAAATTCTCAATTAACGAATAAATAAGCCAATGATGTTGAAGTTGGACCTCGGTTCACAAGCACGCCATCTAGCGGATATTTCACACGCGATGGGGTCTACCCCATTGCATTGAATTATATGATAGGTTTTGGACACCCGCGACACCAGTGGAGTCACAAGTGCGCTGCCAACTTTTAAACCGCCTTTTCCCCCGGATTGGGCCTCCCGTACCCTCACTCACGCAAAGAAACACAGTACAGTGCAGAGGTATTTTATCTTCGATTATGCAGAACCTACGGTGTAGCTAAACCTACATGTAAGTAAGATACCGGGTTTGAATCTCGGTCGGGTCAACTTTTCAGACGAACTGTAAATTGATTTGGCTTTTGTGGTCATGATGATGATGATTGGTCATGTGGTCAATCATGAGAATGAGACAACTTTAACAAAACAAGCATCATTGAAATAGGCTCAACTGATCTTGAGTTATAGATATAGATATAAGTGGTGTAATAAATATGAGTTTTTTAAACATTTAGGTAGATTTATTTATTTTGATTTCAATGAATGAAGTCTTCATTTATGAGATTTTTTTTTGCTTTGCATCTTGGACACAACTTGCCAATGTCAAGTGACTAAAGAGACACGTTTCTTTTCTTGTTGAAATTGGACAAAATGTGTTTGGCATAAGCAAACGCAATAGCAGCCATTACAAAAAAAAAAGAAATTGGACGATGAAGAGTATTGGTGAATCTCTTTAATTGAGTTAATTATTATTATATTTTCCATAACCTTTAAATTATATCATGTTTTTAACAACTATGAAGGTTGTTAAGAACACGCTGATGTGTGATGATTACTAAAGCTTTTAGAGTGTTTAGCTTTTCATATCCCGCACACGTATTCGGATCAAAACCAAAGTATTATGATAGTTTATTAACCCCTGCGCCGGCGCACCCGCAAACAAACATGAGAGCCCGTGTTTATAAACCACGAGTGCACTCACACACGCACCATTTGAAAATAAACAAACCAAAAAGTGTTTTCAACAGAAAAAACAAATTTTAAACAACGCAAAACTTCAACTACCTCTAAACAAATAGGTGCGGGCTATTGGCTCACAATACGTGGCTATAATGGAATAATAGTGGAGCCAACCCGCGCCCGCGCCTGGGTCGAACAGGCCCTGTTTGAACAGAAATAAACGCGTTTAGTGCGTGGCGCATTATGAATATGTAAGCATATTCTGCACCCTTATTTTGCCTTTTTTAATTTCAACGACTCCCCTCCCAAATCCCAGCAGGCCAGAAATTAAAGTGTAATGGTGCAATGTTTAATAACTTATCTGCGGGTAGCGATGTGTTTTGGCTTTTGTTAATGTAATTTTTTAAGTTAATTTTGGAGGGTCGCGAAAATCGATGCAAGGGTTTGTTTTCGAGGCGCGTTGCGCCTTTTGTGATGGATGGAAGGCTGCGTGAGAGCACTTGACTTGCATTGTCGTGTTGTGTTAGTTTAACGCCTTTGACTGGAAATAAATAGGAATAAATAAACAAATCGAGACTCTACTTCTTCCTGGTATCCGTTCAAGTAGCTGCAAAGTTCTTCCTTTGTAACGAATACCAAAAGACTACAAACAGATACATCAAGAACTAATGGGTCAGATTGCTTTAATGGTTTTAGATACTAAAAACATAAGAATCAGATACCTCATCTTAGCGCGTTATACCCAGTTGCATCCAAAGCTGTCGTTTCAGAGCCCGGATCCAGGATTTGGAAAGTCTGGTAATTACAATGAAGCGACTGCCATCTGACTTTCGCAACCCTTAAACAGGGGAACCAGACTAACTGGATCATGGTATACCCAACATGAGAACTAGATAAAAGTTAAAAAAAAAAAATGAAAATTGAGACATCATCATTATCAGCCCGGTAGTAGTGCTGACTATAGGCCTATTTTCCTTTACGCCAATATACCCGGTCCTGAGCTTCTCGTATTCATGTAGTGCCCACGATTTTGGTGATGTCGTCGACCCGTCGTGACTGGACCCGGATTTTGTTTGCCGGTTCTAGAAGATCATTCGGTTAGGTTTTACTCCACCTGTCATCACCGCGCCTCGCTAAGTGTCCTGCCCAATCCCACTTTACTTCCATCACTCTTGATCCATAATTGTGACATAATGTCTTAATACGTTCTCATTTGAATTTGTAAATCGTATGTAACTTACACAAAAGCTCATTATAACTCGATCATACAATATCAACTCTAATCCACGCTGCAAAGAAAATTACATCCACGGAAACTAATTTGTGAGCAGAAACATTGCTTTCTACTCAACCCCTAATCATCGGCACATTGATGAAACAATCACAGGCCTCCCGGGGCTTGAGAGACCGAAGGGTTAACACATTACTGGGTATAATCTTGATTGATCTGCTACAAATAACGGTTCCGCGTGACGAATTGACCCCCGATGTTTTCTTTGTTTGGCTTGTGTCGCGAATGTAGAGGGTTGATTGCACTTTTCACGTCGCAAATGCCCATAGTGTTATGGTTGTTTTCTTAGTACCAATCTGCAATATCGACTTCAAACACTAATGCGGTTATTGTTAAAATTGGAGACACTTATCAATATTTTGAAATACTAGATATCAAAATATTTAAAATGTATGTTTTTACAGTGGATGAGGTTGGTGTGCGACAGAGAGATGTGGCGAAATAAAGAAGAGTCCTATACTCAGCTGTGGGTGGATGTGATGATGATGATGTTTTTAAAGAATACAAAAAATTACCGCTATTTAATACCAATAAATATTGTCTAGATGACTCTGCATTTACACTTTATATTTATATAACCGTCTATTATCCATTTAATACAGAAAAAACTTGTCCAATATTGTACTGCAAGTCAACTATGTATATTTAAATAATCAAACTGTACAGATGTATACGTTATTGCACAAAAAACAGGATTTAAGATTGAAAACTATGCATCTCTGACATACGGTGTAAAATTCCTGCATCCTTTTTATTTTTTAAAGACATATCTATTACAAAAAGAAGTGTAATTCTAGTCTCAAAGCGTTACCAAATGGGGCTTCATTAATCAAAATTATAGAAACGTTTTAATGGCAAATAATTTAGACCAGCAAAATTCTTTTAAATGTAAAATATTTATCAGAAATGACAGCCGACTGTTTCGCTTAATAACAACCGAGAAGTACAAGAATAAATTTATAGTCGGTAATCAACGTATAGCGAAATAATAACTACTTAGACTTATTTGATACCCCAGGCTATCATTTCAATACCTAAGGGGGATCCGATATACGCAAATTACCTAGGAAAATTACAGGGGTGGTAAACGGTAGGTCTTGATCGCTGCAAGTTACTGCTAAAGGTGGTGCTGAAATATTCAGTGCGCCGGCGGCGGTGGAGGGTTGTTGGTAGTTCGAATGTCGTTCGACTCGAATTATGTATGAAGGAAATTTTCCCTACCGGGTCTTTAGGACCACACGTAGGCAGTTGAATGTTAAACGTTTTAGTATTGAATTTGTAAGGGTTAATTTTATAGCGTTCTAATGATGGGAAATTCGATGCAAGTTCGTTTATAATTCAAAGGTTTAGGCTTGGGGGGGTGGTGGGGGGCTCTAGAAGGGGGGCTCTTTTTTATGATATAGATGGCAGACGAGCAGACGGATCACCTGATGGTAAGCGATTACCGCCGCCCATGGACGCCTGCAACACCAGTGGTGTCACAAGTGCGCTGCTTATTGCTTGCTGCTTCCCCTGGATTGGGCCTCCGGTACTCTCACTCACGCAGCGATACACAGCGCATGCACTGCTTCACGCCGGTTTTCTGTGAGGACGTGGTATTACTCCGGTCGAGTCGAGTGTACTTGTAAGTAGATACCTACTGTTAGGTCTCATCGAAAGTCGATGTACAATATAGTTTACATTTTTTTTTCTAGCTCAAATGGTCCCACTGCTGGGCAAAGGCCTCTCCTAATAGCCTCCACTGCTCCCTATTCATTGCCAGGGTCTAACAGTTACGGGAATATTAGTCCGGGTCGTCACGTCATTTCTTTTTCGGCCTGCCTCATGGGCGACGGCCATCTACAGGCTGTCATTTCGTGACAACATGGGTCCATCTCTCCAGGTGCATTCTCATAGTATGGACGGCCCAGTTCCATTTCAGCTTTGCGGATTTTTCACCTACGTCCATAATGCCGGTTTGTGAGTGGATTATGGTATTTCGCACTCTATCCGCGAGTTTAATACCTATGATGTTCCGCTCCATAGTTTACATACCTAATATTTTATAAAACAGATATACTTCTTTAGTTCCTATGTGACAGGTGATGGACGAGGAGCAGGGTTACCTGATAATAAGCGACCAGCTACCCACGGATACCCGCAACACCCGTGGAGTCACAAGTACGCTGTCAACTTTTACACTATCTTTCCCCTCGTATTGGGCTTTTGGTACCCACACTCAGTCGACGAAACAGAGCGCAGGCGCTCCTTCTTAAAGAGACGAATTTATGTGACTCCATGTTCAAGTAGCAAATGACATATTATTATATTTTTGTAAGTATTATTTGACCAGGAATGTATAAAATTATTCTATAACTGGTAGTCTGTATTATTTTTTGTTGTGAGTGTTTTGATTAAAAATATTTATTTAATTTAATTATGAATTGATTACCTATTAAAATGAATTTATTAAGATTTTAAGCAATGTATCTTTATATTATGTATAACTAAGTACTTAGTAATTTCTACGCCACTAGTGGCAGAATATGCAGAATTTATGCTTTATTTAAGATCTTAATGCCACCATATTTTAAGAAATAAATATCATTTCATTTCATTTCATTTCATTGCATTTCATTTCATTTTACTTCATTTCTTCATGCAGGTCGTCTGTGAGGCCACAAATAACCTCTATATATCTATCTATCTTATATGGATGGAATGTAGGACCGTTGGAGAGTCACGGTTCGGCATGAATGATCCGACCGGAGTGACACGGTCTCACTGAGAACCGGCGTGAAGTAGCACAGTGCTGTGTTTCGCTGTGTGAGTGAGGGTACCGAAGGCCCAAATTGGGGGAAGGGGGTTTAAAGGTTGGCAGCTCACTTATGACTCCACTGGTGTTGCCGGTGTCCATGGGCAGTGGCAATCGCTTACCGTCCGGTGATCCGTGTGCTCGTCATCTAAGACATAAAAAAATCTGGATTCAATTTATTTACGTTTACGGAAACAAAGTCGCTGGTATTAATAATAATAACAGTTAAAAGTACTTCGAACCGGTTTTATGTTAAATACTTAATAGGAGTAAGGAAGAAAAACTACATACAACAATTAACAAAGTCGTTAATGATAATTAATTAGATATCTTGTAATTGGTTTTATTCATTCAATACATTTTACATACAAAATTTAAGTAACTTTGAAAATAGTGCCAGTTTGTTGTATAATTTTAATCTCTTTTGAAAAACTAGGCATGTATTGAAAGATGGCAGATGCCCGTTTTAATCCCCGTTATAAAAATCACAATGAAACATTTAAGACGAAACTCCCGAATAATACCTTATAGCCTTTGTACAACTACTTACAAGAAAAAAAATGGATGGACGGATTATAAAAATTACAATAATGTTTACTTTATTAAAATTCATAGACCGGATTAAATACTTTTTTTAGATATATCCCTTATGGTTGGCATCTGGACTTTAAAAAAAATATAAACTTGCGTCTATATGATATCTGTGTTATAGGATGGATATGTTAATAGGTTCCTTTTTTAAAGATTCGGATATATTTTTAAACGGAAGAACATCAAAATATGATTTTGTGATATTAGTTGGTCGTGCAGAAAATATTTACTTAACTTTATTTAAAAGAAATATGGTTTTTCTTTCCCTAAAGCAGCTGACTAATAAATTTGAATAGTTTTAAAGGACAATGTCGCCATGGAGGTGCTTAAATAATAATTATGCGAAGTCGCCTTGTTTCAATACATGTTGCTGTCAGTTTGCAATTTTTTTAAATCAACCTATTTACTTAAATTGCACTTATTTTTATTTGCATACATTTTATTCTACAAACAGCATGTTGAATTTATTTCCTATACGACACTATTTAATATTTAAAACTATTGGCAGGTACTTCATATGATTTTTACGAGAATTTCGTAACAATCGATAGGTCTTTTTAATGTTTCGTATCAATTAATTTATTTTTAAGCAAACCTAATTTAATATCAATCTTAAATTCATTAACAAGAAAAAAAAATTATGTAACTTAGTTTCCTCGGCCTAATGTTATCTACTAATTGCCACAACACATAAAAAAGTCTAAAGCCTCCATCCAATCATTTTGCTAAAAAAAAGCGAGCGAACCACACGTTAGTTAATTAGCTAAAACTAATCACTTGGGTAATTCGACGCTATTTTCTTTCCTTTCCCGCCCTAACGGCCACAGATTAAAAATAGTCCGATACACATGTCTGTGGGTAGTAGAGATGTGATTTGTATCCAAATTAACTTAAGTTTCAAAATTGGAGAGACTCAAAGTCAAATTCAATGACCTCAGAAATAAAATATCACTTGAGCTCGGGTACTTTAAATTTCAATTTCTACTAGTTTCAAGAAACATATTCGATCGTGATTTCGTTGCGAACTCGGGATACGCTTGGGCCATGGTTTTGCATTTGGTGAGTCTGCTAATTATAAGATGTTTGACCTTCGCAACCCTTAAGGGTAATGAGATTAACTGGATCAAGTTTATATGTTCAGAATTCCAGTTTCTTCTTCTTCTTAGTCGTACACTCTTGACGGATTGGTCGTGATTGTCTGAGTTCGCGTCAAGGAAACCTTTTTTTAATTCCTTGTGTTTATGGACATACCTACAGCTCAAATTTGAATACTTATTATGACTGAAGCGCGCTCTTGACGGGTCTTCTCCATGCCTTGGTGGCATGGACTCTAGAGTTGCTTTTGCACATCTCCATCTTTCTCTGTTGGTGGCACTTCCTGATTAGATTCCAGATAGGAGCATACACTTCTGTTTTCGTTTACATTCAGTCAAGAGTATTCAAATTGAATTCATTTTAACTGTGGGAGAGCCACGCTTCGGCATGAATGGGCCGGCTCGACCGGAGTTATACCACGGCCTCACAGACAACCGGCGTGAAGCAGCACTGTGCAGTATTTCGCTGCGTGAGTGAGGGTACCGGAGGCTAAAACCGGTGGAAAGGGGGTTTTAAAGGTTGGCAAAGCACTTGTGACTTCACTGGTTTCGCGGGTGTCCTTAGGCGGCGGCAATCGCTTACCATCAGGCGATCCGTCTGCTCGTCTGCCACCTGTCACATAAAAAAATAATTTCGAGTGATTGCTGTGAAATTTAATTATCAATTGTGACTAAAATTGACTCGAGTGAAATCCCAACACTAGTGATAGTTGTGTTTGTCACCAGAAAACGCTGACTCACTGGTGTTACATCAATTTAAATAAATGAGACTTTCAATTCATGTTTCATATTATTACGCATTGATAAAAATATGAGTGACAGTAATAATATTATTATGTTGGAGATGGGACTTAAGTACCTGTTTAACATTATACAGCAAATAATATTTTAATAAGACGCTGTTTATTCGCTAGTTAGATTCAAATGGCTTGTGAATAACGAATGATATTTGAAGTCATACAAAATTGATAGCTGTGAAAAATACTTTTAACACAAAATAATAATAATCCTCCAACCGATTACGGCTACGGCGGCCAATCTCAACGATCAGCCACGTACGCAGGACATATTATAGTGCTCAAGTGTGTGCGCAAACACAATTGCACTCTCTATTCCCTAGCCCTCATAATCCGATGGGACACTAATCTGACACGACCGGAGAGGGATCAAGCGCAGGACCAACAGCTTAACGTGCTTTCCGAGTCACGGGGGTACAAGACCGCCAACTTCCAGACTCCGGGCTGCCACTAAGAATTTCTTGCCGAAAACTTAGGTACAAATTTTTGGCCCGACCCGGGTATCGAACCCGGGACCTCTTGCGCAGCCGTCGCTTTAAAGTGCGACCCTACACAAAAAACACAAAATATATAACATGTAATGGCAACTGTCAGCGTGTTTTTTTTTTGTATAGCCAGACATTTGACCACAATCTCATCTGATGGTTTTTTTTACGTTATAGCGGACAAACGAGCAGACGGCACACCTGGAGCTCAATTCTCAAGCTCGTGATATTTATTTTCATACGACATATATCACTAAAACACATTTTTTTTGTATGGTGTTCAGGCGATATCCGCCATGTTTTCAAAATGTCACGAGCACGAGAATAGGGCTCCTGATTATAAGTGATCACCGCCGCCCGTGGACATCAGCAACACTCATGTGTTGCATATTATATCATCATGATATGGGTCTTAAGAAAGGAATAGGCCCTTTTCTTGAAGGTCACCAGGTCGTATCCGATCCTTATGGTAATATATATTATATGATGGTAAATGATGATCTGACAACGCGTGCTAAATGCGCGCGTACAGTGTTCTTGGTGTGGTTTGGTGAAACAAAACATGAAACAAAACAGGAACATGTGCAGGAGTGACACGATGCGATATACTGCCTAATGCGGAGGTCAGCGAACTCTTCTACATATATCGATCTCCGCACAGTACAAACACTTGTGTGCATGAACATGTCTGTTTGTATTGGTCTGGGTATTGTATTTGGTTGGGTTTTTATGTATTATAAGTATGTATAATGTTAAAAAAAAATTAAAATGTATTTGCAATTCCGCTGTTAATTCTGACATCCGTAACACAGGTGATTGAGCTACCTCTCGCGGAGTCAGACCAATGTATGTGATGATGTGAAATATTTATTATTATTATTAATTTCAGCTACAGGTGACCTTATGTCGATTTATATTGAACTTTTTATGGAGTCTAACTCTAAAGTTATGTATTGTCTAGATTGCTTGACTCTGACGTGTGTCATTCCCGGTTGAGTCCATAGCCGTCGCTTCGGAGCCCGGAAGCTTGGAACATGATCCAGGATTGGGTAAGTCTGGTTATCATAATGAAGCGACTTCCGTCTGGACTTAGCAACTTAAGACAGGAGAACCAGACCTTTTCTGTTTGACTGTTCTTTACAAGCAAAAACTATAATACTGAAGCCATTTTAACCTTATTAAGCAAATACTTCTTCTATTTCATACCATCATTAGTACCCATTGATATCAATAACAATAAACAAGTAGGTACCGCTTGGTACCTACGTTCCACCCCATGTTTGTAGGTAAAAACTGCCTCTAATCCCCGTCAGCTGGGTCTGACTGCCCTCCACCCCCCGGCGCGACCCCAACAACGCTTATTTACACCCAAAACCCCTCAGACCCCTCCACCACAACGAAATACTCCACACGAGAGCTCAACTTAAACTGGTCATTGTCACCAAACGTCCAGTATAAGAAGACCCGTGCATTCGTACGCACGTGTAAAAATGCTTCGCTGTTTTCGTTGGATGGGGAGGAGTGGTGAGTCCATGTTTCCTGGTCGTTGTTATAAGGGCGGCAGCCCTCCTGTCAAATACATAATGAGAGTTTTTTAGGCATTTGTACGTGTACGTTTAAGCGATCGAAGCCCGTGGATTTTAATGGTTTTAGCGTATTTTCGCACTGTAAGTAGGTAATTAATTAACTAGAGATACAGGGTTTTTGTGCGGGGTTTTTTGTTTTTTAGCGGCGAGTTTTTCTAACCTTCCCTTTTTGCGGTGACAATACTTTTTTTTAATTTAATGGAATGAGCTCTCACGCATAGGCGTTAACTATATCTACCTATATGTCATAGAGTAATAAAATTGTAATAGTTGTAAAATAAGATGATGGGACAAACGATTTTCAGTACTGCGGCATAAATGGGCCGGCTCGACCGGAGTGATACCACGGCCGCACAGAAAACCGGCGTGAAGCAGCACTGTGCTGTGTTTCGCTGCATGAGTGAGGGTATCGGAGGCCCAATCCAGGGCAATAGGGGGGTTTAAAAGTTGGCAGCGCACTTGTGACTCCACTGGTGTCGCGGGTGTCTATGGGCGATGACAATAGCTTACCATGAGGTGATCCGTCTGCTCGTCTGCTACCTTTTACATAAAAAAAAAATGGGCCCGATAGCGCATTATAAAGTACCGATCCTACCTCAAACGCGACCGATCGTGGATTCGATTCCAACTCTGGTGAAACATTCGTGGTATCTAGAAAATTATACGTTTTTTATATGGCTTAAAATAGGCAGACGAGCTTGCGGCCCATCTGATGGTAGACGGTAACCGCCGCTCATAGACATCAACAATTCCGGAAGTATTTATTTTAAATTCCTCTGTTGTCTGAAATTCGTAATGCCATCAGGTCAATATATGACATTTTGTATGAATCATCATCATCATCATCATCAGCAACCCACACTCATCCACTGCTGGACATAGGTCTCCCCTAATGCACGCCACTGCTCCCGATTTTCGGCCACTCTCATCCAGCCCACACCAGCCAGCTTTCGAATGTCATCATCCCGTCTTGTCGCAAGGCGTCCTACACTACGCTTACCAAGTCGCGGTCTCCACTCAAGGACTTTACGGCTCCAACGGCTGTCAGTTCTGCGGCTAATATGACCAGCCCACTGCCACTTCAGTTTGCTAATTCGGTGGGCTATGTCGGTGACTCTGGTTCTCTGTCGGATTACATCATTTCTGATGCGGTCCTTCAGAGATTTGTATGAATGCATTACCAATATTGTTATGATATAAAGCCTTAGTCCCACTCTACTACGTTTACTACACCAATATTTCAACTTAAAGTAGAAGAGTTAAGTCACGATCAAAATACAATTCCCGCCATCACAACATTGTAAATGTAAATTTTGGCAAAAAGACGAGTAAGCAAACAAGGCGCGGCTTGAACTCGACCGGCACAATAACCGGGCTGGAGCTAAATGCGCACGAGTGCGGTGACTGACTACAGGCGTCCCGACAAGGAAGACACGACAGATATTCTATTTTATTTTTTTTTTTCATGCTAGAGGCGGACAAACGAGCAAGCGAGTCACCTGATGGAAAGTAATCATCGCCGCCCATGAACATCTGCGAAATCAGAGAGATCGCTAATGTGTTGCCGGCCTTTTTTTAAAAAAGAGTACGCTCTTCTCTTGAAGATCCCTAAGTCGTAGCCGTCCGGAAATACTCCTGCAGCCAAACCGTTCCAAAGAACTGAGGTACGTGATAGAAAGTGATGATCCTTAATAATAAGTGTTTCTCTTTAACTATACTGATATAAACATACATAAGAAATGTAAATCCTGGTCTACCGTCTATAAATAAATCGAATCGAATAATATCGAAAAGCAACTGACCACATCATCAGAGACATAATTGCTTTAATGGACAATATGACAAAAAGACACCCTCACTCTTACCGAGGTGTCGTAAAAGGCGACTAAGGTAAAACTGCTGGCATGATCATCAGCACCCAGAGAAGGACAACTCTGCATTTACATCAAAAACCTCGCCAACCCGTCTGCCAAGCGTGGTGAGTATGGCAATTACCCCTCAAGTGATTGAGGGAGGCCCGTGCCCCAGCAGTGGGGACTTAAATGGGCTGATGATGATGATGATGATGATGATAACAAAAAGAAAATAGCATTTTTATACGCTTTTTGAATAAAGAAAGAGAAAAAAGATAACCCATATTCTTTAGTTATCACTAAATGTGTTTTTTTTTAATATTATTAATTAACTTGCTAGAAGTGACGTAGTCCTGAGGCTCAACGTATTGTTATGTCGGTGTTATGATTATGTTCAATAACAAAAGATTGGGTGACTTTAAGTTACCTACTTACTGTCACTGTCATTATTTTGTCTTGTCATTTTATGATCAGAGATTTTACTTTTTTTAACGTGAGTTAAAGCGTTATTATTTGGCCATGCTGAGTGATGACGTCACAGGGGATTTTTACGTTTTTTTTTTCTCCATAAATATCTGTTTAAAAATTCTGAAATTTAATTTTTTTATTTTCCATGAGTCTAATCTAGAAATAGTATTTTTCATTTCGGAAAATGATTTTTGTCGTATTTTCCATTATAGGGACAAGGAAAGAGATAAATATCTTGAGGAGTGCTAAATCGTAGCACTGACATTTATCATCATACGACATATATCACTAAATCATAGTTTTTTTTGTATGGATTTCATCCGCCATGTTTTCAAAATGTCACGAGCACGAGAATTGGGCTCCGGTTTCAGCTAGGTATAGCCGTAATGTTAGTATGGCCACATCATTTCAATATAAAAGCTTTGGCAGTTACACACCGTGATTTTTTAATTACCTTGGAATTTTCTCGAGGACATTTTTCTCCAAGAAACTCAGGATCTGATCTAAAAAACACCTGCCCATACAAAAGTGATCAACGGCCGTGGTCACAAGTGGACAGCCACTGAGGTCCGCGGCTATATCGATTATTATTTGTGTAATGCAATACGAAAGTTTAAAATCTTAAAAAATCTCCTTTTCTCTGGAGAGTATCTAGCGTAAAAACTATATCAAAACCTCAGTTAGACAGTTCAGCAAAGACAGATTTTTTAGGACTGGGACAGTTAAGTAATGGGACGAATGGACATCACTAGCAGTTGGCCAGAATCAGGACAGCGGCAAGACGTGTCGCGGAGAATGCGCGGGGGCATCATCAGTAATTATACCACCGCTATACAGGGCGTTGCTTTATACCGCAGTAGTGGACAAAATTACGAAATAGAACGGCCGGCTTTGTATGAAAAGTCAATTTTTTTAACGAATAAAAACCAAGTTCAAAAAAGACATAGCGGCTAGAATATGTGTTCAAAAGGATGTAACTTTTCACTGATATAATTGAAATGATAAAAAAGTGTATCTTGACATTTTAAAAAAAGATAAATATTTAAATACTTAAAAAAGTATAGACGCAATTGATTTTGTTAATGTCATATATACATAATGTTTAATACGGACGGACACCTGTTTGGTTGTCCAAATATGCATTTCTTCTCGATATGAAACACATTTGGTTGAACATAAATTGAGAGAAATTCACAATTTGTAATAACTTAACGTGTCGCTGTTTGTGTCCCGTGTCTTTGATCTATTCGGAGATTGATCTATTCGGAGATCAGATTCAAACGCATAAATGTGAATTTAATCAAAATAGCTTATAAAAAGGCTTGTATTCTGAATGTAATGGGTGATAGAAAAAAACCCTATACATGACCTGATAAATCAGAATAAACAGCAACACCACTTACCTAAGGTCTGCACACTGAGCCACCAGTGGCAGTTACATTGGCAATTTCCTTAAACATTTTGCATAATACCTATATCGGCGGAAAGTAGCGTTTGGGTGTTTGCGTTGTAACGACTAAGCCACTAGTGGTTGCGACTAAACGACAAGTGGTAGCGACTAAACGACAAATGGTAACGACTAAACGACAACTGGTAGCGACTAAACGACATGTGGTAGCGACTAAGTCAAAAAGGTAGAGACTATATTATCTGTTAAGGGCCATTTTCGTGGGGCATGTCGACCCTATGGGATCCTTTGTACCTCCCCTATCCTTCGCACTCCTACTCACGAAAGATTCGTTTCATCAGCGTCACGATGTCTTTCGTAGTCTTCTGGTTTAGAATAAGCGTTACCTAGAAGACACATTCTGTCTCTGGCTAGTGAGTCGTAGTAACATTCAAGGTAGATACTAAGCTACAAGTGGTGGCAACTGAGCCACTTGTGGTTGCAACTGGCTGCCACCGGTGGCTAGGTATGCGCTATCACTTAGAAACATGCGCACTTGTAAGAAAATTGTTAATGGTAAGCAATGCCTCATAATGGCACTAAAACCTGACATCCTGAGTGAGAACAAAATTCATTAGCGACGGGGGACTTATCATTGAAAAACGTGCGACTTGTCATATCGCCTCCGCTGACAATACAATCACCCTGTAGAGCACCTAGCGTATTTATGTCATTATTAACCGGCGCGAATTAATACTCATTTGGCGTCCATTTTTATCGCATCTCAGACGGTAAAAACGCGGCGAGCTGCCGCTGCGAGCAACCGCTTTTTGCGACGGGTCTGCGACGCCAAAAACGGAACGCACGCCGAAATACAAATCAACGCTTAGAACGGAACGTAGGATGCGTACAACGGGACAGTTGCGTCAAAAAATGTGATTTTGTTTTGCTCAATTACCTTTACGCGGCGGAGGCGTAAACAACTTAAAAAGACAAATGATAATTTCGAATCTAATTCCAATTTTAAATGGCATGTTCCATTTTTAAATCTTAAGCAAAGTTTTATGCACAATACAAGTACATATTCAAAGTGTATTTAATTTTTAATTTCACTGGCTGCTTAACTTCCCGTGGCAACCATTTTATGAATACATAGATTCAATTTTAAAAATTTAATCTGACCGAATTGTCCTTGTAACGGGGTATATTTTAATGAATTATTAAATATACCCTGACGTCACCGCAGTGATGAAAGAGCATAACGTTGGTTCATCGGCATATTAATGCCGTTCTAAGCGGATAAAAACGCGACGCAAGCGGACGACCGCGTGTCAGCCACTAATTGAGTGGCGCACGCTATCGCATGGTGCAGGCCTCAATCAGTACGCAAAGGTTAGAGCAAATTCCCTCTAATAACACACTGCTCTTTATTTCTGCAAGCAATCCGACTGGTCCAATGACACAAATTGTGACAACCTCTCTATTACCGCTGTGATTTATCATTAACTCCGCAAACGACATAAGCAGCGTTGCGTTCTTACATCGTGTTGTTTCTAATCAGTTTTTTTGTAGTTTGTCAAAAAAGGTTTATATTGTAGACGTAATATGGTTAATATTGACAGCTTAATACCTAACCAGCGTTTGTTATCATGACAAGATTTCATTAGCCTTTTTAGCGCAAGGCTGGGTAAAATACATTTCAAACCATTTTACCTTCAGTTTCCTCTTTTATTACGATCGACAAAGACGATACAATTTTTACCAGCCGAAGCCATTGTAAAGCAATCAACGGCGTTATTTTCAACCTGGGAAAAAGTCTCGAATTAATATCGATACGATCGCGTTTCGTTTCCCACACGGTCTAGCTGAAATTGAAAGTATCTCGGTACGATTTCATCCACAAACGAACCCGAAACAAGATACGTAAGGAATTCCAAACGGCAAAAACCACTCGACGGGGACGATAAAACGAAATCGCCGATGCGTTGTCGAAAAAAAAATGCAAGTGCTGCGTGCGAGCGAGAGACAAAAAACGTATCGTATCGCGGTTCCACTCTAGCGCGCGCGGCTAATGAATATTGTGCAGTGCGCAGGCGCAGCTGCTCGAAACGTCCGCGGATCGATCCGCCATTATATTTATTTTATTTCGGCGCGAACGTTGAATTGGATCATGGTGACAAAGACGTTTAATTGCGCGTCCAAATCCCATGACAATTGACAATCGCCGCGTTAAACGGAACGCGGACAGATGTAAACAAATACAACAATGTCAAAACGATGCGCTGGCGCGTAATGGGAAAAGAGCAGTCTCAGTGTCAGCTTGTCAGCTTGTGACGTTTCGCGAGTAAAAAAGACGCGGTTTGCGGTTGAAATTTCACGGATCAGCCGCAGCATATGTGCACAAAAGATTTGAAAACGTATCCATGGCGAGTCGTGAATCGCGGCTACAGTCGAGACCCGCTCGCACTGTGCGTGCGCGCACCTATTCCGACTAGGTTTTTCCCGGCGCTACTTGCTACGTGCAATTACATTCGCTAGCGCAGTGTGGATGCCCCTCAAGCCTATTTATTTATCGCGTTTTAATCTGACATTAAAACCGCCAGCCGACGATTATGCTTCAATGATACTACTTAGCGCGATGTTAATGGCGATTGTTAGAAAAGAAATTCGTGATTAATAACGCTTGCATTCATTTGAATTTTACAATCACTGTACTCATTTAGATGTCGCACAAAAACTGTTTTATAGCTCCCGATCGGTATCTTCACTTCACTTTTATGATTTCTTAACATACGCATTCTTGACTTTATCTAAGTATCACTGAATAATGCATTATTAACAATTAGGTTTCTTACATCGATTGATTTGAATAGAGCTTCCAGAATCGACGTACCATGTTATTTAATCCAAGCAAAAGAACTGATACTAGTATCTGTGACTGCTATTGAGTACAGATTAAAGTGCCTATTCTTAATGACGGTGAGAACATATTTTATGAGAACCGATCTGAAAAACGTGGAACGAGTTGAATAATACCTAATACACTCATGGTTATATCACGCGATATTCAGCGACAACGATATAATAAGAAAATAATGCTATTAAAATACTAGTGAGGTTCGTTAGTTGAATGTTTTGTTGGATAATAAATGCTCCAATTAGGAAGTCGAGATCAGGTTGTAACATTCTGTTAAGTATGCTATACTTTACAGAATGTTACAACCTGATCTCGACGTGCTTGTACGTATTTATATAAGAAATCCTTTTATCGCTTTTAAAGGAAGACTTAAGTAACTAACTTTATTAGAAGTGAGATTTACTTGATATCTTTGAGGGTAAACCAAGGGTAGGTTTAGGTAGTCTTAGACAGTAACTCATTGTCGATCATAACCTTGTTGGTCACCTCACAAAAACGTATAATATTAGTATGTATGCTATGCATGCCTACATATTAATGATTCGCATCATTATTGCAGAAGACTAACTACCTGCAATTCAATGATGGATCGATAACGCCATTCCCCCAACGATCTTTATTAAATTGTTATAATTACGCTTCTTCAGTAATTACTCTTTCTTCATTCGACGCTTTGGGTTTTAATTACCCGACTATGTTCTAATTTATGCAATCTAACATTTCTTTCTAATTGTATGATTGGTTAATTATAATTAACTTATTCAAATATACGTAAACACATTATAATTGTAATTAAAAGTTTTAATATTATGCGCATTCGATCGTTTAAATCGTGTCGAAAAAGTCCGCAACGACTGTGGCTGTTGGCAAAAATATTCGGCGCAAAAAACGACACCGCTCGAAGATCATTAATGACGACAAAAAGAGCGAACTAATTCATCGAGTGTCAACGCACTCGAATGCTGAACGAGTGCGAGCGGTCACTCGATCGCATCACTATGTCACCACGCACGACGACAGTCAAGGATGACAGTATCACAACTAAACCGATCGTTCGCCGGAGAGCACTATATCAATCACCGGCAACACAATCGTACCGCGCGCCACTTAAATAAATTTATAACATATTAAGTACGTCGAAAATAAACACTTTACCGTTTATGATTTATTTCGTGTGCCGATGAATTATGGACGTCACTTATTAACGTGTTAGAGCGAGAAGTCCAAATTTTTATCTTTTTTTGTCGCCATTTCACGTGCCACTGCTGCCGATAAACATTTTATTGGAGTAATTAAAACAACCGATTAGCGTTTGTACGCTTTACATGGCTAAACACATGATAAATGTGACATTTTACTACGCAATCTGCAAGCGATTACTTTTATAGCGCTATCGGTACCTGTCACTCAGTACTGATTTTTAATTCATACTATAAATTTTGTAGTTATAAACGAGTACCTCAAAGCGCAAGTCAACACTAACCACATAAATAATAGAGAGTGGTCAGTTCCATGACACTGTCAACTTATCTATTTCAGTTATTATCACTGACAGGTCTTGAGGTCAGAGCTGTTCATAATATTGCAGCTATAAATACGGTTTAATTTCAATAATTACCGTGCGATGAAGTCTTTGACTGATAACGAATCAATAACAGCTTTGTGACAGTTCAAAAGTGAAATTTAATATTGGTCGTCGATACAAAGTCATTTCCGGAGGCAACGTATTTTTCCCTCCGAGTGTTGAAGACGTCAAACTTTTTAAATTACACATCACCGCAACATGTCAACGCCTATTGTGCCTGTTACTCGAAAAAAGGAAGCCCACAAAAGAAATTGCGGTATCATAAATTTGTAAAATAAATTACACGGCCCTTGATTGTCGGTTTGTGTCCAGATTACCTGTTTTACGGAGTCGGATTGTTATAAAATGACTCCATTTGAGGTCTTTTTTGTCGCTCAAATAATAGGTGTTACTATGTCGATTTGACTCGTCATGTTATTACCGGCTTCGTAATGGAATATTGGTTAAATACCCCGTTTGGTGCAGCTTTCGTTTCGGGTATAGTTTGTTTGTGTTTTATGGCCGTTCCTTAAGAGCCTTCCACGAAGGGTCGTCTTCTGTAGGGACACTGTTTTTTTTGGTTTCATCCTTGTGATTAATATTGATAGGACCCATTACTTGTTTCAACACTGTCACATAAATCGCCCTATTCGAAAGTTTCTATTCTGATAAATCCTCTTTTGGTTTTTTTTAAATACCAAAAAACAGAGATTTAAAAAAAAAGGTAATATTCGAATCACATGGCCACTGGACTGGCCAGCCATTCTTATCATGGTCTTTACTGAATTAAAAAAAAATTGAAACGAATCGATTACAATCGATACAAAAGTTCAATTTACGCGATCAAAATTTGCCTCCGGACAATCAATCTCGTTCCGATTGATTCCGTAACGCATGCCGAATGGCGATACGAAAAAAGGCGTAAACAATCATTAATGCTTCCAATCCACGTAGAATTCCCGTTACTAATTACGCTTTATAGTTATTAAAGCATTATGGAAGAAATTGCCGCTTCTGATTTACGATCCGCCATGTTGCGCGACATTTTAATATTCGAATGCGTTCGCGCGCTTTTTTACTTTTTAATTCTGCCCGCGGGGCAGGTGCGTTCAAGTTATTCAGCCGATGTTTTCTCTTTGGCGTAATTTCGTCCTCTGAATGGATTTTGTGTACGATCGGATTGGACGGTATAGATTTTTATGCGTTATGTCTGGTTGTTTGGATCGATTTGAATGTGATTTTTGTTTGGAGCACGCGAGTGTTTCGTCGGCATTTGGAAACAAAAAGCAAAAAATTCTGGGCGTAGGACACGATAAATGAATTGATAGTTTTGTAAGAAAACATACTAAAAGTACAAAGTAGTTACCTGTTTGCTGAAGACTGCGATGTCCTCATTGAAAGACTCTGAGGAGCAGACGTCGCCGCCCGCCACGCCGGGGTCGCGCGGCGTGCACGTCGCCAGCTCGCACTTCTCGAAGATCAGAGCCAGCAGGGGGAACAGCGGATGCCTAGGGAACATACAAGTTATTATGACACATATAGACATTAGACAGATATGGACAGATCTATTTTTTCTCAAAGATCAGAGCCAGCAGGGGGAACATCGTATCCCAATGGAACACACAAGTTATTATGACACATAATTATGGACATTGGAAAGATATGGACAGTTCTGGGTAAGCCTGATGTGGAGAAATCTGGATAAGCTACCGACGTTGTAATGATACAATACAAGTTTTTATGACACATGGACATTGGAAGGATCCGAGTCATCAGAGAAACAGCAGATGCGTAAGGAAACGTGTATTTTCCTTATGACACATTATGGACATTGGACAGTTCTGGGTAAACCTGATATGGGCAAATTTGGATAAGCTACCTAATTTGTACTGATATCACAACGTTATTATGACACGTCATATGAACATTGAACAGATATGGACAGTTCTGGGTAAACTTAGTGTGGACAAATCTGGGTAAGATACCGACTTTGTACATGACACATATTTCTTGACGGCTATGGAGATCGATATTGAACAGATATGGCTAGTTCTAGATCAGTCTGAATATGGACAGGTATGGGCTAAGATACCCTACTTCGAACGGCACCACAGATGGTGTTATGACTCATATGGACGTTGGACAGTTCTGGGTAGACCTAGCATGTGGACAAATATTATCTACTCTGTAGTTTGTACCAGGACAGTTCTGGGTAAATAAATACCAGACAATAGCACATACATCGACCTGATTCCAAATTTAAACTTAAGATCTTGTGTTATGTCTATCAGAATCAACGAAAGAACCACAAGTGTATAGATTTTATAACACCCAGACACTAATAAAGCAAGTTTTATAAACATGAGGTGTATGAGGCAGTGTTATTACCAAATGCAAGACCAGGCCTGTGTATGTCAGGTCAGAGCTAATGATGATACAATGTACTAAATATATTTATTTATTATATTCTTTTAAAGCCAAGTCAAGTTTATTATTACCCAAAAGATCACCATGAAAATAAGCCACACAAAAAATTTAACCACTATTATTTTAAACTTTAAAAAGCTTAAGGTGTTATAATTGGCCTCAAAAACCCTTAAACAGTCAATAAAGGCGATTAAGCGGATATCTTGGTACGAGGCAATCGCGGCCTCGCGACCTCTGTGTCCAGATGGCAGATTAGATGCCATCTCCGACGTGACACCGATGCCATCTCGCTGGTGGGGACGGGGCTCAGTCTAAGCGGGGATCAGGTTACCTTTATATATAGAAGATCTCAATTTTTATCTTTACTTTTAAGATCTAGTGTAACTTTTATGCAGACGTAGCACTCTTTGGAAGATGTCTAGATCTGCAGTAAACGGCGATTGACTGTTTGAATGATTGATATTTATTTAAAAAAAATAAAGGACCTACAAAAAAAAGGAAATCACGACCGAATCTTTACACCCGTCCCGAGTGACATACACGCTGTGTGGATGCGACACTCTCCTGTGTGGATGCGAAAGGTATATTTTTTGTCCAGGTGTTATAGTATACTTTACCTATGAAATTGCCACAATAAGATGTATAACACCCAGACACTGATAAAGCAAGTTTTATAAACATGAGGTGTATGAGGCAGTGTTATCACCAAATGCAAGACCAGGCCTGTGTATATACTCCTTTAATAAGCAACCACTAAGCAACCTTTAAAAAGTCACCATACTATTAAGTTAAGACTATATTTTAGGGTTTATATTAAATAGAGATCAGATATTATTGTATAAGTGATGCAAAAAAAATTCTTTAAAATGACCCTTTTTCTACTTAGCAGAATTGACTGATGAGTTTTTATCAATAAAAACATTTTAGTTATTTTTTTTTCTGAAAGACTATCCTACACGTTCCTAAACGTAGTTCATTAAAGCACAGTTAATTATGGAATTGTGGTATTAATAGTTACTTTACAAATTAAAAAAAAAAGAGTTAGTATGGAAAATACAAATTCTAAGAAAATCGCCATACAAAACGGCAATTTCTAAGGACCTTTAAGTATAGGTATTTATTTGTGCTAACTTAAAAAAAAATTTGGATTGACCCCAGTACCATTTACGAGTAGGTATAAAGAATCGTCATTCAACAAAAGACTCGTGGCAGACGTAATTCAATTTATGAATGAAATGTGACACCGACTGCCACGAGTGTTTGGCTAAACACGAGCCAAAGACTCGTGGCAGTCAGTCTGTCGGTCGGCTCACTGTTTGTGAGCAACTAAACATTTATTATTCATTACTAATGAAGACGACCCGTTTGGAACAGTGGTAGTGCACGCTGCCTCTGGTCCAAGAGTATCGGGTTCGATACCCGCACAGTCAAACATGTCTTTTTGTATTGGTATGAGTGTTTTCTATGCATTCAAAGGACTGTACTTACAAAAGAAAAGTTTTATATGTATATATTTGTAATTACGATGTTGCTTCTGATATCCGTAACACAGGTGCTTGAGATACCTATCTAAGTTGGAGTCAGATCAATGTATGTGATGTTGTAAAAATCTACTGTCCGCCACAAGGCTCCGCGTTGACTATATATGTATATCTATAGATTTACTACCTTAACTACAACATGAATTTACAATAGGAGTACATGTATAAAATGAGTGATCTGATCTAAAGAACATTTTATGATAATACAAGTGAATCATATCGTAAAGATAAAATCAGAACCGAACCCAGTACTCTACGCAACCGTCGTCAGAGCCACGCACTTGTACCATTTCATTAACACGTCACGCTGTGCGTTTTATAAGCTCTACATCAACTCTACATCGACTCTACAAGCTCCACTATAACACTAAAGCAACGGTTGTAAAACCACTCTTCCTTGGCAACTCGAACGATTAAAAACAAACAGTGGAGTCTCGAAATTAAACTTTTTCAAATTAACGTTATTCAAATCGAAGTGTAAAGTAATAAGTCTGTCCCCTTGGTCACTCGCCATGACGGCGTAATATTATTTATTAGTGATAGAGTCGGTGGCGTGTTGAGCAAAAAATACGCTGTCATGGATGTATGGGTACAGGAACAGAGCTCAGAATTATAGACATATAAATTGCTTTTTAATTGCGATAAGTTTCGCGAGGCAGTGTAGAGCAGAAAAAGTGCAGCGACCTTTACGAAGAAATGTTAGTAAACATAGAGTTGAAAGGTTCACGTGATTGTTGTGGAAAGTGCGGCAGTGGAATATTAATTCAGCTCTACGTTTTGTTGAATAAAATATTTTCCTTTTTAGGTTTGCCACCTTTTATAATTTTAGTTATCATTATAGTCATGATAAATAAAATAGAATATCTTTTTTTAAAATAAAAATGTAGAGCAAAGGTTTTTTTTTTCAATTTACTTTTTCAATATTTAAAGCCATATTTTGAATCATACAGTTCATTATACATATTCCCCGCTGCCAGTGCGACTCTACCTTCCCCAGAAGCCGCCTCAAGTTTCTTGACAAGTTTTGATCAGATATAACTCTGAATGGAGGCTTAAGTGCCAAACGCGCTCTATTGTGCATGGTCTATCTGATCTCTATGGTGGATTATACCACTTAAATGATAAATACTTCAGGTGTTTGGAAAAATATTCCTATCTGTTGTTGTTTCGCATTCTAAATAAAAAACTTCGTAATATTATTAATAAGCAAAAGAAGTTGATAGAGTAAGAAAATATAAAAAGTATTATTCATAATGACTATGATATTTTTATTAGACCCTCAATTTTGACTCAAGTCACCTAAAGGTCGATCAAAGATTTTTATAAAAATGTCAAACCTTATATGACATTATATGATCATAAAACCAATATCGCCAGTCAGAGGCCCGTGTTCAAAGATTTGCCAAAATATAAAAAATACGCGCCTTTTTTGTGGTGGATCAATTGACAACTAAAAATCTTTGAATTACCCAGTTTACTGGCCACTTTGGCCGTCTATTTAAGGGTTAGATAACAAGCAAGTGTCATGGGTATCAGAATAGACAAAGTAACTACAAAAATATAATGATATCATAACACCCAGCCACAGAACAGACACATATGTTGATCTGACGAATGTTTGTTCACATCAATACCAAGTTTGGCGAGGCGTTACCCACTAATATATGTATCTATCAAGATCAGCAAATCCATTGAAGTGTATCGCCATTACTTTCTTCATACACCGAATGGTGCGCAGGAGTGCGTGTTTTATTGCGCTCTACGTTACAATGTAGAGTAGTAGATACAGCACTACATGCTTTTTATGCAATATCTGAGATTGGAATGAGACCACCCTCTAAGTACGATGATTTTTTAACAGTAAAGTACCTAAATATAGGTTGTGAGTTGCCACCCTGGACAAACATTCGCATGAAAAACACTTGTGTTTGTTCAGTGTCTGGGTGTAATGTATGTACGAAACTATATAATATCTATCATTCCTTTAGTGTCTGATATCCGTAACATTGCACGGAATCAGGTCAATGTTTATGTAAAATGAATTAAATGAAATTACTTAAGTTATTTGTAACTTTTCTGTTGTCTGATATTCATAACACAAGTGCTTAAGCTATCATTAAGTAAACGTAAATACATTATTTCTATGATTCCCTGACTTTTTTTATTGTTTTATTCATTCCTATTATGTTGTCCTACTTTTCGTTTATGATTTATGTCTAGGTTATGTTTCTAATTAAGTTTCCTTGTTTTGTATTGTGCCAAATAAAGTTTTCATTCATTCGTGCAACAACTCATACATTGACTTAATCCCGTACTAAGTGGCTCAAGCATTTGTGTTACTTAGAGAATATCGGACAACAGACGAATCAAAAATATAATACGTAAATCAACTTCACAACTAAACACAAAAATACTTTGTTCAATAGAAGCTAAGTGCATTACTTCCTTAATTGTAATTTTATTCCACTGATAATACTCAGTTCTCATGGAAGCCTTTATAGATTAAAAACCTGGACGCCAAGTACAAAAACTGGCGGTCATTTAAAAAGTCCAGCTAAACATTATGGTGCGTGGTTCCAGTAGAGAAAGCATAGATAACAACATTGCTTTTTTAATCCATCTTCAGTTGTTCATCAAGCCACGTCGATTTTAAATTAAAACTTATGAAGCTAAGCATTTCTTGATGTGGTATTTTTATTGACTATTTGAGTTGGCATTTGAAAAACTATGTAGTTAGTTAATACTAGCGGTTCTGTTTGAAAAGTTCTCTTATCTTTGTTATAAGCCTTTAACCTTGAGAAAAAGTCATTATACATTGTATCCGTAAATGTATAAAACGTTAATTATGTTTCATTGTAGCCGACAAAGATGTTTATATGTACAGACAGCCACACTTGAGTGTACTATCTATAAAAATTTCTCATAGATATTGAAACAAACGTGTTTGAAATTAATAATAGAATCAATTGAAAAAAAAAGAGAGTTGTATAATAAATACATGGATGTGTGGTTGTTCGTACGTATTGTGTCATTATTTCTTGCTTAGCAAAATCTAGCTTAAAATTATGGCTAAACTTTGACTATACACTCTGGCATGACCTTAAATGGCTTTTACCTTTTTGTATCTTGATGCTTTCTCTAAACTTTCCTTGGCACCAGAAATATCTCGAAATATCACCCCTTCCAGTTAGCTCCACCAAAGATGTTACCACTCAGTAATACCTCGAAATATCACCCATTCCAGTTATCTCCACCAAAGATGTTACCACTCAGTAATACATAAATGGCGTCCTTATGGCACTTATGCACATACACTTTCGCTCCATCATCAGTCTGTTACTTCATCGTCACAACATCACTCTTCAATTACTCTATTGCACTCTCTAACTTAAACCACACTATTGCACTCTTTAAAACTCTCCCCTACAAAGATCACCCATTCCACTTAGCCAATGGCGATGTTACGTTATCATTAACCCGTATAATATGCTACCCGAATAATAGTGTCCTTGCACTAACGCTTCAAATTTACTTCATCACTTTCGAATCGCACTAGTTCTCCAATGATCACCCATTCCACTTAGCTCCACCAATGGCGATGTTACGTTACCACTCACCCGTAAATGGCGTCCTTGTCGCGCTTGTGCACGAGCGGCTCGCCGGGCAGCGCGTGCGCCGGCGCCGCGGGCGGGGGGTAGTGCACGGGCGGGAGGTGGGGGTGCGTCAGCCGGTGCTCGTGGTACATCGCGCCGCCCTCCATGTATCCTCCGCCGTGAAGGCTCTCGTCGTACTGGGGGAGAGAACAGGAAAATAAGCAACAAAAACGGGGGATGCTAAAATGGAATCGAATCTTTAATACTTTTGGTAACTTGGTCTGCGTCTGGGTGTACTGTCAACGACAGAAGTAGCTGCACATATTTCCCAGTTTGTAATTTATATTTTTTAGAGCTAAAGAATTTTAAGCTACGAAAAGTGTGCATCAATATTCCTACTGACCATTGACAACAACACGGGAGGAAACTACATGTAAGTACAGGGTAAAGCAATATCACCCTTATGTATTCCGGTTTGATCACCTATACGTTTAAAGTCACTATTAAACTAATATATTTATATTGAGTTCCAATTTGTTAATACAAGCAATTATAATATTTTTGCCAGTTAATAGAAACTAGAGCTGAAATTAAACTTATGTATAACATAATAATCCTGCCTGGGTGATCAAACCGGAATACTTCCGTGCGTAAACATGACGTTTCCTCCCCGCGCCTTATTACCCCGCAGGTGGTAGCAGAAGCAGTACTGTAGGTACTCATATAGAAAGTTGCTAAAACGTTACCAAATCTTAAAAAAAAAACTTAAAACAAAGTAGTGACACCCGATATGTATAGGTTGGTACTTACTTATAGAGTCCTTGTATTACACAGATAACACCAACGTAATAATAACAGTCGTAACAATGACAGTGAACCTAGCGATAAATCCCACGATACTTGTTAATCGCCCGACTTCTTTGATGTAACAACTATTTATTCCAAAACTAACCATTTACCCATATAAATGTTCAACAAACAATGCTAATTTATTTAAATCAACCACACCGTAGGTACAACTATCCGTAATTGCTTTTATAAATGTTATTTCACTCGGAAGAGTTAAAACTTGAAATAAAACAACCTAAACTTTTAACCTTAAACTTAAAGTCGTTGAGTCGGAGAATTCATTAAAATAGTATAGTCATCTTAAGATCACATCGCCCGTCAATTACAGCCCTTTTAAACCGTACACCTTTGCTTTTAAGATTAGTGCATTTAAAAATTAAAAAATAATTTGACAGCTCATATGAAACCTCTTTTGTTTTCGAATTTTAAATATTGGTGGAGGTGCAAGAAATGGAGTCCAAATATTATTATGGTGTAGATAAGATATGTAAGCCTTTTTTAATTCATTATTGCATCAATACTTGAGTTACCTAAAATAATTTAAAATATAAGTGGAAAAAGATCACAAAATTCTAAAACAAAATTAGTACCTAACAATAGAGGTATACAAGCATTAATGTAGGTAAGTAAATTATAATGGTTTTCAAGACAGTATGACTTTTTCGAAGTCTAAAATCATTGTTTTTCAATAAGGTGCGATTCTGTATAATGGTGTTTTTATGAAACAATATTGCATACACAACGTGAGCTTGCATCCATTGTCTTGAGTAATTTTAATATGTACCCGTTAATGTCATTTTGTAAATGTCAAATGTTGTGTTGAATCTGACAAGTTGGGGGTCACATTCATAATATTGAATACACGTATTTATGTGCGAAATAATATCTGCCATTTAGTATTGTCTTTAAAATTTAATTTTCGTTGTTTAACAGATTTAATTTTACAGATTCAACGGCAACTTATCTAAATATCATCGAAGGATGTAAATACCTGGTTCTTAAGTATATAATTGTGAACTCGTAAGCTTTATTGTAAACCCTTGTTGTTTTTAAATGCTTTCTTATATGTTTATCGCACATCGCACCCCACGAGTGCGAGTATAGACGCAAATATGTGTGCGAGCGAGAAGTGAATAGATGCGCCGCCATTTCTGATCCCATTCTTTATACGCACAGGTTGTACTGTTTTTTATCTTTTTATGTGATAAATGACGCCCTGTTGGTCAAGTGGTATAAGTACCGGGCCGTGATCTCGGGGTCCTGGGTTCGATTCCTGGGTCGAGCAAGAAGTGTGTTTCGAATTTTTCGAACATAGCTCGGGTTTGTGATCACCAATTCGCATTTGGCAAGCGTGGTGATTAAGCCTTATCCCATCATAGTAGCGATGACTTGATTTCTTTGATGGAGGCCTTTGCCCTGCAGTGGGACAGTTATAGGCTGATACTTTACTTTACTTTTTTTTTATGATAAATAAATTAAAAAATATATTATGTTACAAGAAAAATAATATATTCCTCTTCATAAATACGCAGTGTCCAAAAAAAAAAGTACATTTTTATAACGGTCTTATGGCAGCGATGGGGAAGAATGTCTTTGTCCTTTACCTTTATAAAGTAGGAGGATTTAGTTTCTTTTTTAACAAATATATTTTTTTATTGTTATTTTGCAGCTAACATTTGTTAAGTCGTTTCAAATAAATGTCTTACAAAATAATAAAATAGCTGTAAAACTTAATGTATGCGCGTTAATATAAACGGCGGGTAACACAACAATAACAACAGAAAATTATACAAGTATCGATATTTACTGAAACAATAGACAATTTACCTATATTTACTAAGTTTCACCACAGTATACAGAATACTCAGAAACTCAGTCAACAAAATGTATCAATCAAACGCATTCTAACCACACAGCCATAAGCACGTGCGGATGTAACGTACCATACTTGTCTGAGTAACAAAAGATATTAGGGTAATTGTGAGGTAACCGAGCGGGGGTGAGGCTGCATTCAGCGGGAGGCAGGGAGTGAAACACATAATACGTAGTACTCGTTATTACTCAAGTGCTAAACCTGATTTTAACCTCAGAGTAAACTCTTGAGAGTACTCATGTCAAGTCACTGGTTAAATCAATACTATACTTTTTATTTCTTAAATATCCTACGTAAATTCTAAATGACATCTTGTGACCTTTGCCACTCTTAGCATTATTCAGACGAGTCTATTACAAGGTAACAAGGTTGAAACTCGTTTGCGGTTTGTTTGAGAAAACAATGGATCTTTTAAAAAGCATAATGTATATTCATCATGCGCACAATGTCTATATTAGATGTACATTTTAACTTGCGTGGAGACAATATTTGTATTTCTATGAATAAAATCAAATTTTGTATTTTTGACCTATTTTTGTGATTTTATTTCTTATATGTTTTGGTTATATTAACGATACTTAATACCGATATTAAAAAGATTTTTAGGGTCTTTTTGTTTGCCCTAAAATGGAAAACCCAAAAAAAAACATTTTCTATTTCGCCCCATGGCAAACCAACAAACATTCTTGTGATCTATTCTGTCAAAATGTTTTCTTCGTCCTATATACAGGGTGTATCTGTGAACATTTACATCCCTTTCGCCACGTGTTCTATCAACCAGAACACATCTGTTCTATGACTTTTTAAATTCGCTTAAAAATATTTCAACTTTCCATACAAAGTCGGTCACGTGACTTGGTCATTTTGTATGGAGAATCGACGAATTTCGAAAAGTCGTAGAACAAATGTTGCTCTGAATGGTTGGTAGAATACGTGGTTAAAGGGATGTAAATGTCCACAGATACACCCTGTATGTATGAGCTATATTTTAGGTTATACTTAGTTCATATTTTTATAGCAATCTTTTGCAATTTATTCTTAAGTAAATAACACACTTGATCATCAGCACCCAGAGAAGGAAAACTCTGCATTTATATCAAAACCCTCGCCAACCCGTCTGCCAAGCGTGGTGAGTATGGCAATTACCCCTCAAGTGATTGAGGGAGGCCCGTGCCCCAGCAGTGGGGACTGACCAGAGAAGGAAAACTCTGCATTTATATCAAAACCCTCGCCAACCCGTCTGCCAAGCGTGGTGAGTATGGCAATTACCCCTCAAGTGATTGGGGGAGGCCCGTGCCCCAGCAGTGGGGACCTTAAATGGGCTGATGATGATGATGATGATGAAAAAACACACTTAAAAATTCGAATACCGCCTGAACACGAGATGAAATTATTAGGTGTGTTATTTATTTAACTTAGATTATACTTAGTTTAGATATATTTAACTATTCCTAACGAGTTTCTTAAGTGAACATTCAAGACCAGTTATGCAATAAAATACCAATTAAAATGTAACATTATTCCAACTACATACACGTCAACTTAAATGTATCTTTTTACGTAAACGTAACCTAACATCCTTGAATTCGCATCGATGTAATAATTAGAAACTGCAAACAGAATTATCATGTTGAATCAGCGTTAGATTTCAAATGTTTGTCAGTTCAAAAATGTTTTACAACTCATGTTAAGTGACAAGAAAAAGTCCATTCTATTTACATTATACATTTTTGATACCGCGAAAAATGTATTTTAGGATGTAAGGAATTAATGTTATATTGTGTTTGACTTAAAGCTGACTTAGAAAAAGATTGTTATGTTTATCAAACATTCAGCTTTCAAAGCGTTTGATAAATAAATTAAATTAAATTAAAATTCTTTATTTACTATTGAAATTTAAATCTATTGTACATTTGTGGTGTTCTCATCTGCAAAAGTTAAAAACAATTATTATAACAAAAGTAAACAATGGTGATTATTTCATCTCGTGTTCAGGCGGGACTCGAACCCATACCTTCCACAATCCGGGTGAATGTTCTACCAATTAGACCACTGAACGCGTTACTAAGTCGGCGAAATTCGTAAGTGCTTTATTCGACATGAGCTGTCGATAGTCTCATCAATATTGTAGGTATATTTACAATATCCAGTGGAAATATTATTACAAATATTTGACCAACAGTTAAGATGAGACTGCTAAATCAATAGTTGATATTTTTTATAGCAATCTTTTGCATTATTAAGTAAATAACACACTTAAAATTTTAAGTGTGTTATTTACTTAAGACTAACTCTATATCTTTATATCCCAATTTCTAGCCTATTTAGCCACTTAGTATACACATTTGCAGTCGCTATAGGATACCACCAGTCATGTAGAGCGAGTATATGGAGGCACAAAGGTCTCTCTGCCCCGAACATGCCTGCTCTAGGGCTGACAAATGACACTATCAAGTCTTTAATATTTAGGGTAGAAGTATTCATTTTTAATGTTACGCAAAAAGTTTACAATCGAAACTTTTTTTAAGTAATCTGACCTCATAGAACACATCGAAGTATTAAGTGAAGATCAAGATAAATACATTTTGTCCATACCGCATGGACAAAACGACATGGGTCGTATGGACTAAATGAAATACACAGCCAAAGTCCATCTAGCCACTTCTGGCCAGCTTCACCCTTTTCAGGCAATTCGAAAGTCAAAGTCAGAAGCCAACACATTTTTTTCTCTTTTACAGCTTCAATAGCTTTTTTCATCGCTTCTGGACTCCATGATTGCCGATTGCTAATTAATTGTCCTCGTATGATTCCATGGCATATTTCTATTCTGTCAATTAAAAAGATTTATGTAGATTTACTTAATAATTATTTTTATTCCACCAACTCTACGGTCAAAGAGATATGTCGTTTGTCCATAGTGGTTGTATGTCATTTTGTACATACGATACAAAAATATTACAAATGAAAGAATAATCTTGTTGTAGTGAGAATAATGTTTTGAATTCAACGCGATCACCTCAAATGCTTAGAAATATAAAACTATGAAACAGTAAAATAACAAAAGAAAATTTACCGAAAAACAAAAAACAACCGACCAATGATAAATTTCTTTCCAACCTCGAAACATAAAATAATGTCAACATGGCGTCCGATGTGTATTTAAAACGGGTCTCAGAAATCTATCTCTATGGTATACTTTTGCTGTAGGTGCTTCTTCACTGACTAATTTTCGACAGTTCAAACCACGCAAATTTTTAAATAACACTAATGTGTCGTTTTGTCCATATATGTCATTTTGGACGTACTTCCCTAATGTGATTGGTATCTACACCAGCGACAATAATAGCCTACTTTGCCTAAATGATAATTTAAATGACCAAATAATAACTTGGCTCACTTGTTGAACAAATAATCCAGCAATCGTCAACCCTGTGGCTGGTATGCGCGCCCAGGGCCTGCCTGCCATCAAATACAGTGACTATGCATTTCGCCCGATCGATAGTCCGGCCCTGTCATTACCGCACCTGAAATATGCGCGAGTTTTTTCCAGCCAGCATGTAAAAAGTTTGGATGCTTTTTAATTTTTAAATTGTAACTGTTGAATTTCGAACTCCATTTTTTCTACTCCATTTACAAACATGGCGGATTTATTTACTGTTTAGAACAGTTATGTCATAATTTAAATCGTGATATATCTAAGGCATCAATAGGTTAAAATTAAAATAACTTAATTAACATTAGTTTTACGTCTTTTTCAAATATGGTAATAAACATATTTTGTATCTCTTCTAGCCCTAAGTGACTTTATTCTCCACTTCTACATTATGTCAGTATGTCTGTATGTAGGTAAGTATATCGCATACAAGCTCACGTTACCGGGCTCGTTCTATGCACTATGTAAACAATACATAAATGTACGGCTAGAAAAACAAATCTCATCAGATAATCTTTGGATTGAGTCTTGAGATGCTGAACGCTACATTTGGACATTATGATATGGAATCTCTTGGATCTGATTTTCCATATTTATGTAGTTTTGTAGAAAAATTGTATGTAACAGTATAAAAGGTAATGTAGGATGCCCTGCACAAATGGACTGAGAAACTTCTTGTCTCCCTGACTTCACACGCAGCGAAATCAGAAGTGCTGCTTCACGTAGTTTTCTGTAGGCCGTGGTATACAGCCCGGTGAGCCAGGCTTTCACCGCCAGAATGCAGCGGCGACTACCAGATTGATTAAATCGTTTTTATGAGAAGGGAGCAGATCAAGCAGAATGGATGCACGTGGACATCTAAAAGCACATTGGGGAGCCATGTGTCTCATAGCGTTATCACCATAGAAATGCACTATTTTTTAGAGGTTAAATATGTCGTCATCATCGTTAATAATAATATAAATTAGTCTGCTATCCTTTACCTAATCTATTCTGTGAACCGTACATACAATCGCAAAACATTTATGAGGCATTGAAGTCACTTTATTAGTGCATCGCGATGTATGACTGCCGTGATTGTTACGCACTTCTACAACACACGGAAACCTGCCACAGTACCGTGAACAGTGAAGCAACGCAGCTACTAACCTATGACGTCATACACAATCCACAATGACAGTTTAGGGATTATTTCTAAAATGTGTTGTAACTTTTTTAAGTACGGCCTCACAGAAAACAGGCGTGAAGCAGCACTGTGCTGTGTTTCGCTGCTTGAATGAGGGTACTGGAGGGGGGTTTAAAGGTTGGCAGCGCATTTGTGACTCCACTGGTGTCGCGGGTGTCTATGGGTGGCGGCAATCGCTTACCATCTCGTCTGCCACCTATCACATTAAAAAAAGAAAGTAAAAAAATATACAATTTTATGGTAATCTGGCTTGTGTATACTTTGGCGTAATAACACTGTAAAATACCAAGTTATCTTAAATAATTAAATAAATAGGTCTACGAGAACATATACAACCCACGAGAAGGTGGTTCGAGTAATATGGATATATTACTGATTTATACATATTATAAATCTGTAAAAAGGTTTTAGATAAACCGAAAAACACCAAATTGAAGTTTGTCTGGTAGAAGTTGCTCCCAGCGATAAGACCGCTTGATTTGTATCTCTGTATAGAGACCTAGCTTTTAAGTTTTGTATGATGTGCAATAAAGAGTATCTATCTACCTGTCAAATGCTTTCACGATGCAGTAGGTAATACACCCAGCAACGCTCATCAATCAGTATTGGTGTAGTGTTTAACTGAATTCCATATTTTGTATGTCTGTCCGTTTGTTCGTGCTGATCTCTGAAGCTACGTACCGGATTCCAATAAAACTTTAAGTCTGATACTTATAATAAACTAGCGACCGGCCCCGGCTTTGCGCGGGTGCAATATTTTGCATTTTTATTAATTCCACTTTATACTAATAGATGGCACTAGGTGTCGATTACATCGCGAAAGCGTTTCGTGTTTTCGGATTACCTATAAGCGTTGTCGCTGTCTGTAGATTTACCACTTTATAAGTATTACAGATCTAAACCTTCCTCTTGAATTGTTGTAACCCAGTTATTTTATTTTATTAATAAATGTTGTAATCATAGTAATTCATATTTATATAACAATTCAATAGTTATCTCTTATTTATTAATACGAGTATGTTTGCATGCCAGATTCTGGTGAATTATGAGTTCATTTATATTTTGTATCATCTGTGTTGTACCATTTTTCACGCAAATAAAAAAATAACCATATTCTTATTGAACAAATCGTATCAAAATCCGTTGCGTAGTTTTAAAGATTTAAGCATACATAGAGACAGACAGCGAAAGCGACTTTGATAACTATGTAGTGAAGTTTACTTCACTGCTCTACTTCTGACTGTGACGGCGCGGCGCGACTTGTACGCGGAAACGCTGCGTTTTACAGACGTCAAACTGCTATCGCAGATTCGACGCCCGTACGTAGAGTGCGTAAAAAGAGTCTTGATTATGGCTTCATTAGTGCCAGACGAACTTTTTGCTCTAGCTAGAGTGACAATCATTTATGCTTTCCTATGCCAATAACGGTATTCTAAATCTAAGGTGTTTCCATCCGCTTCAAATACGACTCTACATTGTTAAATCAAATTTCACACACAGATCAACACAGCACTATTTCAAAACAGCTCATTTATTTTTAATTGTCGAAAAACCGTTTTATCAAGTAATGTCACAGTTATCACAAATGTCTTAAATGTTGCGTATAAAAGATACTGATTTTTTTATTAAAAATTATTGTAAAAAAACTGGACTGGCCCATGAAGGGTTCCGTAGCAGCAAGTAAGATATATGGAAGGTAAATTGCGGTTTACGGTTTATAACGTATTAAAAAAAACTACTCACTATATCTAGTTCAAACCAATTTTCGTTGTTAGTTTTCATGATTATGTACATCATAAATTATTTTTAGTTTTATAATTCATTTATTATAGAAGTTAGAGGGGGGGGGGGGGGGGGTATAGAAAAAAATGATGTTAAAAACCTAAACAGAATTTTTAAAGACCTATCCATAGATAGATACCCCACACGTATAGGTTTGACGAAAAAAAATTTTTGTTTCTGTTTCAAGTATGGAGACCCCCCATTTTTTTTATTTTTTCCTATTTTTATGTAATAGTTTCAGAGAAAGGTGGCTGTGGCATACGGACAGACACACAGACGGAAAGACGGACAGACATAACGAATCTATAAGGGTTCCGTTTTTTGCCATTTGGCTACGGAACCCTAAAAAAGACAACTTTGAAATTTTTTGACATACAATTGACATACATAGATTTGTTCTGGGTATGTGAATATATGTTTATTTTACTCATTAAGATATTGTATATCCTTTATTTTGAAATTATATAATGCATTTTTAAAATTTATTAAATATTGTACAATAGAACTAAATGGGTAATTATTTGACCATCTCTGGGACAAATTCAGGTGTGGAATTTAACAACATTTATGTGGACGCATAATGTGTTATTACGTACGAGAACTGTACAATGGGCCCTTTTTGCTCTACTATTATTTTAAAGGTGTGACAGGTAATTTTTTCTCGGGGATAATTTCAGGAAAATTGGAATTGCCACAATATGCATATTTGGTTGCGCAAGAGTCGCGTCGGAGCTGTTTTTGCGCGCGCATACGTGGGAGTCTTCAGCTCTACACATGCATACGGGCTGATACTGTAACCCGGTTTGCGGTAGAGACGCCCGATGTACTATGCCCATTATATCGATAGTAGCAACTAAGGTAAATGGGTTAAAAAAATGTAGCTTAGGCACGAGTATATCTAAAAATGTAGAGTCAAGTTTTTCTTTACTTTTTTGTGTCAATTTCTCTTCTAGGACATTTTTAAAACTCTTCATAGAAATAAAACTAAATCTTTTACATTTAATTATGATATTCAGTTATGAAAATTGAAATAAATACCAAAATATACATCAAAAATATAATGCATTGATTAAACTTTAAAACTTGACTCAGATATGGGTGGGTAGTCCCATGTAAGTTCCAAGATTAAAATCCACACCCATAATTCTATTAGGGTTATAATGTTACCCTACCCGCCCACTAAATAGGCATCACTGACTTTACATATACGAAATTGCAAGCTAAGAAAAAAAACAGAAGCCACATATGTTCCTCCGACAATGTAGAGTATAATAGACTATGTAGAGACACTGTAATAAAAGTCTAATAACACATCCGACGTACCGGGCAGTATAATTAATTCTCTACCAATTCACCTCGTTATAAATGTACGGCATTACAAGGGACACCCGGGGGGAGAGCCTAGCAATCTAGGTGCTCTACCGTTTGCCCTAGAATATTGCCTCTATGGCTAAATTATAGGCTGGAACGAAGCGACGCCATCATGCTTTGTATTCATGTCTTTAAAACAATTAAGTGTTTCAAGAAATGTAGAGACTATTTTTATACAGAAACATTTTATCGATTTTTTTTTGTTGTAAAACCCCATTATGAAAGTATTGATAGAGTGATGGTATTTTTTTATTCAAATAAATCTTCCTTAATTGGATCATGAAAATTTACCATTAATCTATCATTATCATCGACATTTTTATGCTCGTTCATCGACATAAATCTACGAAAATATGTTCAAAATCAATAATAAAATCAAACTCTACATGGCGAAACCAAATGTTTTTGTAATATTTCAAAACATGAACAAACTCAGCGTACTATAACATCTAACTTGCCTCATTGACAGGATATTAATTGACACATAAATATTAATGTATTCTCTACAACATTGTAGAGACCCATTTAAATTTTTCAACGGCGCATACATTCGCACAAATATGGGAGTTGATCAACATGTCTCTATTATTTTAATTATCACCTAGTAATTTATTAATGTGTTAGACAATATTTTGACTATGTAGAGCAGGGTTGCCAAATATTGCAATACATAAGAGTAATTTTGTAATTTTGTCCTTTATACTTAACACAAATTATCCTGGAAGACGGTATCATATTTAATTCGTTAATAAATGATTGATGTATGACACTGAACTATCACGAGTCTTTGGCTCGAGGATAGCATACTTCCGTTTAAACTTCCAGACAGTTTTCAAAAACTTACTGTCATTATTATATTATCATTCATTATTAATGAATGAAATGTGACTCCATCTGCCAAGAGTCTTTGCGTTGAGTATAGAATCGAATCAATGGGGGAACAGTGGACGAGTTGATAAGAGACAACAAAAGAATGGTGTAATAAAGAATATAACATACATACCCACTAGCAGTTCAATTTTGTCAGAAAGGGGGCCTTAGAAATAAATAGAAAGATATTCTTTATTGCACATAAATAAAAAGCAGGGATGGTACAACATAACAGACAGTACAATAAGGCAGTGTTATCGCTTGCAGCTCTTTCTTCTAGACTACCACTGGGTAGAGAAAAGACACAATGTATTTGTAATTTATCTAAATTTTATTATTTTCTAAAATATTTTTCTATTTGTGTCTTCAATATTTTTCATCGTTTTTTTTTCTTTATATTTTTGCATCTTTTCAACCCTTAGCTACGAGTACATTCGGCTAAAACATGAAATATTGAAAATTATTGCCATGACTTGTCACTTCTTTTAGTAATCCTCTAATTATAATATGAATGCTGAGTGGCGCGGGCGCAGGCAAGTGATCGATACAATGATAATGGCTACATTGCGGCGCGCATCGTTCCGTCTCATTTGCAACGTTAGATGCATTTATATAAATAAGGTAAGGTTAATTATATTTGCATTTTTGTATAAAAAATATGACCGTTGTTATTTGTACGTAAAAAAAATGCAATTGATTAAAAAATGAATTAAGTTGCATTTCGTTATGTAAAGGATATGCGCCTATATTAGAATAAGTGAGCTTACATTAGAGTCGTTAGCAGAGTGAGAGAGGGTTCTTTAGGACCAATTTTGGGGGGAAGGGAAATGCTTGGCTTCACTGATTGCTAACAGGTGATATAACTGCTCATATGCCACAAAAGTAATAAACAGTCTTAACTTCTGAGGGGCGATTCTCGACCACTCGACATTGAAGTCGAATTTAGAGACTTCATAAATTCGTTCATAAATCTGTAACTCGCCTTCAATGTCGAGTGGTCGAGAATAGTCCCTCTGCAGCTCAACAAGGCGACACGTTAGGATGTGCCCTGCAATAAGCTAGCCTAATCGTGGTCTCTTGTCCAAGCCTTTTTTATGTGATAGTTGGCAGACGAGCAGACGGATCACCTGATGGGAACGATTGCCGCCGCCCAAGGACACCCGTGACTTCAGTAGTCACAAGTACGCTGCCAACCTTTAAACCCCCTTTTCCCTCGGATTGAGGCCTCCAGGTACCCTCACTCACGCAGTGAAACACAGCCCAGTGCTGCTTCATGCACGCTATTCTGTGCGGCCGTGGTATCACTGTGGTCACTTCGTGCCGAAACGTGGCTTGCCCACGGTCAGCTAACGTCTGTCCCAAAACTTTTGCGTAAAGCGACAGATTTCAAATAAAATAAAAACCCCATGAAATGATATGAAAAGGTAACTCCCTTTTCCGTGCTTCGACTCTCTTTTGGTCCATTGTTATAAAACACTAAAAAATCTATCAGAATAAAACATTTAAATTAAAATAAAAAATGTATTGTTTTTAAAAAAAATGATTATAGATAAAATTAGCATTATTTTATAATTTTATATAAATTTTATTTATATTCCATTAATGAGGCTAACATTATCCCTGCCCTGCCCATCACTTATAGAATTATCTCATAATGTGACATATAGCTATCATATAATTACTGTTAAACCAATTTAATCATTATATCTCTTTCGTTAATTGCATTTTACAACAGATTATTTTGGTAAATTCTATGTTATATAAATGTGAGGGTTCGCGTCACGTCAAATCTCTAACTCGATTTCAATGTCGAATGGTTGAGAATAGGCCCTCAAGACAGACGGCCAGAGGAGCAATTCTCGAGCATTACTTCCATACAAATATGTAACTTGATTTGAGTCGATAGGTTTTTTATGTGATAGGTGCTGCTCATCACGCTATTCTGTGCGGCCGTGATCACTGCGGTCACTTTCGTGCCGAAACGTGGCTTGCCACGGTCAGCTAACGTCTGCCCCAAAACTTTTTGCGTTAAGCGAGAGATTTCAATAAAATAAAAACCCCATGAAATGATATGAAAAGGCTAAACTCCCTTTTCCGTGCTTCGACTCTCTTTGGTCCATTGTTATAAAACACTAAAAATCTATCAGAATAAAACGTTTAAATTAAAATAAAAAATGTATTGTTTTTTAAAAAAAATGATATAGATAAAATTAGCATTATTTTATAATTTTATATAATTTATTTATATTCCATAATGAGGCTAACATTATCCCTGCCCTGCCCATCACTTATAGAATTATCTCATAATGTGACATATAGCTATCATATAATTACTGTTAAACCAATTTAATCATTATATCTCTTTCGTTAATTGCATTTTACAACAGATTATTTTGGTAAATTCTATGTTATATAAATGTGAGGGTTCGCGTCACGTCAAATCTCTAACTCGATTTCAATGTCGAATGGTTGAGAATAGGCCCTCAAGACAGACGGCCAATGGAACAATTCTCGTGCATTATTTCCATACAAATATGTAACTTGATTTGAGTCGATAGGTTTTTTATGTGATAGGTGGCAGACGAGCAGACGGATCACATGATGGTAAGCGATTGCCGCCATAAAAACCCGCGACACCAGTGGAGTCACAAGTGCGCTGCCAACCTTTAAAACTCCCTTTCCCCCGGATTGGTCCTCCAGTGCCATCACTCACGCAGCGAAACACAGCACAGTACTGCTTCATGCCCGGTTTTCTGTAACGAAGTGCTATCACTCCGGTCGAGCCAGTCCCATTCACGGTGGCAGATGAGCAGCCGGATCGACTGATGGTGAACGACTGCTTCGCCCTTTTTAACGAAGATTGAGAGATTTGCATCATCATTGTGGAGAAAACTAATGTTAGCTAGTAATACGTCTACACTTCACTCATGCGCATACGCATACCTTTAAGGTGACACTAGCGACGCCAATCGATTTTAATTTTTAGCTACTAAACCGGATCTATTTGAAACAATTTCGGGTTTGCAACCTCTCGGCAAACACTTATACTATTTATTAAATAACCATGTATAACGCTAAATACCAATAAATAACGCGAAAAAAATTCTTCAAAAGCGGTCGCTTTTGGCGGTAATTCAAATTTCGAGTACAAAAGCAGATCCAAAAGTTAAGTATAAGTATTTAATAAATAGTATAAGTGTTTGCCGAGAGATTTTGACCCCGGAATTGTTCAAAATAAATCCGGTTTAGTAGCTAAAAATTGAAATCGTTTGGCGTCGCTAGTGCGCCCTACCCGTCACCTTAAGGTGTTACCCTCGGACCTCGATAATAAAATCAGGTCAGTATTTTATATTTTTTTAAGAACTTGATTTGTATTCCAGCAAAGAAATGATTACATGTAATCGTTATCAATCGCAACGATACAGTATCGCGGAATGTCATAACTTCATCATACTAATCCGTATTGACGTGTCGACTACTGTACGGAGTGTTATCGTGTTGCCAATTTGTCAAAAAAAAATCATCTGTCTTCGTCTTTCTAATCTAAACTTTTTGGGACAAGTGTTTTGTGTCTGGTTAATTTTTCATAAAAAAAATGTTTTTTTTTTATTTAGTCACACTGGTGTACAAAGACCTCCCCCAATTCTCTCCATTCCTCCCTATCCAATGCCTTTACTTGCTATTCTTGGACATACGTATTGAAATCGTCACACCATCTTTTTTTGGGCCTTGGTCGACGTCCATCGGTCGGTTGCCATTGGGTGGCGATTTAATGATAAAAAATTGATTATCATCATCATCAGCCCATTTAAGTCCCCACTGCTGGGGCACGGGCCTCCCTCAATCACATGAGGGGTAATTGCCATACTCACCACGCTTGGCAGACGGGTTGGCGAGGGTTTTGTGATAAATGCAGAGTTTTCCTTCTCTGGGTGCTGATGATCATGCCAGCAGCTTTACCTTAGTCGCCTTTTACGACACCTCGGTAAGAGTGAGGATGGCCTATTCTACTCTGCCGGGGACCACGCGGCATGAAAAAAAATTGATATAATGTTTTTTTTCTAATACGACCGAGAAGCATTAGACCTCAGTGTCGCCTGATGTTAATTGAAGATGAGGTCCAAGGTGGGCCATGTTTGCCCGTGAAAAGCCTATTCACTCTTGGGCGACGGGTAGCCCTAACTTGCGACACCATTCGTTTTAATTGTTAACTACTAAACCGGATCTATTTTAAACAATTTCGGGGTAACAACCTCTCGGCAAACACTTACACTATTTATTATTATTTCAGCCAATAGGCCTCCCCTAATGTTCTCCTCACAGATTGGTCCTGTGCCGCCCGCATCCAATGGGTTCCCGCAGCCTTTACCAGATCGTCGGTCCACCTTGTGGGGGGCCTACCACGGCTGCGACTTCCTGTACGTAGCCTCCACTCGAGGACCTTTCCGCCCCAACGGCCGTCTGTTCTCCTCTCTATGTGCCCTGCCCATTGCCACTTGAGACATGCAATCCTTTGGGCTAAGTCTGTTACACATTGTAATATTCTATATATTTTATTTCAATCATTTTAGTTTCTTCGTAGTCCGTTGTTTCGCAAGTCTATAAACTGTCAAATAGTCAGTTGTAATGATCGTTTCTTTCGGTCTTATAATCATCACATAGTGGAGAATAATAACATCACATACCTACTTTTGCTAATAAGATCTTAACAGTTGTAAAATTGAAAGTATATATTCTGAGCAAGAAGTTAACAGAACTCTAAATTACGGAAAATATATAAAAATCTAATCATACTACTATGATTCCTACGTATTTCATATATTCTTATATCAACACCTATTATTTCAGAACATCATTCAGTGTCATTAAGATTTCTCACTTGCATTTTTTTATGAGGCGACAAACGAGCAAGCGAGTCACCTGATTGAAAGTAATCAACGCCTCCCATGAACATCCGCGAAATCAGAGATCTCGCTAATGTGTTGCCGGCATTTTTAAGAAAAGAGTACGCTCTTCTCTTGTAGGTCCCTAAGTCGTTACCGTCGGGAAATACTCCTTTTATTTAGCTAATAGATTACAGAATAACCCTATATAAACGTCTAATAATAGAAACCTTAATACAATAATGACAGCTAATACAGCAAAACAAAACGAATGCCAATTACAGGCTTTATCTTATCTATAGAAATAAGTAGCTTATCACGAAACAAGTCAATGTAATGTAAGCACATTATCTAGGACTAAATTACATATTTATATATCTGATTGACGTTTATATCACCAATTTGAATAATAACATGTTATGCCAAAGTTAACACGGGTGGGACAGAGAAGTGACTAACCTATCACTGGATAAGTTTAAGTCTCATATTAAAACCTGCCTAATGAAGAAAGGTTACTATAGTGTACAAGACTATTTAAATGATAAGGATTCTTGGTCATGTTAATTGATTAATCTTTTGATTATTTATAGTAGTCTATTAACTTGCATAATTGTATTTTTTTTTCTCTTCTCAATCGAAACTCTGTAACATCATCTATATTTGAAAAGAATAACTACTGAGTTTCTTGCTAGTGTCTTCTCAGTAGAAATCGACATTCCAAACCAGCGATAGATAATATGTACTATTTTGACATTCATACGTGTTCTGTGTAGGACCTAAATTGAATAAAGAATTTTTTATCTTTATCTTTATCTGACTAAAACAAACTCAAAAACTAAAAAAAATATGAGTGTTATTCATAAATGTTTGTCCAACCTTTGTTAACTAAAAGGGTGTTATAAATTTCATTCTTTTTTCGAATTTTTTTTAAGATTATCTTTTGTTTCAAACGTCAAAAATGCTCTTTGCTAATAAAGTTTTATTGATGGTTTATGAATAAAGCCCTAAATCTTTATAAGACTAAAAGAAATTTTACATGACAGACACTATTAATTAATAAATCGAATTCAATCTTTGTGTTTCGGTCATTGGTTTCGTTTGGGATGACTTATAAAAATTAGCTACGCATATAAGCAGTTATCATTACGTTTAGTTATCTATTTTTTTATGTATGTATGACCCAGTCGCCACTAACTAATGAATACTGGCCAATTTTTATCATCTCTGCTTTGTTCTTTATATTTAAGTGTTACATCTTTAATCAATAGTACAAAACATACACTCGAATCGATCGAAATATAGAAGATCTCAAATACACTTGACAGTTTTTTACACTTGGCACGCACCGATTCTCAACACAATGCAATGTAATTTAAGATTTTTATTTTTGATTTTGATTGTAAGTAATTATTGTGTTTAATTAATTTAAAAAAATATTATAAAAAAATGTATAACATTTATAATTAATAGTAAAAACTGATTTTATTTACTGATAGCTCTGTAAAACTCCTAGTCAATTATAGCCCTCATACCGATCCAGCTCTCACCTAACACATAAAGAGAGAAAGGTGTGACTGAAAACCAGCGCTTCGCAGGCTTCTGTCCTGCGTCAGCACAAGCTGATCACGAACCCATTTGTTGATTTGTATGCTTTCTATGTATTTGGTTTGTCTTGCTTCACTATTTAATTAATTATTCATAGGAAAAACATATATTGTAAAGACTATTAACTGTTTTTTGAGCAATAATTGGATTTTTATTTATTTATTATTATTTTAATTTTTATTTTTCGTAATTTGTTACTATATCCCCGTGTACCCGCGCAGCCTCTGAGTGACGGCTGAAAATCAGTGATTTTGCCTCGTGCGGATACTTCACACTGAGCCTTGACCTACTGGTTGCTGCAGCAGACACACAATGAGTAACTACCTACATAATATAAGTTTTTTTTTTTGTTTTCCTTTCTTTAAAATTGTAACTGGATGCTTGTCATATGTTGTGATGTGTGTATGATGTTGTAACCAATACAAGTTTTATCTATCTAACTCACTGTTAATTTGAGCCGGTCGATAACGCTTATTTATTTGATCAGAACATTGAGAACAGAACTCTACATTCCTACAATACCTTAAGCTCTCTACCATTGCAGAACAAAGAGTAACAAATATACACTCACTGTGGATTTGAGCCGGTTGATTAACCTTATACATTTAGGATAGAACTCTACATTTATCCAGTTCCCCAGACACTCACAGAACAGCGTAGAGTCAATGACTAAAAAAATATACACTCACTGTTGATTTGGGCCGGTTGACTTACCTTATTGATTATAACATTTAGAACAGGACTCTACATTTCTCCAGTTCCCCAGGCACTCTATTAGTGTAGAGAATCAAGCGTACAATCGTAAGCTCCTTAATTAATAAGCAGCACACCGAACAGTATTAGCTTCAAAATCGCGATTATTACAGCTCGGAGAGACTCGTAAATGTCGCTTTAAATCATAATTACTTGTTAAGCTATCAAACCGGCACGAGCAAATTGCAACCTTATCGCAATGGAATAAGAACTTGAGGAATTAGTAATTAGCGTTTTGTTTGGTTCTTGAAGCTCTTGTGGTTTAACATTTTTAGGTATTTTGTGCTATGATACAAATGTGGTAATTAATACATTATTTATTAGCAGATAAAATACCTCTGTTTGTCTTAACTTTAATTTTAAACATTTTAAACAGCAACACACACACTAACCTAATCCAAAAGAATGCAGCATAATAACTTATAATATAGGTATTAACTATTGAAGGCTCTCCAAATATAGGTACCATGCTTAAATACAATATAATGTATTTTTACCTCAGCACTCTAACTAATCACTACTCTAAAGTTTTCATACTTGATTTTGAGTGCAATAAAACTATATTTAATTCATTCATTCATTCACTCTTCGAAATTCAATTTTCCTAATAACAACATTTTAGGTACCTATGAACCTCAAAGTAATGTTAGAAAGGGTTCATTATAATTTCATATTATAAGCCGTATTGTCACTGCATCTTAAATTTTTATGAACACATTAATATGTGCTTATAAAAACCAAATCAAAATGTATATACAAACATTGTACCACATGCTAGTTTATCTTTAAACTTTATCTTTAATCATATAGAGTTTACAATTCGGTGAAGATATTGTTGTAGTTCACTCACTGGAAATGGAAGCTAGACCTCATATTTTTGTATCGAGAGAAACAATAGAGCCTTGTTCGCACTTTTAGCCATAAAAACCTGACACTTTATCCAAACAATCTACTGTTTAAATTGCAATTTTAAACGATAAGAAATAAATGTGTTTTGAAATACATCAAATATAATCAACTGTATTATACTCAGATACGGTATAAAGAGGTTATTTAAAGAAAATATTTTCACATTCCCATACGTAACAGCAGATTACAACTCACATTGAAATATAACTTTGTTTCAAACTACTAAATTCGTTTTATGCGAAATAAATAACAATAATACGCCCTTTTACATTTCAACGCGACAAATGGACAAGCGAATTTATTTTAAATCAAAAAGCATCCGTTACCGTATAAAAAACATTTTTGTGACAACACCGAATCTATGATGGCGCCTAAAATTAAACGGCCATTTTGGAAAAATGGCGGCTGGAAAAACGACGCGCATTGGTTTGACTTCGGCAAGTAATAGTGGCACTCACGCGATTGATCCAGCTGATAGCAGCGGAACTACTCCTTACGAATGTTTGGGGGTGATAGCCCGGGTAGTAATACGCATACCACGAAATTAAAACGAAAATACAGCCATTACAATCTTGGCAATTAACGAAGTTTTTCATATTTTTTTCCGGCGTCCATGACGTCGGTCTTATTTTTCCTGATAATAGTTGATTACTTTGTCATTAACGTGAGACGAATAAGCAAGCAATCACTGTTCAAATTGCTACGATACAATCAATATTGTGATCTTTAGATTTAATAATATTTGAAAAGAGGTTCCTTTGCAGTAGAATTCTACATCCCAACATAGCGGTGATCCTAATACCTACTCGTATAGGTAGTTTGAAAATGAATAAAGAATTTTTATTTCAAACAAAGAATGTGACCGTTAATAAAACCTTCTTCCTAAAGCGTTGCTTAAAAAATCCGTTCCGTTTTTGAAAAAGGAAAACGTAATAACGTTCCCGCAAATGGCATAATGCTGATAAAAAGTAAAACTCTTCCAAAATACTGCGCGTTCCGTTTCATAACAGAATAAAAACGCTCACTGTTTTGGAGACGTCACGATCAATCAAATGTGGAGTGGCCTCCATGACACAGTTCGGTGTGACGTCACCAGGCTGTACATGTGCACCCACTATCCCACAGAATTATAACCCATACTACAACAAAATTAAGTCCACACTTGTTATGCGGAGCTTGTACGACTAAAAAATATTTTCCCATAAATTTTTAGGTCAGCTCGCTACACATTCCGTCACGTATGAAGGGATGGGGGTAATTAAAATTCTATAACGATCGCATTGACACCTCGCCCGCAATTATAAAACCGGTACCCAATGCAATTAGTAAACGCATAGCTTCACACGCAAAAACTAGTCAAAATGATGTCATCTCACCATTCCCGGGTTGCAGCCCTAAAGTCGTAAACAGTTGATATAATCTATGGGCGCGCTTACACTGGCCACAAAATATGTAATGACTACCTTTGACGTTTTGAAAGCCGGTTCCAAAATTAAAATGATACGTTTTAAAAATGGAATCGCTCCGTCCCGCCTTTTTCCCTGAGATAACCTTTAGTCCATTTGTGTTGCCATAAAGAAAAAATAAGCATCTTACGTTTTAATTTTTTTAAATGACATTCTTGTGGTTTTTTGTGGATGGGAATCTTCGCGGAGTAATAAGTTGTTTTCGAACGGGCGGTTTTTGCGCTCGCTCGTTGGCTGGGCATTGTCGCCGTCGTTAGACATACGTCATGCCGTCAAACGTTGATGAGTTCTGGGCCCTGTAGCGCTAATTAAGGCCCGTGGATATTAATCGCTTCAGTTATTTAAATTTTGCTTGAAATACGCCCTGGGTCATCGTTTTTTACGACTTGCGGTTTCGAGATTAGCTTAGCTCGGTTCTGAGAAGTAAAAAGGATGTGGTGACGAGCTGTCGATCTCACGCGGTTAGTGATGTTCTACGTTGAAGGTAAAGCTAAAATGGGACGGGTTCATACGCAGACGGTTGGGGAAGACAGCGCGTCACTTGTGCGCGACGCAGGGTGGGACCGACCACCCTTAGCGGCCGTCCCGCTCGCGCCCGGCTGGCACTCATCGCGCCGTCCCGCTCTCTGTCATCTGGCAACGCATTCACATGTCTGTGGGGCCACCAGAAGCGATTCGTAACAGTGAATAATGTATGTGAATAGTTCATAGTACCTAATAATAATAACACCAGTACAATGCTATATCGTCGGGATTGTATAAATTTGGCACAATGAGTGGTACATTAAAGTGGAGTAGGTAGAGAACGTTCAGGTGTGTTTTATATGCAACATATCAAATTGATGGTAAATCAGGGATCGTAATGTGATTGCGACAGTCGTATCGAATTTAAACTTACCCACACGTAATACGACCGTAAAACTTAGAAAAATCTTTACGTATGAGTGTGTGGTGGCCGAGTAGTCGCGAGTCCGGCGCGGCATTATGGCGCGCTAGTCATAAATCCCGTTTCATTCATGATACTCGAGCGTAAGAGCCCAAAGAATGCTCCGTGCGTTTGTTTCACGACCATAAATACTAATAAAACGGCCTCGTTACGGGGACAGTTCGAAAATCGGGCACACGACTTCTTAACGACACCTATTACGGATCTTCTGTCTGGTCGATTTAATTGAAAAATTGTATCCAAGCGTTGCAAGAGTTGTATCCGAGTCCCGCGGCGGATGCGGGCGCAGACGGCCATTATCCCATTGGCTCATCCGCATGGGGACAGCGCGCTCCACGTGTCAATAAACCGATCGCCCGCGCCGCCACCTACCTTAATTACCGCCAACTCTTCGCCGTTCTATATTCGAATTCGAATCCCGTAGGGCCCGTTCTAAATTCGAAATTTTCGAGCTGGCCAGATGCAGCCGCTTTGAAGCCGTTACGTATTTCAATATCCATCTTGCGCGGGCTAGAGTGTTTTTCTTCGTGCTTTTTAAAAATAGAACGCGTGAGCGATGTTCGGCGTACGGATTCGGTCGATTCGCGGGCAGATTTATTGCTCGGAAAGTATCGGGAGGAAGCGTTAACACTTGTTTTAAGGCCGCGGTTGAAAGTTTTAGCTGCCATTCCATTTTTAATTTGAACTGTTTACAAAAATATAGCGATAACAGCGCCACCCGCCCAGCTGACTCCGTTTCGGGTCACTTTATGATTGATAATCAAGTCTTAAAATTAATTTTAAGTAACCATTAACCTAAGACCTACGATTGAGTTTACAAATTGTCTGCTGGTGTTATCTAAATTTCTGCGTAATAAGGTATTATATTTGTCTCGTATGTAAACAGTGAGGGCAATAGCTGGCCCATGACCGCGCGATAGTGGAGCCCTCTTATCGTCTGGTGCACTCCACGGGACAGTTCCAGACTCTCTCAGATTTCACGTAAATATGCGGTCGTTAAGATAACGATTTCCTTTGGCGACGGACGCCGTATCTTTTTCCTTTTATTAAATGCATCAAAGTACATAACTACTTAAAGGATTTTTCGTGTCACTAATAAAAACGGTGATATTAAATTATCACTCTATACCTTCTTTATCTGTAAGTGTCTTTTAAACAAGGGACAATTTCGAATAGATTTGATATCTTAATATCGAATGGTATAACAATTTGGTTCACTATCTTCATAGTTAAGTTATACATGTTGTTATTATGTACTTAAATATTTAGGCGACGAGTATTTCAAGAAAAGTTCAATACACTTCCAAAGTTAAAATTCAATCTCATCAATAACAAAGAACACGAAAGAGATTTTGATCATAAATAACGGTGACACGGAACGAAAAAAAAACGGCTGTAGAGTTTTTAAAAGCTGCCAGGTTTAAAGCATATTGTGTCAAGTAGACTTTTTCTATTGTATTTAAAAGCTACACGAAACTTATTTAAATATAGAACATTTCTTTTTCTTAGAGAACAGTAAACGTACGGAATTTATTTCTTCAACTGCCAAGTTAGTAACAAATGAAAAAGGTTTTAAAAAAATAAGCACCACGTAAAAGATTACTCATCATAAAACATGGTCTAAAAATAAAAGTTAAAACATAATGTTTTGGCGAGTGAGTAACATTGACTTTATTCATATAGAGAACAATCACTAAGTAGTGATAAGTTGTGAATTAATAGTGGTGTGATTCATACTTTTCCTAATAAGAAAACAATTAGATGAAATTGGCGGTCTATGTCAATCGTTGGTATCAATATGATACTGGCAGGTCAAAATTATCTTCCATCATTTTCAAATTAGGAACCTAACACTAGGCTCCCAAAAAGAGTACACCTAACAACTTTCTAAAGTTTCAAATTCCGAATCTACATTCCAGTGTTGCCAGCAAAAAGCGGGAAAAAGGTGTCTCATCATAAATAACGTTGACAGAGCGCCGCCCACGCGCCTTATTACCGCCCGAATGGTAGAGTTGTGAAAACTATCGAATATTTTTTTTAAAACGATTATTTTCATTTGGAAATAAAATGTATTATTAATGTTAAATAAACGCAAGGGCTCGCGGCAGACGTTTGAGTATTTCATTCATTAGTAATCTAAGTCTATACAGAACTGATTTATCATAGTATTGCTCAAACTATAAGGGTGGCGTTGATAGTGAAAAAAATGCTTTATTTTAGATGACTTTTTGGAGCCTATATTTTATGTTTTTTGTGAAAAAAGAATATTTATCCAATTATTCCATTTACTATTTGATTGACCTTAACCCTGAGTTGAATATTAAGAAAGTTTTCAACCGACTTCAAAAAGGAGGGGGTTCTCAATTTCTACTGATAGTTTTATACATCAATGACAAACCTTATTAAGTTCATGATTATAATTACATCTCATTCTCTCCTTTACCCGAAGATTTAAATGGTAGAAATCGCTTCAATCGCTTTAAATGTGATAAATGTAGTTGTTAGCTATTTAGTATTTTTTCATCTCTAACATTACCATTAAGCAATATAATCGATAAAAAAAGAATCGATTCTCCATGTAGAGTCCCATCTCTACGTCTGTATTACCAGTCCGTCCGTTCGTTACCGGCATTGTCCGGGATTAGCCACACCGTGATTGACTATTTAGCCACGTGACTCTACTCGCTTTGTGTTTGTATACCCTAAGTTTTATTTTTTTTTTACTTCTGGAATGCATTTGACCTTCATGTCATTGTTACTGAGTCATAATCTTCTTCACTCGATATTTCGATTACGGCCAATCTGAACGATTAGCCAATTACGCAGGAGTTATAGTGTACAAGTGTGCAAATACTAGCGCACTCTCTATTCTTTTACTCTCCTAATTAAATGGAACACCGGCGTAACATATTTCTTGTAATAAGTCATTTATCATTCATTATAAATATTTGTACAAGTATAAGATTTCCCTTTTTTATGTGATAGGTGGTAGGCGAGCAGACGGATCACCTGATTGAGGCCTCCATTGCGCCTCCGGTACCCTCAATCACGAAGCGAAATAAGTACAGTGCTGCTTCACGCCGGTTTTCTGTGTTAATATTAAGGAAAACATTAGCATAGTCCTCACCGTGTGGTCCCCGGCATAGCAGAATAAGCCACCCTCACTCTTACCGAGGTGTCGTAAAAGGCGACTAAGGTAAAGCTGCTGGCATGATCATCAGCACCCAGAGAAGGAAAACTCTGCATTTATATCAAAACCCTCGCCAACCCGTCTAGCCAAGCGTGGTGAGTATGGCAACTACCCCTCATGTGATTGAGGGAGGCCCGTGCCCCAGCAGTGGGGACTTAAATGGGCTGACGATGATGATGATGATATGTATAGTCCTCATCTTAGCGTTTAATTCTCTTCATCTTGCATCCAAAGCTGTTGCTCTGGAGACACACGCATAAGCCTCGGCATTCATTATTCAGTCGGGTAAAAAATGTTGCTTATCAACAAAATGTAAAAGCTTTTATAAGTTTCCGTAATATCAAATCAAAAATACATCTACCGGCACGAAATCTTGCCCATAGTGTAATTTTCATACAAACATGCTCTCTTTACAGGTTCACAGGAGCAAAAAAACATTGTTTTGTATGTACCAATTTTTATTTAATGTTTGAATGCTCAACTTTCAATTAATTAATTCAATCCACTCATGAAACTACTGGATTTCCACAAAATCGAAAAATAATGATTTCTTTTTACATCCTACATGACGTTGTAGCAACGCGAAAAAGAAAATCGTTCTTCCTTGATTATGATGAAATTGAGTGGTTTCAAGAGTAAGTTGAAATAATTAATTGAAAGTTGAGCATTCAAACATTAAATAAACGCTAAAATTGGTACATACAAAACAATGTTTTTTGCTCTGTGAACCTGTAAAGAGAGCATGTTTGTATGGAAATTACACTATGGGCAAGATTTCGTGCCGGTAGGTGTATATCTCTGGGTTTTCATCAGTGCTCAAATCTGTGACAATTTTAAAAGCGGCTCTACATAAGTGTTAATAAAATCAAGAGAATAAGTGACAAAATGGTGGTAGACTCACATCCAATTGTGCATTTGTATAGAATATAGACCAACCTCCTCACAACTGGTTTCCAACCCTTTTCATCCCCTTCATGTAGAGAACCTGATTTGACTTGTGTAATTGTGTTTGTCGTCCAATGACAGACTCTACTAAAAGAATGTTTAGAGATCACGTAGTGATTATACATTTATTTATTTATTTAAATATATATTGCACAAAACGATATAGGTAATGTGGGAGCTTAATGTCAAGAGGAATTCTCTACATATACATGGTATAGTTACTCGTACCTACTTATTTTTGTGTCTTGCAATAAATCTTAAAAAAATATTTTCGTCTCTACAATCTAAGTCTCTACATACATTGAAGATTATATATCCACGTTTTTTTGACAGTAACATCTTATTAATGGTTCAGTGATTGCTTTGGGCTTTTAGATATGAATAATATAATTGCCTTGTACATTTTTTTATAAATTACTAAGCCTCTATGTATTTTTTATCCATGAACAAAAATAAGTGATGTAGTTTCCCCTCTTCGTCTAATAGTGGCACAGGCCGCAGTCCGCGTGTCTGTTCGTTACCTCCATTGTATCGAGGTAGAGTAAGCCACACAGCGTTTGACACAAAAGCTTTTGTGAGATAGGCATTTGACTCTTTTACTTATTGCATTCTTTGTAAATAAACGCGCCAGAGGATGCACTCGGATCATCTGGACGATTTATCATACTAGGACTTACTTGACTCTACCAACGATCGAGCAGACTGCTATGGAATATGGATTACATCTTGCTTAGTATATTCACTGAGCACATACTTTCATAAAATAATAAATGGTACAATATGTAGAGTCACTTTTTGCAACATTTTAAGTTTTTAACCGTTTTTGCATTTAAGTAGCCTTCACTACAAATTAGCATAAAGTAAATTAAATTAGCTAGTTATTAGTAAGTACATTTTCTCTGAACTCTACATTTGGAAAATTGTAACTTCTTCGAAATAAAAATTGAATTAGCATTATAGCTGTATATTTTTCTATTTAATGTGAAAGTAATATTTGCCTTTAGATTCAGCCGATATGAACTCTACATACTTATTTAGCTGCCTGTAATCGTCCCATTATGTACAAAAACTAGCTCTTCTCTCGGCATTCTTCCCATTTACACTTGCACAATTACAGACAACAATTTTATATGGCCATGTTCCTCAGATTGGCCATGGCGCGATAGAGTCGCGTGCGAGAGAGACCGCGGCTCCACTCCGCGGCCACGCCTCGCCAATCCACTATTTGAGCCTAATTATCACATATCTCTGAATTGAAGTGGAAGTATTCTGAAGGATGACTCTACAATGTTAATTTGACTTTTTTGAGCGATTCTACCACCCGTTTTAAGCGTTAATTACCAGTTTTAAGCGTTGTAGAGTCACAAATACATGTAGCATTTACTACTAATATACATATATTAGTCAATTATACGAAGAGCAATTTCTACGTCATAATTGTATTAAAATAACGGTCTTTAGTTAAAATGTAGAGTCAACTCTACCTAACAGCTTGTATCGAATCAACGGCCTGAGACCACTGACCGTCACTCTGTTCTCTAACCAACAACACCAGATCGATTAATTCAAAGCAGACCAGCGCTAATCTCACAGATAAAACTCTAATTGCCCGTAACGACTTACTATTCATCTCGGCTCAAAAATGTCGCCCAGAGCCAAACACCGCACTAACGGACCATCGTGATTCCAATTTCAAACCTCGTTATCGCCTCTAAAAAACTCTACACCAAAAAGAAAACCGGCCGAAAAACGCGCGCTTTAAAAAAAGAACCGATATTCGAAAAAGAAAATTTGAACATTTTAAAAATAGAACTTTTCCACTTCGTATGCTCTCGTGTACGCCATTTTGTTTCTCCCGATCTCAACCCTTCATCATCGCTGATTCATCCCAGATCAATTAATACTACTTAATACCATTGTGTATTACGCTTAGTGGCATTACGCTTTCAGGAGACGCCTATGTCGATAAACGGCGAGATGGCGTGACACGAGGTAGGAAACATACCGATATATCTGTCCACATAGCTGTCAGAACAAAAGATTACGTTGATTTATCGTCCCGTTTCAAGGTAGCGGCAATATTTTGACGAGCTCCAACCTATCAAGGATTCGGTGGGAGCGCGCTAAAAGGATGTAACACAATAAACCCTCAAATTAGCGGCCGCGTGAATTAGCGTTGAATCTAAAGTGCGCAATTAAGAGCGTCTACAAAGAGCCAATTCGAAAATGAACAGCGATATTCAAATTGAAAAAGGAACGCGGTTCGAATAAAACAATGAGAAGCCGGTGCCTGCCCTCGGGTAGTCGGTATGCAGGACGATCCAGAGCGGCCGCGGCGGCGCGAATCCAAATTCAAAAATGGAATGAAACAGCGAATTTAAATAACAAATTAGTGGGTGCGTTTATAAAGCGCGTCGGCCATCAGAGTCTCGAATTGATTCCGATGGGATTGTGTTAAGAGTCGCGCTGACTAGTGCGGTTCACTGCCCTAGCAGATATATCAAATTGAGACTTAACTATTTTTTTTGTGTCTGCGCAAACACTTGTGCACTATAATATGTCCTGCGGCGATGGCTGATCGGCCGCTATAACCGAAATAGTCGGTTTGAAGGACTACTTTTTAATAATTAAATTGTTTATATTTATTTATAACATTAACGTCTTTAAATTAGTGTCTAAGCATGTTTTAAAGCATTATTTACAAACGTTTTATTCCACACAAGTATCTATCATAGTTAATAACAAAGATATCTAAATAGTATGGTTAAAATTTCTCCCAGTTTAATATTAATATAAACTTCTTAACCATCTATTTGACATACATAGAAATAACTATTTAAGGCCTTACAATTTCGACTTAACTATATAAGGCCGTAATTATTTGCAGCAAAGAAAATGCGCCTACCTACGCCTTCACCGTGATCCTTATATTGCCTAGTCCTCAATGTTTAAAATAGAGCTGCTAAGAATAGTGATTTGGTCGAAAATCGAATAGTCGACTAAATTTTTGGCCGAAACTTCGGTGACATTTACGAAGATCAATGGTTAACATTTTCATGAGCACTTAAAAGTAATTTACCACAAAAAACTCATTATCAATTTTAAAATAATTGGTACATTCATCACATTACAACTGATATATATATTTTTAATATTCGTTTTGTTTTGATTCGAATACCAAAAAGTCAAAAGAGTACTCGAATAGACCGAATATAGGTATCTAATACACTAAACGCTTTATTTTACTGACCATTTTGAACTGATATTTGACCATAACCTGACCATTTTGAATTGAAGTTATAATTTTCAATGTATTACGATTTGAAAGTGCTGTATGTATACAAGTCTATGCAAATAAAACATTTTTGAATTGAATAGAATTTGAACATTTTTACTGTCATTTATCACTCATTAATTGTTAAAGGATTAAATACCCTACCGTCTACCGCGAGTCTTTGCGTTGAATTAAGCAAAATATTTGTGGCACCTCTAGTTCTAATGGTATCTGACTTGAATCGGAACGTACAATTACATAAAGATATAAAAATGTCTCTGTTCTTAAAATTAAAAGCTGTTATTTTGATTCACAGGATAAAATTAAATTACAACTTCAGACGGAATTCGTCTAAATCTATGTAACATCATTTCAATTGCAGCCGTAAAATAATTTGTGTGTTTTCTTAAAATTTTATGTGAACTTTTGTTTCTTGCTCAAGTTTTATGACCTAACTATAAAATGCAAACTATTGTTTGTACGACGGTTCCACAAAATAATATGCTATTATTGCGTATTGTAATAATAATATTAACAGTCATTTTAACCGTTTTTTTTCGTTACGACGGCGAATATGAACGTTTAACTAAATACCATTACATAATTTCTAATATTGTTGAAAATTCCAACAGAGTAATAACTAACATGTTATATTATATATCTCGATAGATGGCGGTCTAATACTGTGCGTTTTTCGCGGAACTTTCTACCACGTACCTCAGTTCTGTGGAACAGTTTACATAAGGGAGTATTTCCCGACGGCTACGACCTAGGGACCTTCAAGAGAAGAGCGTACTCATTTTTAAAAAGGCCGGCAACGCATTAGCGATCTCTCTGATTTCGCGGATGTTAATGGCGGCGATGATTGCTTTCCATCAGGTGACTCGCTAGCTTGTTCGTAAGATAAATCACTTTAAGGTAATGAAATTCATACAAAAGTCATAATTTATCTTCCTATCCGTCATTGTTTAAAAAATAACGATTTTAACAAACTTATTCAATATGCGTTTTATAGTAGGTTTATTTTATTGTTGTTTGCAAATAAAAAATATTATGGCAAAGCACGACTCTACAGCCAGTACCTTACGTCTAAATCCTAATAGCTTTTATTTGTTTAGGCATTTGAAATCCTATCAAGCCTACACCTACAACCAAGTATTCTGGTTAATCACTCCAAGCCATTAATGCTAAAGTACGCTTCCAATCCCAGAGTTAATCTACACCCACAGAAAAAAAAAGATTTAAATGCCCGGTGACGTACCGGAGCCAGCGTCTCCTAGTCGTAATCCGCCTTGAAAAATAGCCACTTCTGATCACCATATCGCATTAAATGACGACCGACCGGTGGAGCCGGTTGTATTTTATTATATTAATATATCATTTTGTCATATACACTGTTATATAATACATCAAGCCTAATTTATCTGGTCACTCGGAGCCGATGACCGTTTTAAGTGACATTTATCTGGTGACGTCACAGCCGCAAGATGGCGCTCGTAATGTTTCCGGCTATAACTAATTAATTTTTGTTTCCATATATCTGACCACATAAATTTTTAATGGGATTTTTTTTCAAATTCTCTTCCATTCTTGATGATAATCGGTTTTTTACTAGATTGAGTCGTGTTTCGTTTATCGGAATCAAAACTTTTGGAATTATTATGGCTGCCGTCGTCAAATTGTTTATTGCCTTTTTTGAATAAAATTCGGTTCTTAAATTAGAAATATGGTTCATTTGATTTTGCCACGACGCGACATAACATTTTAATGGTTATGTTTATATAACATTTTGAAATAAGATGACATTATTTCAACATTTTTGATTAATGTGTGAAATAGAATAAGAAAATACTCTATTAATTTTGGCGATGGAATTCAAATGGCTGGTGTCATAAGACGATTTTAATTAAAATCCATTCATTTGATTAAATGGTTTGTGTTTATAAACATGCTTTCGTTAATGAAATCTATTGATATGTAAAGATATTCTGATCTTTTAAATAAGTCTATTTATCAGCGTCTCTACTTAGTAGTAGGTGTCGTGTTATATTATCACAAAATGGTTTTTTGTATTGTTTTATGTTTTATATCTATAATGAAATATATTTTAAATACCTACCACGTACTTAATTAACGTTATACCTCCGATTGTATGCTACGAGCTCGGTTTGCCGCTGAATTGCGTAGACAATTACAAAAACAGAGTACTCCACAAGCCTGGTTAACAAGTCTTCATTATTTTTAACTATCGCCATAACATCCTTATCCGACGCAACTTAGCGCGTTGCACAAGTGTTGCCATCGCTAAAAATTAAAAACACACGCTAATGTCACCGTTATCTCTACCACGACTCTACCGACAATACTAATGGTCGCGCATTTTTCAACACTTAAAACATTAAAATCGAGCTGTTTTATCGCGAAATGTGAACAGAATTGCCTATACAATACCGGTATTATCTTTACTGGTGGAGTAAGAGGCTATAACAAGTTCAGTGCGGTCGGCGCCCGCAGACACCCGCGGTCTTAGAAAAAAAATAATGTTAAACTTTAATGGCGGCGGGATTAATAATATTCTGTTTCAGTTTGTAGAATTAATTCAAATTAGTACACTTGGCGTATGCATATTTTATTTAAATTGGCAACCTAGATAAAATTGTATCTGTAATTCAACTTTTAATGAGAAAACTATCAAATAAACGTATTTAACTACCAAAATAAATAAATAAATTACTTTACATGTACTTTTTATCAGCAGATAATTATATTTTGAATTTTAAATATTGAACCATTAGTTTAAAAGTTTTTCAATTGAACAACATATCTAAATTAAATTAAACAGCAATTTTAAGAAGTTATTTTCATAAGAGTTTTAAGTACTCACGGCTGTTTGTAACAGATAAAATAAGCTCGTAAATTACGTAACAGTGTCTTCGGTGTTTACGATTCAAAATAAGTGGCAGTAAAACGGTTTAATTCGCGATTTTTTAATATCACTTAAGAAAACTTTTATCGGACGTAAAAAGAGATCAAAACTTACTCTCCTTTATGTAGAGCGGGGTATATTTTACTCGCCGCAACATTATTGTGACCTGATAACTTCGCCTGACTTTACGCTCCGTTCGGATCGCATTTAAAATGCATAAAGAGAAAATGTTAAATCCGCATACGGTCTTTTTACGACGTTTTAAAGATAAAGCGTGGAAATGGACTTAAAATCTAATATTGGCGATATGAAGATTTTATTCCATAAGGAACCGAATAAAATGTTTCTGTATGAGTAATAAAATTTGTAGCAGTGATATAAGGTTTCAGATTTAAAATATATTTATAACAGATATAGATTCATAGAGATGACATACCTACACGACTATTGATAAATAAAGCTACTTTCAAACACACTTGTTTATTTTTAACGTACTTGGAAATTAATAAATGATAATACTCATAATAATCCTTTCTTATCTAGAGCCTATCTTTTTATGATGATTAGTTATTACATTACAATTATTTCAAAAACAAGATTTAAGTGATTAGGTAATGTACATTTTATGGAATTTTTCTTTTATTAACTTTTCACGCTTATGCAGATTGTTTTTCATTTTAAAACTAAATTGACAATTCACAAATGAGAAGCCCAATTTAGTACCATAGTAGAAGTGAGAAGATAAAAAAAAACAATAGCATTGTATTTTTATAATATTATAAGTTTATGTGAACAAATGCGACATACTCAGTGACTTTGCATTAAGAAAATTTAAAAATGTAATAATTTACATTTTGGCTAAATAGGTATTACAATTTTATTTTGAAACTCTTGTTAGTAATTGTTAAAGTAGTCTGATTTTTAAACTAATACGAATAATAATTTATAAATTCAAAAATGTAGAACTCTTTCTACATATTATCCCAGTAAAGTCATTCCCAGGTCATTATAGTTTCAATGTCTCTTAAATTCTAACTGACTTTTATGACGACCCAAAATCGTTACCAAAAATAAACTTCTTTTTTTCAATTTTCTCATAACGCGTTTTAATATTCCATGCATCGTTATCAGGTCTCATTTAGTGGGCCACTGCCAAACTGGCATTATCACAGATTACGAATGGCTATTAGCAGACAAATTGATATCGTTATCATAGGCATCATAAACTTTACGATAGCCCTCACTTACTATGCTCGGACAAGTCTTGTGCAAATATAATTATGCAGAGCAATTTCGGAGCTAATTCGGGATTATCAGCCGGAACGGAAATTGACTCTTGTTGAATTGTAATTATTTGTATTATCTATAACACTGCCAATTCTATATTATCAGGAATAAGAAGGCACTAATTTAAAAGAATAGCGCATATTATTTACCTATAAGTATTACCTATCTATTCATTGCCGCTATAAATTTTTAATTTGAGATTAATACTTTAAATTTGATTAAAAACTTCTTTCAAATGAATGTTTTTTTTATTTTATTTTCAATTACAGCTTTGCTGTTTATTTTTATATCTATTTAATGATTGTTATTATAAAGAAATTAAATCATCAAGAATAATTAAAACAATACTTGTTACTTTAAAATATATATACCCCTAACTTTATCCGTTTTCGTTTTATACTAACTTTTTTTAATTAAAAAATGTCTTTGATTTATAAATATTCTGGTGTTCCACTATAAATTAAAACATCTCTCCCAGCTGTATTGCTGCCATAAAATAATTTATAACCCTACAATACATTGTTGTTATTGTTTAAGATGAATTTATGGCGTAGGTATTTAATATGCAGTGTTGATAAATCCCTTGAAAAAGATTTACTTGGCAAATAAAATTAACTTTACGTCTAACTAAATAGAGCGTCGGCGGCAAAATTTACAATTCGTTAGAGGAGAGATACATACAGATGTTTCTTAAATAAAATATAGTAATTTTTTAGTATTGTAAAAATACAGGAACGGATATCAAAGTTTAAAAAAAAACCTGCAGACTTGTTTTGTCGCTTATTAATGTCATAAAAATCCGTTACAATATGCTAATGCCGCGGCCGTTTTGACTCTACATTTTAAACATAAAACGTTTGCATAGATTTCTCAGTTGAAGCATAAGGATTAAACCACGGCATATATAAACTAGGTCAAAGTGTTTTTAAATAGACGCATATATCTAAAATAAGTGCCTAACACACGTTTTCGTTTTCATCATTCGGCCATTTTCGGCTCGGCCGGCAACCACGGCGATTTGTATTAAAATTTATGCAAATTCTACTGTTTGTTGTTTGTTGCATTCGTCATTATGCAATTAGTTTCGGTTGGTTATAAAATTTGATGCACACAGATTTATATTAATTATTAATTTCGATTTCCAATAGATTTAAGTTAAAGCCACTCGGTTTATTGGTCTCCTGTATTGTGCTAGCATTTATCATTGATGTAGTCAGATTAAAATTTATTTGATGTTTGTCCGCATAATATTTTTTCAACTCTTGCATCTTAATATCTCTACAATATATTTCGTTGATGTCTTTGGAAACATTTTAAGGTATACACACTATTGTTAGAACGTAATATATTAAAAGTAGAATTTCGTTTATTATTGAATACATCAGTAATAATAAATTATTACTACATTAATTTCATGTAGTTTTAATTATTCATTCACCTATAATTATAATTACATTTAGCTTTAACATAATCTGAACTGTAAGGTATTAAAACTATTAAGTATTGGATTTGTGTTTTTTAAGAATATCGCTTTCCATTATTACAATAAATTATTTCACTGGCCGTTTCGACAAACGCATTTAATATTGTAAAGAAATACCTTCGTGTAAATTTAATAGGATTAAACTTAATGTTGATAAAATGTTTATATCTAACCTGGATAATTCAGTAATTTTAAAGATTGGCTATAAACCTTATCAGCTGCAGTATTTTATGCTGTTATTCCAAAACACCTAATAATTACCGATGGCTTACGCCGTGATCCTATTTACAGCTTTATCTCTATAATATTTGTTACATTTCATGTGTCATTTGTTTTATCTATTCGGATATTTGATTGATATATCTAGGCACACACACACACTGCTGGTTCAATTATAGTCATCATGTCAAAATTATCTTTAATTATTACAATAAACAGTTGCAGGAAATGCACCCATTCTTAACTTAGCTTTGGGTTTTCTTCAACTGCAAACTTACATATTTACTACCGAATTAACTAACAATAAATCCACTTGTTCCTTATTCGAAGATCTGATTTATAGTTTTTGCTTTTCAATTTTTTTTTAATAATATTTGTTTATTTAGTTATTAATGTATAGTAATGATTTCATGAGATCATAAAATCAATTATCTAGATGACGTTATTTCTTTTGTGACTGACTTTAATTGTATCTATTGTTTAACAAGTTAGTGTTTCTCGTTATGTTACTTGCAACAAACGGAGGAGTAAAGTAACATTCCCTAAGCAAAAACAATTGGTCCCCTAAGTCTTTAGAAAGTCGTTCCCGGATTCCGTTAGCATCTCCGAGGTACAAAAAAAACTTTTTTCGTCCTCATTGTCAATTGAATTTTATTGTCGGTTTGCGAGTTGGTCTTTTGTGCCCAACCGTGCGTTCAAAGCCGCTTGTTGCTCTATGTGCCGTAAGAGCAGCCCTACTGCCGCACAATGGCGCCCCACTGGATGCCATTTTATCCCATTTATTGTCGCGCCGTTCCAACAAAGTTATATTCCGTCAGGTGTCCAATATATGGAGACTCATTCATTTATTCACCGGTCGAGTACAATTTATTCTATGACATTACCATGTCTGTGTCAAATGCCACCTAGGAACGAATACTTTGGAGATAATTCACTCTCAAAACTTTGCACTGACTCTACCAACATTGTTATAGCTTCGCGTACAGTTATGAGCATAGCAATCACTTATGAGTGTCAGTTTTTATGATTATAATGCATTCATTTCGGTTTCATTATCGCCGGTAATGTGTCGTTGGTGACTCTACGCGCTCTACCGCATCATTACGTATTCCCGGCGCGTCCGGCTTGTTAGAACAACTACCTGGGTTAAGACACGGTTAATGTGTCGCCTCTGTTTACGGACATGTCTCAATTTTGATTTACTATTGTCATAATAACTCGCACTTTTTGAATGTCACCGCTTGCTCTACATCCGTCATCGTAAATAACAAACTATCCTTCCCTTTTAAATCACAGTTTGATTTCATAGATTACGACTCTACATCGTTGTATTATTTTGACACATTTATCACTGAGATCGTGTTTTGGTGATTATCAGCACGACGCCACTATCGACTAATTGAGATTTATCGCCTAGGCTATTGACTCTACATCGCCTAACATATCGGGTGTCACTGTTCAGTTACACAGAAGGTACGTACCCTAGGCTGAGCCATGTAAGCTCGGCCCGAGCCCGGGTGCAAGGCTCCGCTGGCCACCACGAACGTTTTTCGTCACGGGCCCAACCTAACACAACACACAAGCACGTGATCACATACACATAGATTTGACACCGTCACAGCGGCCCGCTAGCTCACTAGTGTCATAGTGCACTCGCGAGGGTTATACTACGAACTAGAGGTTTGGTTTGTCGCGGCGTGGCCGAGCGAGGCGCGGGGAAGCGGGAGGCCCGGCGCGCTCGGCAGTCTGGCGGACACTGGCGCGCCGGAGCGCGCGCGGCGGCCGGGGCGTGGCGCCGCCTCCGCCCGGCGGCCAATGGCGCGCTCTCCGCCCGCCGCCCGCGTCCGCCCGCCCGCCACACCGCGCGCGCGCTCGCCACAATCGGTCGTGCGCGTTTTTTCAACGCTCCTCCGGCAATTACATGAGAGTTTTCCTCTGTTCGGATTTTCTGTACCTAATCAAAATTGCTGAGTTCCTCTCGGACGGAACGCGGACGCCGCGCTATGCTGACTCGTGTACGCTGTACCGCTATGGGATGACGGATGTTGGATGTTTTTTTTTTATTTTTCTACAGTGGCAGATCTTAGTCTTACTCATATTGCGGTTACTTTTTTATTAAAAGCGACATCTTTATTCGAGATGAGTATTTTTTGTCACGAAAACAAGTGTTGAGATTCTTTCAGCGCGCATGCGCACCTCTCCATTGTAGAGCTCGTAGATAAAAGTGTTTGATGTGAAAACTTTGTGACTGCGCGAGTGACCGCCAGTATTCATAATTTAAATTCGATCTCCATATTCGTCCGGAATTATGAATGAGGCGAGATAATTAAATCGCCAACGGAAAATCGAGACTGAGTGTAAAGTCATACAAAATGGAGTTGAGCTCAAGTCTAAAGTAAATCGAACACTTAAATACGATGAAACTATTTATCAAATAGTTGTAATGTTTTGGCAGGTATTCTAACATCATCCACATAGGTAAAAAATGAATAAATAATTTAAATTCATAATTGGAAATAACTAGAAACAGATTTAAAGTTTTTGGTAGTCTTTCCTTATCCAAATGGCGGTTAATAATAGACACAAAACACGTAATCTCACTAATAACAGTTTATTATTAAGGCAATCATTAGAAAATCACACAGTGTAAAACCCACAGTCAGGATCTAATTAGTATGTTTATCGAATCAAAACATCTTTAATCAAACTGTAGGCCTTTAATCACTATTGCATGAACTCTACATCGTCTAAAATTGGATACCTGCAGGTATCATAGTTATGGATATAAAGGAAACATAATGTTTTTTTATTAAAGCCTTCATTGTCTCTACTATAGCTAAAGGTCAAAATTATAAAATGTCTTTTATAAATTATTTTCCGTGATGAAAAAATACTTTTTATTGAATTGTCCACACTATTATTATTATAGTTATACTGGGGTCACTTCTAAGTAATTTCCTGAATCAAAATTGTAAAGTTTCATAGATACACGTTACACCTCTAAGGGTAATAACCTAAGTTTATAGCAATTGTAGTAAACAACACTGGTTTCATAGGAATTTCTCTCTCTTTATGGAGAATCTATTGCTTAGAGTCTAAGAAATTAAACTTGAAATACTTATACATAAAACAAAATTGATAAATAGGTAACAAAATATATTCGGTATAAATATTGTACAATACAGGCTTCTGCAATTAAACTTGTAAATGTGTAAACGGTTATAGTTTTATACTACTTTTAATATGCAATTCCTTATCTCATGTAGGTACTCCTACCCCCTATAATAGGGATGAAACATTTACGATATTAGCAATATCTTAGACTAAAAATACTTATCGGACTCCCTCGATTTTCGGGTTAATGGATCTTCTGAGTAAGAACACAAAACTTAAATAAAAAAATATTGAAAATGTAATATATGAGGTGGTTTATTCAATTGGTTTAATTCGATTTCATTCCAAAGTAAAAAACACATTTATCCTTAAAATAATTTTACAGATTAAGAAATTTTCCTATTATACAAATTTTTATACCTAACCATACATTTTTTTTAACTTTCTGTGTTCACTGAGTGAAAAAAGGATTGTAAAGTAATAAAATTACATTTTCATTTAAAATTTGTATGCTCTACTTTTAAGCGACGTCCATAAATTTAAACTTCTTGAAAGACTCAGCTTTCAAAATAAACATAGTGAGTCATACATGAATTCTGCTAAATATTTCGACTGATATTAATTACTTATCTCTTAATCTTATTGCGTTCGTGAAAGTAGTTAGAGCTAATACATATTCGTAACTTATTGTAACTGTAAAGAATAACGTTAGTTAAGATTTTAATCTGAATTTAGGAATTGATAATCAATTAACATGTTGAAATAACCAAATTTAAATACAGGACGGAACAGAGTTTACCGAGTGCCTCTAGTGGGTGTATATAATATTTTGCATTAACCTCTTAGCGTGTTATTCCCGGCTGCGTCCAAAGTTGTCCCTCTGGGTACGCTTTGACCATGATTCAGGATTTGGGGAGTCTGGTAATTACAATGAAGCGACTACTGACTGACCTTCGCAACCCTTGAAGGGGAACCAGACCAAATATTTTAATCTATCGGTTACAAACCACTACCTACACTAGTTCATTACTGACGAGCATTACATTTATCAATTTAATATTCAGTTGCTTAGACAAAAAAAAACTAACACCAGAATTTTAGTTATGAATAAAGCATTGCTTTTGGTTACTTTATAAGAAAATTTCCATTGAAATATGTGTATATGTATTTATCTTGAATAATAATAATTTGAATTTTAATAAGTTGTTCGAATGTTTTTCAAATGTTGTAATATCGTGCTGACTATTATTTATTATTACGCCGTGTGGTCCCCGGCAGAGTAGAATAGGCCACCCTCACTCTTACCGAGGTGTCGTAAAAGGCGACTAAGGTAAAGCTGCTGGCATGATCATCAGCACCCAGAGAAGGAAAACTCCGCATTTATATCTAAACCCTCGCCAACCCGTCTGCCAAGCGTGGTGAGTATGGCAATTACCCCTCATGTGATTGAGGGAGGCCCATGCCCCAGCAGTGAGGACTTGAATGGGCTGATGATGATGATGATTATTTATTAATTACAGATGCCTGTATACACCCGTAATTATCATTGTTAAACTTTTGGTATACTTGTACCTATTTCTTAGATTAGAACACCAAGGTTTTCTTATCTAGTCACTACCAGTCATACTAAGTTTAGAAACCCTAGGAATTACGATCGTGCCAAGCTTCGGCATGAATAAGCCGGTTCGGCTACTGTGATACCACCAGGACTACACAAAAAACCGGATTGAAGCGGGGCCTGCGTTGTTTTCGCCGGAGCTTCAATCTGGAGGAAGGGCAGTTTAAAGATTGGCAGCTCACTTATAACTTCAATGGTATTGTGGTTACATCAAGTGATGATCTGCCACCAATCACACAAGGATGTAACACTACGCATGCCTAAAAGCTGGCTGCACTATAAGGCCGGTCTGCTCCAACAATAGTTGGTTCTACGATCTTCCCATCATGATATGATGATGACCCACTATAGTCCATTCAGTATCTAAAGGTGAAAAGGACAGTTCAAATGTTTCGTATTATACATCCAACTTTCTACAAATAAAAATATTAAGTTGTAAAAATCATTAACTTTTTTCTGTTCTTATTCTTCCAAAATAACAAGTATTTACCTTTCTCAACCTAATCTGAACAAGTACTTAAAATAGTTATTACCAATAAATTTGTAAAGAATATCTTATAAATAGCAAAATGCGCTAATCGGAATTTTAGCTCATAGAGATTGACACAAACCATCGCAATAAATCAGTAATTAGTATGGCGACCATCTACCATCGAATCACGATTATTCTCTCCTGAAAAATTATGTTTTTATATTGTTGTTATTTTTCAGATGATTAAGATGCATTTGCGTGTGTAGCATTAAGAATGTTTACATATTGTATTCCATACCCAGATAGTTCAAAGTCATAGATAAAATGTTAATTAAAATTAAAAATCAAACAAATAAAAAGTCGATTAGATTTCTAAGGAAAATCTTCTCGACTCTTAAAAAATTAAAAAGAGCGTCTCACTTTTAATGTCAAAATATAACTGTCCTATTCACCTTCATATACTGAATGGACTATTGCTTATTGGCCGCCAAATTTGGAATCCAAATGAACAAAAATAAAGTATGATTTTATTTACAAAAATATGTTCAAATCTAAATTTACAATCCAATATCAGAGTTGTATTTTGTAATTTGGCACCGATCTCTCTAGGGTGTAATTCGACTCCGTTCGACAGTCCGATCAGAGATTATTAATTTCGTTTGAGTATATTTTTTATTTTAGGCTTTTGCCCTACAGAGGGAAAGTGCAGGCTCATTATAATGGTACAACAAAGTATCCAACAACTGATGAAACTGGGACTCACTTGGCAGACGAGCAGACGGATCTTCTGATGGAAAGCGATTGCCGCTGCCCATGTACACCCACGACACCAGTGGAGTCACAAGTGCGCTGCAAAACATTATCCCCCTTTCCCCCCTGGATTGGGCCTCCGGTGCCCTCACTCACGCAGCGAAATACAGCACAATGCTGCTTCACGCCGGTTTTCGTCGAACCGGCTCCCACGGTTACGTTTCTCTATAATCTCTCAAAATTACCAGAGTTAATTATGTCTCCACAGAAGACACGATAGCCGCCATAGTTTAAAAAATAGGCACTATTAGGATTGTCACTTATTATTCTGAAGGAAAAAAACAATCTTAACAAATCAGCAAATGACTGTACTGTAAACAGAGCGATGACGATGACAAACTAGGCCTACTTAACTGACAGCTCATACCTCAATGACGGGCAGATACGGGCGGCTGCACTAGCTAATGCGGGTTGCAATCATTGCATATACCGGGTGAAGCGATGGTCACATCCCTTTAAAGTTTATTTGACGGGGTACCTATGAACTTCGACTAATAAATTTCGTGAAAAATCGTTTCAAAATTACATCAAAAATTTGATACTCAAGGAGGCCCAATCCCCCCGGATTTGGGCTTCCTTCAGGCCGTTTAAAGTTTGGCAGCGCATTTGTGACTCCACTGGTGTCGCGAGTGTCCATGGGCGGCGGCAATCGCTTACCATCAGGTGATCCCTCTACTCGTGTGCCACCTATCACATAAATAAAACTTTTTTCAGAATACTGGACACTTGACTTTTAGATACTTTTTTAGGATACTGTAAATAGGTACTTTATTTTTGTAAAGTGTAATATAAACTGTTATATTTCTATTCTAATATAAAGAAGTATACATTTTAGACTACTATTAGAACCATATATTTTTTTTTGCGACCCAGCATACAAGGTTTGGGTTGTCCGGTATTTTTTCGCGACTCACCTGGCAACCCTACACGCAATCAGGATTTAACGCTGAGATGTTGATCATTTAGGCCCGATTCGACCAATCTTTATCCGCAGATAAATCTATGGTATAATGTCAGATTTGCAGATTCAACAAATTTAGTATCGGACTAAGATTAGTCGAATAGGCTCTAAGTAGGTTAAACCTACGTCAAAACGGTGGTTGTCCAAGGGCGGCGGTAATCGCTTACCATCAGGTAATCCGTCTGCTCGTCTGCCACCTATCACATAAAAAATTGAATTAATATTTTTAGCTAGGTACAAATTAACATTCCTACTTTCCTGAAGTCCTATGATAAAAGGCCGTTTTTTGGGATTTTCTTAAATTCAAAGTAGTTATACCACATAACTTGACGTAAAGGTCGTTCAAACTCTTGTTGCCCTAAAACTAATTAAAAAGAATACGCTGATACTTAACTATTAAGAAGTTATCTTACTTCTTAGAGACATTTTTCATATTTCGCCTATTACTCGAAGCTAAACTTGGCAAAACGTATCTTTCAAAAGATTGGAACATTTGCATATTGATCAGTGCAGAGATGCGGAACAGTGAAACGCTTCATTTGGAACATCGACTCTCAGATATAGATCCGTCATTCATTCCGCTCGTTCGGCTCACTCAGATAATCAGCTCATTCGGATCATTCGGCTCACTCGGTTCATTCAGCTCATTCGGTTCACTCGAACTTTAGATTCATTTAAGTTGACACCTACATTCGGAGCGAACTTTAGAGATTCTTAATTGTGTATCATTTGGCTGAGTCGGATCACTGAGTCGTTTTAGAAAGGAGTTACACACGTCTACTCAAAGCCTACGGATTGATAATTTCTTAAACTTAAGACGGCCGTTTCACTATCCTTTTTTTTAAGCTAGAAGCCGCAAACAAGCAAGCGGATCACCTGATAGTACGCGATCACCGTCGGCCATGGACAATTGCGAGATTTGCTGTCACTGATGCGTTGGCGGCCGTTTAAGAGGGATTAAGCTTGATTTTTGGAGATCTTTAAAGGTTATGATTAACCACAGACAATACATAATCGTCAGGAAATGTTGTTTTTAAAAATCTTTTTGGTACTACAGATAACTGCTGTTATTCTTGCTATTGTGTTTCGCTGCGTGAGTGAGGGAACCGGAGGCCCAATATGGGCGGCGGCAATTGCTTACCATTTGCCACCTATCACATAAAAAAAACATACTAAATGCATGAACTAAAAAAGGAAATAATAATACAGAATGAATGAATGAATGAATATGAATAAAATGCTCTGCACCTTTAAAACTCACATTGGGTAAAATAAAACTTAATACTAGATAGTACATAAACATATTCGAATTTATTATGCATGAATTTCTATCGATTTTATAGTTATAAAACCCAAATAAACAAAAATCTTGACACTTTTTTAAAATATGAAAGCAATAAAATGACTTAGGCAGTTTCAAAATGGCGCGAAGAATATTTACCTTTTAATTTTGCGACACGTGTACGACAAACGTATCGTAAAAACAACTAATTAATAAATTTTCGTTTTTAGATAACTCTAATTAGACAACGGCAAGCTGATGAGCCAATTTTAAAATTAATTATACATTATTTAGTGCCTTATACAAACTTGTCATGACTTTATGACATTGTGTCGTAAAAAGTTGGTTGTAAAATGGATTTTAATATTAAGAGAATATAAAAGTGGCCACATAGCGATTACAAAGCAGTAATGTAAACATTAAAGTTTTATATCTCTCTGGCCATTTGATTAGGGTAGTTAAAAGGAGACTACGATTTTCCGGTGAAGTGCGAGGTACAAGGTACTGTAATTTTGGGTACAATTAAATAAGGTGTTTTAAGGTGACGGGTAGGGCACACTAACGACGCCAATAGATTTTAATTTGTAGCTACTAAACCGGATCTATTTTAAACCATTTCCGGGTTACAACTTCTCGGCAAACACTTATACTATTTATTATATAACAATGCAAAAATGTTGGGTCCAACGTGTACGCTAAAAACTGATTCACGCCAAAAGCGGCTACTTTTGGCGTCTATCAATTTTTCGCGTACAAAATCATCGCGGATTTTTAAAGGTGTACAATACTGTAGTATATTTTTTGATCTATCTTATAAGGTTCAGCCATCGTTTTCAGTGTAAGCACAATAACTTAACCAAAATTACAGTTAAATCAACCTATCTCAAAAACTATAAGAGATACTTTGATCAAACCAAAAATCGTTGAAAGAGTTAATTAGTATGCATCACCTCTATTTTTTTTAGAATTTTATACCCCGTAGTTATAAAAATAGAGGGGGGGGGACATACTTTTTACGACTTTGAGAGCTGATATCTCAAAAACCGTTCACTTTAAGAAAAATGTTTTTTAGAAAACTTTATATCATTTTAAAAGACCTTTCCATTGATACCCCACACGGGTATGTACATCGAAAAAAAAATTTCATCCCTCAGTTACATGTATGGGGGGCCCCACCCCCAATTCTTTTTTTTACTATTTAGTGTCATATTTTTGTAGCGGTTCATACAACACATATTCCCATCAAATGGACCCAACATTTGTGCATGGTTATTTAATAAATAATATAAGTGTTTGCCGAGAGGTTGTAACCCCGAAATTGTTTAAAATAGATCCGATTTAGTAGCTAAAAATTAAAACCGATTGACGTCGCTAGTATGCCCTACCCGTCACCTTAACTTATTATATCTATTAACAGTTACTTGATCAAATATGTTCTGAGTATGAAGACCTCCTCAAGGACTTTACGGCTCCAACGGCTGTCAGTTCTGCGGCTAATGTTACCAGCCCACTGCCACTTCAGTTTGCTAATTCGGTGGGCTATGTCGGTGACTCTGGTTCTCTGTCGGATTACATCATTTCTAATGCGGTAAGCGGTTGGTCGCCCTGTGACAAGATGGGATGATGACATTCGAAGGCTGGCTGGTGTGGGAAAATCGGGAGCAGTGGCGTGCATTAGGGGAGACCTATGTCCAGCAGCGGACGAGTGTGGGTTGCTGATGATGATGATGAAGACCGCAAACTTTAGTTCGAGCAGATGAGGAGGCATATTTAAGTCCTTCGCAAAATTAGGCGTTCTGCCGTGTACCTGTTTTATAAAGTATCGTGTTGAGCTATTTAATCACTTTCAATTATATTTTTTTATTGCGAATAGTTGGCAGACCAGCATGCGGCCTATCTAATTTTAAAAGGCAAAGGTAAAAATGCAAAAGTTAATGTATTCAAAATAAAAATTGAAATATTATTTGAAAAGACTAACTATTAAGTTTCTCGGTAGAAATCGTCATTTCGAATCAACATTCAAACAAGTCTGTATGGACTTAAACTGAGTAAAGAATTTCAAAACAATTTCAACTATCGTATAAGAAATTTCTTCTTAGATAGGTATGTACCTACTTACACATAAAGTAATGTATTTTAATATTGATATATTTTTATACACAAAATACATCAAATAAGTAAAATTGCTGTGAATGTACGCACATAGTTTGAGGACATTCCTAATTGAATATTTCGCTTAAAATTGTATTGTATCAAGATAAATTATGTATTAAAAAATGTAACTGTGTGTGTTAAATAATTCATCATCATCATTTCAGCCAATAGACGTCGACTGCTGGACATAGGCCTCCCCCAATTGTTCTCCACACAGATCGGTCCTGTGCCGCCCGCATCCAATGGATTCCCGCGATCTTCACCAGATCGTCGGTCCACCTTGTGGGGGTGTTAAATATATATATTTTTTTTATTTAACAAAAGTCGTATTTTATTGCCCTGTTAGCTTATTCCAAGTGACATGATTAGGTTGGTATTCGTTACATTGTAGTGTATTTCTATTCTAGACTAATCTCGCGCAGAAGACACAATATGAATAACCACCGCAGCCAGACTGTTATCACACGAGCTTCATATTCTGAGGATGCCATGTCAAACGAATTTACCCAAGATTTCGGAATTTTTGGATTTTTGGTCTGGTGCAAGGGTTGCGGGTTCGATCCCCGCACAGTACAAACATTTGTGTGCATGAACATGTTTGTTTGTATTGGTCTGGGTGTTGCTATGTATTTTAAGTATGTATTTACAAAAGAAAAGTTATGTATATATTTGTAATTCCGCTGTTGGTTCTGATATCCGTAACACAGGTGCTTGAGCTACCTATCTCGGAGTCAGATCAATGTATGTGATGTTGTGAAATATTTATTTATTTACTATTTATTATTCAAATTAGTTATTTTGTGTGTTCTTTTGTTTGCCTGAAGCACTGGTTCATCCTAGTTCAGGCAAAGAATAACCTAGGTTTAGTATTTCATTAAGTTTTTATGTAATCTTATGTTATCTGCCCTTATTTTACTGAATAAACAGTTCAATTTATATTATTATTTATTTTATTATAATATGTAGTAGTACTATTGATAATCTATAGTTTACGATCAAGTCGTCAATTTCGTAAGCAGTTTGTAAACTAACTAACTTTGTGTTTTTATAAACTGATGGATAAGGCCGCCCTAATGTACAGACGGCGTCAGCTAAAGTTAACCCCCGTTGTGCAAAAATAACACTTGTATTTCAAACATAAGGACGGTCCAAAGTCCAACAAGGCATTTTTGACGTCACGCCATGACTACCTACCTTTTGTCTGTTGTTATTGTACCATACCTGTTTTACCCGTCTACGGTAAAACCAAAAGGAAGGGTTATGGATGTTTGTATCTTCCAAGATTCTGCCTATCGATTCCTTTTTACTGTCCAGGTGACGTAGGCTTTTATCTATGTAGTTATCTACACAATATAGATAGATAGATAGATAGATACTCTTCATTGCAAAACATACAAAACTTAAAAGCTAGGTAAACAGAGATACAATGTACAATTTAGGCGGTCTTATCGCTGGGAGCGATCTCTACCAGACAACCTTCAGGTAAAGGACATTAGATAGAAGAGGGGAGGGTGGTGCAATCCTTTTGATTTTGAATATTGATTAAGTAAATTTATAGTATAAATACCTACATATATCTAGATAATAAATAAATAAATAAACACGTTATCATACACTAATATATACGAATGTTTAACTTAAATCACACCTAGTACCTATGTATTTGTAAAAATCAAGAGCCCAATTCTCGGGCTCGTTATATTTTGAAAACACGGCGAATGTCACAAGAAATCCATACAAAAAAACTGTGTTTCGGTGATATATTTCGTATGATAATAAACCTTACGAACACGAGAATTGGGCTCCTGGTAAATTTTTTAAATCTCAAGTCTCCTTCAAGAACTTTTTTTTCTCAGGATTTTTAAATTTCTCTTCTGGTAACCCTATCTCCGATAAAGATTTATTGTTTAGATCTCGGTATTGTTTTAGCTATCGCCGCCATTTTAATTGCTATCTTACGGCAGCCAATCAGGTGGAGAGGATATCGGTAGCGACTGTTTGCTTTATAAAGACTACAAGTAAGTAAGTAGGTACCTACTAAATAGAAATATTCAAAAATTATGTGACATATTGATCATTATCTACCTTATTATAAATCGCAATCTAAAGTTATTATCGTGCTGAAGCTCATGTCATCCCGTTCCTACACGCAATGATAAAAGGGGCCGGCACGAATTAGTTCCGGGACTATCCTTAGTTCGGGATTTGTAATAAGGGGACTTTTATTTATTTAAAAAAACGAGTAAAAGAACTAAAGAACACAAGGACATCTATATTATTTACAAACAGGTAAATTCCTACAGACACAAACTAAATTGCCTACAGACAAAGACAACAACACTTTATCGCAACGCTTATAGGTAATCCGAAAACACGAAACGCTTTCGCGATCTAAATCAACTCCTGGCGCCATCTATTGGTATGAAGTGGAACTAATGTCCCGAAACGAAGACGGGCCGGCCACTAGTTAATTATACAATGGAACGGTTTGGCTGCAGGAGTATTTCCCGACGGCGACGACTTAGGGACCTTCAAAAGAATAGCGTACTCCTTCTTAAGGTGACGGGTAGGGCACACTAGCGACGCCAATCGATTTTAATTCACGCTTCTGCATGAATGGGCTGGTTCGACCGGCGTGTTCGCCGAATAACTGAGAATACCTACTGGAGGCCCAATCCGGAGGAAGGGGGGTTTAAAGGCTGGCAGCACACTTGTGACTACATTGATGTCCCTGTACCCTGAGGTTGTCTGGAAGAGATCGCTAATAGCGATAAGACCGCCTACATTGTTTTAGTATAATAACTTAGGCTAAGATCTGTAAATTTTGTGCAATAAAGTGTATCTATCTATCTATCTATTGATGTGTGGACATCGCTTACCTACGATCAGATGATCCGTCTTTTTTTTTTTATATATTAAATGGGTTTGCACTTGACCTCATTTCACCTGATGGAAAGTGACAATAAGGTCTAAGATGTAGCGTGCTTACCCAGAAGAAGCCTACCCGTCTGCTCTCTGTTATCACATAAAAACCAACTCACGTACAATACCCAACTCAAAACTTGCGTGTCCTCGCCAGTCAACTAATAAAGTCGAAAGCCTTCAGAAATCAGGACCTGTTAAAAGCCACCATAGAAAATACCATTAAGAGTTAGTACCAAATAGCCAGGCGGGGCCGGCATGGTGTGGCAACGCCCCCCTCCCGCCATGCAACCGCCGTGCACCAGTAATTAGACCTCCGTGGTGGAAAAAAACATCACCATACACTAAATATACTGTACTGCACAGTGTAAATATTGATAGTATGTTAACGTGTGGTCCCCGGCAGAGTAGAATAGGCCATCCTCACTCTTACCGAGGTGTCGTAAAAGGCGACTAAGGTAAAGCTGCTGGCATGATCATCAGCACCCAGAGAAGGAAAACTCTGCATTTATATCAAAACCCTCGCCAACCCGTCTGCCAAGCGTGGTGAGTATGGCAATTACCCCTCATGTGATTGGGGGAGGCCCGTGCCCCAGCAGTGGGGACTTAAATGGACTGATGATGATGATGATGATGATGTTGACGTGGGAGAACCACTCGATCGGAGTGATACCACGGCCTCTAAGCAGCACTGTGCTGCGTTTCGCGATGTGAGTGAGGGTACCAGAGGCCCAATCCGGGCGAATGGGAGGTTTAAAGGCTGGCAGCACTCCACTTTTGTCGCAGGTGTATATGGGCCGCGGTAATCGCTTACCATCGGGTCATCTGTTTGCACGTCTGCCACTTATCACATAAAAAAGATCTGTCGGTCAAAAGAAGAACATTGCGCTACCGATCTAAGGTGCCTAGGTATCGGAGAACGAAAAGAAAATACCTACATTTATTAGTTTGGACACCTAGGTTCACAAATACAAATTAAATACACACATTAATCAAAGACATTGAAAGAAAAAAATTATAAACAAAAATAATAATAAAATTCACAACTATACCTTACTTATTTATCCAGTTCAGGTTTTCGGTTCGAAAAATTGATTCACGCCAAAAGCGGCCACTTTTGGAGTGAATCAATTTTTCGCGTACAAAAACGGTCCCAAAATTTGTGCATGGTTATTTAATAAATAGTATAAGTGTTTGCAGAGAGGTTGTAACCCCGAAATTGTTTAAAATAGATCCGGTTTAGTAGCTAAAAATTAAAATCGATTGGTGTCGCTAGTGTGTCCTACCCGTCACCTCGATAGGCTTTTTGACAGTATGAAAAATAAAGATTTATTTATACTCATCCGCGTAGTTTATAGCTTTAAAAAGGAATTAACAATAAAACACATAAAAAATATTCAATATTTTCACCAAAAAAAAAATGTATTGATCTTGGAACCACGTGACCATAAACGGTTTTGATTGACCTTCTTTACTGTGACGTCAGCCTTTTGTAAGCAAAACAAGGTGATCCTCGATTCCACTTGCTCTTCAATAAGTGACAAAAGTTTGACGTCACTCGAATGGTTCGACGCGATATTGCTGAAGGAAGCATTTTTGACAGATTAAAAATCCTTATATTTTTTAATGTTTTTTAAACGAAATATTCATAATAAATGAAACTAAATATTATTTTTAGGGTTCCTATACACTAATAAATAATATGAGAAGGTTTTTCAAAGCAAGTCTAATAGCCTATTCATCACTCGTTTGTTTTTTGACGCATTATACCGCGGGTTTTTACACTGTGTTAGCACCATAGACTAAACTGCACTACTTTATGGCTAGTTCGTGCAGACGGAAGCGGCTGTAATTGGTTATAAAAAGTATTTAATTTTGGACGTTTGAGGAAACTGAGTGGTCTGATGAGAAAATGCGGTAAATGATTTAAAACGAGCCAAAATGCGAGGTTTTTTCGCAAATGGCTAATTGTAGTGTGGGGCTTAAGGTGACGGGTAAGGCACACTAGAGACGCCAATCGATTTTAATTTTTAGCTAATAACCGGATTCTATTTTAAACAATTTCAGGGTTTACAACCTCTCGGCAAACACCTATACTATTTAACTAATACTTATATTTAACTGTTTTGGTCTGGGCTTTTGCACTCGAATTTTCGGATTACCGCCAAATGGCCGCTTTTGGCGTGAATCAATTTTTCGCGTAAAAAACGAAGCCATATTTGTGCATTGCTACTTAATAAATAGTATAAGTGTTTTGCCGAGAGGTTGTAATCCGGACTTGTTTAAAAAATAGATCCGGTTTAGTAGCTAAAAATAAAATCGATTGACGTCGCTGATTGTGCGCCTAACCTCACCTTAATAGGCTTTTTGGACAGTATGAAAAATAAAAGATTTATTTATAGTTATCCGCGTAGTTTATAGCTTTTAAAAAGGTATTAAACAATAAAACACAAAAAAATATTCAATATTTTTCACCAAATGTTTTTTGTCTTGGAACTACGGTGACCATAAACGGTTGTGAATTGACCTTCTTTACTGTGACGTCAGTCTTTTGTAAGCAAAACAAAGGATGATTCGCGATTCCACTTGCTCTTCAATAAGTGACAAAAGTTTTGACGTCACTCGAATGGTTCGACGCGATATTGCTGAAGGAAGCATTTTTGACAGATTAAAAATCCTTATATTTTTTAATGTTTTTTTAAACGAAATATTCATAATAAATGAAACTAAATATAATTTTTAGGGTTCCTTTACACTAATAAACAATATGAGAAGGTTTTTCAGAGCAAGTCTAATAGCCTATTCATCACTCTTCGTTTTTTGACGCATTATACCGCGGGTTTTTATACTGTGTTAGCACCATAGACTAAACTGCACTACTTTATGGCTAGTTCGTGCAGACGGAAGCGGCTGTAATTGGTTATAAAAAGTATTTAATTTTGGACGTTTGAGGAAACTGAGTGGTCTGATGAGAAAATGCGGTAAATGATTTAAAACGAGCCAAAATGCGAGGTTTTTGCGCAAATAGCTAATTGTAGTGTGGGGCTTAAGGTGACGGGTAAGGCACACTAGCGACGCCAATCGATTTTAATTTTTAGCTACTAAACCGGATCTATTTTAAACAATTTCGGGGTAACAACCTCTCGGCAAACACCTATACTATTTATTTAATACTTATAATTAACTGTTTGGTCTGCTTTTGCACTCGAATTTCGGATTACCGCCAAAAGTGGCCGCTTTTGGCATGAATCAATTTTTCGCGTACAAAAACGGATCCAATAAATAGTATAAGTGTTTGCCGAGAGGTTGTAACTCCGGAATTGTTTAAAATAGATCCGGTTTAGTAGCTAAAAATTAAAATCGATTGGCGTCGCTAATGTGCCCGACCCGTCACCTTAAACTTTCGTGTTTATATAACTCATAAATATTAACTAGAAATTAAGAAAAAAATGTCATTATTTATTTTTATGATTTTGTTGTAGTAGTTACAATTGTAGCAGATCTCGAGTTCGCTTCTAAGAGTGTGCTATTTATTAATTATCTCCTTTTGAGAAAAAAAAAGACATATAATGATGACCCTATTTCTTTAAGAAGCCCTTTTAATTTTAGCGCTTTCAAAGCGAAAACACTATTATTTGTCTTATGTTTTAAAAACGATTATTAAATTTAATTAATTTTATTTCACTCATATTAAATGTTAATTAATTAATTTCAGAGTTAGTGTCGGACTTCGCTTATGAAATATAATAATTAAAAAATATTTTATCAACATTAAGTTCTTTGCTCATACTTACGGCGCGGCGGTATGTTGCAGAACTTGTTTATAAATAAAGCTATCTAAATATAATTAAATCCTTTACACAAATCGGATCTGCCAATGTGAAGCAGAAATATGATATCGGAGCACTTCATAATAGTAACTCGCTCACCTACCTCTTGTTGGGCAAGTTGTAATGTTTAAGATTATTGCCAAAGCATAACAGATCATGAGACTGGCTATATCAATTTCAAATGTAGTACGAATAATTTATTAATTGGTTTTTAAAGGAATAACAATTTTTTTTAGAATCATTATCTCCCAATTCCAATTTCAAAATTCATAATGAGAAGGATAGCGAGTCCTTTGCCCTGCAGTGGGAAAGGACACTCAGCCCAATAAAAAAAGGTAAAACCAACATGACATATAAAATGACTTTATATGTATTACGTTACGCCAGACATACTTAAATGACTATTTATTATTTTCATTAATTGTTTTTTCCCCATAGGAATATGTAACTTTGCATAAATGTTAACTGTAACAACGTAGAGCGTTGTCAAAAACGTGACAGGTTGCTGACAAGTTTTCGAACTTTTTATTTTAAATACGATAATCTCGTATCGTATTTAAACAAAACTACTGTTTAATCTTCACAAAATGGAATAAATATAATATCCATAAAATAGATAACAACACAAAAAGAATAGGAATTTCTTACCTACATAATTTTCCAAGTGTACCCACCTAAATAATTGAATTTTCATATTTAATATTTTATGAATAGTATTTGCAAGTTAATTCTACAATTAAAGAAACTTTTTAAACGATACCAATATCCCATTTAAATTAAAATTAAACATAAAATATTGTACGGATTCTAGTTCTCCAAGTGGTCGTTTCTCGTTCGTAGCAACAAACGTAAGCTTGAAACTACTAGCGCCATCTGTTGTCGAGCGGCTGAACTAAAGTTAGGAAAGATGCACGAAATAGTTTTAAAACGTTTTCTTGGGTAATTTTAACATTGTGCCTAGTAATTTTCGTTAGAAATTAATACGAGTATGTTATTGATAGTAAATTTACCTACTTATTTTAGATTTTTAAAACCCAATTAATTATTGGATATGTACCCAAGTGCAAGACTTTATATATTTTTTTAAGGAAAAACCAATGAAAAATCTGCACCGCCAGCCTTTAAAGTACACTGTCCCCGCCGGATTGGGCCTCTGGAACCCACACTCAGCATTAGTTTTCTGTGTGGCCGTGATATCACTCCGGTCGAGCTGGTATATTCAATGCGTGTCCTTCCCAGTTGAGGTCAAAGCCTCGCTTCAAAGGTGTGAATAATTTTAAGTCATTCATAGTTTAATTAACCAACGAGTACCTTATAGCTACAAATCATAAAGATACTAACAACCTATTGGTTTTAAATAATTATATAACGGTATTGAAATTGTTGCTTCATGCAAGAATCATGATGACACAGTTATGTACAATCAACGTCAATAATTCGTAAAGATAAAGATAAAAAAATCTAAATTAAATTTAGGTCCATACAGAACACTTACGAATGTCAAAATAGGTACACATATTATCATCTACCGCTGGTTCGGAATGTCGATTTCTACTGAGAAAACACCAGCAAGAAACTCAGACCAGTTCATACCAATCATAAATACATTGTCCGCTGTATTTTGCCCAGTGATTGATACCAGAGGCCTAACCCAAGGGAAAAGGGAGTTAAGGTTGGTCTATTGGGGTGAACATGGGATTTAAATCGCTTAAGGTGACAGGTAGGGCACTAGCGACGCCAATCGATTTTAATTTTTAGCGACTAAACCGGATCTATTTTAATCAATTTCGGGGTTACAACCTCTCGGCAAACACTTATGCTATTTATTAAATAACCATGCACAAATGTTGGGTCCAACGCGTACGCGAAATTCCAAGCCTTTGAAATCTATTTCTCGGTTACAAAAAAGGACCCAACATTTGTGCATGGTTATTTAATAAATAGTATAAGTGTTTGCCCAGAGTTTGTAACCCCGAAATTGTTTAAAATAGGTCTGGTTTAGTAGCTATAAATTTAAATCAACTCGTCGCAGCGTCGCTAGTGTGCCCACCCGTCACCTTAACGTGTTTTACCCGGGACTATTACTACTGAGGATGTCAAAATCGAATCATATAATTTTATTACATCGTCGTCGTTGTGGGTTCGATTCCTAGCCGATTCCTTTCGATGTAAAAAAGAAAAGTATTAAATGTATAGGTATATTATTTTGTAATTCCGCTGTTGATTCTGATATCCGTAATACAGGTGCTTGAGCTACCTATCTCGGAGTCAGATCAATGTATGTGACGTTGTGAAATATTTGTGTATTTACTAACCAAAAAAAAATAGATGCCGAAGCCGAAATTCCTCCTCATCTTAGTATGTACGGCTGCGTTTCCACAGAAGTGGGATTTTCACATGAGTAGCCCAGCTCGACCGGAGTGATACCACGGCCTCACAGAAAACCGGCGTGAAACAGCACTGTGATGTATTTCGCTGCCTGAGTGAGGGTACCGGAGGCCCAATCCGGGGGAAGGGAGGGCTTAAAGGTAGGCAACGCCCTTGTGACTCCACTGGCGTCGCGGGTGTCTATGGGCGGCGGCAATCGGTTACCATCAGGCGATCTGTCTGCTCGTCTCCCACCTATCAAACAAAAAAAGGGAAAAAAAAGTGGATTTGCGCCGAGTTGAGCGGAGACATAAAAATTTACCAATCACATTGCTCATAATACACATCTCATCTATTTTAAGCAAAGTGATTTGTAAATGTTTTGCCCGACTACGGCGAAGCAAAAAGGAGGGTTATGATTTTGACCTGTATGTATGTATGTATGTATTACCTACTGTAGCAAAACAGATTCATTATAATAATAAAATGAAATCAATGTGGCATACGACCACGGCGATACGGCAAAATAATTTCAGCAGAGACAATTTTCTTGTTTCGTACTTTTTAGAGCGTGTTTTTTTGGCAGTCGGGTTTTAGTTTTTAAACTTTATTTTTTATAAGTCACCGCTCAACTCCGCGCAGCTCCACTTCTGTGGAAATGCAGCCTGATTCCCAGTTGCCCCAAAGCTATCGCTTCGGAACCCGGTGTACCTACGCTTGGACCATAATCCAGGATTCGGGAAGTCAAGTCAATTACAATGAAGCCGAAAGTATTGCTATCTATTAATAAATAGACCGTTAGAACGCCGTGTGGTCCCCGGCAGAATAGAATAGGCCACCCTCACTCTTACCGAGGTGTCGTAAAAGGCGACTAAGGTAAAGCTGCTGGCATGATCATCAGCACCCAGAGAAGGAAAACTCTGCATTTGTATCAAAACCCTCGCCAAGCGTGGTGAGTATGGCAATTACCCCTCATGTGATTGAGGGAGGCCCGTGCCCCAGCAGTGGGGACTTAAATGGGCTGATGATGATGAATAAATTAGAAGCTGTCTATTTCGGATTAATGTATTAATTATATTTTATTTATGACACACACAGCAGGTGTGCTGGAAATATTCAGTAATGGAATAAATTACCAAAATAGCATGACAATTTAGCCGATACTTTTATTTGATAAAAATAATAATAATAATTCTCACAACATCTCATACGTTGACCTGATTCCGTACTAAGTAGCTTAAGCACTTGTGTTACAGATATCAGACAACAGAGGAACACAAATATATACTTAAACACATATATTAATCAAGTGTTCATCGCGCGAATGTTTGTCCAGGGTGGGGATCGAACCCACGACCTTTGGCGTGAGAGGCTGAGTCACTACCAATTGCGCCATCCGGTCAGTCAGTAATAATTTATTTACCACCTTACTCTAAATCGCGATTTAGTGTCAAGACCAAGGATGCGTGAAGGTATCGTAATGTACAGACAGCCACACATTGAAGTAATTACCGTGGGAGGGCCACGCTTCGGCATGAATGGGCCAGCTCGACCGGACTAATACCTGTGCTGTGTTTCGCTGCGTTAGTGAGGGTCACGGAGGCCCAATCCGGGGGAAAGGGGGTTTAAAGGTTCGCAGCGCACTTGTGACTCCACTGGTGCCACTATCACATAAAAAAAATATAAAAAGGAAAAGATGGCGGATATATAGCCAGTTGGTTAAAAATGAGACAAAAAAGAGATAATTGTTGTAAAAATATGATTGTGACAAAGGATGTGTCCAGGATTAAAAGACAATTTGAAAGTTAAATATGTGTTTAAAATAAACAATATGCCCATACTGTAAATGTATTTAGAGATAACGCTAACTATTGATAAAAATATTCTGAACATATTCTAACAATGATCCAGTTGAGCTAGTTCCCCTGTCTAACGGTCGCTAAGTTAATATGGCAGTCGCTTATTACCAGACTCACCAAAACCAGGATCATGGTCCAAGCGTACCCCAGGTCGAAACGACAGCTTTGAATGCAACTAGGAATCACACGCTAAGATGAGGTGAGAAACATTATGAAGGAAAGAAAGAAACAAGAAAAGTATTTATTGACCACATTACATTTATGCTCTACACCGTTTTTAAGGTTCCGTAGCCAAATGACAAAAAACGGGACCCTTATAGATTCATCATGTCTGTCCGTCTATCCGTCCGTCCGTATGTCACAGCCACTTTTCTCCGAAACTATAAGAACTATACTATTGAAAGTTAGTAAATAGATGTATTTTGTTAACCGCAATACGATTTTTTACACAACAATTGGAAAAAATATAAAATGGGGGGGTCTCCATACTTGAAAATGAAACTCAAAAATTTTTTTTCATCAATCCATACGTGTGGGGTATCTATGGATAGGTCTTTAAAAATGATGTTGAGGTTTTTAACATCATTTTTTTTCTAAATACTTTGCGCAAGAGACGCTCCCAAAGTAGTAAATTATGTCCCCCCCCCCCCCCCCTCAATCTTCTATAATAAATGAATTATACAACTAAAAAAAATTAATACATAATCATGAAAACTAACAACGAAAATTCGTTTGAACTAGATGTAGTGAGCAGTTTTTTTTAATACGTTATAAACCGTAAACCGCAAATTACCTTCCATATATCTTACTTGCTGCTACGAAACCCTTCTTCGGCGAGTCCGACTCGCACTTGAGCGGTTTTTTTATTTATTATATTGTATTATAAAACAAATAAAAATAAAAACGGTGCAGAGCATAAAAGTTGCGGCCAACAAGGCTCCGCCTCAGCATATGCTGCGACTGCCGCAAGCAACATCTGAAGCGCTGGTTATCAGGCTGGACCTTGGGTGACGCCTTTGCGTTAGATGAAATATAAATATTGTATCGTTTTTAACACTGCTATTGTGTGTCGAGTGCGTTGTCTCGTGACAACTTGCTTGGACCTAATAGTCTTTAAACCCGCGATTGCTTTTAGAGTGATATCCGCTGAATCCGTAGGTCGATAAATGTAAAAACACCGGCGTTTTATTGAGTGACTGTGACTTTGACTGACTTTGACTGTTGACTACTTATTCCCAATATATGACTGCCTCGGTGGCGCAATAGTTAGTGGGACGCATTTTAAAGCGACGGTTGCGCTTGGAGTTTTTCTGTTAAGAAATTCTCAGTGTTAGCCCGGAGTCTGGAAGTTGGCGGTCTTGTACCTCCGTGCCTCGGAAAGCACGTTAAGCCGTTGGTCCTGCGCCTAATCCCTCTTCAGTCGTGTCACACTAGTGTCCATCGAAATAAGAGGGTACGGGAATAGAGATTGCACTCGCTGAGATTGGCCGCCATAACCGAAATATCGGTTTAGAGGACATTTTTATCATTATTCTCAATAAGTTACTTGACATTGGCAAATTATCTTCGGGTAGAGTAATATAAAAAAAAATATGAACTAGACTGTACTTGTAAGTAATTAAGAATGTGACCATGTGCAACCAAACAGGGCTTTGCGTAAGTCTCAATATTTACACTCCAGTAGGTAACTACGGTGCAGTTGAAATAACTGTTTGCGCGGGAGTGACATCAGTACACTAATATGTAAGTACTGATCGTCATTGGAAGATGAGCCTTAAAGCGTTGTAATTAGAGTTGAGACATGAGTTTTGTACGTCACTGTACATACAGCCAGCCCACTGATGAGCAAACATCACATTATGTGATATGAAACACCTTTATTTGGACCCGCCATTGTTTAATGCCAAGTTTGCTTTAGCAGACTGTATAGGTACCTTCTGGCCCACTGCCTCTTGCCACTGGACAAAGGCCTAAGTCATTCCTATGTAGGTACACATACTAGCTACCTCGCCCAGCGAATGTCCATCGCGATCCAGCGGGGTAATGCTGCCAGCATTTTGGGGACATTGCCACGGGGACCTACTTTGTTTTAACTTTCCTTTTTATTTACTTTCAGCTCATTTTTACGTCTCAGTTATTGTCTTAATTTTCTTGTGTTTTTGTTCTTTTGTTCGATATAAATACTGTATTTGCTCCATCATCATCATCATCATCAGCCCATCGCAGTCCACTGCTGGACGTAGGCCTCTCCAATTGTTCGCCACTGTGATCTATCCATGGCTTCTCGCATCCAGCTCTTGCCAGCCATCCTGCGCAGATCGTCCTCCCACCTAGCCAGAGGGCGCCCTACATTACGTTTGCCAAGACGCGGTCTCCACTCCAGAACTCGTTTACCCCATCGGTTGTCGGTTCTGCGGCTAATATGGCCAGCCCACTGCCACTTAAGCTTGCTAATCCGGTGAGCAATGTCGATAACTTTGGTTCTCTGCCGGATCACCTCATTTCGGATTCGATCTCGGAGAGAGACGCCGAGCATTGCTCGTTCCATAGCCCGCTGAGCGACCTTTAACTTGTGGACCAGCCGTACCGTAAGTGTCCACGTTTCGGCTCCGTATGTCATGACGGGTAGGACGCACTGATTGAAGACTTTCGTCTTTAGGCACTGTGGTATCGACGATATGAAGACACGACGTAGTTTTCCAAATGCTGCCCAACCTACTGGATTCTCCTATTCACCTCATCCTCGAGGTTGTTTTTACCCAATTGCAAAGTCTGCCCGAGGTATACGTATTTTTGAACAACTTCGAGGACGGCACCGTGAATTGCAATCGGTTCCGGTAGAACATGTTCATTGAACATGACCTTGGTTTTGTCCAAGTTCATCCGTAGGCCGATGCATTTAGAAGAGTCAGCCAGGTCATTCAGCATCTGTTGTAGGTCCTGCAGCGTTTCTGCCATTATGACGATGTCGTCAGCAAATCGCAGGTGAGAGATGTATTCGCCATTGATGTTGATGCCACGTCTCTTCCAGTTCAGCGTCTTGAACATATCCTCCATTGCATTTGTGAACAATTTCGGGGAGATGACGTCCCCTTGTCTCACTCCTCGATGCAATGGTATAGGACTTGTTTGCTGATTCTGTACTTGGACGGACATAGTAGCGGCATCATAGAGACATCTCATCACCTGGATATATCGCCAATCGACTTGGCATCGCTGCAGGGACTCCAGAACAGACCAGATTTCAACCGAGTCAAAGGCTTTCTCATAGTCCACAAATGCTAGACACAGGGGCTGATTATACTCTTCTGTCTTCTGTATAATCTGCCGCACTGTGTGGATGTGATCTATGGTGCCGAATCCGCTCCGAAACCCAGCCTGTTCCGGTGGTTGGAATTCGTCGAGTCTCCGCGCAAGACGGTTCGTGATCACTCTTGAGAACAGCTTACAGACGTGGCTTAAAAGGGAAATGGGTCGATAGTTCTTCAAAAGGGTTTTGTCCCCTTTTTTGAAAAACAAGACGACCACACTCTTACTCCACGCCTCCGGAGTTCTCCCTTCGAAGAGGACATCGTTAAAGAGCTTTTGGAGTTCCCTCAGTACGGGTAATCCTCCAGCTTTCAACAACTCTGTTGTAACGCCATCCTCTCCAGGGGCTTTTCCATTTTTCAGCTGTCCAAGAGCAATCTCGATTTCGCCAATGCTGACTTCTGGCAAGTCTTCGGTGAAATGGCGTGTTAATGTGGCCCTAGAGTCCTCATTTTCGGGATCAGGTCGAGATGCATGCGAAGCGTATAATCGGCCATAGAAGTCTTCCACTTCTTGAAGGACCGCCGGCTTTGAAGCAACAACTTCTCCACGTGATGTGGTCAGCTTGGTCAGGTGGCTTCTTCCGAGAGATTGTACGAAAACCTTCGACCCCCGATTCTGCTCGATAGCTCTTTCAATCGAGAGAGTATTGGAGCACCGGAGGTCGCGTCGCACAAGTTTACTGATCTCCCGGTTTAGAGTCCTTTTTCCTGACGAAGTGGACGGTGGTTGCTCACGTCGTTGTCTCATTAGCCCCAAGGTCTCATCAGAGAGTTTCGACTTCCTACCTTTGCGCTGCATGTTACAAAATCTCGTGCCTTATTTGCTCCATAGAATAATCAAAATTAATTCCAATTCTAAAGTAAAGATGGTAACATTCTTAAAAAGAAGTAAGGATACGCTACGTAGATAACGCCCTCTGGTGTCGATGTTAGAAATTTAAGCCGGCCCCGTGGCCCACATGCCCGACATGTGGCGGTGAGGTGCTCGGCAACGTGGAATGGACTTCTTATAATGAAAGTTACTAATATTTACACATTTCATTCTAATTACTTCATTGTATTTTTTTTTATATACAAGATCCTTAGGGAGTAAACTAGATCAACTGGATCATTGTTAAATAAAACCAGATATACATTTATATGGGACTTGAGATAAGAAAATAGGACTTCAGGATCTTATCTTCTTTATTTTATAAAATCGCAGAGCAAGCCTATTCGCGTCTTTCGTCGTCTCACACCCACAGATAACTCAATCATATCCTCCGTTCACTCGTTCTCTGTTCACTCTTACTCCGTTCCATTCTACTCGTCTTCCATTCCGTTTCACTCTCTCATACACATCTCTCTCTCATCCCACATATCCAAAAGCCGTCTCCCTATCAGCCGCGCCCGTCGAAATCTTAACATAACTAATGCCCACGCGGAAAGCTGCGCAAGCGCTCATAATTACCGTTTTTTTGTGATCCCGCGCGGGCTCATCCCGCGGATCCCGGGATTAGGGGATTACGATCCCAGGCGATTGGTGGCTTTCGAACAGCCGTTTACGTGGCGAGAGTATCAGATAAATAGGCCATAAATAATTTGGTATGCTGATTGTCTAGTCTTTAAATTAATAGTTATAATTAAATGTTGAAAAACAGTCAACAGAAACGTAAACAGGACTACAGCGAAAACGTCCCGTAATGTAGGAGAATATAATTGTCGCATCCAAACAGATCGTGGGAGAGTTACGCTTTGGCATGAATGGGCCGACTCGACGGAAGTGATACCACGGCCTCACAGAAAACCGGCGTGAAGCAGCACTGTGCTGTGTTTCGCTGCGTAAGTGGAGTGCCGAGAAGTCGTAACCCTGAAATTGTTTAAAATAAATCCGGTTTAGTAGCTAAATATTAAAATCGATGGGCGTCGCTAGTGTGCCCTACCCGTCACGTTAAGGGGCTAGTCTGAAGACCAACGCTGGGCAATTTGGCCGAGCAAATGCTGAGACTAGTACATATTGTCAGTAATTTCAAATGTTTGTACATCTATCATCATCATCATCATCAGCCCATTTAAGTCCCCACTGCTGGGGCACGGGCCTCCCTCAATCACATGAGGGGTAATTGCCATACTCACCACGCTTGGCAGACGGGTTGGCGAGGGTTTAGATATAAATGCAGAGTTTTCCTTCTCTGGGTGCTGATGATCATGCCAGCAGCATTGATCTTAGTCGCCTTTTACGACACCTCGGTAAGAGTGAGGGTGGCCTATTCTACTCTGCCGGGGACCACACGGCCGTACATCTATAATTCTTTTTTTTTGTTTTTACCTTAAGTTTTTACCTACTTTCTTCTGTTATTGACAATAAAAAACTTTATTTACTTTTTTGTTTTAAAAGAACTGCTTAAGTAGCAGTAAAATCTACATGGAATAAATAACACTTCAGCCACTCCTCGGCTGAACACGCCACGGCTGAACCGTCACGCCACCGTAATTAACCCAGCGCAATTACACCCGGCTATTGAAAGCGGGACTTTTTATGCCTGAAATTGGACCTGGATTTAAACAGCTAGTACATGAAAGCTGAAAAATGAAGTTAATTTACTTGAAGGAAAGTTAAATTACTTGATGGTAAGATTAAGGTGTTTTAAAAGTGGTGATTTTCTAAACACACCTGGAAGTAAAACTGTATTATTGTGGCTATGTATTTACTAACGTGAAATGTAAAAGTTACATAGCGTCGATGAAGTTCTAACACCACGTAACTCATTTTAAACAACTTTTCAGGAAAGCCAAAAAACTAATACGAGACTTACGTGCTATTTCTATTAGTATTCAATTTTGACTTACGTTGTCCTTACCTTTTCATCATTTAAAGGGTTTTTGTTGGCCGCAACTGGATTTTGATAGATTATAATTATCTATCTTTTTTTTTTTTTGGCTTGCTGTTGCTCTTACGAGACAACTCTGCCAATGTGAAGTGATTAAAGAGACACGTTCCTTAGAAAATTTGTTGAGAAATGAGCTGGTTCTCTTCAGATAATTGAGTTTGGGTTATTATTAAACATCACCTAAAACAAACAAAAATTATCTATCTTCTAAGTCTCTATCGAATGCCATCAAAATGTCATAACCGCCACTAATAAATTAAGTAGAAATCAGAAATGTTATTGTGACTTACGCGGTCATTTCATAGCGTAGGCATGCGTAGGTCATTTTATGACTTACGAATTTAAAAGGATTTTATTGGTTGTATCTTGATTCTGATTGGGCGAAACGACGCGTCTTTCAATTCTCTACGGAATGACATCAAAATGTCGAAACCGCCAAAATAATGACTTACGTGGTGTAAGAAATTCAACGACGATAGGTAGTATTTTTTTTGTGTTGAAAGTTTGTTTCTGGCACGTCAGAATTATTTATTATTGGAGTGCGAGTATAGACGCAAATAGTGTGCGAGCGAGAAGTGAATAGGATGCGCCGCCATTTCTGATCCCATTCTTTATCCGCACAGGTTGTACTTTTGTGCAAGTGTTACTTAGTAGCATGTGTGGAAAGACGTGCTACTAATAAGCATGCTAATTTTGAGTTGTGTTGAAAGTTTGTTTCTGGCACGTCAGAATTATTTATTATTAAAAACGTTTTTAATTTTCGAAATGAGAAGTTCTGCATGTTTTCATCAAAAACTTAGTTTGGTTTCTCGAAGGATTCGGCGGGTAGGGCTAAAAAAAGCCGCATGGGCTAATGCAATTCAAAGGTTTTAAATTAGTGTCTAGTGGTTTTTAGTGTTCAAATATGGTGTTTATTTGTGCAGTGAAGTGCCGCAAAGTGATCCTGATAATAAGAATCGTTGGATTGTATCGTTTTTAACACTGCTATTTTGTGTCGAGTGAGTTGTCTCGTGACAACTTGCTTGGACCAAATAGAGTCTTAAAACCTGCGATTGGTTTTAGTGATATCCGCTGAATCCGTAGGTCGATAACAATTAAAACACCGGCGTTTTATTGAGTGACTGTGACTTTGACTGACTTCGAATGTTGACTACCTACTTATTCTCAATAAGTTACTTGACATTGGCGAATTATCTTCGGGTAGAGCCATAATTAAAAAAAATACTACTTGAAATAATTACCTTTTAACACGAGTTAAGTTGATAGTTTTAACGGCATGTAAAATAGTTAATTATGAATTTTAGTTAATAAAAAGCTAGTCAACGAATTGTAGAGCTGTAACAATGCATCGTAAAACATAAGTTGTTTCGTTTTGTTTTTTAATAGTTCATTGCTAACTATATACTTCTATTTCTACCACTAATTCGTACTCCTCTTAGTTGATAAAAAGTTTTAAAAAATTAACAATAACTTTAATAGAATTTTATTTTTTTATTTTATTTTATTTATTAAGGTACAACAACAGCCTTTGACATAATAAAGTACTTACAAAATAAGACAAATCACATTTAAATCTTAGGCCAAAAAGTTATCCACAGAGTTCATAATGTTGCGTGCTTAATGTAATAGTCTAGACATGCGATATTAACCAACTAAGGTAAGCTCATTGGCTCTAATAGTGGGTGATTTTTCGGGACAGTGTTCCCCCGGTCCATCCCATCCAACTCACATGTGCTAAAAACATTGCTCAGATTAAAAGTTTACCAAGAAATAAGAACTAAGTATTTTAATTCACCCATATTTTAGTAAAAACTTCCAATCCCAACAATATATCTCTTGAGTCCATGTGAATTAGACAGCACGAAACGGCAGTTCAGATCACGAAGAATCACCCTAGTACGATTAAACTAATAAAACAAATTTAAACCAACCTAAAAATCAAACATTAATTGAAAAAAATTAAGACATTGATGTAGCTACGAAACCAATCTATTTATTACTCCTCTTTTTTTTATATGAGAGATGGCAGACGAGCAGACGGATCACCAGATGGTAAGCAATTCCGCCGCCCATGGACACCCGCAACACCAGTGGAGTCACAAGTGCGCTGCCAACCTTTTCCCTTTCCCCTCATTGGGCCTCCGGTAACCTCACTCACACAGCGAAACACAGCTCAGGCGCTGCTTCACGCGGGTCTTCTGTGAGGCAGTGGTATCACTCCGGTCGAGCCGGCCCATTCATGCCTAAGCGTGGCTCTCCCACATTTAATTTCGTACAGCTTCCTTGAAGGATTTCTTGTTTTTGTATATAAATTGATCTATTTGTGAAAGCATTGTATTGTAGGTGTTGTATATTCGAGATAGCACGGTATTTTGGCCGTAATTGGTTTTATGTAAATGAATTTTAACATATCATGAAAAGTGACACGTATTTTGAATACAAATACAACTATGTTTATTGCTTACTAAGACATGATACATACATATAAGAGACATAACAGTTTAGGTAAAAAAAATAAAGTTTAAAAACAAAAACCCGATCTATAAAGTACAAAACAAGAAAATTGTCTCTGCTGAATTGATTATGCCGTATCGCCGTGTTCGTATACCACATTGATTTTTTTTAGTTCCTTACTCTAAGTCCCCTAGAGGGCGCTGTAATAAAATTAACGTGACGTCATGTTGCCTATAACCAGAAGACAGCTAAGACGCTTCTAACGACACCTCATTTGTTCAAATATGATAACTAGTTTAGAAGTTATGTAGAAACAGATGAACATACATACATACATACATACATAGCCTGTCAAAATCATAACCCTCCTTTTGCTTTGCAGTAGTTAGGTAATAAGTCCATAATATAAGCAAAAGGCAATGGCTCAGTTTTTGTTGCCACAGAATGAGACATTCCAAGACAGCGCTGGTTTTCAGCCAATTCAGCTTCTCTGAAGGTGGAAGTGGAGACGGTAGGTTTATAATGTCTTTTTTATGTTGGCAGACGAGCGATCAAATCCCCCGATAACAAACGACTGCTGCCACCCATGGACACCCACAAAAGCAGTGACACAAGTGCGCTGCCAACCTTTCCCTTCCTTTCGACATGAGGTAGAGACTACCAAATACGTTATAGTGCCAGGTTTGTCAGGTGGTTACATTTAATTGGTTTTCGTTATTAGTGACATGACTCATGATATCTAATATAAGGGCCCTTTTGCGGTCCAGTGGCGCCGCCGACAAATTTTTAATTATTATATCAAAGAGAAATCTCTATTTATGTTATGATTTATAATGATTATATCATCATCCTCCTGCCCTTTTCCCAGGTTATCTGGGGTCGGCGCAGTATGTTTTCCTTTTCCATACGTCCCTGTCATTCGTCATCGAATCATCCACCTCCTTTTCCATCATGTCATTCTTCACACAATCCAACCATCTCATTTTCGGCCGTCCTCTGCTCCTCCACCCACTTACATTTAAACTCATCACTTTTTTGGTAACATGTTCTTCCCCTCTTCTCCTTACATGGCCATTTTATTTATTTGTTAGAAATGGGGTGAGCCATGCGTCTCATAGCCACTGCGACCAGTAGATGATCTATTGTGGCAGCCCCGTAACCTATTACAGCACCTCGTGTAGCTCCAGTTCCAGGATAAACCCGAGAATGGAGCCGATGGGGGAGCTTTTGATCTCGTCTGCTGAGATCATGTGTGCTCCCAGGTGCCGGCTTCTGCACCGGTGCAGCGCTATGCACTCGCCGAGGACGTGGATAATCGTTTCCTCGTCCTCGCGACAGAACCTGCAAATTTTGGTATCTGAAAGGCCCATGTTGTGCAGGTGCTTATTTAATTTGCAGTGCCCTGTGAGGGTCCGAGTGAGTGCCCTAACATGTCCTCTGCTCAGTTTTATTATTTCTACAGCTCGTCTCTGATCGAACGCCTGTATCAACGCCTTAGACTGTTCTAGTCGAGGTAGTCTTTTCCAATATTCAGTGCTTTGCCTATGCTCCCACTCTTTTAACTCGAACCTGACCATGCAGGCTGGAACGCCACTTATTGGTTCCGGTCCGAGTAGTGGGCTCTCTGCCCCGGCCTTTGCTAGCACGTCAGTGACTTCGTTGCCTCTGATATTGCAGTGTCCCGGTACCCAAATCAGATTTACGATGTTGGCATTGCCAAGCTGGTTTAGGAGCAGGACACACTCGCTAGTGAGTTTGGAGTCAAGTTCACAGGCTGTTAACGCCTTGAGGGCAGCTTGACTATCTGAGAAGATGAATATCTTCTTATTCTGGAGATTCATTTGCAGACTCTCTTGGACACAGCCAATTATTGCGAAGACTTCTGCTTGGTACACTGTGGTATAGCGACCCAGGTTGGCGAATTTGCGTATTCTGAAGCGATCATTACAAAATCCCGCCCCGGATACGCCTTGCCTCCTGGAACCATCCGTATACCAAACGATGTCATTCTGCTTAACATTTCCGGGAGTTCCAGCCTCCCAGTCTTGTCTACTAGGTAACAAGACTGTAAACCGCTGATCGAAGCGGTATTCACGGATCATGGAGTCAGAGGGGCATATCCATGACCGGAATTTTCATTAGTTCATTGTAGAGGTTACCTATGACCCTAGATTGCCATCTCGTCCTTCCTCTGATTTTTGCTCTCGTAATGGCCATCCTCGCTTCCATCTGCACGTGAATGTGCAGAGGTGGAATGTTCAGGAGGGCATCCAGCGCTGCAGAGGGAGAGGACGAAAGAGCGCCAGTGGCTATAAGGCAGGCTGTTCTTTGAACTTTGCTGAGGTTCTCCACGCAGTTGAGTTGGTGCGTCTTCTTATACCACACACAGCAGCCATAAGTGACGATCGGCCTCACTATGGTTTTATAAATCCAGAGTGCGGCCTTAGGCCGTAGCTCCCATTTTAGCCCCACCAACCTACTGCTTGCCCCCATCGCTATTTTTGCCTTTCTAGTAATGTAGTCGAGATGCTTGTTCCATGTTAGTTTTTGGTCTAGAAAGACTCCGAGATATTTGACCTCGTTGGACAAGCATAGCTTCGTACCAAGAAGTGTTGGGGCGTGAAGCGCCTCTAGTTTCCTTCTTTTGGTAAACGGGATTAAGACCGTCTTCTGTGCGTTGACTGTTAGCACGTGTCTTGTGCACCAGTTTTCTACTATTCGTAGGGCCCTTTGCATAAGACTGGAAATGGTGCTAGGACATTTTCCTATGACCATTATTACTATGTCATCTGCGTAACCCTGAGTCAGGAATCTGGCTTCATTGAGCTCACAGATGAGACTGTCAACAACCAATGACCATTGAAGGGGTGATAGGACTCCGCCCTGTGGACACCCTCTGGTCACTCTATAATGAAGAGTTTTATTCATCAACGTTGTTGTTGCAGTTCGATTTTGTAGCATGGATCCCATCCATCTGGTGGTGGTATCGTCGATTCCACGATTCACCATGCTACGTGTTATAACATCGAAGTTGGTGTTGTCAAAAGCCCCTTCGATGTCGAGAAAGGCACAGAGTGCAATTTCTTTGTCTTCTATGGCTTTCTCAATTCTGTCCACCAGATCAATAAGTGCCGTTTCCGTGGACTTGCCTGTTTGGTAGGCATGTTGTCTTGCACTCAGGGGTTTTTTCAACGAGGTATGTTGTCCTGATGTGACTGTTTAACACCTTTTCCATCGTTTTTAGTAGGAATGAGGTGAGACTTATCGGTCTGTAGGACTTGGGCTGTGATTTGTCTTTGTCCCCTCCCTTGGGGATGTAAGTGACCCTCGCCCGAGTCCACGCTGATGGCAGATAACTCCAAGCAAAGCTTGCACGGTAAAGTTTTATCAGCGTTGAGATGATGATATCTTCGCCCCGTTGCAATATAGCCGGGAAAATACCATCGACCCCACCAGATTTATAAGGCTTGAAGCTCCTAATGGCCCAACTTATCTGTTGGGGACGAAAAATAACGGAAGCTCTCCTCCAGTCTTCATTCCGCGGTCTCCTGTCCGGAGACTTACTGTCCTGGAGTTCTCTTTCGTTATTAATGTACACGGATTCCGGAAAGTGCGTTTGAGCAAGCAGTCTCAGTGTTTCCTCCGGGGATTCCGTGAAAGATCCATCCGCTTTCCTTAGCAGGCCTAGATGGGATTCAGGTGTCTTGGCTAATATTTTGTGGATCCTGGCAGCTTGGGCAGTGTCTTTGATGGACCCGCAAAATTTTTGCCATGATCTCCTTTTTGCTTTCCTGAGCTCCCTATTGAAGCGTGTTAGCGCCTTCCTGTAAGCATCCCAGTTCTTGTCTTTTTTTGCCTGATTAAATAAGGCACGGGCCTTTTGCCTCAGATGCTCCAGGTTTCTGTTCCACCAAGGCGCGTTCCTATTGCTCTTAGTGGTCTTAAGAGGACAATTTTCTAGATACGCTTTCATTAGGCTTCTGCCTAAGTCCTCTGCTGCGGCTTCCACTTGGTCCACAGTTTTAATGTATTTAAAATCTCCAAGGTATAACCTAAGGGAGTTCCTAAAGCCCTCCCAGTCTGTTCCCTTGGGGTCTCGGTACGTGTTCGGTTCCTTTGTTCCCGAGCATATTATGTCGTACCTAATATGGGTGTGGTCGGACAAGGACGGCTCATCTGAGACGTGCCAATTGGTTACTCGGTGTGCGAGATAACCTGAACACCATGTTATATCTAGTACTTCCTGCCTAGAACGTGTGGTAAAGGTTGGTTTGATACCCACGTTAAGAACAAATTGATTGTTGGTGAGCAAGTAGTCAAACAAGGACTCACCTCTTGCGTTCGTGTCGGAGCTGCCCCATGATGTGTGGTGGGAGTTGCAGTCTGTACCCACCAGCAGCTGGGTTTCTCTCTCCAGACAATATTCCACTACCGGTGTCACCTTGTTCACCGGATCCTGGTCCTCTCCGGGTAGGTACATGGAGCTGACTATGAGTGTCTCTGCACCTTTCCCCCCGGGGAGGTCTATATACGCTGCAACAGCATCGTCTATACACAGCGAAGGGATCGGGAGGTAATTTATATCTCTCTTGAAGAGCATGCATGCTCTTGGCCTCACTCCGCAGGAGTTACTTAATATCTTACCTGCCGAGTTTAGCCCCATTACCTTGGTTTTGTTCACCCACGGTTCTTGGATCAAGGCGATGTCCAGGTCCTCAGAGAGGAATCTTTGGCAAAGGGCAGCTGTGGCTGCCTTTGAGTGCTGGAGGTTTACTTGTATCGCCTTAATCATTGTGTTGTTTTGGGGGATTGGGAGGGGAAGGGTTAGGGAATTTAGCTAAGACGGAGGGATGGGATAGGATTATATATAGGTGCCTAGGTTGTGTCTGTTGCTTTACGATGGGGGGGGTTATGTGTTTTGTTAAGGATGCTACCCGAGCGCGGTTTGCATTCAATAAAGCTGGGGCCGTCACCATCGTCTGAGGTGTCAATACACTCCAAGATAGCACCTTGGAGCATTTCGACCCTCCCCTGGTCCATTTTACCCAGGGCGTCTGTGATGACGCACGTGACGGACCCAGCAACCTCCTTAAAGGTAGGCTTCGAGGTGGAAGGCTCGCCAAGTTTCGGTGCCTTGGTGGGATTACCTTGATTCGAGGTAGACGAGGTATTGAGAGGGCGCTTTGACGCCCGCTCCCTCGTTTCCCCCTCCTCTCGGGTCCTCTGCTTGGCCTTTTCACTCATGCGCAGTTCTAGTGCCTGCTCGAAGGTCATACCCTTCGCTACAAGCCGATATATTAGTTTTCTATCAGCTCCAGAGAGCTTAACCCTGGGTTTACTCTCTGGCCCCTTGGTCGACGTGTCCCTTTGGTGCTTTGCGCCCAGAGGGGTCGACTCTGCATTGGAAGTACCTGGTCCCTCAGTCCCAGGTGCTCCGGCAGTGTTCGTGTGCTCCTCAGTATCGCTGCCAAGGAGCATAGCCTCGGAGGTACCTAGTACCTCTTCGGTAGAATTTAAATGGTCGTCTATTATGTCTACAATAACCATATAGTTCCCACAAGAAGCTAGGGAAGTAAAGGTACACCCCTGCAGAGCCCCGCTTGCAGGGGTAAGGCTAAATAGACCTCGATTTCGCCTGGTTTCGAGGCCCCTCCGTTCGCGACCGAGCATCCCCTCGGCCATGCATCCATCGGCACGGGTCGGATGACACCTTGGATTGGGGTTTTTGGAGACGAGGTTTCCTCCTCCAGGAAAAGAGGGGAGGGATACGGTGATTAGGGTGGGGATGATTGGGAGGGATGGGGAGGGGAGCATGGGATTGAGGTTAACAGGAATGCTCCTAGCCTGGGATTGGGTTTTGGAGCAGCCATCTATTGTCCGGGGTCAACGTGACACCCTCTCCCGTCCTCATGAAAAGAGGTGGGAGTGGGGGAGGGCGAGCTATCCGCAACCTGCTCACCCGCTCGGTCGCATCAGATGACAACTGCGCAGGTCGCATACACTATCAATGGTCACTGGTCCCATAAACAGTGCATGCACCAACCGAGCCATATACATGGCCATACCAGGAAAGACGATTTGCCTTCAATTTATCAATGATGGGGGCACTTTCATACCTCCTCTAATACCTATACTCATTCCTTCTCTTGTTAATTATTAGGTATATAAATGTATATTTCTGCAATTTTCAATTTGATTTATTAAACTGCTTTGTTAACCCTTTCCCTATTACGAATACGTTATTTCTTTCCTCTACCCAATGGTTGTCTGGAAGAAATTGCTACAAGCGATAAGACCACCTTATTGTACAGTCTGTTGTCATTGTATCATACTTGTATTTAGTTTTTGCGCAATAAGTAATGTCTATCTATCTATCTATCTAGCAATACAAGGAACGATAAATTGAGACATTTTAATTTACTTTTAGTAATAGGTGGCAGACGAGCAGACGGATCACCTAATGGTAAACACAAGTGCCCGGTGGAGTCACAAGTGCGCTGCCAACTTTTAAATCCCTATTTCCCCCTGATTAGGCCTCCGGTACTCTCTCTGTCACGCAGCGAAACACAGCACAGTGCTGCTTTACCCTGGTTTCCTGTGTGGCCGTGGCATCTCTCCGGTCGAGCCGGCCTATTCATGCCAAAGCGTTGCTCTCCCACGGCTTAGAATTTAATTACAATAAAAAAAACCGGTGTCAGCGCCGCTGATCCGTAAAAAGGCTCGCCTGATCTTTTCGCTTTAAGTAAAGGGTTAAAATATCGATTATTCGCAAACGAAGTCGCCTGCAAAACCTAACTCTAGAAAAAGACAATACAGTTATTAACTCAAGTACTTATTACCATGAGAACTAAGGTTCATTCCCTTCGTGACATCATTCGCATGTTCAGATTGTCACAGCCGAATCCATCACAACACAATACCTCATAAAGGCGTCTACAATAAAACATATGATATATTCTAGGTCCGGGATATAGTAAATTCGGTTGAATATGGCGGAGCGAGAACCGTGAAGAAAAAACGCGATGTTTGGGAGTTATTCGAGTGGGCGGGTCGCGTTAACAGCTTGGTTTATGGCAGGGTACCCTACTGAGGTAGGCGCTATACTGGAACACGAAACCTATGGCTGTTTCCACCAGGTTACATAATCTATACTATTTTGAAAAATGTTTTTTTTTAGTATATTGGCTCTCCTCAGCCTGATGGTAAGCAAGAGAAGAGCCCAGCAATTACAACGGAAGCGATGTCAGGCATCTCCTCCGTTGGGACTGCCATACTGGCCCGATGCTTCTTCACGCTTCGTTTGAAGGAATCCATATTGTAGGAAGGAGGATGGACATGCGCCGGCAACGAGTTCCATTTCTTGATGGTGCGGCAGAAATAGGAATTACTGAATTTTTAAGTCCGTAATGGAATGTTTGCCACTGTGAAGAGGTGACAGCGTTGTCCGGCGCGTGTAGTTCTGTGACGGAATAGGGCAGCTGGGATGAGGGAGAAAAGCTCTTCAGAGCATTCACCGTGATATAGATTGTAAAAGACGCTAAGCGACCCGATGTCTCTTACGTAGTTGAAGAGTTTCAAGTGTATTGGTGACCTCTTCGTCATCTATAATACGTACAGCCCGTCGCTGCAATCGATCGAGGGCATCCATAAGGTATTTAGCGGAGCCATCCCAGAGATGCGAGCAGTTACTCCACGCATGCCCGGACTTGAGTCTTGTATAAGAGACAGAGTTGGTCCGGCGTGAAGAACCTGCGCACTCTGTTCAGGATCTCCAGTTTTTTCGATGCTGTAGAGATGAGGCTCTCGACATACTGGCTTTGGTTAAGATTGCAGCGAATTATCATGCCCAGCATGCTTACGCTAGTACGTAGACTGAGGGAAGTGCTCTGGAGAGAAGGGAGAGGAAGGAATGGGGATGTCTTAGCCGTGAATGCACGAGGTTTTCTTGGCATTGAACTCGACCAGGTTTCCGGAGCCCCAGTTACTAATGAGATCCAAAACTCTGTCGAGCTCAGCAACAAGATGCTCTCGCTTCTCGGCGATTGCTGCCCTATCGGTGTTGGGCCGACGAGATATCGCCCATGAACCGTGCTCCCAAGGGGAAGCATTTCATTGATATGCAGAAGAAAGAGGGCGGGCGATAAGGCGGATCCCTGTGTAACACCGGTATCGACTGGCATGAGTTGTGATGAGCTCCATCCGCTAGAACACAGATTCGCTCATGTAATGAGTAGTATGTATAGTCGCCCTGCAGTTATTTGGCAGGTGGCAAATATTGGAACTAATGCTACTTATTTGCTTTACAAAATATCATAGACGACAGAGTTTTTGACATTTTCCCATAGAAACAACGCCCCCCTGTCAATGTCACTGATGTCTTCTGATCATGGTCGCACTGTAAATCATACTTTATTTCTGCTTTTTTCTTGTCGGTTGCTACGTTCTGTCTAGCTACGTCTGCATGGTTATAAATACTATCCGAATCGTGCAGGCTTCCTCACGATGTTTGCCCTCATCGTCGAGCGAATGGTAGAAATATTCTCATGGATTTGAAAATCCATAAATGCATGCTAGGATTCGAACCACAACACCCCGTATGGAAGCGCGTTCTGAACCACTCGTTTCCTTCATACCAACTTTAATTCACATGAGGTCAATTCTACTAAGACACAACGATCGAGGTTCAGTTGCGATTCAGCTACGATTCAGTTTTGGTTAGCACGCATATGACACGGTGTGACCTAGCCAGCCAAATCTAAATAATAATCTAAATCTAAACGTTATCAAGATATTTTTTATAGAACATCGTTTTAATGAAAGAATTTAATGTAATATCGAACTATCAATCAACATAAAGTAACTCCGAAACAACTTTTACTCAAATGTCAAATTTGATATTAGCACTCTAAGCTTTAAACGTTTTTAAACAATTTTAGTAGAAAAGCGTTTACTATAAAGTTTGGTTCGATCGTTAAGTTCAGTGTGAATTCGACAGCAACTGAATCGCAACTAGACTCGCGAGCAAAAGTTTGGAATCACTTACTTGAAATTGGTTTCGCGCGATCTTGCTTAGTAAATAAATTTTTAATAATTTTAAAAATGACATCATTTTAAAGGTTCAACTGTCCACTTTAAATTGATACCAAATTCATTCAAATGGAGACAGTAGTTGTGGAGCTATCCCGGATTAAGCGAAGGAGGTAGGAAAACAAGGAAATATGGAAAATTAAGTAGAATAAGAGACGGATTAAAAGTTGAGGTTCAATTGCGATACAGTTACGATTCGTATGTAAAGTTGTCAGTAGAATTAGCCTCCTGGTAACATTTCCCATTATCTAAATTTAAACATTTTGAGCCACGCCCTCTCCCGACGAAACGTTAACCTCGTTCTATCGCTCATCTGCGCATGAGTTTTTGCGTCAGTTTTTGCTGAGCAAATATTGTGAAGGCTAGAATATTTACGGGCAGCGAGATCCACTTGAAACATGTGTTGTAAGACTGGAATTTAAGGCATTCGATATTGAGTAACTTCTATAGCTCAGTGGATAAGGTAGTGTGCCCGCTTAAGGCGACGGGTAGGGCACACTAGCGACGCCAATCGATTTTATTTTTTAACTACTAAACGGGATCTACTTTAAACAATTTCAGGGTTACAAAATCTCGGCAAACACTTATATTATTTATTAAATAACCATGCACAAATGTTGGGTACGTTTTTGTACGCGGAAAATTGATTAACGCTAAAAGTGGCCGCTTTTGGCGGTAATCAATTTTTCACATTCGTGTTGGACCCAACATTTGTGCATGGTTATTTAATAAATAGTATAAGTGTTTCCCGAGAGGTTGTAACCCCGAAATTGTTTAAAATAGATCCAGTTTAGTAGCTAAAAAATAAAATCGATTGGCGTCGCTAGTGAGCCCTACCCGTCACCTTAAGGCGATGGGTGTGGCACCTAGCGACGCAAATTTAAATTGTTAGTCACTAAGCAGGATATATTTTTAACATAATCGGGGCTGCACGTCTGCCACCTATCACATAAAAGAAAATTTGGATTTGGGGCGGCGGTGGACGGCAGTCGCTTCATTAAGTAATTACCAGACTCACCAATCCTGGATCATGGTCCAAACATCCCCGGACTCCAAAGCGATGGTTTTGAATATAAGCGGGAATAACTGGAGAGTGTTCGAATGAGCTTCACGACCTGATACCACCTTCTCCTTTCTACCACCGGACATTGCGGAAGACGACAGCAAACCAACCTTACACCGTGGAAGTTCCATCAGCTCGTACTAAGCGTTTCGCTTCTTCTTTCTTGGTACGATTTTAAATGTGGGAAAGCTACGCTTTGGCATGAATGGGCCGGCTAGACCGGAGTGATACCACTGCCTCACAGAAGACCGGCGTGAGTGAGGTTACCGGAGGCCCAATGGGGGGAGGGGAAAGGGAAAAGGTTGGCAGCGCACTTGTGACTTCACTGGTGTTGCGGGTGTACATGGGCGGCGGAATTGCTTACCATCAGGTGATCCGTCTGCTAATCTGCCACTTCTCATATAAAAAAAAAACGAACTGCCAAAGAATGGAACAACTTGCCGGCTTCTGTATTCCCAGAGAGCTACAATTTGGGTGTCTTTAAGTCGAGAGTGAATAGGCTTCTCTGGGTAAGCACGCTACATCTTAGACCTTATTGTCACTTTCCATCAGGTGAGATGAGGTCAATTGCAAACCCATTTAATAAGGTATATATATAATTAAAAAAAAATAAAAAAGTTGATGTATGAACGTTTTAAGTTAAGTACAGTCGGCGTCAGATCAAGTTACCCCCCTGCAGTGGAAAAATAGACACTTTGTGCCTCAGACATAAGGACGGTCCAAAGGGTACTCGGGTACTCGACGTGACGCCGTGCGTACGTCTGTTAATAAACCTTTATTTCGAAATTGCATATACGAGTAAAGTACCTACCTACGTCCGAAGCTTCATTTCAAAGATTATAGTTATTGTTAAGGTCGCCAATAGATTTGTATTAATTGTAGGCCGTCAGAAAATGATGAATACCTAAACCTATTTGTTGTTCCAACTGCCTCAATATAGGTATCAAATGAAAGAGCTTTAGTTGTGTCGGGGTTTTTTAAATTTTCAATTTTAGACAACGTTATTCATAATTGTATAGGTAGATAGATGAAAATGTAAAAAACATTTTAAATACTATTCACTTGTAGGTATTTTTGATTAAAACTTATGTATTTGTTCCTTATCAGGTGGTTATAATGTTTATTTAGGTTCTGTCGTTAATTCCGACACGCACTGCTGAAGCGTTTGAGCTTCTTACTTTATATTCGGTTTGATTTTTTAAAAGTACAACGCCGAATCCATAAAGGAAAGTAATAAGATTTTTTGAGACTAAATATGTCATTATTGACTGACCAGATGGCGCAATTGGTAGTGACCCTGCCTCTTACGCCAAAGGTCGTGGGTTCGATCCCCACCCTGGACAAACATTCGTGCGATGAACACTTGTGTTTGTTCAGTGTCTGGGTGTAATATGTGTATTTAAGTATATATTTGTGTTCCTCTGTTGTCTGATATCTGTAACACAAGTGCTTAAGCTACTTAGTACGGAATCAGAACAACGTATGAGATGTTCTAAGAATTATATTATATTATATATTATTCTTTGTATAAGTAATCATAATTTTGAGACTTGCTAAAAGGGCCACATTAGGCATTAATACAAAATTTTAATAGTTTCCTCCATAGATTCACCAATGTATTTTTTTTTATGTCTCATAATCACCACAAATCCTTCCTACAATATGGATTCCTTCAAACGAAGCGTGAAGAAGCATCTCGCGGGCCAGTATGGCAGTCCCAACGGAGGCGATGCCTGGCATCGCTTCCGTTGTAATTGCAACGTGGGCTCTTCTCTTGCCTACCATCAGGCTGACGAGAGTCAAATATACTGTGTCACTATAAAAAATCTCCCTGTTGGTCTAGTGGTTTAAGTACCAGGCCGTGAACTCGGGGTCCTGGGTTCGATTCCCGGGTCGAGCAAAGATATGTTTCGAATTTTTCGGACATAGCTCGGGTTTGTGATCACCAATTATTAGGCAAGCGTGGTGATAAATCCCATCATAGTAGCGATGACTTGATTTCAATGATGGAGGCCTTTGCCCTGCATTAGGACAGTATATAGGCTGATACTTTACTTTACTATAAAAAAAAATCTATCGCTAATTATGTTGATGCGTCACCTTAAGAAATAGCGCTTTAAAATGTTTGTCCAGGAGCATAAAAACCGGCCAAGTGCGAGTCGGACTCGCCCATGAAGGGTTCCGTAGCAGCAAGTAAGATATATGGAAGGTAAATTGCGGTTTACGGTTTATAACGTATTAAAAAAAACTACTCACTATATCTAGTTTAAACCAATTTTCTTTGTTAGTTTTCATGATTATGTACATCATATATTTTTTTTTGTTTTATAATTCCTTCATTATAGTTAGAAGGGGGGGGGGGACACAATTTAGCACTTTGAGAGCGTCTCTTGAGCAAAGTACCTATTGTGTTTAGAAAAAATGATGTTTAAAAACCTCAAAATCATTTTTAAAGACCGATTTCAACTATGGAGACCCCCCAATTTTTTATTTTTTCCAATTTTTGTGTAAAAATCGTAATGCGGTTAACAAAATACATCTATTTACCAAGTTTCAATAGTGTAGTTCTTATAGTTTCGGAGAAAAGTGGCTGTGACATACGGACGAACACACAGACGGACAGACATGACGAATCTATAAGGGTTCCGTTATTTGCCATTTGGCTACGGAACCCTAAAAAGACCCTGCAGGCAAATGTAAGGGCACAAAAAATTTAATTAAAAGTCTCTTTAAAATACCAACAAAGTAAAGAGACGCGTCCATCTTACCCTGTTCATGTCACTTTTACTTTATTTTATTTACTAAACGCCCCATCGAACGCTGACCTTTACAAAATAAAAAAAATACATTACGCATTTACATTATGCAGTGTGACCGGTGTTTTAGAATTACTCGGCTATTTAAAATGTCTAAAACGGCCAGTATTCTATGTACGAAAGGTGGTTAAAAGACGTCAATATATTGCGAAGACTAATTAAGAAGATTTTATCATTTAGATCCGGTTAGAAAGCGGCAAGGCGTAAAATTATAAAGTCTAGAGTATTTAATAGACTATGTGGAATTTCCTAAAGAAAGATAGATAGATACTCTTTATTGCACAACATACAAAACTTAAAAGCTAAGTATACAGAGATACAATGTACAATTTAGGCGGTCTTATCGATGGGAGAGATCTCTATCTGACAACCTTCACGTAAAGGACATATATAGAAGAGGGGAGGGTGGTGCAATCCTTTTGATTTTGAACATTGATTAAGTAAATTTATAGTATAAATACATATATCTAGATAATAAATAAACACGTTATCATACGCTAATATATACGAAGTTACCTTACTATAATACAATATAACCTACACAAATTATATAAAATATCCAACTATACTTACTATATATACTATAAGATATACTTAATTCAGCACGCTGAAGTTTTTACAGCTGGAAAGACATGCTTCGGCATCAATGGGCCGGATCGGCCGGAGTAATACTACATCCTCACAGAAAACCTGCATGAAGCAGCACTGTGAAAGAAAGAAAGAAAAATGTATTATTTTGGACATAACATGACTGTGCTGTGTTTCGCTGCGTAAGTGAGGGTACCGGAGGCCCAAACCCGGGAAAAATTGGGTTTAAAGGTCGGCAGCGCATTTGTGACTCCACTGGTGTCGCGGGTGTGTATGGGCGGTGGCAATCGCATCAGGCGATCTGTCTGCTCGTCTGCCGCCTTACACATAAAAAAGAGTTACACCTAAAAAAGGCCAGCAATAGGCTGGCCAAGTGAATTCATAATTCTATATTTGAATAAGTTCGCTCAATCCAGGGGAAAGGGGGGTTTAAAGGTTGGCAATGCACTTGGGACTCCACTGATGTTACTAAGGGCGGTGGCAATCGCTTACCGTTGGGTGATCCGTCTACTCGTCTGCCACCCGTAACATAAAAAAGTGACATGATTTTGACGACCTGTTAGGATCAGTGGTAGTGAACGCTGCCTTTGGTGCAAGGGTTGCGGGTTCGATCCCCGCATAGTGCAAACATTTGTGTGCATGAACATATCGGTTTTTATTGGTCTCGGTGTTTTCTATGTACAACCTGTGCGGATAAAGAATGGGATCAGAAATGGCGGCAAATCTATTCACTTCTCGCTCGCTCACTATTTGGGTCTATACTCGCACTCGTGGGTGTGCGAGCGAGAAGTGAATAGATGCGCTGCCATTTCTGATCCCATACTTTATCCGCACAGGATGTATATATTTGTAATCCCACTGATGATTCTGATATCCGTAACACAGGTGCTTGTGCTACCTATCTCGGAGTCAGATCAATGTATGTGATGTTGGGAAACATGTATTATTATTTGTAATAAGTAAAGTACAGGCCCAGCGGCACTTTTCCAATATTAGTAGCATGTAAATTTATTTTGAAATTCATTTTATACCACTTCACTTTACCACTCGTACATATTTGGTAGAAAGTATATAGTAACTTTGCCTTCTAGATCTCTGATTTCGAAAGCATGCTTTACTAGCGCGATGTAAAAATGCGTAGAGACATCTACCGGAACAACGCCGAACCATCTGCTTGATTGCTTTTTAAAGCTACATCTGCTTTTTACAAGCAACATATAACGAAAACCGCAGAACTATTTTTCCCATGCTAAGGAAAAAAGGACTAAGTGAAATGACCCAGGCTACATGGTAGAAGACAAGTTGGCATAAAAATAATTCACCCATTCGAAGTTGCTCTATAAAGTCACACCTTGACTCCTTCAGTCGTAAATGTTATCTTTACGGACACACACTTTGACGCGTCTAAATTGCAACAAATTCTTATAGGTACTTCAATCGTTGGTACCTAATAATCTTTTAATTCAATTCAATTTTGACTGACCGGATGGCGCAATTGGTAGTGACCCTGCCTCTTACGCCAAAGGTCGTGGGTTCGATCCCCACTCTGGACAAACATTCGTGCGATGAACACTTGTGTTTGTTCGGTGTCTGGGTGTAATATATGTATTTAAGTATGTATTAGTGTTCCTCTGTTGTCTGATATCTGTGACACAAGTGCTTAAGCTACTTAGTACGGAATCAGGTCCACGTATGAGATGTTGTGAGAATTATTATTATTATTAATTCACACACTTGATAGCAAGCGTTTGCCGCCGCCCATGGACACTAGCGACACCAGTGGAGTCACAAGTTCGCTGCTAACCTTTAAACCTCCCTTTACCTCGGATTGGGCACTCACGCAGTGAAACACAGAACAGTGCTGCTGAACGCCGGTTTTCTGTGAGGCAGTGGTATCAATCCGGGTGAGCCGGCCCATTCATTCCCAAGCGTGGCTCTCCTATAGTGAGACTGTAGCTACAATTTGCTAAAATGTATGTTTGAGAGCAATAAACCAATGTTTATTTTATTTTTTTATCTCTCTGATTTCGCAGATGTTCATGGGCGGCGATGATTACTTTCCATCAGGTGACTCGCTTGCTCGTTTGTCCGCCTCTAGCATAAAAAAAAATATTAGTTTACTTAGGTAGCACGGAATAAGGGATACAGACATATAGTATGAGATTTTTTAGATTTTCGCGTTGCATTATAACTATAATGTATCAATACGGGGATTAACACGATATTTATTATGTGAAACAACACTGTGTACTCACATATTTGGCTCGACGTTTCGGCTACGTTACAGCAGCCGTGGTCACGAGCAAAATACCTATGTGAGTACATAATGTTGTTTCACATAATAAATATCGTGTTAATCCCCGTATTGATACATTATAGTATGAGATTTTATATAAAATTGTGTTATTGCAATTAATTGTATAATAGTCTAGAACGTAAAGGTCGGAGGTGATGCTTTGATATCGCTTGCATTGTAATTGCAACTTGGGCTCTTTTCTTGATTACCATCCAGGAGGAGAGAGAGGCAAGAAAAACCTATACTGTGCCTCTATAAAAAAAATGCAAATGTAAGTCTAAAATATATTTTTTATAAAATAAAATAAATAAAGGTCAGATGAAGTAAAATAGTGTGGCATTTTAGATCAAAGAGCTTTTACTAACACCCCACGCGATGCTACCTGCAAAGTTTATTATTTTCCATTTTAAAGGACAAGAATGTATATAAAACCCGAGTAGCCCCACTTTTCCTAACTAACCTATGTCAGGCGTATTTTTAATGCTGTTAATTGAATATATTAACATTTTATAATTTAAGTATAGTTTCAAGTTTTAGTTAAAGTCACGAGAGGTCCACAGGCTGGCAGCTATTTCGCCTCACCTGGGCGAAGTAGGCTGGGCGATGGAAAGCTTTCTATCGCAATCCAGTAATGCTGCCAACACTTTGGGGACGCTGCCACAGGGTGGTACCTGTTGTATTTTTTTAATGAGAAAGTGAGTCACCTGATGGTAAGTGTTCACCGCCGCTCATGGACATTAGCCACACTAGAAGGAGTGCTGACGCGTGTCCGGCCTTTTAGGAAGGTATAGGCTCGTTTATTGAAGATCTCAATGTCGAACCGGTTCGGAAATACCGCTGTGGGATGTTGATTCCACAATGCGTGGCAAGAAATGACGTGTAGAGCGCATGGTGGTGGAGGTCCTCCCATCCAGATGGGTGTGAAGGTGGAATCCTAGTTTACGTCGTGTAGTACGGTGGTTAAGGTCTCAGTTATTTTTTTTATTTTCTTAAGAGTCCTTTTACCGGATTGCAATGATATTAAGATAATACTTAAATGAAAAAGTTATCAAGACGACATCTCACAATAATCTCTAGCAAGATTATATATTTCGCCGTGTGGTCCCCGGCAGAGTAGAATAGGCAACCCTCACTCTTACCGAGGTGTCGTAAAAGGCGACTAAGGTAAAGCTGCTGGCATGATCATCAGCACCCAGAGAAGGAAAACTCTGCATATATATCAAAACCCTCGCCAACCCGTCTGCCAAGCGTGGTGAATATGGCAATTAAGTACCCCTCATGTAATTGAGGGAGGCCTGTGCCCCAGCAGTGTTCAGCACTTTTTTTAATCTTGTCATACATGATTGTGATATACCTAAATGGCGTGTGTATAAAAAATAGTCGATATTTCCATTGTCAATCCTCAGGTGATCCATGTGCTCATCTGCCTTCTGTCACATACAAAAAGGGGAGATGAATGAAACCACATAGCAGTTACCATAATTTTACCCACGCTTCGGTATGAATGGGTCGGTTCGACAGTAGTATTCCGGGGGATTAAAGGCGCAGCGCACTTGTGACTCCACTGGTGTCGCGGATGTCCATGGGCGGCGACAATCGCTTACCATCAGGTGATCTGCTCGTCTGCCACCTATCACATAAAAAAAGACCTCATAGAAATCAGATGCCGTACTATGAGTTTGAAAAACTATCCTCGCTATCCAAAACTATTGCTCTGTCTCTTTCACATGCATTACAATGAAAGGGACAAAGCGATAGTTTTCGATAGCGAGAACAGATTTTCAAACTCATGGTAAGGGTACTGGGGTGAACCTTCTGCGCTGTTTCGCTGAGCAAGTGAGGTTACCAGAAGCCTGTTGGGGGTAAGAGAAAGTTTAATACTTCTTATTTTGGAAGAATAAGAACACAAAAAAGATAATGATTTTTACAACTTCATATTTTTATTTATAAATAAATAAATAAAATAAAATATAATAAATATTTCACAACATCACATACATTGATCTGACTCCGAGATAGGTAGCTCAAGCACCTGTGTTACGGATATCAGAATCAACAGTGGGATTACAAATATATACATATAATACTTTTCTTTGTAAATACATACTTATAATACATAGAAAACACCCAGACCAATACAAACAGATATGTTCATGCACACAAATGTTTGTACTGTGCGGGGACCGAACCCGCAACCCTTGGACCAAAGGCAGCGTTCACTACCACTGTTCCAAACGGGTCGTTTATAGAAAGGCGGATGCATGATACGATACGTTTGAACTGTCCTATTTCATCTTCACATACTGAATGGACTATACCAGGTGATAAATAGAAACTACATAGCTGTCACAGTTGCCAATACTGACGTGTCACTATATCTCAGCCCCTAATTGGATGTCTGTGCTATTAGCGGGCTGATTTATGAACATAATAAGCACGCAACGCAACCGCATTATTTCAGTAATTGCTCAAAAAAACTATGAAAGGCTCCGACAGCCAAAACCGCGAGGCACCACACTGTCTCCGCCGAAAGTACCAGGGCTGCCATTGACTACATTATTGCTCCAATTTATTTTTAAATAAAAATATAGTTTAAAAACTAAAACCCGACTACCAAAAAAACACGCTCTAAAAAGTATGAAACAAGAAAATAGTCTCTGCTGAAATTATTATGTCGTATGCCACGTTGACTTTTATTTTATTATTATAATGAATCTGTTTTGCTACAGTAGGTGGCATACGGGTTTATCACCACGCTTGCCTGATGCGGATTGGTGATCACAAAACCGAGCGATGTTCGAAAAATTCGAAACATACTTTTTACTCGACCCGGGAAACGAACTCAGTAGCCCCGATATCACGGCCCGGTACTTAAACCACTAGACCAACAGGAGCACAATTCTCGTGCTCGTGATATTTGTTTTCATACGACATATATCACTAAAACACAGTTTTTTGTATGGTTTTCAGGTGATATACCTACGCCATGTTTTCAAAATATCACGAGCACGAGAATTGGGGTCCAGGGCGTTTTATTATTGCTCCAAAAATTTTATCGACCTACAGTTTCTGCCGATATCACTGTAAACACAATCGCGGGTTTCAAGACTCTATTAGGTTCAAGCAATTTGTCACGTTATCACTCACTCGATGTACAATTAGCAGTGTTAAAAACGATACAATTCAACGATTCTTAAATTGAGGATCAATTCGCGGCACTTTACTGCACAAATAAATACAAAACTTGTTCATTTAAACACCTGTAGAGTTACAAGTCTGACAGTGGGAGAGCCACGCTTCGGCAATAATCGGCCGGCTCGACCGGAGCCTCCAGTACCCTCACCTACGCGGCTAAACACAGCACAGTGCTGCTTCACGCCGGTTTTCTGTGAGACCGTGGTATCACTCCGGTCGAGCCGGCCCATTCATACCGAAGCGTGGCTTTCCCACGGTTACTAATTTCTAATTAATGAAACTGTTTGTCCTGTCAGCACATTCATTACCTTGACACACTAGATCGATGGACCCATCAAACATCACGACCGGAACCAGCCGAACATCCGACAACCCTAAGGTCCACTCAAATTGATGGCTTTATAATCGACATGTCATCCTTCCATAGAGCCACTTTTTACTTTTTTTTCCACTCTATTCTCTCTGGGCTTTCCAGGGCACTCATTCCCGCCATTGTAAAGGGCTTAGTCAAATAATGCACGGGGAATTAATATAATAATTTTCGATATTTTAAATGGTGATTGATTATGGTGACTTGGCGATTCTGCTTTGTGAAACACAACACTTGTCCGTCGCTGGTTTTTTTCTTTTTTAAATCCTCCGGCGTCTATGGCGAGGTTTTAGTCGTCGGCTTTTAAATTTGTGGCCAGTCATAAATGGTTAGAGAAAGATATCTTAAGTGTTAGAGTCCGCGCCACCAAAAAAGTCCCGTGAAAAACGCGCGATTGACATTCAAACTTGAGCTTTATGCCTATAGACACAAGCCCTCTTATTTCAAAACGTGGCTTAAAATAAGTAGTGGGATTAGTACTGGGAATAACTGAAGAACTAGAATAAACAATATAACAAAACTAAGTTTAACGTTATTTAGTATATCAACTCAAGTTAAAACACCCGGATCCCTAGTTTAAAATGAGTACTAAAATAATAACCTCAAAATATCGATTCAGTAACCATGACCACTTATCCCTGTGACAGTTCATTCCGTTTTCATCATTATCATCGGCAACCCATTTATGTCCCCACTGCTGGGGCACGGGCCTCCCTCAATCACATGAGGGGTAATTGCCATACTCACCACGCTTGGCAGACGGGTTGGCGAGGGTTTAGATATAAAAGCAGAGTTTTCCTTCTCTGGGTGCTCATTCCGTTTTACGTCAAAGTTATTTGTGAGAAAGTTGTTAATTTATTTTTTGTGATTTAATCCCAAAAAAAGTAATTCCTATGCATATTACTTTGCAACTTTACTTATGTGAATATTTTAATTTATTGTTGCATAAAACAATTCTAAAATATTTTTACTTCAAACAACAAAACAAGATTATGTAAAATGAAATGTCACTGAACGAATGATTGAATGTTCGATTATATTTGACACTATCCTGCGGTATTAAGTGGTCTATGGTTAGTCGAGGATTTGTTATAAAAATTTAGGAACTAACATTATTCCATAATAATCATGAACTTGCTAGTTTGGGATTAAATTCGGTATCAGAGAAGTTTTATGTAATAAAGAAGTAATCTAAAATTATAGTTCCGTGTTTTTTCCGAGGGACTTCTTTCGGGGCGCGCACTCTACATACGGGACCAATCAGCCTTAAATCTTACTAGTATTTCCTTGTGTGGTTCTAAGCTTAATACTATACCTATAGCTACTACGACTATTGATAGATAGTTATTGTCTATTATTCCTACTTTTTCTATATTCCATACATACATATTTTCTATATTAATATAATATAATAATATTTGACAACATCACATACATTGATCTGACTCCGAGATAGGTAGCTCAAGCACCTGTGTTACGGATATCAGAATCAACAGTGGGATTACAAATATATACATATAATACTTTTCTTTTGTAAATACATACTTATCGATGGCTTAGTTCACAATTGTACTAACTACAGATTTGTAAATTTTGCTTGTACTAATATAGCAATATTGGGGTATGTTAAAATTAAAGAATCACTGCAATGAATAGACTCATATTGTTTTATATTATATGACTTTGCTTTCGACCTGTCCACTTTCTAACTTTAAAAAACTAAAAAATGCTCTCCTGCAAAATTTACAAATCTGTAGTTAGTACAATTGTGAGCTAAGCCATCGTTATAATATATAGAAGACACCCAGACCAATACAAACAGACACGTTCATGCACACAAATGTAGTGCGGGGATCGAACCCGCAACCCTTGCACCAGAGGCAAGGGTTGCGGGTTCGATCCCCGCACAGTACAAACATTTGTGAGCACCTTTCCTATGTATTTACAAAAGAAAAGTATTATATATATTTGTAATTGATTCTGATATCCTTAACACAGGTGCTTGAGCTACCTAATCTCGGAGTCAGATCAATGTATGTGATGTTGTGAAATATTTATTTATTTATTTTATACAGCATAACAAAGACTAAAGAAAGATATACTTAACTAGTATTTAAAATAACAATATGTCAGTAAGTAGGTACAATGTGTAGGTACTTCAGATGTTTCACTTATTTTAAAATGGACTTACCACCTGTAGCCATACATCAAATTATACAGAACTCTAAAATTTCTTCAGCTGAATCACAGAATATTACGTACCTATACCTGAATATGTAACATTCGGTTCAATATCAACTAAGGAATTTTGACATATTATAGTAACATGGAGTCCAATTCTCGTGCTCGTAACATTTATTTTTATACGACATATTTCGCTAAAACATAGTTTTGTTGTATGGGTTTTTAGGTGATATCCGCCATGTTTTCAAAATATTACGGGCCCGAGAATTGGGCTCCTGATGTGTACTCGTACTCTACCTAAAATAATCCATATTTTCTTATAATGAAACATTATTCATTTATGTTAACTGGAAACTATTTCCATGTAACCTTTACAACCCTTAAAGAAAATATATCAAGTTTTTTAGGGTTCCGTACCTCAAAAGGAAAAAACGGAACCCTTATAGGATCACTTTGTTGTCCGTCTGTCCGTCCGTCCGTCTGTCAAGACCCTTTTTCTCAGGAACGCGTGGAGGTATGAAGCTGAAATTTATATCAATTACTCAGGTCTACTGTCCCTTTAAGCTGTGAAAAAATCAAACAAAAGTTAACGCAATCAAAAGATACCGGTGGAACCCTCGGTGCGCGAGTCAGACTCGCACTTGGCCGGTTTTTTTTATTGCTTAAAATAGGCAGACGAGCCTGCGGCCCTTCTGATAGTGGAACAAGGTTGAGCATTCAGAATCGTTATCCAACAATGGGTTGCGGAAAAAATTGAGAAACAACACAAACCTTACTGAAACCCTCTCAATGTTTTCATCATCATCGAGTTGGTAATAGCCATCCATATAAAGTAACGAGCACTCTCTGATGCAAACTGTAACAGTTTCAAAATTTATTATTCCAAATGCAGTCTAAATATTTACAAACAAGTAGTTGAAGAAACACCCATCAAATTTATAAATAACCAGTACAGACTCAAAATATGTTTATCGATCACACCCTCACCTCTCCAGCCGCCCATTACAAGTAAAACACACATTAGTTCGAACATGTCAATAGATTGCGTCACTTCGTCATTGGTTCGTCGATCCGTCACGTCAGGAGCGTCAATGCTTGTCGGCCGAACGGTTGGATGTCAACTTACATTCCATTGTTCGACGTTGATCCGCTCTTAAAACAACGTAACATGACAAGCGCGTGTTTGCTTTTTTGTGTTACGTCATAGTTTTGTGATGATGACATAGTGTATTCGGCCAGTAACAGTTTGAACTTTTTATTAACCAACATTTAGGTTCTTAACATTCCAATTATACAAATTCTTAGGTCAAAATCAGAATTTTAAAAATAGAATCTAGGTATATCCAAATGGAAACTAATCTTACAGCACGAGAAAGCATCGCGTGGCAAAAGACCTTACTAAAAACCGGCCAAGTGCGAGTCGGACTAGCCCATGAAGGGTTCCGTAGCAGCAAGTATAATCCTCCAACCGTTTACGGCTACGGCGGCCAATCTCAACGATCAGCCAAGTTCGCAGGATATTATATTATAGTTGCCAAGTGTGTGCGCACAAACACAAGTGCACTCTCTATTCCCTTACCCCCATATTCCGATGGGACACTACTGTGACATGACCGGCGAGGGATCGGGCGCAGGACCAACAGCTTAACGTGCTTTCCGAGGCACGGGGGTAGAAGACCGCCAACTTCCAGACTCGGGGCTGCCACAAGTAAGAGATCATACTTAATTTTAAAATAATTGAGTTGACTAAATGGAAGGTAAATTGCGGCTTACAGTTTATAACGTATTAAAAAAACTGCTCACTAGATCTAGTTCAAACCAATTTTCGTTGTTAGTTTTCATACATATATATTTTTTTATGCTAGAGTCGGACAAACGAGCAAGCGAGTCACCTGATGGAAAGCAATCAACACCGCCCATGAACATCCGCGAAATCAGAGAGACCGCTAATGTGTTGCCGGCCTTTTTAAAAAAGAGTACACTCTTCTCCTGAAGGTCCCTAAGTCGTAGCCGTCGGGAAATTCTCCTTCAGCCAAACCGTTCCACAGAACTGAGGTAAGTGGTAGATAGATAGATAGATATACTTTATTGCACAAAAAAAACACAACTTTAAAATCTAGGCATTACAGAAACTTAATTGTACAATTTCGGCGGTCTTAATCGCTGGAAGCGATTTCTACCAGACAACCTTCAGGCAAAGGACATTTGATAGTAGAGGAGGGGTAAGTGGTGCAATATTGAAAAAGATTTTTTTTGTAGATTTTTTTAGTTTTATAATTCTTTTATTATAGAAGTTAGAGGGAGTGGGAAAATTGGCTGTGACATACGGACGGACGGGCAGATGGACGAACAGACAGACATGACGAATCTAAAAGGGTATCGTTTTTTTGCCATTTGGCTACGGAACCCTAAAAAAATGCCGAAATAAAATGTTAAAAGTCGAATTATTAAATATGCCGCTGTTTTCATCGTTGCTAGTAACATGAAAATAGTAGAAAGGGCACAAAATCTTAGTTAAATAAATGAATAAAAAATAGTTTATTGCTCTCTTATTGTTTAGTTAATTATACATAAAAGATTTAACCGTAAAAACGAAGTGTTAAGAATTTTAAGACCCGTATCCTCTATTGTTAAGTTTCTTCAATGTGATTTAGAATTATTAATTGAAAGCCTTTCCAACGGTACTTTTGCAGGTAATAAAAGGATTCCAGCTAACGGTTGCTGAATGAACTCATTGTTTAATATAAAATAATCTGCTTGGTTCTTCGATTTAAATTGTAAAGACGATTTTGGTACTTTAAGCAACACAGCACAAAAAACTCAGTAAATGTCTATCATACATTATTATTATAGTATTTTGTGCAATAAAATAAGTAGGTGTATTTATCTATATTAATGATAATGTCCTCCAAACCGATATTTCGGTCATAGCGGCCAATCTCAGCGATCAGCCATCGACGCAGGACATAGGTATTATAGTGCACAAGTATTTGCGCAGACACAAGTGCACTCTCTATTCCCGTACCCTCTTATTTCGATGGGACACTAGTGTGACACGACCGAAGAGGGATTAGGCGCAGGACCAACGGCTTACGTGCTTTCCGAGGCACGCGGGTACAACACCGCTGAGAATTTGTTAACAGAAAAACTTAGTACAAATTTTGGCCCGACCCGGGGATCGAACCCGGGACCCCGACGCAACGCTTTAAAGTGCAACCCACTAACCATTGCGCCACCGAGGCAGTCCGAGCAGTTATCTATACCTAGTGTATGGGCGGCAGCAATCGCTTACCATCAGGTGGTCCATGTGCTCGTCTGCCGCCAATCAGATAAAAAGATTTCAACCGTATGAACTAGTATAACTTAGATCACAACAACCATAGTATTACCTCTAGCCCCAAATCGCTAGTTATAAATATCCATATCATACACCATAGGTTGACTGGTAGAGAATGCCTCTTGGCATTAAATTCGCCTATTGTAACAAAAGTTTTAAATAATAATAATACCAAGTGCAGCCATAACCATCCATTGGAATCCATCCCAGACTCCAATGAAAGGTCTCCCGTGAACTTAAAGAGTACTAACAGAATGGATGTGCAACGGATGTTAGCTGTTGGCCTGAGCGTATGCTCAGATACGGCAGACCCCCACTGGGAGGGTCATGTGAAGGCAAATGTACTGGCCAGCAATGAATATAAACGCCATGACTCTTCTTAAGAAACAATAAGGATCATATTTGAATAAGGTTATACAAACTCATTCGGCTTATTAGTGCTCGTGGTTGTACCTATGGGAGGTGCTATATTAAGTTAGGGCTACCCCAGATATGCTGATTTAACGTCTATCTTTCTCTCTTCTCTTCACCTTAGTGTCTAATCCCCAGTTGCTTCCAAAGCTGTTGCTTCGGAACCCTGAGGTACGCTTAATTTCATACTTTTAAAATGGACTTGCCCATGAATCTTTGAATGGCCATAAAACCGGCTAGACGTTAGTTGATTATTTTTTATAGCAATCTTTTATGCTCTTTGGTAATTCATTTTATTAATGGAACAAAAACACAAGAAAATGAAGACAATAACTAAGAAATAAAATTAAACTAAAAGTAAATAAAAAGGAAAGTTAAAACAAAGTAGGTCCCCGTGGCAGTGTCCCCAAAATGCTGGCAGCATTACCCCGCTGGATCGCGATGGAGATTCGCAATCTTTTGCAATTTATTCTTAAGTAAATAACACACTTTCCACTGGATATTGTAAATATACCTACAATATTGATGAGACTATCGCCAGCTCATGTCGATTCAAGCACTTACAAATTTCAGTGGTCTAATTGGTAGAACATTCACACGGATTGTGGAAGGTGAGGGTTCGTGTCCCGCCTGAACACGAGATGAAATTTTTAAGCGGCTGGACGTTATATTTTTAATTGAGAATTTTTGCTCAATAGCAAAAATTCTGCCAATGCACATATTCACATATATTTTGACAAAATATTTATATTATGTGTACGGCGAAAAACCCAAGGCCCAAATCTCACAGGGCCTGGGATTACACGCCACAGTCTTCCAAGCCGAAGTAGCTGCTATAATAAGCTGCGTCCAGGAGAATCTGCGACGCGGCTATAAGGGTAAAGATATATATATCCTATCAGACATTCAAGCGGCTCTAAGGGCACTTAAATCTGCTGAGATTACCTCCAAACTAATAGCGGAGGGAGCCCAGATCCTAAACTGTCTGAGCTCCAACAATAGAGTAACCCTTCGCTGGGTATCAGGAGCTTGCAAGGCAGGCCTCATGCCCGGTACAAACCCAGAAACCGGTACTGGGCATACCCAGGTGCACCAACCGACGCAATCTTAAAGAATCGAACACAGTAAACATCTCTGGCTCAGATCGATAGGTCAGGCACATGCCAAGACTTTAATGACAGGATTCTCCAGCAAGTACACGCTTGAGGCATTCGCGATATCTCGCGGACAGCTGAGCATCCTGACAAGAACCATTACTGGTCACTGCAGGCTAAACAAACACGGCACCAGAACCGGGCTGGCCAGAGATCCCACCTGCAGATTCTGTAAGGCAGAGGACGAGACAACCGATGCACGTCCTTTGTCAATTGCGATGCTCTCGGGCACCCAAGAAGCCGCACCCTGGGACAGCTGCCACATGTGCCCGGAAGATGTTGAGGCTATCGCTCCCAAGGCATCATATGGCTTATGCTGACCGTGGGCCTCGTAGACAATCGGGTGCGGAGGTCACAATAGATCAAATATGGTCGCAGTGACCACTCGGCAACGAACGCTCCAGAGAACTTCAAATACCCTATTACAAATATATATATAAAATTATTTTCTTTTGTAAATACTGACTGACCGGATGGCGCAATTGGTAGTGACCCTGCCTCTTACGCCAAAGGTCGTGGGTTCGATCCCCACCCTGGACAAACACACGTGCGATGAATACTTGTGTTTGTTCGGTGTCTGGGTGTATTATATGTATTTAAGTATATATTTGTATTCCTCTGTTGTCTGATATCTGTAACACAAGTGCTTAAGCTACTTAGTACGGAATCAGGTCAACGTATGAGATGTTGTGGGAATTATTCATCATCATCATCATCAGCAACCCACAATCGTCCACTGCTGGACATAGGTCTCCCCTAATGCACGCCACTGCTCCCGATTTTCGGCCACTCTCATCCAGTCCACACCAGCCAGCCTTCGAATGTCATCATCCCATCTTGTCGCAGGGCGTCCTACACTACGCTTACCGAGTCGCGGTCTCCACTCAAGGACTTTACGGCTCCAACGGCTGTCAGTTCTGCGACTAATTGGGAATTATTATTATATTATTATTATTATACATAGAAATCACCCAGACCAATACAAACAGAATGTCATATGTCATGCACACAAATGTTTGTACTGTGCAGGGATCGAGCCCGCGACCCTGGAACCAGAGCGTTCACTTCCACTGATCCAAACGGGTCGTCAATATGAGCGGTCAACCTGAGTTTAAGTATGGTCTGTATGGCAGACCCCCGTCGGGAGGGTCACTAGAAGGTTCGTACAGCATGTGTTTTGTCAGGGCTACCTCCAGGAAGGCCAAAGTAACGTAAGTCATAAGCTCGCTCTTTATATGCAAATGTTTATAAATTTCCTTAACGTGAGTCGACAGAATCATTTTGACCTTGGGTGAGTCACGATTCGGTATGAATGGGCCGGCCGGAGTGATACCGCTGCCCACACTATGAGTCATTATCTCAACTTCTTCTCCCTTATCAGCGCCCAGTTAAGTAATACACACATAATCTAAAGGTTCATGCTTGGTTTTTTTTACCCTTTTTAATTTTCTTGGCTTGGGTTTTAGCTCTAAAAGCACGGGTAGGGAACACTAGCGACGCCAATCGATTTTAATTTTAGATTACTATTTATTAAATAAATGTTGGGTCCGTTTTTGTACGCGAAAAATTAATGTACGCCAACAGTGGCCGCTTTTCGCGTGAATCAATTTTTCGCGTACGCGTTGGACCCAACTTTTTTTGCATGGTTATTTAATAAATAGTGTAAGTGTAAGTTATAACCCCGAAATTGTTTAAAATAGATCCGGTGTAGTAGCTAAAAATTCAAATCGATTGGCGTGCCCTACCCGTCACCTTAAGATTTGGGATACCTTATTATACCTCCAGAAGCCTCAATAATATGGACTTCCGTATTATTGAGGATTCTTTTCGCTGATGTTTGATCATCATCCCTTACACCAATGAAACCGTTTCTGAGCTGCTTAGATCCATGTAGTCCCGCCATTTTTTTGATGTTGTCGCCCCATCGTAACTCTGGTTAACCTGGTGCCCTAACACCTAGTTGTAGTTTCTCTCTCTTTCATACGCACTGTGTTTCTCCTTTGTTTGGGTGGGACAGGACGTCTTCGCGCTAAGGCCCTCGATGCTTCCCACCTGTAAAAATTATATTCGTAATGCAGCCCTGCGCGTGACCACCTCCCATTTGTTCCCACGAGCAGAGGTCAGCTGCGGCCATCCGTCTCCCTCAAGCGCACGCGCAGAAACCGATCTGTGACGTCACCGGGTTCATGTATTACGTCATGTGGATTCGAATGGGGCCACTTCCAAAGAAGCTTGAAACTCTAGCTCTTGGTTTTTGTGATAAGTGGCAGATGAGCAGACGGATCACCTGATGGGAAGCGATTGCTGATCGCGATTGGTTTAAAACATGATTATGATAAGTTTTGCTTTGAGTCAATATTATTTTATTCCAATCTTAATACTCTCCTATTAAATTGAAAGATTAAAATCTGTTATTCATGTTTTAGAAGTAATTAAATTCTTATAAGACGCTTATACTTTCTCAAGGCCCAATCCGGGGGAAAGGGGGGTTTAAAGTTTGGCAGCGCACTTGTGACTCCACTGGTGTCGCGGGTGTCAATGGGCAGCGGCAAACGCTTACCATCAGGTGATCCGTCTGCTCGTCTGCCACCTATGACATAAAAAACGTTATTACTCATATAAATTCTAGGCAGTCTCATCATCATACAATACAAATGAGTATTCTAGTCATAAAAGCAATGAATTCGTCAATAAACGTATCCCGCTCAATGCATTTAATGGCTGCCATCGACCGTAACAACTTTATAGCTCTATTTTGTCAATTTAAATAAACAAACACAACGACCCATAAATCTAACAAAGACCACTCGAAAATGTTAAGCTGCTCAATGTAACGCCCATTTAGCGGATTCCTAATAACTCGGGATCAGAATAATAATTATTTCGGAAAAAAATCCTTGACGAGCGAAAGTCAGCCGCCCGCTGGCCCATGTGGCCGCAGCGCCAAAAAAACTATCCGCACATGACGCGTTCCGAATTCAAAACTCCCTCCAAAACGATCTCACGCTGAGCCCCAAAAAAAACACACCGGGCAAAGGAATATCTTTTCTCAAACTCTACTTTTTTTTTCTCCCACCCATTGTCACGGCATCCGCGTCGGACCCTAGACTCTTTATTAACAAGATTTTGAATATTCCATTGTCGCTAACACTTTCCATGTTCGAAATTTAATTTTTTTCCAACTACGTTTGGACATTTCGCTTGAATTATCGCCGGCCAGTTTTGTTAAAAGGTTTAAGGCGGCGATTGCTCTTTTTTTCATAAATGTCGCTTTTGACGTGGGTGAGCGCGTGTATAATTGCTATCAGGTAGTTTGGAGCTCGGATTTTGTAATATATGGATAATTAAAGGACGGCTTAAGGTGGAATTTTTGTCAAAGTTTATCGGCGTTTTGATTGAGGTTACGACTCTCAGCGTTGTTATGTTACCTCTATGGTCCGTGAAGATGTTATTCGGGGTCGGCGGTAGCTTTATGGTTCTATATTAAAATATTCGAAGCGTATCCCGTTTCACAGCGATCGGTTCGATTTGTCTTGCTAGATTATAAAAACATTGAGACTGGCCGTTAAAGCGGATCATAAAACCGAAATCGGTGTAGACCTCCTTTGATTGGCCGTTATTATTTTATGTTCTTTTTTCGTAATTATGGAATAGGGTTTATTTATAAGGTGCGTCTACATTATGTGCGTTCTAATAAAAACATTACGGGTGTGTCGATGGTATCTCGTAGCCGACACTTAGATCCATCACGGGTTGTGGTCCGGTCTGAGTGGCTTTTATCTCTGATCTGGCACCGGTTGATATGTTGTTTTATTCGAGACAAACAGATGATGGCGCGCACCTATTTGAAGAAGTATTTTTGACATCTGATAATGTTAAAGAACAGTTGAATGGTACAAATTGGTAGGAACCTGTATAGTGATTGTGTGGGTGGATGGGATGGGTGTTTAAATGTGAAGGTTAAAGTTAACCATCATCGCAGCGTGTCGTTCCATCCAAAGCAGTCGCTTCGGAGCCCGGAGTACGCTTGGACCTTAGTCCAGGATTTGGTGGTGTCTGGCGATTCCAGTTTTTTTTATGTGATAGGTGGCAGACGAGCAGACGGATACCCTGATGGAAAGCGATTGCCACCGCCCATGGACACCCGCGACCCGTATGCAGTCACAAGTGCGCTGCCGACCTTCAAACCCCATTTCTCCCGGATTGGGCCTCCTGCACCTTCACTCACGCAGCGAAACACAGAACAGTGCTGCTTCACGCCGGTTTTCTCTGAGGCCGTGGTATCAAAAGTCCAGTAAAGCGAATGTAAATTAATACAAAAAGTGCCCCCGCCAAGTTCAGAAAAAAGCTGGCTGTACCATACTTTCCTCGAAGGTACACTTGTCTTACAAATAGATTACAGAGTTAGTATACCTGGTCAGTTGAATCTTAGAAGATCAAGATAAAAGATAAAGATTTCTTTATTGGCCACAGAATACAAATTTAAAAACGAGTGACATAAAAACACAAATAGAACAAATTCTGTAGCCAACAAGGCCCAACCTCAGCATTTGCTACAGTGGCCGAAGTCGCTGCAGCGCTGGTTTTCAGGCGGAGCCTTGGGCGATGTACGTGCACACATAAATACAACAGGAAGAAAGAAAACACAAAGAAAAAAAATACAATATAACCAATGAAAAAACAATATTAATGACATAAAGCCTCCAAGTAACATAAATCGAAGGAACACATAGTAATGAAAATAAGGTCCGCCAGGGCGATGACGCGGTTAGGGACAAGCTTGCAAATAAAAGATAAATTACTAACATACCCCTGAACCCCCTTTGAGGTCCTTAACTACATAAAATCACCAAACCCCCTACCCCAAAAAAAATAATAATAATGACAGTACATTTTATACATCTTACTAACATTAACCATGCATAGTTTTTTAGATTTTCGCGTTGCATTATAACTATAATGTATCAATACGGGGATTAACACGGTATTTATTATGTGAAACAACATTGTGGAGTCCGCTCGTGAGCACGGCTGCTGTAACGTAGCCGAAACGTCGAGCCAAATATGTGAGTACACAATGTTGTTTCACATAATAAATATCGTGTTATTAACCATGCATGACTGCCTAAACTTAAGATTGTTATTGTAATTTAATTTAGTTTAATTTTATCGCGGAGCAAATTTCTAAAATAATTTGTAACACTTATAAAACGAGCACAATAAAGGCACGGAACCAGTGTCCGTGGAATTTCATTAGAATTAAAAAAAATGAAAATAAGGTGTAATGTACATGTAATGAGGTTGTGTAGGTATAAATAATAAAGCATAGTAAGCGTAATACATGTTGCCGTGTGGTCCCCGACAGAGTAGAATAGGCCACCCTCACTCTTACCGAGGTGTCGTAAAAGGCGACTAAGGTAAAGCTGCTGGCATGATCATCAGCACCCAGAGAAGGAAAACTCTGCATTTATATCAAAACCCTCGCCAACCCGTCTGCCAAGCGTGGTGAGTATGGCAATCACCCCTCATGTGATTGAGGGAGGCCCGTGCCCCAGCAGTGGGGACTTAAATGGGCTGATGATGAAGCGTAATACATGTAATACATTACCTATATAATAAATTGACATTGACTGACTACGCGGACTAGATTTATTTTTATCATTGGCTGCTACATAATAATTTTGCCAATGTCGAGTGATTAGAAAAACAGGTCATTTTTCCATAAAAATTTAAACTCGATTCAAACTCGCCACACCGGTCAATAACCATTTATTGACCGGAATGGCGAGTTTAAATGCTTTTAATATTTATATTAATTGAGTTTTGCACCAAAGACCATCTAAAACCAAGACAGAACAAAACATACACAAAGACGGGACAATATTAAAGGGAGATTCTCATTGGAAAATTATAGTTGGGCCAAGATAATACATACATTGACACTTCAACAAAATTCGACAACGTAACCTTGTAACAACGGACATTGAATTTATCAATCTTTCAATGTTAAAATAGCACAATTTCTTAACTTTTTTAAAATTATATTTGCATTTATTTATTGCAATAAAGAAAAAAAGATAATTTTTTACCTTTATTGACTGACCGGATGGCGCAATTGGTAGTGACCCTGCCTCTTACGCCAAAGGTCGTGGGTTCGATCCCCACCCTGGACAAACATTTGTGCGATGAACACTTGTGTTTGTTCGGTGTCTGGGTGTAATATATGTATTTAAGTATTATATTTGTGTTCCTCTGTTGTCTGATATCTGTAACACAAGTGCTTAAGCTACTTAGTACGGAATTAGGTCAACGTATGAGATGTAGTGAGAATTATTATTATTATTATTAATTTCACGAATTACTTTCTCTGTTTAACTATTTATAAACTTATTAAAAAAATATTTTTCTTGGTACAATGTTGTATCTGTCAATTCATTTTCTTTTTAAACTCTAAGGATGTTCCCTAAATAATCGAATGAATACAATGTTTACTCGAGTAGGAATTTTCAACCACAAATGAAAAGCCACATTCGGATTAAATAAAAAGGTATTATTCTGTTGTTTATAAATATAAATACACTTATAACTTGGTAAACAGAAAAACTATATTGGCACACAATATAAGCGCTTTGATTTTGAAATAAAGAAAGTAATCTGGCTGCGAATCAACATCTAGGATCGGTATACCTACTATCTTCTATCTTTTCAATAATTTCGATTCACATATTTTTCCTAATAAAAGAACTAATAACTTCTTTTCCATTATTATTATATTCGATTCACGTTTGTTTGCCGTGTGGTCCCCGGCAGAGTAGAATAGACCACCCTCACTCTTACCGAGGTGTCGTAAAAGGTGACTAAGGTAAAGCTGCTGGCATGATCATCAGCACCCAGAGAAGGAAAACTCTGCATTTATATCAAAACCCTCGCCAACCCGTCTGCCAAGCGTGGTGAGTATGGCAATTACCCCTCATGTGATTGAGGGAGGCCCGTGCCCCAGCAGTGGGGACTTAAATGGGCTGATGATGTTAGTTACACGACTAAGGTAACTATAACTACCTATAAGATGTAACTTTAAAAACTATAAGATATCAGACCAACAGCGGAATTACGAATATACATTTAACACTTTTTTTCTAAATTACATACTTTAATACATAGAAAACACCCAGATCAATATAAACAGACATGTTCATTATTGTTCATGCACACAAATGTTTGTACTGTGCGGGGATCGAACCCGCAACCCTTGCACCGGAGGCAGCCTTAACTACCACGGATCCATACGAGTCCTCAACAATAGGTACGTTAGGTTAGGTCAGTGCGGTTATGCATATGGCTTCGTGTCCGTCACCACGACCCCCCACTATGGACGATGAGAGGGTGCCCAGAGGTTTTAGTCGGTAGACCCCCGCCGTCATGCGGGGGGGAGTCCGACATAACGCATTTCCCTTGGGAGAACAAAAAAAAAGGTTAGGTTAGTGCCAAAAGTCTGCTTAAAAATCGTCGAAGTTTTTTATACATTGATGTGGGTGTGGCTGTACCTAAGTACTTCTAAATAGCAGCCCTAAAGCAAGATTGTAGACCTTCGATGGTCCCGCTAAAAATGTCGTAAAGAGCTGGCAGAGATTGGCTGCAGTAATTCCTGGCGGCCCCCCTCTGGGCCCGCTCATATAGGCTCTGCCGAAGGTATGGGTTTACCTGGATGTGGCAACGGAAAATGAGAAAATATGATAACCTTTTTATCTATTAAAGTGACGGGTAGGGCACACTAGCGACGCCAATCGATTTTAATTTTTAGCTACTAAACCAGATCTATTTTGAACAATTTCGAGGTTACAATCTCTCGGCAAACACCTATACTGACATATATACTGATATACCTATATGTTGATCTGACAAGTTCATGACCATCCTATTGATAAATGTACCGTGTTTCTAGTAAATAAAGATATTCATATACTATTTATTTAAGACTTAACTGTTTGGTCTGCTTCTGCACTCGAATTTTGGATTACCGCCAAAAGTAGCCGCTTTTGGCGTGAATAAATTTTTCGCGTACAAAAACGGACCCAACGTTTGTGCATGGTTATTTAATAAATAGTATAAGTGTTTGCCGAGAGATTGTAATCCCGAAATTGTTTAAAATAGATCCGGTTTAGAAGCTAAAACTAAAATCGATTGGCGTCGCTAGCGTGCCCTACCCGATACCTTACACTTTTGTTTGTGGTAAAAATAAACTTACTTGCCACAAACAATGTTTTGTGGTTGTTAAAACTGTAAGATATGAAAGAATAGCGACTCACCGGGGCGCTGTTCAGTGGGTGAACTTGCAAATGTTCACCAACATGTCTGCTCAATTCTTTATTACAACCTGTGAGGATAAAGAATGGGATCAGAAATGGCGGCACATCTATTCAATTCTCGCTCGCACACTATTTGCGTCTATACTCGCACTCGTGGGTGTGCGAGCGAGAAGTGAATAGATGTGCCGCCATTTCTGATCCCATTCTTTTTTCGCACAGGTTGTGCCAAATACTCTTTATTACCAACACCCTCTTTAGCAGCAATTTTTTCTCCCCCTTCTTCGCGTGAAGTGAACGAAGTTTAACTCTTTGTCCACCCACCGGTTGACCAACATTGACATTCTAACTTTAAGGCAACGGCTAGCCTAACTAGCGACACCATTCGTTTTTAATTGTTAGCTACTAAACCGGATCTATTTTAAATAATTTCGGGGTTACAACCTCTCGGCAAACACTTATACTATTAATTAATTAACCATGCACATATATTGGGTCTGTTTTTGTACGCGAAAAATTGATTACCGCCAAAAGCGGCCACTTTTAGCGTGAATCAATTTTGCGCGTACAAATGTTGGGGCCGCATTTGTGCATGGTTATTTAATAAATAGTATAAGTGTTTACCGAGAGGTTGTAGCCCCGAAATTGTATAAAATAGAACTGGTTTAGTAGCTAACAATTCAAATCGATTGACGTCGCTAGTGTGCCCTACCCGTATAGATTCGCGAACTCCGCGACACCAGGGGCTATTCGGGTATAAGTCACTTCCATCCATCAGGTACTCCCAGTTCTTTGGCAAGTCAGCGTCAGTGTCCCACGCAGTAACGGGCCGCGAGTTATGTCGCAGGCTGCGCGCGCGCCGATGCACCGCCGGGAAATTAACTTTGATAAGGATGCAGAAACTTATAAATACGGTTACTTTAACGTGTGGTCAAATCTGTCAAATTTCAATCGACATATCTCCGTCATGTCAAACACATTTGGCTATCAAAGTCAATGTCAATAATTCATTCATTCATTCATTCATTCATTCATTCATTCATTCATTCACTCATGGGGTTGCGCCATTTCTGATCCCATTCTTTATCCGCACAGGTTGTAAGTAATTTAATTTTAAATTTAAATTTCTAATTGTAAATGACGAGAACGTAAAATGGAGATGCATATTCCTTTTTTATGATTATGTTATGATATAACCCTTAATCGGATATGAGTCAATGAAAAATTTCATTGGTTTTCGCTCTTATGTCTGACACATAAGGTTCAAAATCCGGTGGGAACTATTCTACCATTGTCCGATTATTGCTTGTTGGATGTAATTTGCCTGAATTAAATGGCATTTTATTTTATTTATTTCATAATTGACTTAAGAGAATGAACACGCAAAAATTGAGAATTAAATATTTTAGGTTTATTCATTACATAATATCTATATCTACATAAATAGTGACTGCCTCGTTGGCGTAGGGTAGAGTGACTCACTTTAAAGCGGACGGTTGTGCGAGCCCGGGTGCGATCCCCGGGTGTTGTTAAAATTTGTACCTGAGTTTTTCTGTTAAGAAATTTTCAGTGTCAGCCCGGAGTCTGGAAGTTGGCGGTCTTGTACCCCCGTGCCTCGGAAAGCACGTTAAGGCGTTGGTCCTGCGCCCGATCCCTCTGCGGTCGTGTCACACTGGTGTCCCATCGGATTATGAGGACAAGGGTATAGAGAGTGCACTTGTATTTGCGCACACACTTAAGCACTATAATATATCCTGCGTAAATTATGTCTCACGATACGATAGACGGACACGATACATGTTATTTAAAAAACAGTACTACAATGCGTCAAGTATATCGTGACTGATGTTTGAGGTAACGGAGTCCCCATACCATACCAATATGATTATCATACCCTATGACGTAAGCAGTGGCGTCATTACTTATTTCCACGATTTATTGACAAATTATAGTAAGTAGGAACCGGTAATATACGAATAAGACGGACGTGTCTGTTTAAGCACTTGACATTGGCGCAATCACCGCTGCTGCGTGCGGGGTTGAGTCCATAAAAAAAAAGTTCGTTACATTCTGGATGTCACATCGCATGTCTCATGCAATCCAGAATGTGTTTCGTGATATCCAGGATGATGACTTTGTTCAGTAGAATTTTAAGAGGCCACTGTAATAAGACTGTCGTCGTATGGCTGACGGCTGATGGGAGTCGAGGGATAATTTTTGAGGTGAAATTGTTAACTACATTGTGAGAAGAAATAAAGTGACTACCTATAAAAGTATAAAGAGTTTTTATGGGAAAGGAAAGCTACCTACTTACCTACCTATCAAAAATAAGTAGGATGATTTTTTTTTAAATAAAAGTATTTATAAGAAGTTTTTTAATACTGTGCGTTTCTCGTGGGACATTCTACCACGTACCTCAGTTCTGTGGAACGGTTTGCCTGCAGGAGTATTTCCCTACGGCTACGACTTGGGACCTTCAATAGAAGAGCGCACTCTTTTTTAAAAAGGCGGGCAACACATTAGCGATCTCTCTGTTTTCGGATCGGATGTTTATGGCCTCCGCTTTATTTGTCGCCTCTCATCATCATCAGCCCATTTAAGTCCCCACTGCTGGGGCACGGGCCTCCCTCAATCACATAAGGGGTAATTGCCATACTCACCACGCTTGGCAGACGGGTTGGCGAGGGTTTTGATATAAATGCAGAGTTTTTCTTCTCTGGGTGGTGATGATCATGCTAGCAGCTTTACCTTAGTCGCCTTTTACGACACCTCGGTAAGAGTGAGGGTGGCCTATTCTACTCTGCCGGGGACCACACGGAATGTCGCCTCTATACCTTATAAAAAAATAGTGAGTCTTAATTGTCTTATACACTCATGTACCAAGGTACATGAGTTCAAGAACCAAAAGTTTATAAATTAATATTTCAATGAGATAACTGATAATCACACGACTTTGAAATACATAAACTAAATTAATTTGCAGGCTTCATTTTAGAGAAGGCGACAATTCTGAATAGAAAATACCTACGCACCTACCACTTTATGCCAGAATCGTCATAAAACACAAAACCAATGATCATCAATGAACGTAATACGCGGATAACCGTTGCAACATTAAAAAGCAATCACACGTTCACATGTGAAATTCAACAGCACCACCGCTTTAGAAAGTCGAAACAACCGCTTAAATCGAAGAAAACTCTCTAAACACACTTTTATTGCTGAAAGAGGACAAAGTAACAAATCCTAGCGAGTAACAACAATAAGAACATAACAATGTACGCTAATTAACTTGCCACGGGCCCGTCTTAACGGCGGCCATCTTTGCGAAAATACGACGTCCTAAATTAAAATTGGAATTGCTCTTTCAGACGTCGAACGCTAATCGAACGTCGCTGGCCGCCTTCTGTTCCTTATTCAAACACATGCCGGTAACTGTCATTTGTTTTTATGAATAAATCAAATTTTGTATTGAGTTTTAAAGGAATTTTGTTGATTGATTTTCTTTGACATGCTTTCCTTTCTTTACTTTTTAAAAAACACGTTGCCCGTCTCACCGTAAGCAACTGTTTTTTGTGGACAGCACAAAATACAATCAGCTACCTTTAATAGTACTCAAAATCTGACCGGTCATAGAAAATTCTATAATAAGTAGATAAGTACCTATTGATCTTTCGCTAATGATCAAGATCGGCCGGGCAATTCCCGTACATACAACACTAGACACTGCAGTCGGACTTAGACATTTCATACATTCGTCCAAACAAATCTCTTACTCGACTTCGATTTCGAGTGCTCCAGAATAGGCCCTCATCTTTAATAAGGACACAATTTAAATAAACCTATGTATCATAGAGAAAAATGTTTAAGGTATATTTACAACCCTTAAAGTTATGTGATTTCAAAAGAAACACGTTGTTTAGATTTCGATTGCATAAATACGCTAACTTATTACCGTACTAAAGCTCACGTCATGCCGTTTCGCGATTTTTAAAACGGGGGAGTACCTAGGTATAACTATCGTTCGCCCTGGACCTCCACTCGAGGACTCGCCTTGTTCATCGACTTAGGTCCATCCTCGAAATATGTCCCGCCTATGTCCACTTTTTCCTCTCTTTACATTGCTTTTACGTCGGATCCAATTTTTATTTAATGTAAAAAGTTTTATTTTTATTATTTTATTATTATTTACTAGACCCGGCAAAAACGTATCTTTCAAAATATTGGAACATTTGCATCTGGATCAGTGTAAAGATGCGGAGGAGTGAAACGCTTCATTTGAAACATCGACTCTCAGATATATCCGGGATTCACTTCTCTAATTTGGATCATTCAGCTCATTCGGATCATTCGGCTTATGAGATCATTCCTCTCATTCGGCTCACCGGTAAGTCTCACTCTGACTCGAGATCCATTGGAGTCGAACGATACATTCGCAGCGAACATTAGAGATTCGGAACAGTGTATCATTTGGCTGAGTCGGATCACTGAGTCGTTTTAGTAAAAGAGTTACACACGTCTAAGGCAGACCACCAAAGCGCTGGATGGAGGACATCCGACGACAACTATATACAATAATACAGAATGACATAACATATGAATAGATGCAGAGCATAGGTAGTTACTATACTCGTACAACAGCGGAAACATTTAATGGGGGATATACATTTTGTAAGGAATAAGTAAAGGGTGTGGCCAATCAGGTCCCAACCTCAGCATTTGCTGCTACGTCATTATCTGCGATGCCGCAGCAGCGGTAGTATTCTCTCTTTCATACACGCCGTGTGTCTCCTTTGTTTGGATGCGACAGGTATATTCTCGTTCGTTACGGGACGGCTTTAAATTAAGCCACCTGGTTGCGAGTGAGTTAGGTAGGAACAAAAAGAAGGAATACAATAGATATATAATGCAGGTGGGTATAGATATATACACGTATGTTACATATTAAAAGAAGTGTACAATGTAATGTGTAGAAATGACGACCCGATTGGAACAGTGGTAGTGAACGCTGCCTCTGATACAAGGGTTGCGGGTTCGATCCCCGCACAGTACAAACATTTGTGTGCATGAACATGTTGCTATGTATTATAAGTATGTATTTACAAAAGAAAAGTATTATATGTATATATTTGTAATCCCACTGTTGATTCTGATATCCGTAACACAGGCGCTTGAGTTACCTATCTCGGAGTCAGATCAATGTAAGTGATGTAAAATATTTATTATTATTTATTATTAATGTGACTTACTGGCTTACTCCAAGAGTGGATAAACAATGGGCCACCATGATGATGATCATGATAACTGTCGTTATCATGGGGTTTGTTTAAGTTATTTTCAGTCAATACATATAATTAGAAGGCAATGGCACAGCCACAGATCAAGTTTTTTTTCAATCAGGCATTTTCTGGGCAAGTTTTACCATCTAGGTACATCTACTCTTCGACCTCATCGACGCTTTCATCTGATGCGATTGTGGTGAAGCATCCTCTTCTTCTTCATCTTAAGCTTCAAGCCGACTGGACCGGAGTGGTCTTATCTTATCTTCTTGTCTGTTAGGGGTCCATTTTCATGGGACACGTCGACCCTAAGGTATCTTTTGTACCTCCCCTATCTTTTGCGCTCCTACTCACGAAAGATTCGTTTCATCAGCGTCACGATATCTTTCGGATTGAAGTGACTACAGGTAGTCTCCTGGCTTAGGATAAGCGTTACCTAGAAGACACATTCTGCCTCTGGCTAGTGAGTCGCATTCACCGGAGTCGGATTCGACCGGAGTGATAGCACGGCCTCAGCGCTGTGTCACTTACGCAGCGAAATAGCACTGTGCTATTTCGCTGCGTAAGTGAAGGTACCGAGGCCTAATCCGGGGAAAAGGGGGGTTCAAATGTTGGCAGCGCATTTGTGACTCCACTGGTGTTGTGGTTGTCTATCGGTGGCGGCAATCGTTAGCCAACATGCGCTCCGTCTGCTCGTCTCCCACCTATGACTTAAAAAATATCCCCGGTTGCGTTCAAAGCCTTCGCGTGGATTAGGATTTTGGCATTCTGGTGATTACAATGAAGCGACTGCCGTTGACCTTCGCAACCCTTTTACAGGGGAAGCAGACCAACTGAATCATGGTTACACGTTTCAGGAACTATCCGAAACGTGCAGGTTTCCTCACGATGTTTTTCGGATAGTGATGGCAGACAGATCACCTGATGGTAAGCGATTTCCGCCATTCATGGACACCAGTGACACCAGTACCCTCACTCACGCAGCGAAACAGCACAATGCTGCTATTCACTGAGGCCGTGGTATCACTCATTCATGCCGAAGCTTGGCTCTCCCATCATGCTTATAAACAATAAAAAAACTGACATAGTATTTTTGGTTTGGATTATGGTAAGAATCGATTGAAGAAATTCGACAATATGTTTAAATTGATGGCTGACGATTGTCCGTATAGTCGTAGCGACAAGTTCTGGCGGATGCGCATGCGCATGTCTTCATCTGCACAATGCGCTGTAACTCGGCCCCGGCTTATTGCTGATTGTTCTTAAACTTAACTTTTTAATGGCTATCTGTAGGGTTGCCGGCTTAGGTATCCACGCATTTAATCCACTAAGGTAGCTCAGAGGATAAGAACGCAATTTCCATACGGGAGGTCTTGGTTCGAATCCTCTGATTCGAACCACGATCTCCCGTTCACCTCCAATTCACCATACATTTTCCAAATCTATGTGCGTAAATCTACCATTAGTTCGGCGGTGAAGGAAAACATCGTGAGGAAACCTACTCGATTCTGATAGTTTTTGAATTGGTTCAGGTGGTCTACAGCCCCTATAAACGTTTTCCCCTGGGAAAAAAAGTTCCCCTATTAAAGAATTGCGGAGGTCAGACGGCAGTCGCTTGTTTGTGATTATCAGACTCCCCTGGGCTCCGAAGCGACAGCTTTGGATGCAACTGGGAATTACACGCTAAGATGAGTAGGGGGGGGGGGGGGGGGGGGGGGGGTTGGACTATAGGTAGGTATGGGAAAAAACATGACACATTTTATTTACATTCTCAGTCGAGTAAGGATTGAAAACCCTAGGCTGCGCAGACACATGTACGTAATTACAAAGGCACATTCGTACTTGATTGATTTCGCCTTAATGACGGCTCGAGGAAGCTGGTCCCATGTCAGGTGATTCGCCTTAATTAGGTTGGGTTTAAATACATTTTTACTCGTTCTAATAATGTTGTCAATCCGATATTTCGGTTATGACAAACGCAGTGAAATGATGGCCGACACATACGTCATACTTGTGAACAGGTGCCACCTTTGGGGACTGGTCTTCTTCGGTTTACCGCATAATATGTATTGAATTTTTAGTTCATTTTATTTTATGTTAAATAAATAATAAATAAATAAATATTTCACAACATCACATACATCAATCTGACTCCGAGATAGGTAGCTCAAGCACCTGTGTTACGGATATCAGAATCAACAGCGGAATTACAAATATATACATATAATACTTTTCTTTTGTAAATACATACTTATAATACATACAAACACCCAGACCAATACAAACAGACATGTTCATACACACAAATGTTTGTACTGTGCGGGGATCGAACCCGCAACCCTTGGACCAAAGGCAGCGTTCAATACCACTGTTCCAAACGTTACAATGTTTCAATTAAACTGTATGACTTGTTATGAGGATGGTACAATATTGTTCGAAAGTTTGGCGATTAAAAAGAGTAATTGGCGAGTTTCTTGCCGGATCTTCTCGACCCGACCAGAAACAACTTACCGAGCCGGTGGTAGAATCGCATTATGTTTATAATTATTTTTTTAATATATTTTATTTATAACATATATAAGTTTATTTATAACATATATAAGCCTATGCTATTGTGATTTTTGATTTTGCAGCAAACAGGTAATATTTTGCACATTTGTGCATAGACATAAGGACGCTCTATTTTCGTGAACAGTATGGTGTGGGTGTCGTGTGCCGCAGTATGGCGGGTGGTCGTATGAAAGAAAGAGTCTATGTACAAACGTTTATTTACAATCCGACCAAATATTTACACCACACATATATAATAAAGAAGGAGAACTTTAAAGCAGGAAAATTAAGTAGAGATAATAAGAAGAATAACGGCTAAATTAATTTGTACAATAATTCACAGTAAAATCAGTCTGTTGAAATTTAATGACGTTTTTTGATTGTCAACCGACGGACGAACAGTATGACCAGAGCCTGCGCGCGCCGCTGACCCGTCATGCGCGCTGCGTGAAGTACACCTCAAACTATATACATAGAAAAGGGTCATACTGTCCGTGCGTTGGTTGATGCACAAAATATTTACAAATAATTTACACTTTAGTTATATATTTACAAAAGCGTGGCGCATCGCCACAACAGTATCGTCTCTTCATCTAAGCATGTAGTTCCCGTTTGAGTTGTGGCGCAGTGTTGGTACGTTCAGACCATGATTCAAGGTTTGGGGAGTCTGGAGACAATGAAGCGACTGCCGTCTGACCTTTGCAACCCAACACGGGAACCAGACGAACTGAATCATGATTACACGTCAACCTCATCATAGCCGAGCTAGTGGTAAAAATATAGCCATCGGCATCGTCTATGCCACACAATTCAGAATAGTTAACAACAAGCTAATACTCGCAGTGGGTTCGAAGCCTGGTAATCTGAGAGACAGGAAGGCTCCTAGTTCAGACAACATCTCCACAATATGTATATGTTTTTGTTAATGTTGTACTTTTTATTATTCTCATTCTTCGAAGGGAACACAGTGTAGAACGACCAATAGCCCAATTCTCGTGCTCGTGATATTTATTTTCATACGACATATATCACTAAAACATATTTTTTTTGTATAGTTTTTAGGTGATATCCGCCATGTTTTCAAAATATCACGAACCCGAGAATTGGGCGCCAGAGAGGGATCGGACGCCGGACCAAGGCTTAACGTGCTTTCCGAGGCACGGGGTGCAAGACATATATTGAAATGGACCAATTTTAATATTAAGATTTACCTATGAAATAGCCGTTCTGTATGGTGATTTTCTTATTTAATTTGTATTTTCCATACTAACTTTTTTTTAACAATAATATCTTATCTCTCTTTAATACAAACCTCAAAATAAAATTATGGTTACTTTTTACTTATTAAAAGAGTTCTTCATGTTATTGTGTCTAGAATTTCATAGGTAAAGTTCATGCCGTCCCGTTCCAATACGCAATGTTTAATTCAATTCAATTCAAAGCATTTATTGCGTATCACATACAAAAATAAAGATGGTAAAGGGACTGGCACGAGTTTAGTTCCTTAGGAACTTTTCTTAGACCGCGATTTGAAATAAGAGGGCCAGTGATCCCTAATCCAAACTTACACCGACCTTTTTTTGGGAGATAAGGAGTGTAAACGTTCCGTCGTTTTGGTTGTACAAGAAAGATTTAGGTACGTTTTCTGTAAGATGCATTCCGTCATCAGCGTGTCATTCCCAGTTAGACGTGTGTAATTCTTTACTGAAACGATTCGGTGATCCGACTCAGCCAAATGATACACTGTTCCGAATCTCTTATGCAGTTCGCTCTGAATGTATCATTTGACTGAAACGGATCTCGAGTTCGAGTGAACCGAATGATTCGATGAGCAGAATCAGAATCAGAATCAGAAATCATTTAATGCGGTAAATGTGGTAACAGTAAGTTACATAAAATTATCGTTTCGATTCTCACATTTAACCGAATAATATCGGCATGCAATAACGGAGAGTTAGCGGCGTCTTAAGTTATAATAAAATAATACATAGTCAAAATAAAAATTAATATAAAGAATTAGTCACTCATAGAATAATTATTAAAAAAAAATTAAACCTTACATTCCATAAATTTAAACATCTGTCACACAACCATTTATATAAACTATTTTGGATTTTTTTTTATTGGTAAATCCTTTAAAAAGCCGAATGAGCTAAATGATCCGAGTGAGCGGAATGAGCGGAATGATCCGAGTAAGCCGAATGATCCGAATGAGCTGAATGATCCGAGTGAGCCGAATGATACGAATGAGCGGAATGAATCTATCTGAAAGCCGATGTTTCATTTGGAAATGAAGCGTTTCACTGTTCCGCATCTCTGCACTAATCCAGATGCATCATCATCATCATCATCAGCCCATTTAAGTCCTCACTGCTGGGGCACGGGCCTCCCTCAATCACATGAGGGGTAATTGCCATACTCACCACGCTTGGCAGACGGGTTGGCGAGGGTTTTGATATAAATGCAGAGTTTTCCTTCTCTGGGTGCTGATGATCATGCCAGCAGCTTTACCTTAGTCGCCTTTTACGACACCTCGGTAAGAGTGAGGGTGGCCTATTCTACTCTGCCGTGACCACACGGCAATCCAGATGCAAATGTTCCAATCTTTTGAAAGATACGTTTTTGCCAGGTCTATTTCCGGTTGCATCTAAAAATGTCGCTACGGAGCCCGCGGTACGTGGCCATGTTCCAGGATCTGGTGATTCTGGTAATTTTCTATCGTTTCAGTTTGCATAGCCAATATTTTGGTACGTTTGCTTTAAGGTACATTCTGGCATCGCCGTGTCATTCCCGGTCGAATCCCAAAATGTCGCTTCGGAGTCCTGGGTACGCGGCCACAATCTAGAATACCTATGGTGATTCTGAGAATTCTATACAAGCTACTGATGTTCTGACCTTCGTTCCGCTAACTAAAAGGTTGCTAAGCCACAGCGACTCCCTGTGGCTTAGCGACCTTTTAGAGCGCCGCTGACGCAACGCACACGCAACGTTGGCGCAGCGGCGCGGTTCGATTAGAGCGCTGGCTTGCCGAAATGACAAACGCCAGGACTGCGATACGCGGGTGTCGCGCCGGCGCGGCGCTTGCGCAGCGTATATTTGGTCAACAAACAGTACAATTATCAACCCAATCGCTTCGTTGGCCCGCCCGCTACCCACTAACCCCTTCTGCGTCTGCGGGGTGCGACGCTCGAACGCTACGTAAAGACGCCCAGCGCAAGAGCAGTGATGCCGCCGCTCGCGCTCAAGCGTTGTGCCGACGTTACGCGGGCGCCGTGTAAACGCAACGCCTAAAAAACGCTAGAGTGGGGAGGTCACCGGCAAGACGCCGGCACTAAAAATACGCTAGTGTGGGGAGGTCGCCGTCAAGACGCCGACGCTCAAAAAACGCTAGTGTTGGGATGTAGCCGGCAAGACGCCGGCGCTCAAAAAACGCTAGTGTGGGGAGGTAGCCGGCAAGACGCCGACGCTCAAAAAACGCTAGTGTGGGGAGGTATCCGGCAAGACGCCGACGCTCAAAAAACGCTAGTGTGGGGAGGTCGCCGGCAAGACGCCGACGCTCAAAAAACGCTAGTGTGGGGAGGTATCCGGCAAGACGCCGACGCTCAAAAAACGCTAGTGTGGGGAGGTATCCGGCAAGACGCCGACGCTCAAAAAACGCTAGTGTGGGGAGGTATCCGGCAAGACGCCGACGCTCAAAAAACGCTAGTGTGGGGAGGTATCCGGCAAGACGCCGACGCTCAAAAAACGCTAGTGTGGGGAGGTCGCCAGCAAGACGCCGACGCTCAAAAAACGTTAGTGTGGGGAGGTCGCCGGCAAGACGCCGACGCTCAAAAAAGGCTAGTGTGGGGAGGTAGCCGGCAAAACGCCGGCGCTCAAAAAACGCTAGTGTGGGGAGGTCGCCGTCAAGACGCCGACGCTCAAAAAACGCTAGTGTGGGGAGGTAGCCGGCAAGACGCCAACGCTCAAAAAACGCTAGTGTGGGGAGGTCGCCGTCAAGACGCCGACGCTCAAAAAACGCTAGTGTGGGGAGGTAGCCGGCAAGACGCCAACGCTCAAAAAACGCTAGTGTGGGGAGGTAGCCGGCAAGACGCCAACGCTCAAAAAACGCTAGTGTGGGGAGGTATCCGGCAAGACGCCGGCGCTCAAATATCGCTAGTGTGGGGAGGTAGCCGGCAAGACGCCGGCGCTCAAAAAACGCTAGTGTGGGGAGGTCGCCGGCAAGACGCCGGCGCTCAAATATCGCTAGTGTGGGGAGGTAGCCGGCAAGACGCCGGCGCTCAAAAAACGCTAGTGTGGGGAGGTCGCCGGCAAGACGCCATCGCTCAAAAATCGCTAGTGTGGGGAGGTATCCGGCAAGACGCCGACGCTCAAAAAACGCTAATGTGGAGTCTCTCATAGTTAGCTTTAGCGTTACTTTTAGCATGAACTATTTATCTCTAACCATGCTTTTAGATAGGTGAACCAGATCACATATTCATGTTCAACTATATCATGGTTCATATTTATATTCTTTATTGTTCCATGTAGGTAAAGCTTTGATCAAATCTAGATCTTAAATTAAAGTGCTTTCAGTGTTGACATGGGCCCGGTTAGGGCACTACAATATTTATAAATTATAAATTGCGTTATGTTATATCATAAAAGTTACAATAAATGCTGTTAAGTTAATCTAGTATAGTGATGTTTGCGCCCTGTGGCTAGGGGCATTTAAGAATACTGCCAAGGTTTCCCGAGCTGTCGTAAGAGGCGAATAAACAGGCTTTCGGAGTACGTGAGCGTACCCACTGCTGGGGAGTGGCTTGCTCAGCATACGACTCCGCGCGGCCGACCTTACCGGGTGTTTTGGTAGGTCGTACAGCGTTGAAGGGCAGTATTGCGCCAGGTAGGGGTAACGCTGCGACCGCGATTAGCGGTACGGTCTAGTCCCGGCTGTGGGGTTTCCGAGCGCGTTTGGACACCTCAGGGGTATCAGTAAGGTAGGGTTTGAGTCCCACACACCACCTTGTTCCTTACATGTAGCAAGGTGACGGCCATGTCGGTTTCCCCTAAGAAAAAAAAAGATAGTGATGTTACGATTTTAATATACATGAGTTATTATTTTGTTGATATGGCATACTATACTGTGTGATAGCTAGGTTAGGTATATACACGTTTAGAATTATTTGGTATCGCGACAATTGTAAGTTATTTACTGCTTGAGAAACTGTTCGTGACGTGTCACGATGTTTCCCTCTCAGTAGAGCTACATGGTAGAAATATACATAGGTAGATTCCTCATATCCAAAGTTTAAAAATTATTTGGACTCGAACCTAAAATTAGCCATTTACCTACCATAGCTTCCTTGGCTTTAAGTCTCATTCATATTAATAATTGATATTTTTATAGCAATCTTTTTGCAATTTATTCTTAAATAAATAACTCACTTAAAAAATTCATATCTTGTTCAGGCGGAAATCAAACCCACATCTTCCACAATCGTGGTGGCTGTTCCACCAATGAGACGACTGAACGCATTACTAAGCCAACGAAATGTGTAAGTGCTTGATTCGACCTGAGCTGTCTATCATCATCAGCCCATTTAAGTCCCCACTGCTGGGGCACGGGCCTCTCTCAATCACATGACGGGTAATTGCCATACTCACCACGCTTGGCAGCGGGTTGGCGAGGATTTTGATATAAATGCAGAGTTTTCCTTCTCTAAGTGCTGATGATTATGCCAGCAGCTTTACCTTAGTCGCCTTTTACGACACCTCGGTAAGAGTGAGGGTGGCCTATTCTACTCTGCCGGGGACCCCACGGCTAAAGCTGTCTATAATTTCATCAATATTGTAGGTATATTTACAGTATCAAGAGTAAATATTATTTATTCATTATTCATTATTCAATTGAAGCTAAAATAGTGCTTAGAGCTGACTCAATCTGAAGCGTACATGCTAATTGCAAATCCATAAATTAAACTTGTTGGATAATCGTTTAATCTATCTTTGAGTTTCAATATAATCGCCTCCGACTCGTGTTTGACGATGTAAGATAATAAATATTATGTGTAACTTTACGACCCTACAAATTCCTAATTTGTTCATAATTAAAACGAGAATTTCCATTTATGACTCTTAAACCGTTTGCTCCTCGAATCTAATAAAGTCTTCAAGAGTAATAAAACATCGGAATTCTGTTCGCATTTGAATTTACAAGAGTTCGGTGCGCGCGCGCATTCAACCCGAGATAGCGGCGGAGGCTGCGCCGGCGCTGGCGCTATCTCCATCTCGTTTATCCTCGACTCACAGTTTCACGTCTTTATCATAACAAACTCGCCGTTTAATAACATCGTACACACAATGTTTGCCGTCTAATCCCCACATCCTCGGTTTGTTGGCGGATGCCAAACGGTAGCTCACAATTATGACATACGGCCCTATCTTATCTGTGGCCACTCTGAAACATATGTTGCTCGACGGCGCCTAATGGAGCTTAAGCTAATTCAACATTTCAGCCCTAAAATTCGATTCATTTGCGCAAGAGACGCGGCAGTTTTGCGGCGCACATACAGCGTGTGTAATTTCGATCTATATTTATTTTGAGCCTGGACACTAATGAGCGCTAGGGCTCTCGGAGTTCCCTGCCTCCCCTGCCCGGGATCGGCTAATTTGGCGCCCTTTCACCTGTCAATCAGCCGTCGGGCTCGAGCGCGCGCCCTGGCATTACCGATTGCGAAAACGTCCGCGGCCATTCGCAAATTGCGTTACATTTCACTAAACGCGAAGTAATAAGATGTAAACGCTATGATTTAATGTAAAATGAGGTGGTAGGAGACGAAATGGACTGCAGTGCGAGATGATGCGGCCATCAAAGTTTTCGCGGGACGATCTGTCACGGTGACGTCGGTGCGCAAGCGCGGGTGCGCGCGCGTTGTGTCAACTCACGTCGGATTTAAATTCTAATCGAGATAAACGGCGAGAGACAAACGATAATGTTGACAGTTTAGCTTAGTGTCAGGCGCTGACGCAGGATATGGGAAGAGGTCTGTTATTTGAGTTTACTTTAAGGAAGTTGCGACATATTCACTCATCTAGTTCGAAGAATCATACAGACGCTGGTCGGATGACCTATGACGAAATGATGGACTGTCACATTTTTGAATCCACGCCATTCTTATGTCTTGAATATGACTGTAGGTATTACATAATATTAACTACTAATTTATTAACTATTGTAAAATATTTACATAAACACAGCACACAGATCTGTTATCATCAGTATATTAGGTAACGGAATAGGTATGGGGACATTTAGCAGGTGTTTCCAGCTACCTTTTTTAACATGACGTAATCGCTTTTTGAAAACATCGACGGGATTTTTATTTGTATTTTGATATAGGATTAGCTTTTTGGTAACATTTACATAAACAGATCCAGATAGCTAACACCAATTTCACTTCTTCGTATTGTGGCGGCAGCTTTAAAGTCCCCAGAATTTTTGACCGACTTAACATTATGGATACGCTTACTGTTGCTCATTGCTCATAGGCATCCTCTAAGGATCTCCATACTGGTCGATTCTTTGCCATTCACATACAAAGGATTTCCGCAATGTTCACCAGGACTTTGGTGCACCTAGTGAGGAAAACCTACATGTCGAGTAGGCATGCACCTTCTTACGTACTCAATTTACGGCTCCAAGAGCTGCGTTCTAAATTATTAAAATCCAGTTCTTCTTTTCTTTGCTGTAAAAAAAATACTATAATCAGACATCGCAGCATGCTTGAGTTTTGTTGCTATGAATTGAATTTGTGCTTTCCTTTTATAATTATCAAGAATTGCCATTGATTAAAACACAAACGTAGGTGTAGTCTATGAGACCCGCCAGCATATATTTTATGGTTTTCCTTCACCGCCGAGCCAATACGTACATAGATTTGTAAAATCCACATGTGTATGCTCGGATTCGAACCTATCCCGCATGGATGGTGCGTTATAATCCACTGAACTCAGAGGATTACAGAAATATTGTATCTAGTTATGGTATAGTGGACCGTATTCCCAATACAGAAATAAGACTGCGAACCAAGATGGTGAATGGTGAACCAGTGGGCAGGGCACCTGGCTCGTTGAGGTGACGGTAGATGGAGCCAATCCATAACACACTGGTGGCCAAGGTAAGGGAAACGAAAAAGAGGACGCTCATTAATCTGATGGGCTGATGACATAGATAGACAGAGCGGTGGGTTAGACCTAGATGAGGCTAGCACAGGACCGGTGTGTCGTGGTGCCAGGCTCCGTGCTGTGAACCAATAACACTCGCCCACTCATGGACAAATAATAATAATAATCATTCTCACAACATCTCATAGGTTGACCTGATTCCGTACTAAGTAGCTTAAGCACTTGTGTTACAGATATCAGACAACAGAGGAACACAAATATATACTTAAATACATATATTACACCCAGACACTGAACAAACACAAGTGTTCATCGCACGAATGTTTGTCCTGGGTGGGGATCGAACCCACGACCTTTGGCGTAAGAGGCAGGGTCACTACCAATTGCGCCATCCGGTCAGTCGACGGATAACGGAAATGACGGAGCCGTCGCCAGAGGAGAGTCCGACATAACCCATCCGTTTACGTTGACGGATATGCGTAACGCATTTCTCTTGGGTCAACAAAAAAAAAGGATCGTTGCGAGTGGCGAGCACAGGAGGAGGCCTATACCCTGAAGTGGGATCAAAATACAGGCCGATGATGCTGATGATAGCTACCATCGCTCAACTAGACTGCCATAACACAATTTTTTGTAATGCTGAATTCTGAATACCTAGTAACATGAGGACTTTTTACTTTTTTATGTCATACTTGTATACCATGTTTTGTGCAAATAAATAAATGATTTAATGATTTAGTAGGTAAACTGCACGTACCGAACAAACTAATTGTGCACATATACAACACACGGTCAATTTGAATGCAACATTTTTATTTGCATAAGACGGACGTGGCTTATAAATGCCACCAAAGTGTACAGTCGAGAGCAACATGTCTTATTTAATTATATTTAGCAGCTACAGCAATAAAAGTGTAAAAGTTTGTTATTTATTTTATGGTAATCGAATGCAAACCTGTGTACCTCAGGTGAAACCTTATTTTAGTAACGGATATAATATTCTAGATTATAATATAAGAATATCAACGGTTGGAGAGCCACGCTTTGACATAAATGAGCCAGGAGTAGGTAATACCAGTATGGCCTGGTGCCCAATTCTCGGGACGAGATATTTTGTCATCATACGACATATACCACTAAAACGGTTTTAGTGATATATGTTTTTTATAGGTATGGTCCCCAGGTGATATCCGCCATGTTTTTTCATATCGAAAATCCTGAGAATTGGGCTCCTGCTACCTATCACATAGGTAAAGTAAAAACCAACGCACACGATGATACCATATATATTCCGTAAACTATAGTTCGATTAAAATAACAGCTATTGATGTCACAGAGAAATGATCGTTATGTCAATAGTAACAAAATAAAATGGTAAAATGATACATCCTAAGGTAATTGAAATAAAGGTCAAATTACATACGTCATCATTTTTTCCCCTTAAATATGTATATTTTTTCTTTGTTCGTTCAACGTTCGAGGCAGACTCTTAACACACGGGTTACCCGCTGAAAACCAGCGTCGTGGCGTAGCAAACTTATTGTTACGACACGGCATTATGGCGACGGGTAGACCTGAGTAGCGACACCAATCGATTTAAATTGTTAGCTACTAAACCGAATCTATTTTAAACAATTTTAAAGCGGCAGTCTGTAAGCAAACAGTTATACTATTTATTTAATAACTGTGCACTACTTTTTGATCTGTTTTTACACTCGAAATTTGGATTAACGCCATAAGTGGCCGTTTTGGCGGTGATTCAAATTTCGAGTACAAATGCCGACCCAGCTCCAGAGGCTGCACCTTCAAAATTGTTAAAGAGATATCTGGTTTAGTTGCTAACTTTAAAATTTAAATTAATTGGCGTCGCTAGTGTGCCCTACACGTCACCTTATGCTGAGCGGGCGCCCCTTTCGGCACCCGATTCTTTGCGTTTTACCCTTCTTTTCTATTATGTTATACAGGGTGTATCTGTGAACATTTACATCCCTTTAACCACGTGTTCTATAAACCATTATGAACAACATTTGTTCTATGACTTTTGGAAATTCGCATAAAAAAATTTCAACTTTTCATACAAAATCGGTCGCGTGACTTGGTCATTTTGTATGAATTTCGAAAAGTCGTAGAACAAATGACATTGCTCAGAATGGTAGGTAGAACACGTGATAAAGGAATGACAATGTCTACAGACACCCTGGATTTAATTTGTGTTATTATTGTCTGCGTATGTAGGATGTGTGTCGAAATTAATGTTATATTTATTCATTGACTGACCGGTTGGCGCAAGTGGTAGTGACCCTGCCTCTTACACCAAAGGGTTCGATCCCCACCCTGGACAAACATTCGTGCGATGAACACTTGTGTTTGTTCGGTGTCTGGGTGTAATATATGTATTTAAGTATATATTTGTGTTCCTCTGTTGTCTGATATCTGTAACACAAGTGCTTAAGCTACTTAGTACGGAATCAGGTCAACGTATGAGATGTTGTGAGAATTATTATTATTATAGGATTTATAGGAATTTATTCCAATTAAGCTATATTTTACGTCTGTTGCTACGCGACTAGTTTACGTTGCGTTTACGACTGTACCTCCGTTACTTAGACACATAAGTTTTAGCATAACATAAGTCAGCACTAATCTTCAAACGTTGCACTCTCGCAATTAACTATGCCGGTGCAAAGTGCATTAATGCACCATTAGTAGTTTTCAGTAATGTTGCAGTCCCCCCTGTCAACGAAATTCAACCTTGTGCATATAGACGTAAGGATGAGGTGTTGGTTCTGATCGTAGCTCATCGTTGGTTATAAAAAGGTTGCATGCGACATGCAAACTTGGTAAAGGTGTTTTGAAAGAAGCTTAGGATTAAATACGGGAGCGTTTTGTGGTAGCGGACATTAAAGGTTTACCTATTACCAAAGTGTTCAGATATGTCTATTGTAACACGCAAGCGATTGTCATTCCATCCTCATTATCTCGATGGATGGTGGTCTAGTTACTATGCGTTTCTCGCGAAACATTCTACCACGTACCTCAGTTCTTTGGAATGGTTTGGCTGCAGGAGAATTTACGACGACTAAGTACGACTTAAGGACCTTCAAGAGAAGAGCTCTCTTTTTTAAAAACGCCGTCAACACATTAGCGGTCTCTCTAATTTCGCGAATTTTTATGGGCGGCGTTGATTACTTTCCATCAGGTGACCCTTTTGCTCGTTTGTCGCCTCTAGTACAAAAAAAATTTAACCACATTTTTTGTTCTAAACACCTATAATATCTAACTAGAGTTATCAGAGTTTTTCGGTCAAAAAAAATTGTCTGTGTCAACCCGGAGTCTAGAAGTTAGGGGTCTAGCACCCCAGAAACCCGTTAAGCCATCAGGCGATCCGTCTGCTCGTGTGCCACTAGTCATATAAAAAAGCCATAGGTGCGGTGCACTCGATCTATCTCCGGTCGTATCATACTGGTATTCCATCGGAATATGGGACCTAGCATGTCATTAACAGTTGAGTCTATAAAAGAAATTTGGGAGCCCGGGGTATTTTAGGACAAAGATCCTGGATTCAAGAAATTTGGTAGATACCATATCCAGGAAAAGCTCACCGAAACACACCTAAGATGGTACGGCCATGTCATGCGGAGAGACAGCTAGCATGTGGTCCGGAGGGCACTGGCAATGCCACAGGGCAAGAAAGGAAGAGGACGGCCGTCCTTGACCTGGTGGACTAGTACAGCCAATCTGGTTAGGAAGTCCCAACTACCTGACCCGACAACCAAGGACATGAACCATGGTCCTTCCTGCTGTCTCGGCATTCGGACCGAATCTTGGGAGACGCTCACCAGGTCTGGGCTCTTTCCCCGGTGCGTTTCTTCACTCCCTATAAAGTCTATGTCCTGTCCCTTCTCATTGTCATTGCCCCCCAAATGGGGAGTGAAACCCATTAGAGTGATGGTAGCTCAATGGATACGAACGCGCCTTCCACGCAGGTGATCGAGGTTCGAATCCGAGCATGCACCAATGGTTTTTTTCCAAATCTATGTGCGTATTTCTACCATTACCATCTGCTCGGCGGTGAAGGAAAACATCGTGAGGAAACGTGTAACCATGATTTAGTTGGTCTGGTTTCCCTGTCAAAGGGTTGCGAAGGTCAGACGGCAGTCGCTTCATTGCAATAACCAGACCCCCCAATCCTGAATCATGGTCTATGCGTACCCCGGGCTCCTAAGCGACAGCTCTGGACGCAACCGGGATTACACGTTAAGATGAAGAAGGGGAGTGAAACACCATAACACAAGCGACTCACGCTCGGACATTTCCTCATCAATTAGTCGAACCCCTTCCTTAATTCCAGCCTTTTGTGTACAAATGCACGCAACCGTCGAAAACCTTCTTCGGATTGTACCATTTTTCGATGGTACACAACTAAGGACAGATTGTCCTGGCGTAGAAGGATAAGGAGAGCTGACCTCACCTAACGTGGGAAGAGGCAAAGAAGAAGAATAAGAATGAAATGACTGCTGTCTAACTTTCGGTAACCCTGACCAGGTAACCAGACCAACTGAATCAGTTACACATTTTATAAACCATTCAAAACGTATATTTTTCCTCACGATGTTTTCCTTCACAAAGAGCTAGATTTAAGGGTGCATACTCAGATTCTAAATCCAAAGGAAGGAAACCTTTGGATTTAGATGAAAGGAAGAGATCGCTCATCCACAGGCCGCCTTCGTTGTACACATCTTGTAATACGTAGTTTTTGACGTTTTCATACTTTATTTTGAATGCAATAAAAGTATATTCAATCATTCGAACCCAGGGCCAGGCACACGATCATATCGACGGGGCTGCCATCGCTTTTATATGCCATAGACGAGGATTCATACTCGAAAGCCCTGAGTTGTTAATCCCATGACTAGTCCTAAGACGTTGATGATAATAATGTCACACATAGTTGCCGTCTCCTCTCCTGTCTTCTACCATAGAGTAACTTATATATACTGAGATAGAGGCATCAGTTGGCTAGCCAGTGCTAGCGCCATCTAGAGGAAAACGACCAATACTCAACGGCTATGTAGTACGGCTTCCTTTGAGAATCAGTCAGGTTAAATAAAATATCATAAATATTTTTTGTTGCTGTATAAAAAAATTGCCAATGCCTTCTAGAACTCTTGTTTATTTCCCATACTTTTTTAAATTACCAATGTGGGCCGGCGACTTGAGGTCATTGTTTCGGAAGCTTTACAAACGCGATGTAAAAAAGCATACTGACATCTGACCGAAACAACGTCGAACCATCTGCTTGATTGCTTTTTAAAGCTACGTATGCTTTTTACAAGCTCCATCTATCGAAAACCGCTGAACAATTTTTCCCATATTAAGAAAAAAAGTACTTTTTTTTTTATTTTTGTTTATTTGGAATAACAACAGCCGTTACAATAGCATACATTATTACATTATTAGAAACTACCAAATAAATTAGGCCAAAAAAGTTATTCACAATTTGCTTAAAAAATATTCTTACTTATAATATATCAAGTCTTGACTTTACATTGAACCAGTTGTATACCTAATGCTATAGTTTAAGAACGTTTTGGTTAAACAATCCAAAGACAAAATGAAATTCATAAGTAAAACAACAAAACAAAGGAAGCTGGTTATCTGCTGAGTAAGTGATTTTATACATTAGTTAGTTATCAAAATTTTAGACAAAAAAGAAAAAGATTAAAAACAAACAAAGTACAAAAAAGTAGTTACTTAACGGATTATCTTCATTATAACCTCTATGAAAGCTCTCTTGTTATCATATATAAACGGGTCCACCTCTGTGAACATTTTATTGTATGAATTGTGTACTAAGTGAAATGACTCTGTCTTCTACTACTTCTTATCCTTCTAGCTAGAGAGGAGAGTAAAGCCATTGTTACACATGCTCATTTGTAACATGCTTAAAAGCATGCCAAATATGAGCATGCTTATTGAACAGTCCATATTTGCTATCAGTAAGCATGCTATTAGGGATCTATTAGCATACTTAAAAATAAGCAAACCTGTTTACACTTGCTAAAGTACCCTCAGTCACACTACCCCTTAAATCCGCACTGCAGTAAGCATGCTCAAAAATCGACCGGCGTTAGATTTTTAAGCATGCTCAAAATTAGCATGCTTATTATGCACGTCCGTCCACACATATTCATATTCATTATTGTTCCATGTAGGCAAAGCATAGATCAAATCTAGGTCTTAAATTAAAGTAAATGCTACTAAGAGCACTTGCTCAAAATAAGCATGCTTTAAGCACGAAAAAAAGCATGTTTAGTAGCTTAAGAGTGTCCGAACCGACAAGCGAACACGTCTACTACAAAGCCAAAGACAATATAACTGACCGTCTGTCTGTCCGTGCTCCATGTACACAACACTTGTCCGTGTGTCTTGTTAGTTTTTTCTCCCCCGGCATGTGGAGAAACGCACAATGACTGCCAGCGAAGCATTGCGATAGATGCGCATACGCCGTGTGCAATTGATATTGTTGCGAAATAAACTTAGATATATTATTCACCGTTATTTTTTCTTTATCATGAATAAAGTCCATTTGGCATTATAGATTAACAAAATAAGGGAAAATAAAATCAGCTGTTCCATACGAAAAAGAATAACGACCCGGCAATAATGTATGGAATAGCTGATATTTTCCTCTTGTTTTGCTGATCTAACGAGCTAAATGGACTTTATTCACGATATCTACTATGAGGCTTTCGGGATGTAAACGATAAAAACCGTGTATGTATACCTTACCTTATGGATTAATATACTGAAATCGAACATCTAAAATCAAATCTAAGAATACTAGAATCTAATAATATTTTAAACAAGGCAATGGAATTAACTTTCTGCCGCCAACTGCTGCTTGAAAAATTGTACTTATTCAATTTTATTTTTAAAATGCAAATAAATTGGAAACCATCTTGAAATCCGCACGTAACGGCTAGTTTTTCTCTTTTTTTTTCAACTTGTAGGTAACAATCCGTACCCATATCCTCGTAATAATAAATAGAAATTTACTTCATTTAACAGTGATTTAAGTAATTTTACCGCTGAATATTATGCAAAACTAAACTAAATTTTTTGTTTATCGCTAGTCGACCTGATAGTTGGCAGACGAGCACAGACTAATCCCGCCACCAACCCATGGTCCTTACTATCGTTTCAGCGTACGGACCGAATCTTGGAAGACGCTCTCCAAGTACTTGCATAGGGCTCTTTCCCGGTATGTTATCACTCCCTATAAAGCAAAGGAGTAGAAGGATCACCAGATTAGTCAGAACTGCGCTGCCAACTATTGAACTCCCCTTTCCCCGAATTGATATCATAGACACTCACCAGGGCTGCTCACCGGCTGCTGTAACGTAGCCGAAACGTCGAGCCAAATATGTGAGTACACAATGTTGTTTCACATAATAAATATCGTGTTAATCCCCGTATTGATACATTATAATCATAGACACTGCTTCGCGCCAGCTTTCTGTGAGACCATGATATCCACAGCACCGGTCGAACCGGCCCATTCATGCCACAGCGTGGCTCTCCGCGGTAGAGCTGCAGCGTGGCTCTCACGCGGTATAAAAGTATCTTTAATTTGACACAAATCATCCAGAGACGTAAATTAACGTCAGGACTTTAAATACGCTCGCCATTTCTGAGTAGCTCGATTAAACTTAAACTTGTCGCATTTTGATTTATTTTTAATTCAATTTGATTTTTAATCCCTGAACCTTTTAAGAGAGAATTTTTCATTTCGACGCGTTATTAAAGTTGGCCGTAACTCTACGTGTTTATGGTCGCTTCGCCTCTACATCTATGGATTGCTTACGAATCATGAGGCACATTTCATGATGAAATAGGTTTTATAGCCAATATCGAAAGGCTTTGGTCGTTTTCTACTCTTTAATCCTTACTTGTATATAGGGGTTTAGCTACTGCTGTATCAGTGATACGGGGCCCCAGGGGCCTTAGCGCGAAAACGACGAATGAACGAGAAGTCAAGAATAGATATACCTGTCGCATCCAAACAAATGAGGAACAAAGCGCGTCTGAATGGGAGAGAAACTCCTATTAGGTCGTAACATCCCATTCTTCGGGCTTCACGGGGCCAAACGTGAATAGTTAGAGTGACTTCCCCTCTTTTGGGTCCCTCAACTAATCTTGATACAGGCTCGCTACGGCGGGTGAGGAGGGGGAGGAGACGCCGAGCAGATGCGCGGCTCCCCCCTCTCCACGGAGGGAGCCCGCTGGTGCTTGGTACGGGGGCACCAGCACCAGCATTGCACAGGCTCCTTCTGCTGCCCGATAGGGACGGCTCAGTTCTCCCGGCTGTCCCTATCTCCTCTCCCGGCTGTCCCTATCCCCTCTCCCGGCACGTCCAGGTGAGGAACCGCCTAGTCCGCTTTATAGGCGGACATCCGCCCGGGGAATATCGTCATAATCTAAGTCATGATGTACCATAATATTCCCCAATATGGGCGATGAGTGAAAACCGCAGGGGGTTTAGTGGGTATGCCTTTGCCTGGCTTCTCTTTGGGAGAAGCCCCCCGCCAAAGGAGAGCCCCACATAACCCGGCCGCCCCCCAGTATGTATGGTAGTCTGGTACTTGCAATTAGAATGTAGCGAATGCCATCTAACTTTTAACTGACATCATCATCAGCCCATTTAAGTCCCCACTGCTGGGGCACGGGCCTCCCTCAATCACATGAGGGGTAATTGCCATACTCACCACGCTTGGCAGACGGGTTGGCGAGGGTTTTGATATAAATGCAGAGTTTTCCTTCTCTGGGTGCTGATGATCATGCCAGCAGCTTTACCTTAGTCGCCTTTTACGACACCTCGGTAAGAGTGAGGGTGGCCTATTCTACTCTGCCGGGGACCACACGGCCCTCACTGACAGTTTCCTCACAATGTTTTCGCTCTCCATAGTAGAAATACACGCATAGATTTGAAAAAATCCTGCGGTGCTTCCTCAGTTTCAGCTATAACATCGCTCCATGGTGATATATTACCTTACCACGAGGCGTGGTCGGAATCAGAGATGGCACCAACATTGCAGGGGCGCATCGGACGATTAGGCATCGTTAAGTCGACGTCGATCGATAGTTTCCATAGTCCTATCATTGATCGACTTGGACCTATCGATTCTACTATCAATCCACGCCCTCGATCTCCGATCGATCGATTTGCTGCTACGCCACTGCTTGTATTTTTTTATGCTAGAGGCGACAAACGAGCAAACGGGTCACCTGGTGGTAAGTGTTTCCCGTGAACATTCGCGAATTTTCTTTGTAGAAAGGCCAATCAGGATGACCTCACTTCGCCTGATGGTAAGCGGTTGACAGGTTAGGTTAAGGCTGGAGGTTGAAATAAAAGAGATCGCTAATGCGTTGCCAGCCTTTTAAAAAGGAGTTCTTACGCTCTTCTCTTGAATATCCCAGTCGTAGCCGTCGGGAAATACTCCTGCAGCCAAACCGTTCCATACAACTGAGGTACGTGGTAGAAAGTTCCGCGAGAAACGCACAGTATTAGGCCGCCATCCATCGAGATGATAAGGATGGAATGAGATTGGCTTGCGTCTTGTTCGGTGTAATTTCATGATGATGATTATGTATGAACGTTCGAAATAATCTGCTTACGTAGGTACGGCACCCAGCTGCGTGTGCATGCAAGTGTCATCACCTAGCCCTGATGGTACACAAGTAAAATCATCGACTGTAGATCTCTGTTGAGGATGGAATATGAGGCGCCTACCTAACGTCCGTGGCAGTAGCACTACAATAGGGATAAGGGAACTCACCTAGGAGGACGGCAGCATTAAATCGCACTGTTGAGCGTAACTTTTTTATTAAAGGATTTATATTATAAAAACACCCTTTTTCCACCTACCACAGTAACACTTGAAAGCGCACTCCAATAAAAATATGAATATCAAAAGAAAAGGACGGTAAATTCAAATATATTAAATCCTTATAAAACTATAGATAATAAAAAGAGGTCTGTCGCCAACAATATCTAATACTTGAATGTCACCTTTCCAGCGCATTGTCTGTTTTTCCGGACCACGGATCTGGACATCTTTAAGGCAAGAGTGAACAGGCATCTTCTAGGCGAACGCGTTACATCCTAGACCTCATCGTCACTTTCCACCAGGTGAGATTGTGGTCAAGCGTTAGCCTATAGTTCTTAAAAAAAACTATTATAATAAATAATAATAAATAATATTTCACAACATCACATACATTGATCAGACTCCGAGATAGGTAGCTCAAGCACCTGTGTTACGGATATCAGAATCAACAGTGGGATTATAAATATATACATATAATACTTTTCTTTTGTAAATACATACTTATAATACAAACAGATATGTTCATGCACACAAACGTTTGTACTGTGCGGGGATCGATCCCGCAACCCTTGCACCAGAGGCAGCGTTCACTACCATTGTTCCAAACGGGTCGTCAAATAATCTGTGCCTGTGCATTTTATTACTTTGTGAAAAGCATCAGCCTGTACCGCGCACGTCACCTGTCAGCAGATATTTGCCCACGGGAGTGAGTCCATATCCACAATCTGGTGGACCACTCGTGTCGCGATAACGCGTGGGGGTAGGTGCTGGAACTAGCATTTTACATTAATCTATGTAAACATACTACACAAAACACTTGCTTTCTTTTTGTATTTTGATGAAGCTACTTAAAGTATTCTCTTTTAGTTCTTGTTAAGCGTCATGACCTTTCTCAAGGCCATGGCATAGGCTGAGTGAGGGCATGTATGTTGGGAGTCACTATACACATAATCTTTATGCACTGGCTGGTTACTTGTGCCCTTATTATTATTTTTTTATTTGCTTTCTTTTTTCATGTATTCTTTTCTTATTTTTGTCTTTGGTGCTATTTTACGAGTCTGCTGTTTGTAGCGTGTTGTGATGTGCAAAATAATAAACTATTTTTTCTCATTTAAAATATCACACTTCCCGAATCCTGGATCACATTCCAATCGCACCCCGGGCTCAGAAGCAACAGCTTTGGTTCCAACTGGGAATTACACACAAGAGGAGAAGCATTGCTTGTGTTTGAAAAAACCGATCAAGAGCGAGTCAGACTTCGGAATGAGCTAACAAATGATCAATAAAGATACATATTTTTACAATAATTTACAAACAATATACAGGTTGTACCTGTGGACATTTACATCCCTTCAAGCACGTGTTCTACTAACCATTCTGAAAAACATTTGTTCTACGACTTTTCGAAATTAGTCGAAATTTTTTTCGACTTCTCACACAAAATGACCAAATCACGTGACTGACTTTAGTATGAGAATTTGAATTTTTATTATGAGAATTTCCAAAAGTCATAGAACAAATGTTGTTAAGAATGGTTATAGAACACGTGGTTAAAGGGATGTAAATGTTCACAGATACACCCTGTATGTGACTCATTAAATGTACTTAATTTATTTTAATTTAATAAGAAAAATAGTAATTTAATTAAAATAGTAGGATTAATAATTTAAATGCTAATGCTCGATAACAATGAAAAAGCTACTATAAAAGATATCGTTAACGACCAATTAGGTTCTTTATTGAATGTCTTGAACTCGTTAAGATAGCCTAAATAAACCATAATATTATGATTATATGAAGTAAATAATTACATTTACTTACCCACAACATAGTAAAATGGTCGTTTTCACGCGACGTGGCAAAAATTACATTTGTTATCGACTTTCATTACTTACTTGCCAATTAATTATCAAAGATTATTTTAGTCGAAAGAACTAAGAGTCGTAATGTATTAACCGCCATACATCTGGTTACCACAAACTGTCAAATTTCCTCAATTGATAGTGAATCTATCGTGCTTAGCATTGGGTGGTGAGAATCGGTTGAAGAACTTCGACAGATTTGTATACGTTGACGTGTCCGTACAAACAGCCACACATCATGCTACTGAAAATCTGCCTTTCCTAAATTAATTGTATACATTTGACTTAAATATGTATTTAGAAAATATTGCGCTAATCCTATGACTTTCCAATGTAATGGAAAGAATTAATACGCTGACAGAGGCAGTATTTGCATGACATATACCTATTGTCAACATGTGGACCTACAACCTTTGCGGATAAAGAATGGGATCAGAAATGGCGGCGCTATTCACTTCTCGCTCGCACACTATTTGCGTCTATACTCGCACTCGTGGGGTGCACACACACAGGTTGTACTTCGCTATACTTCAATGATTGTATTCAAAAGTGCATATACCTATTGATGTTCAAAAGTGTTTAATTAACATCAAGGTAATATTCTCCTCAAAACCGATATTTCGGTCATGAGAGCCGATCTCAGCGATCAGCCATCGACGCAGGACATATTATAGTGCACAAGTGTTTAGGCACACACAAGTGCACTCTCTGTCCCTTACCCTCATATTTTGATTGGACACCAGTGTGACACGACCGAAAAGGGAGCAGGCGCAAGACCAACGGTTTAACGTGCGTGTCAAGTCCGCCAATTTCTAGACTTCGGACTGACATTGAGAATTTCTTAAGAGTAAAATTTGAGGTAAAAATTATGGTCTGACCCGGGATCGAACCCGGGACCTCAAGCGCAGCTATCGCTTTAAAGTGCGTCGCTCTACCCACAGCGCCAACGAAGGAATCAAAGTGATATAGTAGTTATTAATACAAAGTTGTCAAACCAACTCTTGTCCTAATGTTAAACCTATTTCCTATTCAAAGTGTTAAGGTGACTGGTGGGGCACACTAGCGACGCCAATCGATTTCAATTTTTAGCTACTAAACCGGATCTATTTTTCGCGTACGCGTTGGACCCAACATTTTTTCATGGTTATTTAATAAATAGTAGTTTCCCGAGAGGTTAGCAACCCCGAATTTGTTTAAAATAGATCCGGTTTAGTAGCTAAAAATTGAAACCGATTGGCGTTGCTAGTGCGCCCTACCCGTCACCTTAAACACGTTGTTTCCTTTGTCATTATCATCATCATCAGCCTATCGCAGTCCACTGCTGGACGTAGGCCTCCCGTTTCCATTATCAATAGAGGAAAATTGTGGTAACCGAAGGGCCTAATTTAAAGCAGACGTTACGACCGAATCACAGTTTCCCTCTCTTTCACACGCGCTGTGTGTCTCCTTTGTTTGGATGTGATAGATATTCTCGTTCGTTACGGGACGGCTTTAAGGTGACGGTAAACAATTTCGGGGTTACAATCTCTCGGCAAACACCAAGGGGACATAGCAGCATTGGACGTCTATTATTTGAAATGATGAGTTAGCATCACCCTCTATATGGACTGACAGCACTTCTCATTGACTACTAGGTTCAAATTAATAGCCTCAGTTGGCATTTGGGTTCCTGTGCGGATGTTGGTATAAGTCTAGTCGAGCCGGCCCATTCATGCCAAAGAGTGGCTCTACCACGATTTAGAGTATTACATAAATAATTGTGCTAGTGTGCCCTACCCGTCACCTTAAGGCCCGATTTGACCAAACTTTATCAACGCGATTACCTACCATAGATTTATTATCGAATTAAGATTGGTCGAATCTGGCCTTAGCCATCTAACATACCTACAGAGACCAAGGAAATTCATTAATTTAGTGTGAACCTTATCTAAATAATTGCAGATTTTATAATTTGACGGTGGCTTTTACATCTAGGCAGTTCGTTGTACGCAGCCAGATGTCAGTTTGTTGTAGGCATGCGCACGCGCACGCGGCAGGTGGAGTCCCCTGACTTATTAAAAGCCTTAGCTATGTAAACACATTATGCAAGCACTTTTATTACACACATTACATTTAATTACTCCAAGACACCTATAAGTATTAGTTATAGTACAAGAGATAAATAAATTACAATTTACCTAATTCGATTTAGCATGTTATTTTTTTTATTCTAAAGTGAAAAATATGCTTAAATAATAAATAAATAAAATTTTACTGAAAATCTTTAAAACATAAAAGACTCATACTCTACTTAAACTTAGGGAACAATTTTAAGTTTACTGCCTAAACTAGGAATTTCCTGTATCTTAGGCAGAAACGAAGAGAAAAAGGACATAAATTAACAAATTAATTTTAGCAATAAAATTAAGCATAAAAACATCGAGATAACTAATCATTAAACTAAATCTCGAAATTACCTAATCTAGCGTGAAAGTAAATAATACAAATACCTACGAGTAAACGTGATGATTATTTGTGAATATTGACCCAGTAATAATTTTGATGACACTAGTCATTTCGTGACATAAATACCTCTATTGTTTATCTAGCATAGCTTAAAAGTTCAATGACGGTCTTCGAGTAAGAATCGAATCCACTTCTTTTTGAGAATCGGAAAAATCTCACTGATCAACTAAGCTACCGAGAGCCATATTGACCCTTTTAGGCTAGATTCGACCAACCTTATTCCGATACAGTGGAACAGCGCTGTCATTCCATACAAATCTGACGTTATTTTATTTTATTTTATTCGGAAGACGAACAGCTGTCTTAATACAGTAGCAATTACAATGAATGTCTTAAAGCTAATAACAGGTCTTCACTGATAGAAATAAAGTAGGTAACAGTTTTAACATGCGAAAATCACGGAAAGCAACAGATCAAGTTGGCGATGAAACGTAAAAATAAATTTAACAACACTATTCCATACTGTTGCCGTTATTGGCGGCTTCCGCAGCCGCAGAACAGAGCGAATACCTATGTAGGTAGGTACTTTGCCTAATTTCCTCAACAAATGAAAACTATGTTAGGGTAAAGATCTGTTGAGGAAATTTGACAAAAATATATTTGTTATAGGTGCCATAATTTTTTTTTTCTTTTTAAGATATTTTATTGAACAAAAACACAAGAAAATGAAGACAATAACTAAGAAATAAAATTAAACTAAAAGTAAATACAAAGGAAAGTTAAAACAAAGTAGGTCCCCGTGGCAATGTCCCCAAAATGCTGGCAGCATTACCCCGCTAGATCGCGATGGAAATTCGCTGGGCGAGGTAGCTGCCAGCTTTTGGCTCTCCCGTGACTTCGACTAGACGACAGACTAGCTAAGTCACGGAAGAAAGAGAGAGAGCCATAAATTTATTCTCGGATTAAAATTGGTCGAATCGGGTCTAACTGCCGCACTCAGAGACGTCAATTAAGCTAAATGTTCACTTAGGTACTTAATTATGGAATGTCTTTATGCGTATTGAAACAAGTGTCAATATTTTTTCTTAAATACCAATTAAAGTTAATTGGACGTCTCTCAGTGCGGCAGTTGGTCGTCCATTAAGGTGACGGGTAGGGCACACTAGCGACGCATTTTTGCATGGTTATTTAATAAATATTATAAAGTGTTTGCCGAGAGGTTATAACCCCGAAATTGTTTAAAATAGATGCGGTTTAGTAGCTAAAAATTAAAATCCATTGGCGTCGCTAGTGTGCCCTACCCTACCCTTAAGGCCCGATTTGACCAAACTTTATCAACGCGATTACCTACCATAGATTTATTATCGAATTAAGATTGGTCTAACATAGGGAGACCAAGGAAATTCATTAATTTAGTGTGAACCTTATCTAATTTAATGTCATATGACATTGTCAATCCATCAACTGCCTAGTGTGTCTACTTTTCAACCTAGGCCTCCTTCATGCTGCTCCACATATTTCTATCCCAGGTATCCACTTACTACACACTTCCCTGCCACAATAGACATCTATTGGTCGCAGTAACGTGGCTATGAGACGCAAAGCTCACCCCATTTCTATCAAACAATAAATCCACTTACTACCATAGATTATTCAAATAGATCTGATCCCCCAAGGTAGCTGTTACCGGTTAATCCTTTCCCCATAAACTAAACAGATTTCCTAGAACCAATTCAAATTGTCCTAACCACAGTTAATATGAACTGCTTGTCAATCCGTGCGAACCAACAGATTGACATCATTATTCCTAACTGGCCATTAAGATTTCAACGCCACGAGGAGCAGACCATCAGACCGCCCACCCAGTCCTATCGCCCGACTAATCGCACCACAACCGATAAATCCATCAAACATTCCCATCAAAATGTGTTAATTCACCCACACAAATCTTACTCAGATTTACGTTATGTGCCCCAACGACGCCATGTTATAAACCTACCAAATCCGATACACCCGAAAAGAGGTGACGACCCACGATCGACAGGTGTCACTAGCCCTGGCAACGTAGCCGCTCGCGAGCCATAAACAAGCGCTGAAAAAACATTTACTTCAAAAATAGAATTCGAATTCCCGCGCTTAATTGCGCTCCCGCCAATGAGAGCGCGCCGGGTGCGAGCAGGAGGACTCGTTTTTGGAGTGAGACAGCTCGACCTTCGCATAGTGACTCCGCCCCGTTAACAACATGGCGTATGTGTTGATTGGCGGGCTTTTGGCGGGAGCCACCCAGCGCGCAGGGTGACGTATAGTGTGAGCGCGGGAAAGTCGAAGGCTGCGGGAAATGTCTCCGTGACGGACGAGTGGCGGCGCGGGGCGGTGGAAACTGGCGTGTGTCGTTCCATGTTTGTACATTTGAACGCGTGTTCGAATTTCAAAAACGATGTTGCTCGGTTCGGACTTCGGCCGGCATTCCTGGGATGGTCGCGAGCAAAATCATGAATAAAATTTCTTGGAATGCTCATTAGATTTATCGTGCTGTTAATAAGACCAGCGGGTATTTTAATTACATAATTATTTATTTAAATGTGACCTTTTTACTTCAATTTCAACTGTTTGTAAGGGGCATTTATTTACTGCATCGAAATCTTTATTATAAAATCTCACGACTTAGCTGTAAGTAGGTAGCTTGAGTACCTACCTACATGCAGTAATTTAGTAATCTCACTTTAGTCACAGTCGTAGTCATTTATTCACACAATTTGTAACAATGGCTCACAATATCACGCATTATTTAAGTAGTAGGTAGATACATATTACCTAGATGAATAACTTCCTAATGTGAGCCTGAGATGTTTTAGATACCTATTCATTTATGAAATTCTGAGAGAGAATGAAATTAAAATCTCTTCATTTTCTTCCTGTCCATTTTCCACTTTAGGTAAGTTTTCTTTTCACTTTGACAATAGGTATTTGACAGTTTACTTAGGGAATTCGCCATCAGTGTAAGAGCTCTAGGTACATATTATCTGTCATAGAGTCATTCTCTTAAAGGTAGGTTACAAAACTCGTAAGTCGTAATCGCTTACCAACAGGTGATCCGTCAGCTTGTCTGTCACTAATCTCGTAAAAGAATAAAGTTATGTATCACTCCATAGGTACATTTATTACACTTTACAGAGACAAGACAGGCATTATTTTCTTTCTAAATAAGAGACATCTAGATAAAGGTAGATGAACTAACTCAATCATTTTAATACAACTGTTAAATATTATTTCAACTAAAAAACAATAACAACTTATTCTCTCATAATAACTTATTCTAATAATAATATTAAATATTTCATCATATACCTACATTGATCTGACTCCGATATAGGTAGCTCAAGCACCTGTGTTACGGATATCAGAATCATCAGTGGGATTACAATATAATACTTTTCTTTTCCAAATACATACCTACTTATAAACACAGAAAACACCCAGACCAATACAAACAGACATGTTCATGCAGACAAATGTTTGTACTGTGCGGGGAACCCGCAACCCTTGGACCAAAGGCAGCGTTCACTACCACTGTTCCAAACGGGTCGTCACACTATATTCTAAAACATGACTGCAAACAGTCTATAAAACATGAATAAGCCTGACATAAAATATTCCAGGAACCGATGCTTTGCCAATATTTATGCAAAGTGTTTCCTTCAATGCCGTATGTGACGTGACAGAAATGAGCTATCGCGTCATTGTGACGCTGTGACCACAAGACGGTGCATTGAGCTAACTGGACGCAGACATCTATTAAACATACCACAGTGTAGTCAGGTTTCAGCAAGACGCAACCATCGATCCGTATTACACAAGATCTTTTAGAACAACTCTAGATGAAACGTGCGTGTATGTGACCATCTGTCAATATTTAGATATGCAAAGTGTCTCCCTCAAATATTGACTCTCTGTGACGCGACTGAAATGAGCTAGCGCGTCATTGTGACGCAGTGTCCACAAGACGCTGCATTGAGCTAACATCCATCAAACGTATCACAGTAGAATTAGGTCACAACAACAGGCAATCATAAATCCGTAATTTATAAGTTCCTTCGGAACGTCTCTAGAGGAAAAATGTGTGTAGGTATTTGACGATCTGCCAATATTTGGATATGCAAAGTGTTTCCCTTAATGCTCTCTGTGACGCGACGGAATTGAGCAATTACGTCATTGTGACGCTTTGTCCACAAGACGTTGCATTGAGCTGATACGGACATAGACATCCACTATACATTCCCCTGTCTAAGGGTTACGAAGATCACTTGGCAGTCGATTCATTGTAATGACTAGACTTCCAGAATCCTGGATCATGGTCCAAGCGAACACCAGCTAGGTGTACGAAACGATAGCTTTGGACGTAACAGGGAATCACATGCTAATATGAGGCAGGCTTCATTTTACCCTCAAAGCTCCCCGTTGCGACAGAAATGAGCTATCACGTCATTGTGACTTTCTGACCACAAGAAGACATCCATTAAAGATACCACAGTAGAGTTAGGTTATAGCAAGAGGACATATTCTCATAGATGCGCATTTAACAAGTTCCTTCAGACACAACTTCTTTATTACGTGATTGATGGCAGACGAGTGAACGATACGGATCACCTGATGGTAGATTGTCGCAGCCCATAGATAACCGTAGAATCATATGTCCGACAACCTTTTCCGCGGTACTAGACCTCCGATACCCTCACTCGGCAAATACAGCGCGAGCGCAGCTTGACGCCGTTTTCCTGTAACTTTAGACGAAAAATCTTAGCGGTTCCCTGAGTCATGGTATGCTCAGTGGATAATACGAACCTTCCGAACATCAGGCAACTGGCAGCGCATGTGTGATGTCTCAGGTGTTGCAGATATCCATTGGGATTATCTTACCATCAGTTTGAGATAGCACACCTGAGATTTATAACTACTTTCTAAATCTGTTTAATTGATTGATATTGTCAATAGCTTATGTTTCTTTTTAGTTTTTTACTCTGTTAAAAATCTACCTATTAGTTCACATTGCATGCTATTTCACTGTGGAGCCAATTTTTATAGAGACAATATTCTTTGCGATTTTGCAAACATCACACACCAAACATTTTGCTTTCCACGTCCTTTAAACAAGGTGCTACTACACTGCTGTTTAAAAATGTTTTCAAACATTTTTAACACTAACGGCCGCACTCAGAGACGTCATTTAAGCTAATGTTCATTAATTTTAGTATCGGTAGTCTTTATGCGTATCAAAATAAGTGTCAATATTTTTTCTTAAGGTGACTGGTAGGGCACACTCGCGACGCCAATCGATTTAATTATTTTTTTTGGCGTGAATCAATTTTTTGCGTACGCGTTGAACCCAACATTTTTGCATGGTTATTTCATAAATAGTATGTGTATTTGCGGAGAGGTTGTAACCCCGAAATTGTTTAAAATAGATCCGGTAAAGTAGCTAAAAATTAAAATCGATTGGCGTCGCAAGTGTGCCCTACCCGTCACCTTAAGTAGCCAATTAAGTTAATCAACGACTCTGAGTGTTTACTAATGTTAGTTGTTAACCTTCAATTACAGGTACAGTCAACTAATGAAAATATTAATGTATTGTTTTTAATTTTTTTGCTGTATCTTATGTTGGTGGTCCTTAAATAAATAAATATAAAAAACCTGCAACAATACCATACTACTAAATTAATTCCTTCATCGTCAGCCCATTTAAGTCCCCACTGCTGGGGCACGGGCCTCCCTCAATCACATGAGGGGTAATTGCCATACTCACCACGCTTGGCAGACGGGTTGGCGAGGGTTTTGATATAAATGCAGAGTTTTCCTTCTCTGAGTGCTGATGATCATGCCAGCAGCTTTACCTTAGCCGCCTTTTACGACACCTCGGTAAGAGTGACGGTGGCCTATTCTACTCTGCCGGGGACCACACGGCGTTTTTAATTCCTTACTGCTATGGTATCTACTGGAAACATATTGTTATATCAACATCGGAGACACAAAATTATTCAAACATGGGGTATTGAACAGCTATGCAGTGTAACTGGGTGCTTGTCAATGTTTACCTGAACAGATCATGAACTTTAATGTTTCAACCATAGACTTAGGACGGCTATAGGAGCAATGGTAGCTCAGCGGTTCCGAACGCGCCTTCTATGCGGGGGGTCGTGGTTGGAACACGAGCGCGCACTTCTGGATTTTTCAAATCTATGAGCACATATCACAAGTCTATTTTAAGTGATTTTCAAATTGTCTTAACAAAGATTCAAAGCTAACAAATCCATTCTTTCACCGATGTTTTCACTTTTGAGGGGTTCTTATTTTGGTATTACGTTTGTATCGTAAATAGGTACTTACGTAGTTCACCGGCCCCTTGAAAGTTGGCAGTGCGCCTGTGACTCCACTGGTTACGGGTAGTCTATGGGCGCCGGTAATCACTTTTTAGGGTTCCGTAGCCAAATGGCAAAAAACGGAACCCTTATAGATTCGTCATGTCAGTCCGTCTGTCCGTCCGTCCGTATGTCACAGCCACTTTTCTCCGAAACTATAAGAACTATACTATTGAAACTTGGTAAATAAATGTATTTTGTTAATCACTTCCCATATAGATGCGATAGAAGACACATAGCGATGCTACATCGCTTACCATCAACTGATGCATTTGCTCGTCTGCCATCTAGATCACATAAAAAATACGAATCTATTGGGTAGGTAGGTGCAAAGTCTTGTTCTGGCTATATTACCTTCATTTAAATAAAGAATTGGTTCTAGCTCCTCCATATAATATTCTATTTTATTTACTCAAAAAAGTCTATTCTTGCTAATGTTCATGTTAAGCTGCCATTCACGCAAAGTGTACATAACATATATTCCAGGCCAGGAATGCCCGCCGAGCCTCGAACCCGGCACTTTCCGGGCAGTTTGCGCCGCAGCGACTCAGCCATGCGTGCATTTCGGACACTAATCGGTTAATTTCTCTTACATTTCTATTTCATGACGTTGGTAGATACAGAAGGCCAACAACGAAACCCTCCCGTGACGAAAATATAACTCTCTCATTTAAACAAAAGAGACAGCGCGTGTGATGAAGATTCGGTATGAATTCCGTTTCGTTGTAGGTCTTTTGAGCACTTTGCAACGTAATGTAACTTTTGTATAAATAACTGTGTCTTCATTTTAACCTCGTCTCTACATTTCTAAATTTTACAGGAAATAATCTGTTATCTTACTTTAAAGTACCTGTGCATTTTTTTTGACTGCCTTGGTGGCGCAGTGAGTAGTGGGTCGCACTTTAAAGCGACGGCTTCGCAAGAGATCCCGGGTTCGATCCCCGGGTCAGGCCAAAAATCTATACCAAATTTTCGGTAAGAAATTCTTAATGTCAGCCCGGAGTCTGAATGTTGGCGGTCTTGTACCCCCGTGCCTCGGAAAGCAACGAATAGGGTACCTATTCATTGCTTTGCATTTTCTTACAAACTGGGAAACTGTCTCTACAGAGAGGAAAAAGAGTAAAACGTGTTAGTATTACGATGTAAATTAGTCCATTTACATCGTAATACTAACACGTTTTACTTAAAGAAACAACAATTAATTAAAAACCTGCATACATCATTATTTTTATCAATATTGCATGTAAGTATTGTTAAAGAGGCAATTCCAAAATTCTATCTTTAATTTGACTCTACCAAAAAAAGAATTGATCAATTACCCTTTGGGGTTTTATCATTACTTCTCATGATAATTAAAATTGAAAATTTTAAAACCCCGACGGCGGCCATCTTGGATTTAAAATTTGTCACAACAAATATGTTCTGCTACTCAAGCCTTTTTATATGATACCCATATTGTTGGAGTTGTGTGAAAACAATCCATATCTTTGGGACGGCGGCTATCTTGGATCGATTTTATCCAACATAGCTAAGAACACTCCCCCCTTATTTATCTTTCGAACAAAAAGAAACAAAATCAAAATCGGTTTATTTGTTAGGGAGCTACGATGCCAGAGACAGACACACAGGCACACACACACACACACACACAGACACGTCAAACTTATAACACCCCGTCGTTTTTGCGTCGGGGGTTAAAAAAGACTCTCAGATATAAATGTATTTGCCCACCCACTGTAGATTAACATTCCTGAAAGTAGAGACGAAGAAATTGACCTCTTTATCAAGCTTTTCCATGGCGGTCGAGCTAATGGTAAAATCCAGATGTGCATGTTCTGATTCGAACCTCAACCACTCGTATGAAAGTGGGCCAGCGACACCATCGCTCTTTCGTAAACTAAAAAACTAAATAGGTAAATTGAGACGACATCCCAGGCAAACCCAATATAAACGCCTGTTTTATACAACAAACAGTTTATAAACAAACAGGAAACCCGCGACCCTTGCGTCTCAGCTGTCGCCTAAACCCAATCCATTGCACTATCAGGGGAGGGGTCAGGTTTTTTGAAAACTTTAAAAATCTGTAAAGTTTAGACTTCAAGTTTTAACGTGTTTTTGAAATGGATTCAGTCACGGCACTTTCCGTACACTGCGAATAAACAGCGCCTACGCAGGTAGCGACAGCAATCACGTCAGACGAGAGGCGGTTTGCGTTTGCGGTGATCATCAACGTACTGACAGCCACACATCAATGTAGACAAATCCGTCTAGTGCCTTTACAACATTCTCACCTATGATCCGTAAAATATAACTATATTATTAGAATACATAATATGTTGATAAAAATTATAATATATTGATTAGAATGACAGATGCCACTTGACCTTTATTTCAATGACCTGAAACTTTGATAACTGATAAATATGAAATATATCCATAAAAGGATGCCGTTCGTACATTCTAAATGTACGAGCGACAGATTTTGGTTACCTGATGTGTGGCTCTCTGTACCTACTTCGATAGGTACTAAGATCGATACAATGCATGGTGATGTTTGCCAAATAAATTAACCAACCCGGAATCCGGACGGACTCAGTAGCAAAAAATGGCCGCCATTTTTTTAACAATAGGAATATAAAATTGATCATATTGATTCCTCTTCAAGGGCCGACCCATGAAGGGACATCTGTCACCTGTATACACTCTGGGTATAGGTATGCACTGTAATCGCCGCGAGTGAGAGAAAAGGTATCGCTTACCATCAGGTGATCTGACTGTTCGTCTGCCACCTATCACTTATGAAAATTCTATCTAAACTAACACGACTTTTGAACCGACCTGTGTGGTCGGCTCAAGAGTTCGCTCGCAACTTGCAATATGGCGTCAACATGTCAAAACACGCGCCGATTGATTTATCGCCTCCTCCCGGTAGGTGGCGCTCACTCAAGCCGCCATTTTTGCAAATGTCCGTTAAAACACTGTTTGTGTCATAATGGTGTTTTCGAGCGCTCATGTGTAATCTATTTTGGAAAAAATAAACGATAAGTAGAGGCCACACATGTCGCTTAGTTCGGTGTCCATGGGCGGCAGCAATCGCTTAACAACCGATGATCCGTTTGCCACCTATGACGTAAAAAGAACTTTCTTTCTAGCGCAACAGTCAGACAAAGAAGACCTTTCTAGTGATCTAATTGGGCCAATGAATCAGTGTTGCAACTCAGTCCCAGATTTACGGGCTGATTGGAGTTGCATAAAGGGCTAGTTTTTGCCAATATTTTCAAAATGGAACTAAAAGTTTTTTTATCGAAAATTAAAGATTCAAACATACTTTATAAAAAAAACGGCTCAAATGTGTAAGTCTTCATTAGAGGATTTTATTGCCAGACTCTATGTTTTACTCTGACTTCGTGCTGACGAAGTTCAGGGTTGTGGCTGAGCCCTATGTATTTCATCAAGGGCAGCTTTGCTCAATTCAAATTATTTTGGGGCTAGAAAATGGGCTAGCGGCTAAATCATTATTTTAAGGGCTGATGCATAAAAGTGCCTATATCTAAGTTGCCTCTCCAATGAATAATACCGTGGGATAGCCACGCTTCGGCATGAATGGGCCGGCTCGATCCAAGTGATACCTCTACCTACCTTCTGTCTCACAGAAAACCGGCGTGAAGCAGCACTGTGCTGTGTTTCGCTGCGTGCGTGAGGGTACCGGAGGCCAAATCCGGGGAAGGGGGGTTTAAAGATTGGCAACGCATTTGTGACTCCACTGTCGCTTACCATCAGGTGATCCGTCTGCTCGTCTGCCACCTATGACATAAAAAATAATAAGAATTTAGTGTGATAATAATAAATAGGTGTGACTTTATCTACAGAATGCTTCCCCTGATAGCAATCGTAGGAAGCATAAAATTAACATAGGGTTTTGTAACAAATTGTGGTGCGGCATCTGTCGCGCCTTGCATAATGAGGCAAAATATGGACTTCAATTAGGTGCGGTCAACAAACAACACCATTTTAAATAGATTTGTCCTTTATGTTCCCGGTCCTATACCCGGAGTATGTCGGTTATTCCTGCCGCTTCATTGCACCATGTTCATACTGGACAGCAGTTCCACTCGCATCAGTTATTGTAGAATTGCCATCCGTATTTGATCATTCCGTCCTGTAGGTATTGCTACATGTCCCGTATTTGTCACATATTTCGACAAAATACGGAAATATAATACGACAATATGAACCGACCTACATAAGGGGTACCTTTTTTTTTGCGTTGGGGGAATGAGGCCGGCCCGTAGTGAATGAATGAATGAATGAATGAAACTTTATTTGGAACAATACAAAACAAGGAAACTTAATTAGAAACATAACCTAGACATAAATCATTAACGAAAAGTAGGACAACATTATCCCTGTATGCGCCAAACAGGCGGCCGCTCAGCATTAGTCGGTGCTGATCCAAGAGACCAACCCCGACGCTGGTTTTCAGCGACTACCATAACATTATTGCGCATCTGTTCCATATCTATGCAACAGTCGCATGCATAAAATTAAGTGATAGTGCAGTGGGCCGACGTGGTCTTATGCATACCCGTCCACCGGGGGTGAACGGGTTATGTTGGGCTCTCCTCCGATGAAGCCGGAGGCCTACCGACTAAAGCCTCGACGGCGCTCCCATCTTCGCCAGAGTGGGAAGGAGACATGTGTACTAGTTAATGTACTTTAACTACACGTTCCTTCCCAGGCGGTGGCCCGCTTACATCGCGGGCCCTACACTAACTCCCCCAGATGGGACATAAGGGAATATACTTGAAAAGCAATTTACACCGGGTCTCGTCTCGTCACCGGAACCCAACTCTCGGGTTCGTTCTTTGTCATCATACGACATATATTACTAACATAGTTTTTTTTGTTTGGATTTCATGTGACAGGCCGTGTGGTGCCCGGCAGAGTAGAATAGGCCACCCTCACTCTTACCGAGGTGTCGTAAAAGGCGACTAAGGTAAAGTTGCTGGCATGATCATCAGCACCCAGAGAAGGAAAACTCTGCATTGATATCTAAACCCTCGCCAACCCGTCTGCCAAGCGTGGTGAGTATGGCAATTACCCCTCATGTGATTGAGGGAGGCCCGTGCCCCAGCAGTGGGGACTTAAATGGGCTGACGATGACGATGCCGCCATGTTTTCAAAATATCACGAGCACGAGAATTGGGCTCCTGCTAAGTAGTCGCCATCTTTATCGCCGTTTTATTTATTTATTTATTTATTCATTACATACATGTTTGTTCCACATTTGAAAGTACGAGTGGCACAATATACACCTTGTCTAAATTTAATGTTGCTTGTTATAATTAGTTATTGACATGCTGTTTACACATAGTTGATTTACAGTCTACCATGACCGCTCAGTTAATATGTATTATCTTTATTTTTTATCTACTGTAGGTAACTCTGTTGTATGTAACTAATAAAAATAAATAAATAATAATAATCATACTACAATTAATTGATTCCAATTCAATATTATAACATACCCGCCAATAGATTGCGTAAAATTGGAAGAGGGGGGTAGGCATAGCATAAGCAAGTAAATAGGTACATAATAAATAATGGGGGCGAGGGAGAGCGGCTTTCAAACCCTGAGAGGCTGACCAGCGGTGCAATTTTTGGAGCAGTCTGGAGGTATAGGTCTGTGGGATGTCCTTCAGGAGCCCTTGCCCGTGACGGCCCAGGCGGCCCAGGGCGGCCTAAATTTGTAGGGCAGTGGAAGCCCGGGGGAACTTGGGCCTGCCTCGCAATCCATGGGTGGAACGTGGTACAAGGGTGCGTCCGTTGAGCCCGTATCCGGGGTTGGCTATGCCTCGGGGTGGTGTCTGGTTAGCAGTAACTCAACCCAGAGGAGACCCTCCGCTACCCGTCGGTCTTCCAGACGACAGGAGTGCATGAGACGCCGCCGACAGTTGGCGGACGCCGTCGGCACTCCAGGCCGGCGGCATTTCCCCTGGGAAACCACAAAAGAGCTAGTCACTAACTAGCCTATAACACCATAGCCCCTCGTCATGGAGGTCTACAAATTTATCATAAAAATTATGTAACTACGTCACGACTACAAGATTGGTGAGTGCTAAATCGGTGCTAGAACAGCGAATTAAAAAGCGATCATTAGCATATTATAGAATCTACAGCGGCCTTATTGTACCGCAATAAAGCACAATAAAAACAAGATAAGTGAAACAATGCAGGAAGACAGTCTCCGGAAGCGCCGTGTCTCGCGTGAAGGCGGCGCTCGAGGCACAAGCGCAAGCGGATCTAAGTTTGTTTTTTTTGTCGCGATAAGTGGCCAATGAGCAGACCGATCACTTATCGTCTGCCGCCACCCATGGACACCCTTAACACCAGACAAGGTTTACTATACCATTCCCTTAAAACCCCACAGCATAGACGCTGCTTCTCTCGGCTCTCCCAGCGTTAAAATCTCGTAAATTGAAATGATTTTACGGAAACACAATTGTTTATTATACAGGGTGTTTTTTATTTTGGTGTCAAGCCATGTCCATGGATAGAAACGTTGTGGCATCCAGAATACTCCCTTAAATATGTCGCAGGAATTGGATTATATTAGCCATCTAATTGGACTAATATTGAAGTTTAATATTGCAAAAATAGTCCATTAATGTGGAATTCAAATAATAGTATGTCGTCTGCAAGTTTTTAAGAAAAGTTTGAGTAGAGTGACTTTTAGTTCAAACAACTTTCGGCCTAGGCATCCCATTGGATTATGATGGCGTAATCGTTCAGCTCCTTTTTTTTTTTTTTTTTTGGTAACGCAGAGAGAATGCCGCCGGCTCAGAAGGATCCGACGTCGGCGCCGATGGTCGGCGCCGCCTTATGCACACCCGGCCGCTGGGAGTCGGCCGGGTAGTGTGGGGCTCTCCCCTGGGGTGCTCCTAGGGGTATACCCACTAAACTCTCTGCGACAGTTTCCATCCCTCGCCCGGGAGAAACTCTCAGAGCGGGAACGCGGGCTATAGGACGAACCTTGTCACCGCGAACCCACTCAGGGCGAAAGAGGCTCGCCAGTACGGCCTCTTACCACACACCGGTCCAACGGACCTAGGGCCTCTCCCACGGCCCACCAAACACCGCCCCCCGAATGGCGCCCACACTGCTGGCTGCAGTGCAAACACCACCGGGAGGAGGACTGCGGGTACCCTTCCCCACCCATACACTGCTGGCTGCAGTGCAGAGTGGGTTGGGGAAATAAAACCCACAGGCTTCAGAATGAAAACGCCGCAAAACCCAGCTCCGCTGGATGCGAAGCCGAGAAAATTGGCACCACCGGTCGACATTGAGCCATCCTGGCTAGACGACCCAACGCCGGACCTCCAGCACATGGCCTTACGGCCGCTGAGCCCGAAGGCTCTCCACCCAGTGGGGCCCACGTCGAAAACGCTATCACGCGTAGCGTGACGCCGGACAGGGCCCCGGGCCCAGAACAAAAAAGGCCACAGGAGAAGGGTTTCCGATGCCCTAAACCGTGAGGCCGGTCCTAGGCCCCGGGTGGGCTCAACTGGGGGTCGACAGAACGACTCCAGGAGCCCTCCCGTGTGTGTGCAGCTGTTAGCCGTCGAGTAGCAATGGGCGATGCCGATTACTACCCGCCGTTGCCCAGGGACGCCAGGACCCTTTCGGTAGCAGCTCCAAACAGAGCAAAAATACTACCGAAAGGGCCACACGAGGAGGCCGCCGCACCGTAGTCCCCTAATCGTTCAGCTACTTGGTTAAGCGTTGCATTCAACGACAGGGCTAGTTGTTCTTCAGACATTTGATTGGATGCCGGCATTTAACTAATGAAAGAAAGAAAAAAATATTTATTTAGTGACACAAATAAAATAACAAAATTCCAAAACTATATTAACATTCAAAATAAAATAAAAAATATTACAGCTCTAAGCGTCTAAGTGGATGGCTTATATAACGTCGTTAAAACTGACTGATTCGATTTCTGAACTATAACTCAAAACTGGAATTCAAGGCCAAAAAAACTACGACAGATACGTCACTGTCCAATCTATCAATGTCACTTATGTCATTGTCAAATCAAGTTTTCAGGTTTTTTCAACCTTTTTCTTATATGCTTATTTCTTAGTATAGGCTGGGACAATTCATGAAAAGGATTTTCTCAAAAAATAGAAACTTAATTACATCTTCATCTTCACCATCACTAATGTCAGAATCTCTGACTACGGAATCTGAGTCGGTCACTTGAAGAATAAAGTTTTCCACCAATCCAGTAATTAATTCGTCCAGTTTTGCACAAGTTTTAGATTTAACGCGTTATTAGGCGAAGTAACTCGTAAGGAAAATTGTCAAGTGATATTTTGACAAAGTGGGTAGTCAACAGTCGAAGTCAGTCAAAGTCTCAGTCACTCAATAACACGGGCGCGTTATCGACCTTCGGATTCAACCGAGACTACTCCAGGTTTTAAGACTCTTAGGTCCTAGCAAGTTGTTCACGTGACAACTCACTCAACACACAATAGCATTGTTAAAAGCGATTAAAATTCAAAGATTCCTATATTAATATGCCTTTGTGGCACCTCACTGCACGAAACAACAACATGTAAGTTCAAATGTTGTACCAAATGTTATTAACACCTGAAGTGACCCAAGCATCAATACCAGCTTTTCTACCAAACATTACAGATGATTAAGTTTTTATGAAATTGTCTTCGTATTTATCTAAATATAAGTCAATAAAATTACTTCTTTATATTATAGAATTAAAATTACCAATAAACAAATGTATGTCGGCGTATGTTTTTAAGAAATAGTTTTATACTATTGTACGATCATTTTATTGCAGTGGCAACATTGTTGTAGATTTTTTGGTCTTGAATTCCAGTTTTGGGTGTAAATATTTTTACACGCATTTGACTGGTGTTTGAAAACAACAGAACGCTACCTCTCATGACGTGAGCAGTCGGCACGCGCTGCCATAGTAAACTAATGGTTGCACTGTATCTTAGGTTACGTGGCGTGCGTGCAATCACTGCACTGTGTCACTCTGAGAATCTGTCCACTAGTGCTCCACTTATTTCGTAGCTAGCAAATAGTCCTTATTTTTTAACGTATTCGTTTGAATACGTATTTCTTACCAACTTCTTTCTCATTTTTTTTTTTAATATGGCTCTACCCGAAAATAATTTGCCAATCCTTAATGTTTGTTAAGTTATCTGTATGATATAAACCAAACAGTTTAAATAGACATGTAGTACTGAAAGTCGACGCCGAGCGGCGTTGTTGTAACCTTTCTTGTTGGTCGTATTGCATCTGTTCTCTCTGTCTGTGTGCTAGGCTGGCTGCCATGTATAACTTACTTACGTCGTTTAAACAATAAATCACATAATAAGGAAGAAATCCTGGTTTATTTTCCCAATAACCCATCAATGTTATTACAAATAAAAAAAAATGTGAACGATTGGCCGAGTGTTGGCATTTATCCAGCTGACCACCCAAAGTCACTTTAAACATACAACCCTGGTTTGCCGCCGCCCATAGACTCCCAACACTAGTGGGTTCACTTTAAACCCCCTTTTCCCCTGGATTGGGCCTCAGCTACCCTCACTCACGCAGCAAACACAGCACAGACGCTGTTTTTTCTGTGAAGCCGTGGTATCACTCCGGTCGAGCCAGCCCATTCATGCCGAAGCGAAGCTCTCCCACGGCATTATATTTTTTAATCTCAACGATCAGCTGAAAATACACACATTTTTGTGTGCATTATCAGCTGATCGTCGAGATTAAAAAATAAAATAGTACTCTAAATTATATCATTCTCTCGATTATATGGTGGCTTCCATATAACTTGTAGTTCATAATTGTCTGGTCTGGTCTGGTCTGGACTGGTACCACTTACGTCTGTCGCGTTGTGTCATCAAGACCAGTAGCTGTGACGGAAGGAAGTTAGCTGCCAAGTATGAAATTATAGGTTTAATAGTTACCTTATTTGCTATAGTGATGCGCTTAGACTCAAGTAACTTAAGTTAAATAATCTTCGTGAGCTCAGGTAGGAACCGAACCCACGACCGTCCACGTACCGAATAGATAGACGACCAACTGAACTATAGAACACGATAATCACCTCATCATCATCATTTCAGCCAATAGACGTCCACTGCTGGACATAGGCCTCCCCCAATCTCCACACAGATAGGTCCTGCGCCGCCCGCATCTAACGGATTCCCGCGACCTTCACCAGATCGTCGGTCCACCTTGTGGGGGGCGCCACGGCTGCGACTTCCTATACGTGCCCTCCACTCGAGGACCTTTCCGTCCCAACGGCCGTCTGTTCTCCTCGCTATGTGCCCTGCCCATTGCCACTTGAGGCATGCAATCTTTTGGGCCTATATCACCTATAATAAATAGGTAAAATAAATACCTACATAATTGATAAAACTATCGTCAAGTCATGGCGAATGAAGCACTTAGAAGAAATCCTCGACTTACTATTGGTTGGGTGGAAACGGACGTGGAATATCGTGGGTTCGATTTCTACCTAAACACGAGAATATTTATAAAGTGCGTTCACTCATCGTCATCATCATATCATCCATCGGCGGCCATCTTGGATCAATTTCCATCTAACATAGCTCCCGAACACTCCCGATCAATTCACCTTTCAAACAAAAAAAAAACAAAATAAAAATGGTTCATTCGTTCGGGAGCTTCGATGCCACGGACAGACACACACACGCACAGACAAGTCAATCTTATAACAACCTCGTCGATTTTTCGTCGGTGGTTAAAAATAAATTGATCAAATTTAGTTACTCTTCGGGCTCATCATCAGCCCATTGAAGTCCCCACTGCTGGGGCACGTCCTCAATCACATGAGGGGTAGGTAATTGCCATACTCACCACGCTTGGCAGACGGGTTGGCGAGGGTTTTGATATAAATGCAGAGTTTTCCTTCTCTGGGTGCTGATGATCATGCCAGCAGCTTTACCTTAGTCGCCTTTTACGACACCTCGGTAAGAGTGAGGGTGGCCTATTCTACTCTGCCGGGACCACACGGCTAAGCTTCGGGCTCAGCGACCGGATAAATCCTTTTTTTCCATGTCATAGGTGGCAGACTTTGCCGTGTGGTCCCCGGCAGAGTAGAATAGGCCACCCTCACTTGCCGAGGTGTCGTAAAAGGCGACTAAGGTAAAGTTGCTGGCATGATCATCAGCACCCAGAGAAGGAAAACTCTGCATTTATATCAAAACCCTCGCCAACCCGTCTGCCAAGCGTGGTGAGTATGGCAAGTACCCCTCATGTGATTGAGGGAGGCCCGAGCCCCAGCAGTGGGGACTTAAATGGGCTGATGATGATGAGGTGGCAGATGAGCAAACGGATCACCTGATGGTAAGCGATTGCCGCCGCCCATGGACACCCGTGACACCATTGGAGTCACGAGTGTGCTGCCAACCTTTGAACCCCCCTTTCCCTCGAATTGGGGCTCCGGTACCCTCACTCATGCAGCGAAACAGCACAGTGCTGCTTCACGCCATTTTTCTTTGAAGCCGTGGTATCGCTCCAGTCGAGCCGGCCCATTCATGACGAAGCGTGGCCCTCCTACACTAAGTACCTCTTGCCAAACAACGTTGCTCGACTGGAGTGGTACCACAAAGCCTCACAGAAAACCGGCGTGAAGCAGCTCTTGCGCTTGCTTGCTATGTGTTTCGCCGAGTGAGTCAGAGAATCGGAGGCCCAATTAGCGACAAGAAAAAAAGGTAGCAGCGCACTGTGACTACAACGGTGTTGCCGGTGTCTGTGTCGCGGCAATCCCTTACCATGAGGTTGAACGTCAGCTCGTCTGTCAATTATCACAGAAAAAAAATATGTACGTACAGTGGCGGACACATCAAGCTATACAAAATTTCTTCATTTGATTATAAACCTTATATTATTACACATTGAGTTCGAAATCGAATGAGGAAATTTGACAGTTTTGTATAGCTTGACCTGTCCGCCACTGTACAGCCACACATCAAAGTAAACAAAACTGTCCAATTTCTTCAATCGACTCTCACTTTAATGTCAAACACGTTTGGTTCATTATCAATTGACAGATTGTGGTAACCTGTGGGCGTCTTTAAATTTTTTCGTCATCGCGTCACTATTTCGCCATCCCTGTTCCTCACTTTCCATCCTCCTCCATCACGGGCACATTAAGTCGGTTACGAGAGCACATGCATTTCCGTCTTTCGACATGTGTGTTAGTGCAGCTAAACCAACTAAGTAAATTGTAATGAGCATCATTACTGACTCGGATGCCCAGTCATCTGAGCAACTGAGGATCAGAGTTACATAGCAGCAGTTTCCTATGCAATACAGTTAATTACAAATATTTCATAGTCATAATCTTTGTGGTTACGTATAATCTGTAATACCACGTGAGCAAAATCGTATTTTGATAGACCCAGTTATCGAAACGTCAGATAAAATTGACTTACTGCCACACTCGAGTCGTTGATTAACTTAATTGGCTACTGAAGAAAAAATATTGACACTTATTTTGATACGCTTATAGACTGCCGATACTAAAGTTAATGAACATTAGCTTAAATGACGTCTCTGAGTGCGGCCGTTACAAAAGTTACTACTGTGCGAGAGCTATGGTTTGGCATGAATGAGCCGGCTCGAAAGGAATGATACCACGGCCTCATAGAAACCGGCATGAAGCAGCGTCTGTGTTGTGTTTCGCTGCGTGAGTGAGGCTCTATCTGGGGAAGGAACCTCCATTTGGTTTTAGACGCACTTGTGACTCCACTGGGTCTATGGGCGGTGGCAGTCGCTTACCGCCTGAAACCCAATTCTCGGGCTTGTAATATTTTGTAAACATGGCGGACATCACCTCATCGTCGTCATTGCGGCATACAAAAAAAACTATGTTTTAGTGATATATGTCGTATGAAAATAAATATCACGAGCACGAGAATTGGGGTCCTGAAATCCATACAAAAAACTATGTTTTAGTGATATATGTCGCATGATGATAAAAGTCACGAGCCCGCGAATTGGGCTCCAGGAGACCAATTCTCGTGCTTGTGATATTTTGAAAACATGGCGGATATCACCTGAAATCCATAACAAAAAACTATGTTTTAGTGATATATGTCGCATGATGATCTGTTCGTCTGCCACTACAAAAATAACCTAGTCTTGATGAATTGAATTTTGGTCCAAGATACCGCTGGAAAGATTAGGTTGATAAGGATTTGCGCGGACTCATCTTTGCTGACGGGCAGGAAGTGGCGCAAGACCGACCTTAGTAGAGGCTCTTAATATCGGAGGCCAAGACTCACTATGGGTTAATGCGCCAACCTAGTTATAATAATAGTTAAGTTTTAATTGGTCTTGATAAATGAATGATCATCATTCCAGCCAATACACGCCCACTGCTGAACATAGCCTCTCCTAAGGTTCTTTTTTTTATATAATAGGTAGGCAGACGAACAGACGGATCACCTGATGGTAAGCAATTGCCGCCGCCTATGGACACCCGCGACACCAGTGGAGTCACAAGTGCGCTGCCAACCTTTAAGCCCCCCCTATCCACCAGATTGGGCCTCCGGTACCCTCACTCACGCAGCGAAACACAGCACAGTGCTGCTTCACGCTGGTTTTCTGTGAGGCCGTGGTATCACTCCGGTCGAGCCGGCCCATTCATGCCGAAGCTTGGCTCTCCCACGGACAACTCTCGACACAGATCGGTCTTCTCCACATAGATCGGTCATGAATGTTACGCCCGCATCCAAGGGATTCCCGCGACCTTCACCAGCTCGTCGGTCCACCTTGCCTGGCCTGTCACGACTGCTACTCCATATACGTGGTCTCCACTCGAGGACCTGGAAAATATATAGCGACATATCCAATTTATGTTTAATTAAGTATATCATAAAATTGATAACTTAATTAAAGCATACTTTATTAGTAAATTATCGAATAATATTTCATAGTTATGCATTATAGCATTGAATTTATTGCCATGCATGCCAGCATTTTATTAAATATTATAATATTATGTAACAATAACTCAACTAATACCTGTATTCATACGAGCATTTAAATAAATATTTACTTAAAATAAAATATTGTAAAATATCACCATAATTGTAAATAAAAGTTATTTAAATAAATATATTCTTCATATTAATAAGATACGTAGGTACACCTTAGTGTATGATCACGATCAGTAACACAATTGTATTACAAAACATCATCATCATCATCATCAGCCCATTTAAGTCCCCACTGCTGGGGCACGGGCCTCCCTCAATCACATGAGGGGTAATTGCCATACTCACCACGCTTGGCAGACGGGTTGGCGAGGGTTTTGATATAAATGCAGAGTTTTCCTTCTCTGGGTGCTGATGATCATGCCAGCAGTTTTACCTTAGTCGCCTTTTACGACACCTCGGTAAGAAAAAGGGTGGCCTATTCTACTCTGCCGGGGGCCACACGGCCATACAAAACCATTTCCACTAATTCATTAAAAACTTTTCATTAAGAATGTTAAGATTTTTTTTATGTGATAGGCGACAGACGAGCAGACGGATCGCCTGATAGTTAGCGATTGCCGCTGCACATAGACACCCGCGACACCAGTGGAGGTACAAGTGTGCTGCCAACCTTTAAACCCCCCTTGTCCCTGGATTGGGCCTCCGGTACCCTCACTCACGCAGCGAAACACAGCAGAGTGCAGCTTCACGCCAGTTTTATGTGAGCCCGTGGTATCACTCCGGTCGAGCCGGGCCAATTCATGGCGAAGCGTAGCTCTCCCACGGTCAATAAAAGTAGTTTCAAGACTAACTGATTTTTTTTTGCCATCTTAACAAATTCTATTCGAAAGGGTTATCTTATCAACATCACATTAGATTTTCAATGAACACTGGCGGACAGGTCAAGCTATACAAAACTGTCAAATTTCCTCAATCGATTTCGAACTCAATGTGTAACAATATAAGGTTTATAATCGAATGAAGAAATTTGACAGTTTTGTATAGCTTGATGTATCCGCCACTGTACCTTACCTACCTAAAGCATAGAATGATGGAAGGGATATATAAACCGTTTTTTTTACCGTTAACATACCGAAAACCACATATTAGGTATCGTGAATAAAGACCATTTAACACATTAGATCAACAAAATACAAAATTGAATTTCCACCCGGCGATAATGTATAGAACAGCTGTTTTATTTTACGGAAATCTGATGTTATGCTGATGACCCTTTCGAATGGAGTTTGTAAAGTTTTTTTTTATGTGACAGGTGGCAGACGAGCAGACGGATCAGCTGATTGTAAGCGATTGCCGCCGTCCATGGACACCCAAAAAGTTCGAAAAAAAAACATAAAAAAAATGACAGTGTATTGTAAAAAATCACATATTAGTTACTTATTTCTTACATCTGTTAGTACCTAATACTCATTAGATATAATAGGTAATATGAAAATAATATTCTTGACAATATTGCAGTTTAATTACCTATAGGTTGTCAAATTTCAACCAAATGCATTTGATATTAAGGTTCAACTTTCGTGTCCCTTAAAAAAGTTTGTAGTTTTGATTGTGGTAGCCCAACGTGTGCGTAACATGTTGGGCCAGACACTTTTTTGTCAGTACTTAAGTGTACTTAAAACCAGTCGTAAAAGATGCACATGAAATATTGACATACATACACGTAATCACGCTCTCAATATTAGACAACTGTCACACTACTTTCTATCGCCAATAAGTGACAGTAAAAAATACGCACACATCACAAAACAAAATCAAAACAAAAACAAAACGTGGTTTTAACTTCACCTTACTAAGCCGAAGCCGAAATAGTACAATCGAATTCTACTATAGAATTATAAACTGTCACTATCACTAGTAACAACTTTAATAGAACAACATCCACTGATGGCTTTGAACTAAACTGCTGATGTAACTAAAGATCAAGAGCCAGTAATGTATATGTGGAGACTCGCAAGGGACACAGCGGCGAACGGTAGAGAAAGTATCTTAATACCTCGATACGATCGCTGAATGGAAAGGCACTGCTTGCATTTCACTAAGTATAAAACGGAAGGTGGGCCCACAGCCAGCATCAGTCAGTACCTAGCCGTCGACAACACCTAAACATCACAACATGATCGCTTTCGTAAGTCCCATTATATCATTTGAGCAAAAAGTTAAATGTGTCAGTGACATAACGCCGTATTCGGAGCGGAAATGCAAACCTACTGCTCTTTTTATTGCATTCTTTGACATAATTTTGCTACTTACCGCAGTCTTAAACTTTTTACGCACATCGCGTGCTCTTGATTCAAATTTATACGTATGCATAATTTGAATATTATCATTTGTTAAATTGACATTACATCATGATTCTTCATCTCGACTTTTGCTTCCTCAATTGGCTTTATCACCGTCATTCTCTCCTATTAATTCAAGTTTCCTGTTTCCAATATTGTATTCAATACTCGTAAATTCCTCCCTTACAGTAGTAACTTCGTGATACTCATTAAGGTTTTATTAAAATGGTAATGACTGGAATAATAATACGTTAAATTATTAATTTCAATTTGCATTCTCAATTTGTAATTCAAAGGAGTATTACCGAGACGATTTAGTACAATAACTTCAGGATCAGTTATATATAGTTCAACATTGTCATTTAATGTGTTCACTTTTTTATGATCGAAGTATAACGCATTATTCTTGGCCGCAGAACACCATGACTAAATCAAAATAATGTTTCTTTTTATTACCTTTAAAGACTCGAAGATCATAAAAATCTTTTGTAAGTTTAAACTATGGCCAGCCATTAACATAATGATTACTTCCTCGCGTTTGTAAATTGAATACTCGTACGCAATTAAGACGGAATAAATAATTGATATCTTGATCTAGTTTACCATACGAGTCATTGAACTGACATTCACAAAAACGAATACAAAAACTAGTTCTAGATTTAAAACTAACAATTGCTGATGAGGAAAAAGTTACGAACCAAATGTGTTCCAAACTATTTAAAGTATCAAAAGTTTCTCTAATCTTGATAACGATTGCTAAAGTATAGAACATAATTTCTTCAAAACGAAAACGAGTCTATAAGTGCAAAAGATAAAATCTCAATTTTAATCCAATCCAATTTGAACAACATAAATACTGATCGTATAACTTCGAAGCGGCATCTCAGGACGCAATTGGGATTAATGATGACGATCCTAACTTCAATTTCTTCCACAGAAGACAGCATCCATCCTCCTCCTCGCGGCCCTGGCCACCGCCCGGCCCTCCGACGAGTGGGAGCCCGAAGGCCACTCGCACACCGAACACACCAAGCCCTACCACGTCACCGTGGTCAAGAAGATCGGCGTCCCCATCCCGCACCCCGTGGCGGTGTCTGTGCCCCAGTACATCAAGGTGCCCATCCCGCATCCGTACCCAGTCCACGTCACGGTGGAGCAGCCGATCCACGTTCCCGTTTACAAGGTAATCATTGACCACAGAATTCGAGATTATCTTCTTAAGTTACAGCGCTTGTAGTTTGAATGGGAATGGAATCCCACTTCCATTCCCACGTTGAGAGCTATAGAGTCCTATTGCTACCCAGCAGATCTTGCCACATCGACCTAAAGTCTTCCTTGGATCAGGTAGACATGACATGTCAAAGCGTTTTCTGCTTGATATTCTCCAGCCAGTATTCTGTCATGTCTTATTACTTCGTTTAATTATGGTCGTCGCCGATTTAGTCTCATCATACCACGTTTTTTCATAATCATCAGACATTGATGGCTCCAATGGGGGAAGGATAGTCTTACGCTTATCTTATCACACCAGCCGACTGCATATTGAAAGACTTCACACATGCTTCAGAAGTTCTTCTTTCAGATATGCAAACACTATAACTAACCTACATATACCTATTCCTAAAATACGGTTTAACGGCAATGATGAGTTGCTTAATCACGGCAAAGATCATTTAACATTAGATGACCCACTTGCTCATTTGTCATAAGAGTTCAGTATCATCATGAGCAGCAAGTCTACATTCACTTTTAAAAGCATATGTTTGCTTGTATTCCATTTATATTTGCACTATATTTCGCGCTGTATTTGAGGTATCATCAAAAGAAATATTTACCTTTAAAAATGTCAGAATCCTAGTCTTTAGGAATATACGTTTCCCATAGACACTAGCAAGAAATTGAAAGCGATATCAATATTGCTTTCATAAATGTTGTAGCTATAATTCTCTAAGCAAATGTACCAGCAATATCCAGTTTCATTCACTCCAAGTGGACACTTAATTATTTAATTCCAGTACTAAGATAAGATTTCCCATTCAAATGGCATTGAATTACTCTTGTAGTAAGTAATGTTGTAGTATTTACTCTTGATTTACTAGTTTGAATATTAAAAAAATGGAACGATTCTTTTCTCTATTTTTAGTTTATTTCTCATCGTGTGAGTTATAAACCCTTATGTCAAGAAAAAGAGAAGAACTGTCTCACCGCTTTCTTCTTCTTTCTTCGTTTCTTTCACAAAGGTTTCTTCCTATGGAGGTATAATAGAGGGATGAACCATGATTATGGTTCTCTCATCATTTCAGCCAAAAGATGCCCACTGCTGGACATAGGCCTCCCCCAATGTTCTCCACACGAATCGGTCCTGTGCCGCCCGCATCCAATGGATTCCCGCGACCTTCACCAAATCGTCGGTCCACGTCTATGGTTCTCTATCTGTGGCGAATTCTGGCCTCTTGTATGAAGTGTTCAATCTTCACCTTTTCCTAGGCCTGTATCGTTTACGATATCTGTCATTACATACTTCCAATTCGGTGACATTTTGAACATGTTAATAATATAGTGTCAAAATGTATTCAGTGACCAGATTTTATTATAATGCGCTTACCTAACACAAATCATTTCATTTCTAATGTATGTAGATTAGGAATTCACCCACATATGCCCTTGCGCTTGACCCCAAATTATAAAGAGTTTTTATTAATATTCCAACACGCTTCTTCATTTGTATTCCACGAAAGTTAATACACTCATCCCTTTTAGCTTTATGTTCGTACATTTATTTACTAGCAATCCACAAAATAACAAGATTTGGATCTTCATGAATAATAATAAGATTATTATTACACGAACAAACGTAAAACAAGTTTCATACAATTCACATCAAATCCAAAATAGAGGCTATCTTAACGGTTGGATCTTTTCAACAGATAATTAAACTCATTAATGTCTTTAATTATTATTTAGGATGTTTTGAAACGGGCGTACATTTTACAAGAAGATCTTTTGGATTTAAGTTATTACAACATTATAATCCGACTACTTCATATTCTTGGAATAATTTAACGATTAAGAAAAGTTAAGTTGCTTATTTATGTCATATTCCAAACACTTTGATGTGCGTTCATTGACTAATATGATAACATAATGAAACATTTGTTACATTATTTAATCATGAACTATCTTATTGACCTCATAGCCATGCGTTTACTCATAATAAAATACCGACTAAATTATGACCAATAATGATAGAAAAGTTATTTAACAATTTTTAAATGATTAGGAGTGGACTTAACCGACTTTTAAAACAGCTGTTGACAACTTGACAGCCTTGTTGACTTAACGAAATATCGTAAAATCAGTTGTTTAAATGTTAAACAGCTGTTTAATAACTTGGTAGACACCACCATTGCATAGGTACCACAAATAGCATGTGACTCTATGGAAACTATCAAGAAAAACCCTGGTAAAGTTACTTATACGCATTTGTTTTTGCTGCCTTATTGTCTCTGGGCTCTTTAACACTTTCTTGGCGATGACAATCGACGCAGGTAGACGCATTTTTCTTCGCCAAGAGAAACCTGGCAATTTTCCATTAGCGAACACAATGCCATAGATTATATCACTGCCATTGTCTCGCACTTTTGTGTGTAATCCACCGATCCGTGACTCGGTTCATGTCACCCAATTATTATATAATGTAAAGTGGACATCGAAAGTAAAAGTCAACGAACAAGTTTCAAAAGACAAACAAAGTTTTCCCGCTCTTTTTGACACTTGTTTTATTATGCAAAGAAATTTATTTATTCCGCCTGTGTAAAGTATCTACATTATCCACGGTGTTCATTCATATTCTTTGATTTAAATGACCAGACCTAAATAATATTTAAGTATTTACAAAAGGTTTAAGTTTGGACAGCAAAAGCATATTAACCGCCGATATTAAGTTATTTAGGCAACAGTTCAAATTAAGATGTTCCCAATATAATTAATTTTTTTGAAAAAAATACTAATTTATTATTTCTTTCCTTAGGTGGTTCCCCAAATCGTAGAGAAGCCAGTGCCTTACACCGTAGAGAAGCCCGTCCCCTATGAGGTCGAGAAGCCCTACCCCGTCGAAGTGGAGAAGAAGGTCGAGGTCCCCATCCCCAAGCCTTACCCCGTCCACGTGCCCGTCTACAAGCACATCTACCACCACAAGGGAAAGCACTAAGAACTTGCAAAACGGAACGTGCATTTCGATGAATTTGATTTGACAGCTAAATTGGCGCGAAATCTGACAGCCAATGTTTTTAAAAATAGTGGCGATGGAATTTTGTGATGCCATATTTTTTGTGGCCATGGAATCGTGCTTTAATGCCTGTCAAATTGTATTTGTCGATTTGTGAAAAGTACAAAGAAAATAGCTTACTTTGTAAGCCTTTCGCCAAGAGTGTGCAGTGGCAGGGCCCACCCACTTGTAAATATTAAGACTTGTACAGTACATTTGTCGGAGATGTAATTCCGTCAGTATTGACTAATTTGTTGACTTGTGATATTTATTGTGTGTTACAGTTATTGTTGTTTGTTATTGCTGTTGTTTGCAATCGTTGTTGACTATTGTGTAATTGTTGTTGATTTTGTAGATAGTATTATACGAATATATTTTTATATAAAAATTAAGAATTTGTTTCCTCTATACCTACCTAATCGTTTTAAAATATTAAAAAAAAACAAAGAAAAAAGAAAATGATACACAATTATGTGGGTGGTGTGGGGAAAGATTGTACGTCATTTACAGAAAATACAAAAATTCTAACAGTCTTAGATCTAACTTACTAATAAAGAGCACACAGTAGCCATTAGCGATCTCTCTGATTTTGCGGAAGTTCATGGGCGGCGTTGATTACTTTCCATTAGGTGACTCGCTTGCTCGTTTGTCGCCTCTAGCATAAAAAGAGTTGGAACTATTGCCCACTGTGGATAAAGGTCTACCATTTAGATTCAAAATGGTTACCATTGAGGTTTTACCAAACTCACTTATTTTTTGAAAAACCAAAAAATATGGACGTAGCACCTAATCACATGAGTACTACTATCCTCGTCGCGCCATCTGGGCCGAAAATTTCAAGTTAAATTTTTATCAAGCATAAATCATACTTTGTTCTTAATAATCTATTATCTTTAAGTTAGACATAGATAACCCAACATTCGCGTCGAATCCCCCACACAGCTGCGCCGGCGCTAAACGTAGGGTTGCCTGGCGTCCGGAACTCCGGATAAAACCGGACATAATCAGGCATTATAGTTCCGTGTCCGGCCTAATTAGATGGTAGGTCCTACCTTTATATTTTGGCTGGCCGGATTTTCATAGATTTTTGAAATAGAATATTTCTTTTGCATTGTCCTAATTTGATTAGTGCTTTAGCGCATCTGAAGTCTTTTTTGAGGGCGCATATTTCCCCAGGGTGGCCTCGCTGACTTTTGTTTGGTATCCCACGAGAAACCATCATGGCCCTTTTTCATTCTAAGACACGTTTGCACCATCTCCACTTCTGCCCTCATTATACAACTAAACTATACCCTAGTTATCTGAGGTCAACGAAGTACGTATACCTTATTCCTCCATACCTCGGTGTCATACGTCATCAAATCATCCACATCTTTTCCAATCACGTCTTTCTTCGCACAATCCATCCATCTTTTTCTCAGCCATCCTCTGTTCACCTTCACCGAACCAGCATGAAGCAGGGTCTGTACTGTGTTTCGCCGAGTGGGTACCGGAGAAAAGAGAAATAAGAGTTTTGAAGTTGGCAGCGCACTTGTGACTCTACTGGTATCGCGGGTGTCTATGGGTGGCTGCAATCGCTTACCAACAGGCGATCCGTGCCGCCTATCACTAAAAAATAATCCAGGAAAGACAATTTCCCTTCACTTTTTCATGGATAAGTGCCAATTTAGCCATATCACGATTAAAGTTACGGCCGTACACGTAAATAATAATAATAATTCTCACAACATCTCATGCATTGACCTGATTCCGTACTAAGTAGCTTAGGCAATTTTTTAAATGTAGAGCTGTCCGGCTTTGTGGCCCACATAGGTGGCATCCCTGCTCCGCTAATGAAGCTGCTCGCTGACAGAGTGCGCCCGCGCCAGATTCTGCACTGTGTCACGGTCAGCACTCGCCCGCTATTTTTAGCGGACATTTTGTAAATCCCATTTTGGATAACCTTAACCTCGGAAATTGTCTGATTTTTAATTACGTTAACATCAATCCGACAGTTAAATTTTTAAGCAAGATTACCTACTCGTACAAAGTCGGCAGAATTAATTTCAATAAGGACATTTTTTTTTATGTGTTAGGTGGCAGAAGAGCAGACGGATCGCCTGATGGTAAGCAATTGCCGCCGCCCATAGACACCAGTGGAGTCACAGTGCGCTGCCAACTTTTAAACCCCCCTTTCCCCGGATTGGGCCTCCGGTACCGTCACACGGTAGCGATACACAGGACAGTACTGCTTCACGCCGGTTTTCTATGAGGGCGTGGTATCACTCCAGTCGAGAAGGCCCATTCATGCCGAAGCGTGGCTCTCCCACGGTAGGAATTTGGTTTGGCGAACCAAGCTAAAAGGTATTCTCTACCTGTCAACCTGTGGATATTGCAGAAAGGACAATGGTAAGCCAAAGCACTCAATATTAGACTTATGTTCTTATTTTGTGGCAGTTCATCATATCAGCTCATTTAAGTCCCCACTGCTGGGGCACGGGCCTCCCTCAATCACATGAGGGGTAATTGCCATACTCACCACGCTTGGCAGACGGGTTGGCGAGGGTTTTGATATAAATTCAGAGTTTTCCTTCATTTTGTGGCAGTTAGCCTGTGATTTTAGCCTGAATGGCGCATTTGTATAGACCATAGAGTATGTATGTTAGTCCGGGTAGAGACAAAGGTTGTGGGTTCGATTCCAACCAACTCCATAGATTTAGCATCGGAATAAGATTGGTATTCGACGACCAGCCTTACTCCCCTTTACTGTGGCGGCAAAACGATTCGCCCCAAAATACCTGATCTTTCTCTCAAGCAGGATCCAAAGTAAAGGGTTAATTACATAATGAGTGTCTATCGAAGCCTCTCGGCGCAAGCGCCGGTTCACTTTCACTGGCGGTCAAGGCGCGCGGGCGTCGACCCCACTCATGCGCGCAACTGCTCGCAAACTGACAGATATAGGTGGTGTTACTCCACGACAAGGGCCTCATCTCCATCGCATCTTACCTTGTTATTCCCGGGTGCGTCCAAGGCTGTCGCTCTCGAGCCACGATGACAAAGATAAAAAGAAGTTTTTAGTAACTAATAGTTCTCATCTTAGCCTGTCATTCCTAGTCTTGGTCAAAGATGTCGCTCTGGAGCCTGGGGTACGCTCAGACCATCACTCCACCACAAGGGTCACGCTGAACTGATGCTGAATGTAGCAGTTCTGCACGCATCATAAGGATTATCTCCAAGACCTACTGTTATCTCCGTCACGTACGCTATGTCAGCAGATCTGACCACGCATGTGATACGATATGACGTCAGTCATCTCTAGTATATAAGCCTTGGAGATGTTCTCATATGATGCCATTTGCATTATCAATAATAAACCAGTTACGTATATAAGACCGGGTGCATCATTTCTTCCGGGCCACCAGCTGCATCCCGGCGGACTGGTGGCCTACCGACTATATCTTGCGGTCCCCGGCATACTGAACATTTCCTAAAAAAACCCATTCATCTTGCATAGGTAAATCACCACTTTGCCCGGTCGGAATGTCAAGACCTTGTCTTCTAAAATCGGAGTACCTACAGGTTTCCTGGTTTGCAAACCGTCTAAAGTCTTTTTTTTTATTTAGTCTCCAGAGTCCCACTGCTGGGCAAAGACCTCCCCAAGTCTCTCCATTCCTCCCTATCCAATGCCTTTACTTGCCATTCTTGGACATACGTATTGAAATCGTCACACCATCTTTTTTTGGTCTATGAAAAAAAGATGGTCGAAAGTCTATGGCCAATTTAATTTTCGATTGGCTTTAAGTTCGCTACTGTTACGTCGTGTACTTATTTACTAGATGAGAGTGGCAGGCGGGCTTGCTGGTACCATACCCGTGTTGGGTCCGCCGCGGTGGGCTGCGCGCGCGCCCCGCAGCGCGACAAGGCACCACGTGGTTGCGCACGCACTGACCGCTCTGCAACACGCGTAGCCCTTCACCGATGAACGTTAAGGTACAGACATCCACCTACATACAAAGAGCGCTCGACGCATAGAACGAAGTAGATTTACTCATCATGATCATCATCATTTCAGCCAATAGACGTCCACTGCTGGACATAGGCCTCTCCCAATGTTCTCCATACAGATCGGTCGTGTGCCACCCGCATCCAGTGGATTTATTTATTTTATTTAAACTTTATTGCACAAATTTTGTTACAATGACGCGAACTTAATGCCAAGAAGCATTCTCTACCAGTGAACTTTTGGGTCATGCAGAAAGTGTAGTAGTGCGGCGAAACGAAAATTGGATCCACCTTGTGCGGGGCCTGCCACGGCTGCGACTTCCTGTACCTACGTGGCCTCCACTCTATACTCGTATGGTAGATTTACTCGTATGGCCTCAAAACAGAATGGTACAAAAATTACAAGATAAACATGGACTATTTAAGTTATTTCGGAGCAGTAGTCCTACAACTGCAAGGAGGCACTCGCCCGCCTTGACATGCTCTGTTATCTATTTTGAATCAAAATGAAGCAGCATCATTTTCATAAGAGACGCCCACCACTGGGCATAGGCCTCCCGACTCACAGATCTCCAAACTGATCGGTCCTGTGCTTACATTTATACCAGGTAGTCCGCCTATCTACCTTGTAGGGGCCTACCACGGCCGCACTACAAGTTCCACTCAAGAACCATGCGGCCTTCACTCGAGGTACATTCCACCCCAACTTGATCTTGCTCCAATTTTAGTTATCATTAGTTTATTCATATTTCCGTTCCTTGTATTTAAATCTCAACAATAAATAAAAAATATACGATACGACCTGCAAACCTTCAAGCAAAGAGCGTAGGTATTCCATGTTAAAAAGGCTGACAGCGCACTTGTGACTTCTCTGACGTTACAGGTGTCCATGGACGATGGTAATCACTTACCATGTGATACGTCTGCTCGTCTGCCCCCTATTTCATAAAAAAAAGAAGATACAAAAGTGCCACTTTCACACTATATATAAGCTAATGTTGAGAACCCTAGCGCGACCGCCGAACCCTTGGCCGCGCGTAGGTACGAAAATGAAGTACATACATGATATTGCCTTCTGTACCTTTATGTATTGTGCTTCGACAATAAATAAGCATTAACAGAGGGTGCCAATAGAATATTAATATCCTGTAATCGGTTGTAAAATTTGATCCAACGTTTGTCGAGTTTATGGGTAATCGTTTTGGTCGGCGTTTTGGTAATAAATACGGAGGCAGAGATAAATCAGTTCTGGTCAGGCTTGAGGGTCGGAGAAGTAAACAGGACAAGCGCCTTTCAAATGTTATCATTGGTATCAGAGTTCATACTGCCTCGGTGACGCAGTGGTAAGTGGGTCGCACTTTGAAGCGACAGATCCCCGGGTCGGGCCAAAAAGTATGTACCTAAGTTTACGGTAAGAAATTCTTTGGAGTCAGCCCGGAGTCTGGAAGTTGGCGGTATTGTACCCCGTGTCTAAGTGTAGTTAGTGAAGTTAGCAGAACCTGCAGTCGTGTCACGTTGGTGTCCCATTTTAATATGAGGGTAAGGGAATAGTGAGTGCACTTGTGTTTGCGCACACACTTGAGCACTATAATATATATCCTGCGTATATACATAATATATATGACTGCCTCGGTGGCGCAGTGGTTTGTGGGTCGCACTTTGAAGCGACAGCTGTGCCAGAGGAAATTCTTAGTGTCAGCCCGGAGTCTAGAAGTTGGCGGTATTGTACCGCCGTGCCTCGAAAAGCACGGTAAGCCGTTGGTCCTGCACCCGATCCCTCTCCGGTCGTGTCACGTTGGTGTCCCATCGGAATATGAGGGTAAGGGAATAGAGAGTGCACTTGTGTTTGCGCACACACTTGAGCACTATAATATATATCCTGCGTACGTGGCTGATCGTTGAGACTGGCCGCCGTAGCCGTAATCGGTTCAAGGATATTATTATTATTATTATGTTCAGATATTCAGTCTAATAGTGTCTACACACTGAAGCCGCCGGCCGCTGTCACCGGTTGGCGGGCCCTACTTTGATAGTAACCTTATGAAAACCTGCAGTCCCCATAATTTTCATTCTGATTTTAATGGTAGTACCTATTTTGTTTTCAAAGCGGAAACTCCTTTTTTTTTCTTAACCCTGAGGAAACGCATTATGCATAGGTACCCGTCCGCGGGGGAGCTTATGGGTTATATCGGACTCCTTCCGCGTCTTCAGAGGTTTACCGACTAAAAGCTCAGGTGTACTCCCGTCTACGCCAGAGTGGGGAGGAGACATGAGAATCTCCCTCCCCAGGCGAAAGGCCGCTTACAGAGCGGGCTCAATACTGCCCCGTACGGGATACGCTGGAGGTGGTGATACATCATCTGTGAAGACTTCTACTGTCCAGCCATCACGATTCTTGAGATACAGCCTGGTAATGGATAGAACTAACGAACAAAGAAGCCTCCGTAATAGGGTCCCCTGGTCTCCCCTTGGATACGGAACCCTAAATTATCGCAACAAACAGCATAAATCTGCCAGACACAGCAAATCCTCCGCCTAAATTAAATCTCCACATGAAGATAACGTCACCATTCAATCGCTATATATCGAGAATAAAAGAAAATAAAATAAAAACAAACGGCCCGCATGACTGAGCGATTAGTTCCGCCGCGGCGCCGCCAGGGGCGCTGCCAGCGGGGTAATTTTCGCCTCGGGGTATCTGTGCCCGAAATAGCCCCGCGGGTCAAAGGCCTCCGGATTATGTTGCCTCCTTTTTGGTTATCAACTGAAACATTTCGGCAATAATAAAATATGCCTTGCAAGATTTTGGGCATCTCTGATAAATAGAGGTCAGAATTGCAGGTCAAAAAGTGCCCTCTAAATTCTTCTCACTTCACCTGTGTCCCATGAACACCTGAAACAATCTTCCCATTGTACAAAGTGTTTACATTAGCATTGGATTGCTGATCTGTTCCCCCACCTCAAAGTTTTAAGAAGGTCAGATACCAATAGGCTATTTGACAGTGATAAAAATATAACATTTCTTTATAACATCAGTGTTAATATATTTTTTGTGGAGCGATTTGTAATAACACGAGATAAAAATATTGCATTATTTCATCAAAATTCGTCTTCTAAAATTATTATTTTTTAAACAGCCTATGGTTGATTGCCTTTCCTTCATAGGAAGAAAAAAACAAAAAAAAAGTCTATCAAAACTATTTCAAAGAAACACTGAAACATCAACAAGCTCAATGTTTATTTATGGACAATCTACGTCACTGGCCGCCATATTGCTAAAAGACGCGGCATATTTGAATATTGCATATTTGAATATTGAATATTGCATATTCTTTTTCGTTTTTTTTATTAAAATATCTAAAATAAAAACAGAAAAGTATTTTTTCAGGGCTCCTTATAAACAAATGAATACCCTAAGATAGTTTTCAGAATTTTGTCAAATAGCCTATTCTAAATACCAGATTTCCCAAATTGCCTGTGAGTGAGTTGCCTGTTTTTGGCCGATAGTCAGTGTTTGTAAATAATTAATTCGTTATTTTATTTGTAATCTCATTAGTATTTTAATTTAATTTACTGACTTTCTTTGTAATTTTATTTCATTTGTAGTTGATTTGAATTTGTAATTTAATCTGGTATTTAGAATTAGTATCTGACCTTCTTAAAACTTTGTGGTAGAGGAACAGATCAGTTGGATCATGGTTATACGTCTGAATCATTATGATATCATATTTCCGAGAATTGTATGTGTCCACAGTTTAAAAATGTATCTAAAACTTGCAGGAGTGCTTCCACTCCTTGCGGCCTCACAGGACATGAAGCAGTGTTTTTGTTATGTTCGCTACGTGAATGACAGTTCCGGAGGGTTCATCCGGGAGAAATGTGGGTTTAAAGGTTGACAGCGCACTTGTGACTCCACTAGTGTTGCGGGTGTCCAAAGGCGGTGGCAATCACTTACCTTACCAGGGGATCCGTCTGCTTGTCTGTCACCTATCACATAAAAAAACATTCCTCAGATGTTTTCCTTCACCGCGAGAGCGTCTGTCAATGTATAAAGCTTTCATTGGTTTTCATTCGGTCAAACCAACTGACCGAACTCATAGCATTCTGAGCACGTAACCTTTGTAACCCCCCACACCCCGTCATAATTTTCAAAATAATTAAATTCAGTCGTTGGCAAGAAGACATAGATCTCCTTACGCCGTCGGTTTAACGTGTAACATCAAAAGACGTCCCGGCTCACGCAGGTGCGCGCGCGCTGGTCGGCCCCCCGGAGCGCGGCCCTCGGTAGGGCTGTCAGGGTAAATAAATATTAGAGAAACAGTACATACCCCAGCCGACCCATTTGGATCAGAGGCAGGTTCGATCCACAGTACAATCGTTTGTGTGCATGAACATGTCTGTTTGAATTGGTCTGGGTGTTTTCTATGTACGAGTATTATAAGTATGTGTTTAAAAAATAAAAGTATATCTCTATATATTTGAAGTTAATCCCACTGTTGATTCTGATATCCGTAACACAGGTGCTCGAGCTACCTATCTCGGAGTCAGATTAATGTATGTAATGTTGTGAAATATTATATTATTCGCCGTGTGGTCCCCGGCAGAGTAGAATAGGCCACCCTCATCTTGCCGAGGTGTCGTAAAAGGCGACTAAAGTAAAGCTGCTGGCATGATCATCAGCACCCAGAGAAGGAAAACTCTGCATTTATATCAAAACTCTCGCCAACCCGTCTGCCAAGCGTGAGTATGGCAATTACCCCTCATGTGATTGAGGGAGGCCCGTGCCCCAGCAGTGAGGACTTAAATAGGCTGATGATGATGATGATTATATTATTATAATATACATAGTATATTATTCTGTGGTAGTGTAGCATTACATACGCTCGAATTCGAAGCATGACCACTCGGTCGTGCTTCGAATCCATTTCCGAGCATACGAGCATACCGAGCCAGACAAATCAGAGGGCCTAATTTAAAGCAGACGTTACGACCGAATCGGAGTTTCCCTTTCTTTCACACGCGCTGTGTGCCTCCTTTGGACGCGACAGGTATATTCTCGTTCGTCACGGAACGGCTTCAAAATAAGGCACCTGCTTACCCTGTCTAACGGTTGTGAAAGGCAGACAGCAATCGCTTCATTATAATTAGCAGACTTTCCGAATCCTGGATCATGTTACAAGCGTACTCCGGGCTCTGATGCAACAGCTTTGAACGTAGCTATTATCTACATGCTAAAATGAGGAGGTGCATATACGCACTCGACCAGACCCCATAGTAAGTAGCTCAACGTAGGATCTACAAATAATGTTCTCCTACCGATATTTTGGTCAGGTCCCCATCTTACCAATCAGCCACCAACACAGGACATAATTTTTATAGAGCACAAGTGTGTGCGCGGATATAAGGGTATCCCACCTTACGCTATGGGCTACCCCTTACTCATATTTAGATCTGGCACTAGTGATACATGACCGTAGAAGGATCAGGCAGGTAATCAGCATTAACGGCTTCAAAGCAAGTGCGTTTAATCTCACATTCCTTAATATGGATTCCTTCAAACAAAGCATGAAAAAGCTTCTTGCGGGTTATTATAGTAGTCCCAACGGAGGTGATGCCTTGACATCGCTTCCGTTGTAATTGCAATGTAGGCTCTTCTCTTGCTTTCCATCAGGCTGAGGATAGCCAATATATCTTCTGTTTCCGCCGGGCACGGGGGTACAAGACTGCCAACTTCCAAACTTCGAGTAGGCACTGAAGTTTTCTTAACAGAAAAACTCAGGTAGGTAAGTACGTACAGCCACACATTAAAGTATACAATACTGTCTTTCTTCAGTCGATTCTCTTAATGTGTAACACATTCAGTTCAAAATCAATTGGGGAATTTTGACAGATTGTAGTAACTTGAAGTTTGGCTGTCTGTACAAATGGCATGACCCGTGGATCGAACCCTAAAAGAAATACCCTTTGGTCACGGTAACCACAAACGAATTTATTTCTAACAACAGTCTAACAGGCTTTATCCGGATACCTGAAAAGTTGTCAGGGACAACCCTACCCGCAGATAATGCCTTGGTGGAAATTATGGAAAAAAAAACTTATAAACATCACTTTATGATGTATTGTGGTACGATTAAACGAAACATCTGAAAAAAGGTTTTATTACTAAACTCCTTGATTAAAAATGACAGCTGTCAAGTGCAATAAAATATAAATTCTGTTTAAAAATATTCCATATCAATGACGTCATACAACAAATTACACAACGCATACGAAATCCACGAAACAACAGAAAAATGATATATAATGAAAACATTACTTTTACTTAATATTGCCACAGTTAAATTAACTTAGCTACTAACTACAACATTGGCACAAATGAACTTCACTACCAGGTACCAAGTAGGTACATAAGGTTACCACAATCTGTCAAATTCCCTCAATTGATAATGAACCAAACGTGTCTGACATTAAGGTAAGAATCAATTGAAGAAATTCGACAGTTTTGTTTACTTTGATGTGTGGTTTGGTTGTACGTACATACCTACTGCTAAAGGCCGATTTTTTGATCCGTAGTTTAACTAAAGGTTTAAAAAGGTACCCAATGGTAAAAATCGGCCTCAACAATATTGAAATGAATGAGTTAAAAATATTTATTAACTATTAATTAAATGTTAAGCAAATAGTTGACGAATCAAGCGACAGGAATAATCACGATAATTTCGAATTTAAATACTTTTGTTTTCTTGGCGAATTACTACACTTTAAAACCGTAATACAAACTCCTTAGGAATGTGCACAAAATAATAGTTATCGATTTACCTGCATGCCATAAACACAATAACATAACAATAAGCGAACAAACGCTAAATTCGATAACAAAATAAACACAAACGCATCGGCGCCGACGCAGCTCTCACGCGCCAAACATAAACATAACCTCAATCCACATTAAACCAATAGAAATAACATTACACGCCCATTTACAACCTTTAATTCAACGCAATACAGCTTAAAATTACTCTTCAATATAATTTCGGGCTTTGCAAACCTATTTATGCCAGGTTATAAACAAATTGAGATGAAATCTGAAATTGCGCGCGAAATCTGGATAATTTCCCGCGTCCGTCAACAAACATGGCGGAATGGCGGGTGCCAACCGAAGCAACGTGTCGAAATAACGAAATATAATTTGGCATAGCTCGTTTTGTTACCTCAAAGGCTGTATCAGTTCTCCTCACATCTTCAAACTGTAGTTGCAATTCTAACTTTCGAAATTACTAATTTTCAAATAAAACTAATTATTTACGAGGGGAAAATTTGATTTTTTTACAGCAAAAAATAACACTTAACACTATAGGGTTTGGATATAAATGCAGAGTTTTCCTTCTCTGGGTGCTGATGATCATGCAGCAGCTTTACCTTAGTCGCCTTTTACGACACCTCGGTAAGAGTGAGGGTGGCCTATTCTACTCTGCCGGGGACCACACGGTAAAGTTATTAAGACTATCTACAGGTATTAATAATTGTTTGTGCCTAGTTACAATTTTTCCGTCCCCAATTTGCTATTAATTTTAACGAACCCTTCAGTCAACATTGCGCCATTTTCTTTTCAACTCCCTCCAAAAGTTAATTGCACTAATATTGGATATTTATCTTGATCGATAAGGCAGTTTCGCGTACAAGCAGACACTCAACGTCACCCACTGTTCGGCATAACGCAACTCTTTTATGTTCTGTTATCTTTAGCCCAAAACTTATTAAATGCTTTCAAACCAACAACATATCCGCCATTTTCTTTCCAATTCCCGCCAAAAGTTGACATTTGCCCGAGATAATCAAGATTATCAAAACATGTGGCAGGGCGGCCGGCAGCACGTTCCATTCTTATCTTGATTTGTTAGTCCAACCCCAATCGTTTGTGGAACATTAATTGACCTTTTCAACGTGTCCGCCATTTTCTTTTGATTCCCGCCAAAAGTTGACAGTTGGCATAGATAATCAAGATCAACCTGGGCAGGGCTGGGCGGGGCCGGGCTGCAATTTGCATGAAGTGCACGCGAGCGCTACCGGACCGCACGCGAGTGCACCTGCACTATACACACTGGGGAAAACACGATAAGACTCCTTGTAAATTTTTCTTTGACGATTTTCAGGTACGTATGAGCAGTACGAACGGCATTAGGTTTTTTATGTGTTGTTGGTACTTGCTTTTCGAGGATACAAGACCGTCAACTTTCAGACTTCGAGCTGACACTGACAGAAAGACTCTGTACAAATTTCGGTACGAACTCAAGACCGAATTTGGAACCCAAAGCGTAGCCGTAATTTACTTTAAAGTGCTACACTCTTGCCACCGAGGTAATCAAAGTCATATACAGTGTGTATCGGCAAACATGTACCAATTCTTAAAAAGTTGGTTGTACGACTTTGAAAATACGTCAAAAAGTTTTTCGACTCCCCAATATCCTCCAACCGATTACGGCTACGGCGGCCAATTATCTCAACATCAGCACGTACGCAGGATAGTATATTATAGTGCTCAAGTGTGTGCGCAAACACAAGAGCACTCTACTATTCCCTTACCCTCATATTCCGATGGGACACCAGCGTGACACGACCTGAGAAGGGGTTGGATGCAAGACCAACGGCTCACCGTGCTTTCCGAGGCACGGGAGTACAAGACCGCCAACTTCTAGACTCCGGGCTGACACTAAGAATTTCTTACCGAAAACTTAGGTACAAATTTTTGACCCGACCCGGGGATCGGACCCGGGACCTCTTGTGCACTTTAAAGCGAATCCCCAATACAAAATGAACAAGTCACGTGACTGACTTTGTATGAAAACTATTTTTTTAATGTGAAAGAAGATGTGGCTAAAGGGATGCCAAAGTTTACCAATTCCATCTGTATAAAAAAAAACATACTCTCCTGTATTGTGCACTTCTCCTTCCACTGGGAGTGGGGAGTCGACGTACACCGAGTGACCTTTGCCCCACCAGCAGGTGCCAGCACCACCGATGTCCACAATTAATAGTCCTATTGTTAAAGTACTAGGTTTGATCGGACTCCGGCCTAATGCTAAGAATAAAGATAAGACTTATTTATTGGCGGTTGTGGCGTTGGTCTTTTGTAAGTTATTAATTAGGCGTTTCAACAATTAGTAAGCTTTAATTTATTGTTATGGGCTTCTGTTTGTCCAAAGAGGTTATTATTAATTGTAATTTTCTTCACCGACATGGGCTGATGCGATGGTCTTAAATAAGGGAGAACAGAATACCTATTGCTTCGAAACGACAGCTTTGGACGCAACTGGGACTGAACACTAAGATACTCTAACTATAATATCCTCCAACCGATTACGGCTACGGCGGCCAATCCCAACGATCAGCCACGTATGCAGGATATATTATAGTGTACAAGTGTGTGCGCAAACACAAGTGGCCTTGGGCCGTGGGTACGTGCTTTCCGCGGAACGGGGGTACAAGACCGCCAACTTCCAGACTCCGGGGTGACGACACTAAGAATTTCTTACCGAAAACTTAGGTACAAATTTTTAGGCATGAGCTGGGGTTCGAACCCGGGACCTCTTGCCCAGTTATCGTTTTATAGTATGACCCACTCACCACTACGCCACCGAAGCTTTAACTATGTAAAGATGCTAACTATGTAATTAATGCCAATTTTTATTGGACTTTCTACAACTCCCCAAAAAGCCCTCGACATTACACGAAACACCGAAAAAATTGCGATTTAATCTGCACATGCGACTCCATAACCAAAACGATTCCAACCCGTCATTGCTACTTAAAAATCCCGCTCTCCATTATTACAATTTTACCTTAAGTTATCCCTTGATCTCGAAACAAACGACAAAACTTTAGCCGGGTGACACGACCCCGCATACTTCGAGATAACGCATCTAAGCCTAATCGAAGCCTCGCATCGGGAATACAACCTGCCTTTAATACCCACAAATGCAATCAACATCACGAAATTAAACCTTAAATCTTTACCTTTAAGGTTAGGGTAAGATGTGTAAGTTACTAAAAATGAGTGGTAATATTTTAAACAGTCGACATTCCATAGTGCGACGACTCAATTCGAACGCATTTATCTCATATCATAACTCGGGATTTCTGAGTTTGTTAGTTATAAACCCCAAGTCGGTGCGACTGTATCGAAATGGTAGATATGTGCAGCAATATTATCGATCCATCGGTAACAAAACATTCGGTTTTTTATGTTGGTACATCTCGTTACCATGTCATTGCGTTGCCTTTAAGAATTCCTGTAAGTACTATGAAATTGAAACTGTGTGACTGAAGAAACTGTGGAGCCTGGGTTATTATCTAACTTACTAACTAGGTTGGCGCAGCGACCCATAGCGAGTCTTGGCCTCCGATAATAAGATCCTCCATCACGGTCGGTGTTGCGCTATATCCTGACCGTCATCCACCAAAAGTCTGCGCTAATTTATCGACCTCATCTTTCCAGCGGTATCATGGACGGCTGACTGGCCTTCGCCCATTAGGACGTCCCAAGTACGCTCTCTTTACTGCACGATCTTCTCCCATTCTCTCGAGGTGGCCCAGCCAGCGAAGTCGATGCGCTTAAGTCTCGCCAATGATGTTAGGCTCGCCATCCTGGTTTTCCAGCTCCGTTTTTTGAGCCTCCTCCAAGCACCATCCGGTGTTTGTACATGTCCCAGTATCCTCCTCCAGATCTTAATTCTTTGTGCGGCGGGTTAACACCCCTCCCACGGAAAAGAGAACATCGTTACGAGACCTGGGCTAATAAACTGGGGGTAATTAATCCTGCGACGTTATATCAGCTATTTTATGGGGTTAAAAAGAACCTAATTTTCAATTTTATTTATTAAACTGCTTTGCACTGCCTTCCCCCATTATGAATACGTTATTTCTTTCCTCAAAATCGCTACAAGCGATAAGACCACCTAATTGTATTGTCTGTTGTTGTTGTATCAAACTTGTTTTTTGGTTTTTATGCAATAAAGAATATCTTTCTAGCTAATTATTAATAGGGAATAATTAAAAGGAAAAGCCTCTATTGATTGTATCAAGATTAAGTCAGTTTTTCTCTTAGTTCACAAGGGTACCAACATTGAAAATGTTATAAACCACTGCTTTATAGTACGTTCAGAGAGAATACCCTCTCTAGCTATAACACAGTCTTTTATAGCCAATGACTTGTAAGGTAGGATACAGATAGCAACACGTTAGGTTACTACGTTATTTTATCAATCTTCATCTGAATCAAACTTAATGTCAAACACTATTAAGTTGAGAGCGTAGCTGTCCGTACCTACTTTTAAAAGCTGACACTGCGGTAGAGAATCGGCATGGAGAATGCTTCACCTTAAGGTGACGGGTAGGGCACACTAGCGACGCCAATCGATTTTCATTTTTAGCTCCAACGCGTACGCGAAAAATTGATTCACGCCAAAAGCGGCCACTTTTGGCGTGAATCAATTTTTTGCGTACAAAAACGGACCCAATATTAGTGCTTGGTTATTTAATAAATAGTATAAGTGTTTGCCGAGAGGTTGTAACCCCGAAATTGTTTAAAATAGATCCGGTTTAGTAGCTAAAAATTAAAGGCGTCGCTAGTGTGCCCTACCCGTCACCTTAACTCACATCACATTATCTTCCTTAAAGATACCATCTAAGACTCCTAATTTTTTTGATTGTCTGGAACTAAGCTTTGACCTCTCGTAAAATAATTTAGTGTACTGTTTTTATATATGTTAGGTACTATTACCTACACCTAGTCTTCAAAGAGTCTTCAAAGAAGGGGCCAGCCAAATGACGCCATTTTTCTTAGCCTCCCATCCCCAAAAAGGCAAAGAATGCGTCCAAACAGGAGCATTTCAAAATCATCAAACTTTTTAGGAACCAAAGACTCCAAAATTACCCACGTCCGTCAATTCTGTCCATAGACAAACATTAGTCAACTGTCGCGGCGAGACGTCACGCCATCTATAAAGCTGTCACCGGCGCCTGTCAAATTAAAAATGTCCCGTTGACGGATTGGGACGACTTGTCGATGGTAGTGGTGTGGCCCTAGTTTTTTAGGATTTGTCTTTGGTACATATCTTGTTTGATTTATGATTTTTTACACCCGCCACTGCGCCCGCGGCTACTACACTTTCTTACGTGATCAAGGCCTAAGTCTAAAGTTGTTCAAAATAGAATAGAGAGCATTAGGCCTCGCAGACCATCACCAATGCTAATAGACCAACCAATTTAAGAAACAGGTGGGTGCAGTCGCGTAGCGTGGGTGTAGGCCATCGGGACGGAAGCGTAGATTTTGCCGCAAAGAAATACGTATCAGAATGAGGCTTTTCACGTGTGAAAAATCCGCTAGATGGAGTACTATAGGAGTGAGGTCCATATACAATGTGATTGGTTATTTTTAAAAGTGCTCTGTAAAAATGTCAATTTTACAAACTGAACAATCAATGCGGTTGATGTTGGATTACAATCCAACAGTACGCCATCTAGCGGATTTTTCACACGCGAAAACCCTCATTGAAATAGCTCGAAGTACTTACATACTTTCATAAAAATGAAATTAATTCTTTATCAATAAATATATAACCTAAAACTCAGATGGCAAATGGTGATCTTTTATATCTTGTCTCACTTATGGAGTCGAAGCGTAGACCCTTCGGAAAGGCGCTATAAACAGACTAAATGCTTTCAATCTGTGGTTGTATAAACGCATGTTTAAAATATCATGGAGGGCAGAGTTACCAATGAAGAAGTTGTAAAAAGAATGAATAAAAAACAAGAACTAATACTAAAACCTAAAAAAAAGCTAAACTGTATATTATGGTCACATGTATTGAGATAATTAATAATATTGAAAACTCTATTGGCAAAGGGAGGCAACGTTAGAAGGATGACTTGAAAGGAATGGACCGGAGTAAGAGACGCTGCTCTGCTAAAAGGCAGACCGTGGGAGAGCTACGCTTCGGTATGAATGGGCTAGCTCAACCACCACCGCCTCACAGAAAACCGGCGTGAAACAGTTGTGCTGTGTTTCGCTGCGTGAGTGAGAGTACCGGAGGCCCAATCCGGGGGAAAGGGGAGTTTAAAAGTTGGCAGCGCAGTTGGCAGTTGGCAGTGTCTATGTGTGGCGGCAATCGCTTACCATGATTCGTCTGCTCGTATGCCACCTATCACATAAAAAAAACAGATCACATAATAAAAAGGAATATCTCAAGGTCGCCGACATCCGATGAGGATATGGCCATAGAAGAAGAACTTAAAAAGTGTTGCCTCTACTACGTCAATGAACTTCGATATCAACTCCGCTAGAGCAGACCTTCTGTCTATTTATTGAATGACGCAGAAAAAATGCCGGAAAAAACGCACTCTATTATACAGGAACAACACTATTCTACCTGTCAATATTTAGGTAATGTGACTTTTAGAAAGTTGGTAAAAATGATCACAGCAAAAAATTTGGTCGCGCTACCATATTAAAACCGGCCAAGTTTAGTCGGACTCACTCAATGAGGGTTCTGAATACCAACTTGTAGTTAATGGACCGGACCATCATGAAATAAACCTATTATGAATGAATGAATGAATGATTGATAACTTTATTTGGCACAATACAAAACAAGGAAACTGAATTAGAAACATAACCTAGACATAAATCATAAACGAAAAGTAGGACACCATTATCCCTGTATGCGTCAAACAGGCGGCCGCTCAGCAATAGTCGGTGCTGATCCAAGAGACCAACCCCGACGCTGGTATTCAGCGACTACCATAACATTATTGCGCATCTGTTCCATATCTATGCAACAGTCGCATGCATAAAATTGAGATTGAGATAGCAAAAAAGAAATAAATAATTGAACAGATGCGCTATATGGGGGCAGGCAGATTATACAAAACCCAAACAAAACCATACAAAAATAAGTGTAAATTATAAAAAAAAAGAGAAGAAAGAAAGACCCATCAACATTAATAAACTTAAACTACAGACCGACCAAGATCAGAAGGCACGTCAGTGACATTGACATTGACAGCGGGGTGTTGTAAAACGTCTTTTATATCCGCAAATATTATGTCAAAAATTTATTTGAAAATTTAAAAAGCCCCCGACAAAAACAATTAGGTTATTCGTCATTTTCTGACGGCGGCCATCTTGGATTTGAAATTTGTCACAGCAAATATATTCTGCTACTCAAGCCCTTTTATATGATGCCCATATTGTGGGAGTTGTGTTAAAACATACAATCCATATATTTGTGACGGCGGCCATCTTGGATCGATTTTTATCCAATTTTATATTTTTTTGTTTGAAAGGGCTAAGAACACCCTTATTCATCTTTAAAAAAAAATAAAAAAAATCTAAATCGGTTCATTCATTCATTTGTTCGGGAGCTACGATTCCATAGACAGACACACAGACACATACGGACACGTCTAACTTATAACACCCCGTCGTTTTTGCGTCAGGGGTCAAAAACAGCATTAGTTCCGAGTTCCGACTTTTGCCACGTGCCAAATACCTATTACGAAATTAACTACAAATAATAATAATAAGCTCGTATTTTTTTTTCGATGTTTAAATGACAGGACTTATGTGAGAGGTAGACATACTTCACTAATCCCAGATAACCTGGGAACAGGGCAGGAGTACCAATGATGATGATCTTTTTTTAAGTTTTATTACTCTTGGCTCAGCAGACTAATACAGCATTTGATATTCATTTCAGCTTTATACATAGGGTCTTATTCATAAATATTAGTTGAACTTTTGTTAACTGAAACTGTGTTATAATGCAGTTTTCATTCTTTTTACGAAAATTTTGAATATTTTTCCTCACGATGTTTTTCACGCCGAGCTAAATGTGCGTACATAGATTTAAAAAATCCAGAAATACACACTCGGATTCAGATTGGAATCCGAGTGTGTATCTCTGGATTTTTCACCCCCGTATGGAAAGCGCGTTCTGAACCAATGAGCTACGATCGATTTATTCGACTACGGAACCTTGATTCCCACATAAACCCTGGGACAGCACTGTTACCTGTCTATCGTCAGGTGACGTGATTGTGATTAACTGTCCGCCGGTGACGCGATGTCAAAACCCAGTAATAGAGTTGGTGATTTGTTCTAAATATCGTTGGTAATTAATCGACGTCCGAGTGGAGGCGATAGGCCTGGGGATAGAGTGCGAGGATCTTACAATACCCTGATAATTATTTTGTATACTACGTCAGTGGAAAACAAGGCCTTGTTTGGGTCTGACCTGATGGTAAGCGATTATCGCAGCCTTTGGACGACGGCCACTCCGGAGGACCTGCTACGCGTTTCCGACCCCTTAAAAACCTTAACCTAAACACTCCTTTTTGAAAATCCTTCGCTTTTTAATGTGGCTCTTCTTTTGTAGTGATGCGCATAGACTTCATGGCTGACATTCTAGTTATATGGTGATGCGCTAGACAGAAACTCTGGCGCAAAAACTTTAAGTGGCATATTTCCTTATCAATTTCAAAGAAAAAAATAAAAATCTCTATAAAAACAATGCCACGCGCAGGAAATAAAAAGAATATGATAAACCACAAGCCGCTTTATTTCCACTACGTGATTATCACTCCACAAAAACCCTCACGAATGCTTCTTAGTTCCAGATCATATGTTCGAAGATCTATAAATCAACTCGCTTCTCTATGCCTCGTTATTTAATTGTCTAAACTAGCATTTCATCTTCCACGCTTGTAAAGCAACGAGACTACTCGCTTGCAACATAGCAATTAATACGGGTTTACTTCGTATTTTAATAGTGGTATTAAGCAACTTTTGTAACTTTTTCTGGCAAAAAAGTGTGCGTACGTGAAGCTACAGTTTGAAGCGATTAATACGGACAATTAAAACTGATGGGGAAAGTTGTATGCCATTTAAGTAATTTTACTGATATTATTCGATATATTCAATTTATCAATTGCCTGATTTTCCTTGCTTCATACCTACATAACAATGGAATGCGAATAATAAACATACATTTTCCTTTTTTATCAAATTGGCATACCCCTGAGTAAAAAATAGCTCATTTAAAATCAAGATCAAGATAATGTTACTCCAATGGAATAGAGGACGTGCAGTAACTCTAGTTATTGTGCCCAGGCACCATTTTGTATAAACCCAAGGTCAAAATTATTTCACTACGTTCAAATTGATGGCACCAATTGACACCACCATATCAATGTGCAAGTTCCCCCTCGCCAACACCGCGCCAAGATGCGCAAAGGGTTTACTTCAGACGCCCGTATCCGCCCAAAAGGCCGTATAGAGAGTGCACTTGTGTCTGCGCACACGCCACACGCTTGTGCACTACCTACAGATTGTCCTGCGTCGATGGCTGATTGTTGTGATTGGCAAAGCCGAATTATCGGTCAGGATATTGTTATTATAAATCAGTCCCCTGTCTCCTAGGCTACTCTGCCGTACATCGTTTATCACGTTGATAAGTCGCGGCTAAAAAATCGCACAAATAAACCTGGGCAGACAACAATGGCGGCATTTGAATTGAATCCTCGCAACGTATTTCAAACGTCCGCGTCCCGAGGAAATGTTTGCATCCGAACCTCTTAATTTAAATGCTGAGGTTTGCTTAATGAGATGCTGTGTTGTTGGCTTGGTGTAGGTCACTTTGCGGGTATTTGTACCTACCTAACTAATCAGAGCACTGATTTTGAGCTTTTAGAGCCACCAGGATACCAGCGCTGCTACGGCACTGCAGGTAATGCCGTAGCAGCAAATGCTTTTTTGTTGACGAGGTGGAAATGCCGCCTGACCGATCCTGCAATGGGCAGACGTCGGCGCCGCCTTATGCACACCCGTCCGCTGGGAGACGGACGGGTAGTGTGGAGCTCTTCTCAGTGTTGGGCCTCTGCTAATCAGAGACCGTCCAGAGGCTTACCCACTAAAACCGCCCCGACTTTTCCCGGCTTATCCAGGCTCTGGAGCAGGACACGGGTTCAACGGACGAACCCTGGCACCGCGTCCTGCCCCACGGATTAGCGAGGATCGCCAGTACGGCCTCTTCCACAGCTCCGAGGTTTAAAACCTCCAGGGCCACTCAAATGGGCCACCACAAAATCTCCCGAAGAGCGCATATTGCGACGCAGATTGCGACGCGGATTACGACGCGGATTGCGACGCGGGCGCTTCCAGAAGGTGACCCGTAGGACTCCCTTGCAGACCCATACCCTGCTGGCTGCATTGCAGGGAGAGTAAGGAGAACCCACAGGCTTCCAAATAAAGCCCCGAATCCCGTCCGCACGAGCAGCTCCGTGGGATGCAGAGCCAGCTGGCGGCCGGGGAAAGCGGGGGTTACCGGTCGTTGCCGCATCCTACTGGCTGTGGGACAAAGCACGGACCAGCACAGGGGGGTCCCCAACACGCAGGTGGGGGCAGCGCTCGCCCGTGATGGAGGCGCACCTCAGTGGGCGGGAGGTGCGACGTTAAAGCGTCTCACATGGGCACCGCAATAGCGAGACATATGAGTAGACAAGCCTAAAGGCTTTCCTACCCATGTGCTGGTGTGGACCGCTAAGTGAGACTGGACATGCACTCCCAGGCCGGCGCTACAAGGGGAGCTAGTGGGGCGGCTAGCACGGGCGGCCCGTCCCGGATCCCGGATGGGCATTCATCCGCCTAGCCTCAGCCAGAAGCACCGAGACCCGGTATCATTTGTTCGACAGGAGCTAGGGGACATCAGTAACACCTGGGTCATCCTCTGACCTCATTGTGAACCACGAGCAACACCCACATCTAACTCTGGTCGTCCAGCCTTCAGAGAGACAAGGTTTTGCCCTGTAGCGAGGGTCCTCTCTCACGCTAGGGCCGGTCCTCCGGCTGTGCATCCCAATTAATCCCAATGCTTCGGCCGTCGGGTAGAAATCCACCGCAGTGAGATTACTACCCGCCGTTGCCCGGGGAAAACCGTGCCCCACGGTAACCGTTTCTGCCTGAAACCACCCGCAGCTGGAATCAGAGCAGAACTGATTACCAGCTGGGCCGCTCGAGGAGGTCGATGCACCTGAATCCCCTGAGGTCGGGACCTGATTGCCCACACATAATCACACCATCTCTTCCTGTATCACCTCTCCTCTTTGTATCTGTGTCGTGTTATGCCTACTGTATTTATTTTTTCTATGTTGTGATGGTCAATAAACGTATTTTCTTACTTTCTTTCTTTTATATCGAAACTACAGATCACCTGTGATAAGCAAATTGCTACCGCCCATGGAAACTAAAGCACCAATGGAGTCACAAGTACACTGCCAACCTTTAATCTCCTCCTCAATGTCACTTCTCTTCAAATGGGGCATAAACTAAGGCGACTCGAGTTCTGGCAGTTACTTCCTCATGTTAAGCCATTTGTTTGCATTTTGTCGGAAACCTCCCCGCAGATTGACCGTCTCTCGAAGGTTATCTTACTGGTGGGAGGTGGGTTCCTACCTAAAGACAAAAGAGTGTCAAGAAGTCATTTAGAATAAGAATAAGAATAAAATAATGTATTCAGCGCCAAACATACACAAAAAAATTAAAATATAACGAAATGGACATTAGAATAGCACTGAAATGGGCTCCACTCAGCATGTGTCAGTGTCTAAAGGACACCCCGACGCTGGTCTTCCGTAGAGTCCAAGGAACTAAGGGACGTCACTGTGCGTGCTGACGTCATAAAGTACATAAGTACCTACATTTAACCTTATTTAAATTAATTAAGACTAGACACAATCCAGACTATCATTACCTTACCCTATGGTTACTACTAAAGAAACAGCAATACTACTTGTAGGGCTGCAGCCTTAACTGATTACTCCGAATGTAACATAAAACATTGCACTCATACATATAAAACACAACATAAAATAAAAAATAATAACAATAAATACACAGCTTAACTATTTATAGTAATTTCTGGACAGATAAAAGATGTGACTTAAATTTGATTTTAAAAATATTAATAGTAGAAGTATTTCTTATGGGAGGAGGTATATTTAGAAACTGTTGACATTTGTAGGTATCATTTCTTTTTCTAATACCTACCTATTAGAAAATGAAGATATACAGATTTATGCCAGGAGCCCAAATTTTGTGCTCGTAACATTTATTATCATACGACATATAAGTATCACTAAAACGTAGTTTTTTTTTGTACGGATTTCATGTCACATCCGCCATGTTTTCAAAATATCACGAGCACGAGAATTTTGCTCCTGGTCACTGACTAACGATATTATAGAATCAGCTCCTTCATATTTTGCCTCAACTCATCGGTGTATCTCTTTAACATCCGTAATTAATTTAAGCTCACTAATTTCGCAAGCCACAATCGCGTGCGCAGTTGGTAGGTACTTCTGTGCAATCGAAACCGCTAAAAAGTACACAAACTTTCTTCAACAATGAACCCTGCCGCTTTAGAATAAGGGTCATGTTTTGGGCTTTGCTTTGTTGGCGGTAGTCGTGCATTATTTACATTGGCATGGTCCTGCGCGTGCGACTCACCTGCGGGTTTGTCCGCCATTACTCTTATTAATTACCTACTCAGTTAATGCAGGTTTCAGCAACTAAGTCTTAAAGGTTGTGCCAAGTATTGTTACAGTACTATATCTACTGTCCTCGACGACCTCGATGGCGTATTGTGCCCAGGCACTGAAGGTCGTGGATTCGGTTCCCCATCGTTACAATTTTGGAAACGAAATTTTCTAAGCTAAATTGGATTTGAGTAACTATTATGCGTTCACTCAGCATAATGTCGTGTCGTCTACTGACGCCGCGACGCTGGTCTTCTGTGAACACCTCGAGAGACCACTGCGATGCGCACGAGAAACACTGTATTATGCACAACCACTCATAATATAATTTTTTTTTTAGATAAGCAGTCAAACGACCAAGCGGGTTACCTGATGGTGAGTTATCACCTCCCTCCATATACTTCAGCCACGCCAGAAGAAGTGAACTTGTGTTGTGGGCCTTCAATATCCCTAGTTTTTTTAAGGGTCATTTTGGCCAAAAATATTTATTACTATTGTGATACTATGCTACTGACAGTAGTAGTAGTAGCATAGCAAATGCCCTGTTGGTCTAGTGGTTTAATTACCGGTCCGTGATCTCAGGGTCCTGGGTTTGATTCCCGGGTCGAGCGAAAAGTACCTATGTTTCGAATTTTTCGAACATAGCTTGGGTTTGTGATCACCTATCCGCGTTTGGAAAGCATGGTGATTAAGCCTAATCCCATCATAGTAGCGATGACTTGATTTCTATGATGGAGGCCTTTGCCCTGCAATGGGACAGTTTATAGGCTGATACTTTACTATGCTACTGAACTTCAACCCCCTTATTACTAGGATAGTCCCGGAACAAAACTCTTGCCAGCCCCTTTTAACATTGCATGTTCAAACGGGATAACATAAGCTTTAGGCTTAGAACGCACTAGCGGGTGGCCACGATACGGCGTGCCTTTGCGGCAGGCCGCACATCAATGTTTACATGAAACCGCTTGATAACAACGCACTCATTTGCGGCCAGCCGTCAATCGCTCCGATTGTTCTGGAGTTGATGTGCGGCACGCCACCGCATCGCGGCCTACCGTTAGTGCGTTCTAGGCCTTAGTGCGATAATAAATTTAGATTGCGGTTTATAATAAGGTGGTACAACATTTTTTTTGAATTTGCATATCTGTACTATGACACTCCAAAAATTATGTCCACATAAAAGCTCAAACCGCCCCTACCGTGCGATTTGTCAAAAGGGGCGGTCGCGTCCGCAATTGGTGGGCCAAGCCACAAAAACAGCTTTGTTTACAACCAGCTCCCGCCCACGGCCATTACTCAGCTACTCAAATTATACCGTAATTTATCTGTTTCCAGTAATGATGCCTCTACATGCCGGAGCGAAGGTCTTTTTAGTTTTTATCTCTCACTCCCGCGAAACTTGGTTTACTCTTCACACTGTTTTTTTTCATGGTAACCTTACTTATCGTGTGGCAGACGTCAACCGGAGAGCTACGCTGCGGCATGAATAAGTCGCCTCGACTGGAGTGATACCACGGTCTCACAGAAAACCGAGTTATGCAGCGTTTACACTGGGGGAAAAGGGATTTAAATTTGGCAGGCACTTACTTTTGCACTGGTGTTACGGATCTTAATGGACAGCGGCAACAAGAAGGTATCTTTGACCGGAAATTATGTAGTTTTCCATTCAAAACTTTAAAAGTAGCTCACGTATCTGTTTCATCAATAATCCATGATACCGAATTCAGTGCTAAGGTTGCGAAGGCCAGACGGCAGTCGCTTCATTGTAATTACCAGACTCTCGAAACCCTGAATCATGGTCCAAACGTACCCTGGGCTTCAGAGTGACAGTTAATCGCTTGTCATCAGGCGATCCGTTTGCTCGTCTGCCACCTATTACATTTAAAAAAAGCTTGGGCGGCAACCGGCAATTACACGCTAAGATTCGGGGACTAAATTAGTGCTGACTGCTATGGGTGCTAGAGTTGCTAAATTGCGTTACACTTATAATAATAGTGTCAAATCTAGTACGATGCTAGCACCATCGCAACACTGGCCCTCAGAGAATCGAAGCTCTGAGCTTCTAGGTTCATTCATTTGCTTGCTCGCCTTCATTCGCCGATCGTGTAGTGCAACCGTCACATGATCTTGCGCAGGTTTGTAATTAAGTCGTTTGAATGTCCCTGGTCATCTGTTGCTGGCAGAAAAATTGCTGAAAACCACAACCTGGCGTCTTGATGACGTGTTAATTTTTCAGGTGTTGGCTGTAATTAATTCCATATCATTAGCCAACGCAGATGTTCGGGTCCTATTAATGTTAGTCCAGTATAATACTTAGATCCTATCAACTAAATAAGCAGCTACACCATATCTGCATATCTGCCCATTCGTTTTCATTCCTTATAAGGTTTGAATATTTTATGCCAGCGTTTGTATTACAGGTTTTTTGTAACTGCATATTTACAAGGATCAACTTCGTCTCCACTTTTTGCTCGGCTAAAGACTTAATAATAGATAGGTACAACGATTGTAGTAACTGGCGTAGTTGAAACGTTTATCTTATGTACTTTATAAAGAAAGATGAGTTTGGTCAAGAGGGAGGCCGTGATGAAAGTTATTATTGCCCCAGATGTAACTTCATCGCACCTTAGCACACATAAGGACATTAATTTTAAAGAGCAACCAACAATTTAGGTTTAAAGATTCTTTATTTCTCAATAAAAACATAATTGTCGCACCGATTAATTTTATAATAAGCATCAGCTCAAAAATGTTGTCCGATTGACAAAGATAAGTACCTACCTATGTAATTACGAGTTCATTGAAATAGAACACATAATAGTCTTAAGTTTACGTGAATTGCGGTTAATTCGATGACTTCCACAATATATGTGCGCACAACCGGCGCGCCGCACCCGCCATACGAAATTGTTTGCTGTTCCCTCACCTCGAACTAACTTTGGCCAAAATTCGGTGATGTCAAGACTCGCCGATTGCTATAACGTTGAGTTCATTGAAATAGATCCCTTCAATAACAAAAAAATATCATTTTTAATAAAATTAAAACGGGCTACACACGGACCGATAACAGTGGCGAGCGACGTCGGGAGCGCGTTCTTATACAAAAATCATCCGGATTTCGCAACACACGCGCCAATATCGCTCCCTAGACGATATTGGCCCTAAATCGTGACCTCTCGCCCAAGCCAATTTTAGAGTTAGGGCCGATTTCAATTTTCAGGTCCGATTTGCCTACACACGAGCCGATTTAGGGAACGATTTAGGGTCAACCCCACCACTTGCCCCGATATCGCCACTGATATCGGTCCGTGTGTAGCCCGTTTAAAGAATACCGCTTTTCTTGTAATAAATAAAGCTGAATATTTAGTTAATGAGTGTTTTGAATGCTTTTATTATTCACTTATTTTAATTTATTTATACAATATGTACATACAGGTTAATTTTAAAAGTATATATGAATAGGGAGCGTGCACTTAACATATACATTATACATAGGTAGGTACTGCTAGTTAATTTGCATTGCATAATATGTTTACGTACCTATAGGTAATATTGTATTTGGTGTGACCTGGACCATTTTGCGTTTGCGACTGTGATTTTGTTGTACCACAGTTGGAAACTTTTTTTTTATTACCTGTTTCTGGACTGTAGTTCGTAGGCATACCAAATTTGTATTGCATGTACTTTGTCAAGACTAGTTTTAATTATTTTACTAAGAAATATTTATCGTTTGTGAATAACTATTTTGGCCTAATTCGTTATAAACTCTGTATTTAGACTAAGAACTTTTTTAAAAATGGTTGTTGTTATTCCATAATAATAAAATTATTTTTTTAATTTGTGCAAGTTTTGCAATTGTGCAAATTTTCTTTTTAAAAACGCTCCGTAAGCCCAAATAATATCTCTAAACAGCTGAGTAAATTATGTATAAAGATGTTAGTTGTGTCGGTAATTGTGTAAAAGAAAAGAAAATAGCTTATTCCTCCCTTAAGAGCCGGCAACGCATCTGTGATGTCCCGTGTGTCACAGATGTCTATGGGCGGTGGTAATTCACTTACTATCAGGTGAGCCGTCTGCTCGTTTGTCTGCCATAATATAAAAAAAAGCGTTTGACAACACCTTTTGGCTCTATTAATAGAGCCGCTATTCTTTTCCATGTTCTATTAATAGAACTACTAAACCGGAACTATTTTAAACAATTTCGGGGTTTCAACCTCTCGTTAAACACTTACACTATTTATTAAATAACCATGCACAAATGTTGGGTCCATTTTTGTACGCGAAAAATTTATTCACGCTAAAAGTGGCCGCTTTTGGCGGTAATCAATTTTTGCGTACATTTGTGCATGGTTATTTAATAAATAGTAAAAGTGTTTGCCGAAAGGTTGTAACCCCGAATTTTTTTAAAAGAGATCGAGATTTTAAAAGAGATTGGCGTCGCTAGTGTGCCCTAAGCTACCCGTCACATTAATACCCTCAAAATATTTATTAATCTACGTATGAAAATATGATTGTGACAGATCTAAGGCACTTGCTTTGAAAGAAATAAACGTATTTTATTTAATTCTTATAATGTTTGCCACCACATCAACATCAGCATAGAACACACGTGTCGTAGCTATAATTAGGTTCGGGTTATTTGCAAATTTCCTACCGAAACTCGATGCAAATGGCGAGATGCGCTTCTACATCTGCATACAATGACCCGCTCCAGATCGGCGTAATATACTGCGCGCGGTCAGATGGCCTGATACCGGCCTAATTTAAAAACAGACTATAATATTAAACTAAGTTTAATACAAGGCTCAAATGTGTGGTTGGGAGCTGTGATCGCTCCTTTCGTGGGGGGTAATGCCATTTTTATTGAGTCTTTGTCCACCTTATTACAAATTGAGATCTAAAGTTATTACCGTACTAAAGCTCATGTCATCCCGTTCCAACACGCGAGGTTAAAAGGGGCTCGTAACTCTCGTACCACCTTATTACAAATCACAATCTAAAGTTAATACCGTACTAAAGCTCATGTCATCCCATTCCAACACGCAATGTTAAAAAGGGCAGGCACTAGATCTGTTCCGGGACTATCCTTAGTTCACGATTTGTAATAAGAGGGGTATAGTTTTGTTCCGGGACTATTCTCAATTTCATTTGTTAAATTACTTTGCACTGCCTTCCCTTATTACGAATACGATATTTCTTTCCTCTACCCAAAGGTTGTCTGGAAGAAAACGCTACAAGCGATAAGACCGCCTTATTGTATCATGCTTGTATTTTATTTTTGTGCAATAAAGAATATCTATCTATCTATCTATCTATCTTAGTTCGGGATTTGTAATAACGTGTGTGTTTTAGATAAATCAGCGATCAGGTAAATTATGTCCATCGTGGTTAATAAAATTCTTAAATCATCTTGATTCCGTACTTGTTACGGATGTCAGACAATAGAGGAATTACAAATATATACCTTACATAGAATACACCTTGACACTGAACTGAACTAACACAAGTATTCATCGCACTAATGTTTGTCCAGGGTGTGGATCGAATCTACGACCTTTGCGGTATGAGGCAGGGAACAAATGGAATCATGGTTTGATATTGTATTATCTTATCCCACAGAAGGTTAAGCAGGTAAGACGGTATTTTCCCTTTATGCAGGCAGGCCAGACCACTTAAACAACATTCCACAGTTTTGATGAAAGAAAAAATCCTCAAGTGAAAATCCAGCTCCTAGTTCCGAGAAATCCGCGATATTACGCCACTTATCTCCTATCATTTTCAATAATAGAAACAATAGCCCTCGAAGCCATTGTTCATGCCACAATAGCGCGCCTCATTACTCAGGCTCTCGTTAACGGACACGAACTTTATCAGCCCGTCAAACATCTCCCATCGGAACAATCGTACAAAACCGCCGCCATCATGGACTGGCCAGATGCGTATCGGCGCGCCAAAAAGTTAAACCCAATGATATGACGTTTCCCGCGTTCCTTTTTCGAAATGCCCGCGAATTGTCAACCATAGACACCGAACCCATTTGAATACGACCGATTTGAATATAAAGGTCGGAACCGTCTCGCCATACATCAACCGGGAAGCTTTAAGTCTCCCGAACGCTTTTTGGACACAAATAAGCGTCTGCGCCCCTGATGCTGACAGCAGCGCATAATGCGCGATGCGCCGATAGCCGCGCTTTACGAGATGACGAGCCGCGGGTGCGAAACTTTCAACGCCTATGTAAATGACGACTTTAAGTGCCGCATTAAGATAATCATTTAAAATATTTATAGCGTGTAAAGGCCGATAGTACGGCGGTAGACACCCACGACAGAGGAGTAGTATCGCCCGCCGCCATATTTCATTTGGCCACAATTACAACCATTAAACTGGGCGCAACTCTTTGATATTCCCTTTTTATTTATTGTAGCAAACTTATTAGGATACTGTGGCATTAATGATGACAGATGAGGCCGGGTATCTCGCTTAATACGTTTTGTGTCGGCCGCTGATCAGTGTAGTTCGAAAAAAATGAATTACGTAAATTATTTAGTATCGGAACATAATCAGGTAATATCGTTGTCGATTACCGACAGCCGAAAAATAAAAATAGTTTATGTTATGTGACTATTTATGGTGTGAAGTGGTAGATAAACATTGTAACTTCGAACGTAACGGCCGATAGAGTGACCTTACGATATGGCTGCCCTTAACACGGGATTGGTTGAAAATTTTGACAGGTCGTTAGTTACCTGTTATTAAAAATTATTGGATATACATTTTTGTTGCTCTTTATTAAGATTAGATCTTTTACAGCTAACTGACGATGAAATGAACATCAACAAACCCATTGATGGACATAAAAAACAATATTAATGCATATTTAAATTAAAAGCTTTTGTAAGAGAGATAAACAAGAAACAAGATAGACAAAATATGTTCACAATTTCGTTTCGGTAGAATAAAAGGTCCATGTGTAAGCTATAATTGTTATAGTTACTGATTTTTTATTGTGTAAATGAAGTATTCTGTTAAAATCCATGTAATTCTAATTTGATATTATTAAATAATTGTATCTTATTCATAAAATATTGTGATAACTTTTTTGAAAAGTCATAATATAATTAAAGTATTTTAATTTATATCCTTGTGATTTTTAATTAAATAATGGTCTAAATATTGTATTGAGGTTCCGTTAAGCCACTTAAAAACAGAAGTAGCATTCTTCGCTTCTTTAAAATTATAAAAAAAATAGTATATTAGAAATGCATAAATTTAATAAAAGTTTATACTTTTGTTAAATTTATATTTTAGGAATTTAAAAACAAACAATCTACATTTTTCCGTTAACATCCTGTTTGTAAGTGGCTAAAATCGAAACGGAAGTGGCGTTGCGGAAGTAACAAATTTTAATTATGAATTAATTTTAAAACTGTTAAATTAAATTGATAAATTTATAAATTAATTACAGAATTTTGGTTTTCTAATTTTTGGTGCAATTTTAAGACTGTTCGCTAATTTTTATATAATTTTTGTCATCGGATACGGAAGCAGTATTTTTTGCTTAATTGTGATTGGTTGTAGATTTGCAAACGTTCCCCTACTAAATTTTCGTCAATGTTATAAAAGCACACACTCGTAGTAGGAGGCTCATTCTGTTTCGAGAAGTGAACAAGGAATTAACTCTTCTAAAAACTATTTGGCTGTTTGAATTTATCTTATACATGGGCGTCAGCAATCGCTTAACATCAGGTATTCGGTCCGCCTTATTGCAAAATAGGGACCTTCTGACTATAACTAAAAAACAGTAGGTAGGAAACAAATAGGTAGGTACTTAAGCATTTGGAAAATGTAGCTAGTCTATTGTACTATTTACCTTGTTTTCGAGATTTGAACTTGTAGCCAGTGTTGCCAACTGCTTGTATCAAGGATTTTATCTAGGAGATTGACAGAAAGTAGCTAGATTGAGTTTTTTCCCTAAAAAGTACTAGAAGAAGTAGCTGAATATTATCCGTTGAATATAAAAGTGAAAATACATAATTAAAACGCGACGCGACGCTACATACCTATTCATATTCATATTCTTTATTGCTCTCCATAATATTACAAAAGGTGGTAATAAACATAGTACAGATTACTCTTAGTACTCTTATATTAAATAGATTTAATCTAGGAAGATTAAATCAATTTAATCTAAGAGTAGTAGGTACAGCACAATTATGGACCCTGTCGGGCACGGCATAGATAGAAGAGAGGAGGAGTCTGTCATCTGTCAAATAATAGTTGATATTTTTATAGCAATCTTTTGCAATTTATTCTTAAGTAAATAACACTTAAAATTCACACTTAATAATCTGTCAAATTAGTCGTGAAACTTATTCTTGAGGAAACTAATATGGAGTTCCATAGTTTTATAAGCAATGGGGCTACCAACAAAATAGACAGAATACAGTACCAACATTCAATTCTCTATAAAAGTAAAGTTTTACCTATTTTGTTAGTCGGGGATTCTTTGGGCTATTTTTGATGCTGTACTTACCAAGAGTAGCTAGATCTAGCTACAAAGTAGCTATGTTGGCAACACTGCTTGTAGCACCACGTCGTACTAGCTCGCCATTCAACCAAGCTAGTACGCGGTACTATTATACAAGTTCTAATCTCTTCGAACGAGGTAACTCGTAGATATAATTATGATTGAACTTCACTTTAGGTAAGTTCATTTAACCGGAAACTACCTATTATGGACACCTAATTACTTGGACATGAATCAAAACTGAGACGTCACTATTCGGAGTATTATTACCTTACTCTATGGACATGACAAACTTTATGTAGATGAGCCTTAAGGTGACGGGTAGGGCACGCTAGCGACGCCAATCGATTTTAATTTTTAGCTACTAAGCCGGATCTATTTTAAACATATTCGGGGTTACAACCTCTCGGCAAACACTCATACTATTTATTAAATAACCATGCACAAATGTTGGATCCGTTTTTGTACGCGAAAAATTGATTCACGCCAAAAGTGGCCGCTTTTGGCGTGAACCAATTTTTCCCGTACGCATTGAACCCAACTTTTTGCATGGTTAATTAATAAATAGTATAAAGTTTGCCGAGAGGTTGTAACCCTGAATTTTTTTTAAAATAGATCCGGTTTAGTAGCTATAGATTAAAATCGAGTGGCGTCGCTAGTGTGCCCTACCCGTCACCTTAAAAAAAACGAATAACATCCAAAAGTAGGTATAAGTAGCGTTGTTTTTTAAAGGCAGGGCTACCTAAAAAGAAGCATTTTCGTTTCTGATACAAGCAGTGCAGCGGACGATTTAAAAATAGTCAAAGATAACGCTATCAACCGCTAATTGGATAAAAAGCAATTTATTGCGCTCCTCCCAAACATAATGCTATCTTAATGCTCATTGACGACATGCAACTATTCTTTTTGTTAACGCCAGAGCCAGACAAATGTCTCGCATTAGACGTCCGAATTTAATTATCAACGCATTATTCACCAGCCGGTAGGTGACCCCTTCGGTTCCGAGAATCCTAAAACCGAGAGACAATTAATTTTCCTTTTTTTCTCAATTCTTAACGAAAGATAAAGACAAAAGACTCCGCTTTCGGTTCGGGTTCAAGTCATAGACAAATTAGCACAGATCGAATCTATTTCGAATTTGAATAGCGAACGCGGGGAACGGAAACACGTTGTTTTTACCGCGTTTTAATTTAATTTGAATTTGGAATGTCGTCCGGCGCGCGCCCCCCGCCGCGGTTACAAATGGCGTCGATGCATCAACCCGATGATATCTCTTTCAATTTTGAAGGCGAGCCCGGCTGGCCAGCGAATTAATAAATGGTGGACGGAGAATAAAATTAACCCCACAAGGTGAAATATTCGAATAAGAAAGAGTTAAATTACTCAAATGCCTACTTTAGGGAATGTCCGTATCTTGTTTTCAATTCAATCTTGTCAATTTTATATGAATTAGAAAATTTTGGGGCTTTTGTTTATTGAGATTTGTGGTCATTACTTCATTTTGTCACAAGTAAGTCTATCTACTCCTACCTCCTCATCTTACACCGGTTGCTTCCAAAGCTCTCTCTCTGGATACCGGGGTACGCTTGGACCATGATTCAGGATTTGGTAACTCTGGTAATTACAATAAAGCGACTACCGTCAGACCTTCCCAACAACTGAATCATGGTTACACGTTTTCGAAACTATCCGAAACGTGCAAGTTTCCTCGCGATGTTTTCCCTCACCGCCGAGCTAATGGTAGAAAAACGCACATCATTTAAAAATCCAGAGATGCATGCTAGGATTCGAAACACGACTCCCTGTATGGAAGGCGCGTTCTGAACCACTGAGCTACCATCGCTAAATCTACCTATCTAACAAGTTATCATATATTGGGAATTAATTTTTAAATATTTTCAGGACACTCACCAACCCTTGAACCCTCAAGAATACGATAGCCATATATTTTTTTTATCTGAATCACTGAATATCTTCAATTTACAAAAGTAATAGGTATAAAACGCGGGACATATCTCAGGTAGTCGCCCTAAACATGGAATTTTCCTGCATTTTTAAACAAATCATATCAAAGATAAGCTAATAGGCTTTTAATGAATATCGATCTAATTCCACTATTTAAAGCAAGGACGACGCGCGCGCGCCTACTGTCCAAGATGACAAACAAAATAATTAATTGTGTGCTGGTGGCACTCGCCTTGGCGTCTTTAGTTTATGGTAAGTTTTTTTTACTACATAGCTCGGTGGCTCGGTAGCTCATCATCCCGGAAGTATCTACCTCCTCACTGAGAAATAGGTATAATAGATCACCGAAAGAAGAAAGGCCAAACATGGTTTTTTAACGCTCGACCTGTAGATTTTTTTTTCCCATCAACAATATTAGTCCATCCAATAAAAAAGAAGACAGTTTCTCCATCCCTGGCCATAAGACGCTTGTTTAGGGTTATTCCACAAATCCCCATTGACAATCCCCATCAATGGGGATTTGTCTAGCTCATAGAGTAAGATAATAATAATCCGGTCTAGCCTGAAAATATTACCTAAATACATAACTATATTTCACCAAACAACAACATGTAACCAAAAAAGTGATTAGTTTAAATGTAAGTGGGTGGAGGAACAGAGGACGGCCGAAAAAGAGATGGATGGATTGTGTGAAGACTGGCATGATGGAAAAAGGGGTGGATGATTCGATGACGAATGAAAGGGACGTATGGAAAAGGAAAACTTACTGCGCCGACCCCAGATAATCTGGGAAAAGGGCAGGAGAATGATGATAACTATATTTTTCTTTTGTGCGTAAATTTAAGATTTTCACTAATCAAAAACCACCACCACCTCATCTTACCCTAGTAGCATTTTTGGTTGGCATTTCGTAGGGCCACATGTATGTTGGTTACTTGGGCAACGGTTACATTTGGCCGCATGTTTTGCTGAAGGCCCAACAACATAGGGCCTAGATGAAATCTCCTATGGAGGGCCACATATTGTTTTTCTCCGTAGGGCCTTTGTATGGGAATCATACATTCAAGCAACGTCCTTGGGGTGGTGGTTTGGTACTTCCGGGTAGGGTCATTATGCTTATATAATACTCTCACTGTATTTAATCTCATTTAATAACAGTATGCTACATAAATTTTATAATATTGGTAAAAAAATTAAATGTACATACAGTGACAGAATTTTAATAATTGAATTAAAACTTTGTATATGTTGTACAATCAACATTTATTAAAATTAAATGCACAGCACACAAAACTTAAAAGGAAATGTAACATCCTATATAAGACTCTATTAATTATCACGCTATAGCGTGTAATCCCCAGTGGCGTCCAAAGATGGGGTACTAGTACTAGTATTATAATATGTGGCTGGGGTAAGTTTGGACCATGGTTCTTGATTTGGGACAAATCTATAGAATTTGTAGATTTGACTTAGGTACGGTCAACAGCACATCAAGGTATACACTTGCAGTACGATAATGACTCTTATGCCCTCGGCATAAGGGCTGTCCAAAGGTCAAAGTGTTTAGTCTGATGTGCTTTTGACTATACTTCTTACACGACGTGTAACTAAAAAGAGTCTATTATTCTAACAGGGATGAGCGACTGCGAACTGCCAAAAGAAAGAGGACCTTGTGATGGCCGGTATCGCAGGTAACTAAATATTTTAATAGCTTTCATTCCTCTAAATTAAATTTATAAGCATCCTCTACAGTTTTATAGCATGTCCTGCATCTTTTTTTATTCCCTGAACGCGCACAACACAGCGGCTGCCAACTTTTCAAATAGGAAACTAAACAATTTGAATACTTAAGGCGACTGGTAGCCCTAACTAGCGACACCATTCGTTTTTAATTGATAGCTACTAAACCGGAATCTATTTTAAACAATTTCGGGGTCACAACCTCTCGACAAATACTTATACTATTTATTAAATAACCATGCACAAATGTTGCGTCCGTTTTTGTACGCGAAAAATTGATTACCGCCAAAAGTGGACACTTTTAGCGTAAATCATTTTTTTGCGTACAGATGTTGTGTCCGCATTTGTGCATTGTTATTTAATAAATAGTATAAGTGTTTGTCGAGAGGTTGTAACCCTGACATTGTTTAAAATAGATCCAGTTTAGTAACTAAAAAATAAAATCTATTGGCGTCGCTAGTGTGCCCTACCCGTCACCTTAATAGTACTCTTTAAGATTAATTAAATATAGGTACGTAACCACTTAGCCCTTTTAAAGATCAGTTAAGGACCGCCACCAGTTATATATTTACAGTAAAGAAATTAAGACAATAGAAATGAAAAATTAATCAAGACACTTAAAAAAAATATTTGTGATTTTTCAAGCTTATTTTGCACACGAAATTCATGCATGTCACAATCATCCACAGATTTGAATTTTTTGTGGCCACTTTTTTCGTTTCCTTAAGGTGACGGGTAGGGAACACTAGCGACGCCAATTGATTTTAATTTTTAGCTAGTAAACCGGATCTATTTTAAACAAATAAATAGTATAGGTCTTTTCCGAGAGATTGTAACTCCGAAATTGTTTGAAATAACTCTGCTTCAATAGATAAAATTTTAAATCAATTGGCGTCGCTAGAATGCCTTACCCGTCACCTTAATAGAACGTCTTTACAATGAGTAATAAATTTATCAGACGGAAGAAGTATTTTGTAGATATATTTTTTTTTGCATTAAAATAAAAATAATAATAAACATAATACATTGAAAATATTTAAAAACGGTTATGAACAGTGTGGTCGCGCTTTGCCGACAGCAAAAGGACAGCAAAAGATTACTTAACAAAACGCCTGATATTTTCTTACAGCAATGACCACTTCCATTGCTCTGTTTCTTACAGGCGCTATAATTTTATTTCTACACGCACGCCCGCAAGATAACCGGCTAAGGGCTGATTTGACCAACCTTATTCCAATACTTAATCTATGGTATATTTATCCATTTATCCACGTATAAAGATTGGCCGAATCGGGCCTAAGGCTGGATTCGCCCAATCTCAAAGATTTCGTCAGATGTTTATAAAATGACAGCGCTATACCATAGATTTATTATCATATAAGAAATAAGGTTAGTCGAATCGGACCTAAATAAAAATAGTAAACAGTCACATTTTCATTGCAGCTACTTCTTCGACATGAAGACGCGGCAATGTCGGCCGTTCATATGGTCTGGCTGCGGGGGCAACGGCAACAAATTCTACAGCTTGGACGAGTGCCAGTTTGCTTGCCACTACTACATGAGCCTCAAACCGTAATGCTCACCGAAGGACATTGCTTGCTATACGTTAACTTCTGATGTCAGTAATACTGTATTAAATGGTGCAGACATTGAAATTTAATTTTATTCTGAAGCCTTTTTTACACAAACGGGACATAAACGCATAGAAAAGTGTGGTATAGCTTTTACGGATCAAAGGCACAACCAACAGATTTTTACTAATCGTAATGAATTTAAGACAATTAATGAAAAAAATATCAAAACATTTGAAATAAAAAAGGTTTTGTGATTTTTCAAGCTTATTTTGCACATGTCATCTCTAGCAATATTTAAAAGTAGCCACTATTTAAATCTTGCTAGAGATGATGAAGTAAATGCCCAGGAACTCTTTTTAAATTGACGGGTGACCCCTGCCTGAATATTGCGGCGCCCTACCAAGTATTGTTATATCTTATTTATCAATACATCTTTGTAAAACTGGTAAATATTGAATTATGTATAAAATTAATATTTAAGCAGTTATACAAACTCAACAACAATTCAAAATCTTTCGGAAACTTTTATCCAATTGGTAGCCAAAACTCTGTTACCCAATGCGATGAAATTCAATTGGTTTGTAAGTATTTTGTTGGACCGCTTCCAGTGACATTGACAGTGACATCTATCATTGTCAGTGTCACAACAAAACAGCTGATCAGCGGAGCACCACATCGGACGAATATTAATTGAATCACTCCCCACCACAGAAAACCAGCTTTCACCATGGTATCCGCCTTCGTGCATCATCATTACTGTACCGTACGATGCGGCAACTGCGGGCCTACAACTAATATAACTGTACTTTTGTTAGGGCACCGCGATGTTTGCAAGAGTGACTTTTTACCCCACATTGCTTTACAATGTGATGATGGAGAGGATCACCAGCCGGCGCTGGTACGATCGGATGGATGACACTGTGATTCTGGGCGCCCTTCCGTTCCAGGGAATGACGAAAAAGGTATTTTTTTAGGTTATTTACTTAGCGCCAACTTCGATGTTTAATTTGGTTTTGTGAAAGTGTTAGGCAATTTTATTAATGAAACCTTGCTTCCTTCCTAGTCTACTTTGCGTTATTGTTCAAAAAAAAGTTTGTTTAAATTTTTTTTTTCATACATAATCTAGACAAGTATTTACAGAAATTGAATTAAACCTGCTAATCTGTCCTTTTACATAATTTATTGAAGAATAATACGTTTTATCCTCATTTTAACTGGCAGTTGTGTAAATGGCAATTGCTAAGAGGATTTATGCAAAATGCTGTTTCCTCCTTACTTCATTAAAACATTTTCAACAGGATGGATGCAATATTTGCCTACTGATAATAGTAAATAGTATTTATCTATACAAAATCTCTCTAACATAGAAATAATAATCATCAGGGTATAAAATAATTGTCTTTAAAAGTTTTAGTGCATAAATACCTCAATGTTATTTATAATCATTATTTCATACCTTTTGAAGCTTACTTTCTTACTTTGATATAAGCTTGGCATATTCAAACTAGTTTCATATGTTATGACAAACTAATATCCTATTACAATATCATGCTATCCATTAAGTAATGCATTTCCAACCTATTGCCTAATATGAAATTCCTAAAAATATTTGTTTATGTTAACATTGACTCGTATTTACTAAGGACATAGTAATTGTAAATACATAAGTACATACTTTGTAAGCTATTCTGAAATTATCAACATTTTACATTGACATTGACTGACCGGATGGCGCAATAGGTAGTGACCCTGCCTCTTACACCAAAGGTTGTGGGTACGATCCCCACCCTGGACAAACATTCGTGCGATGAACACTTGTGTTTGTTCGGTGTCTGGGTGTAATATATGTATTTAAGTATATTTTTGTGTTCCTCTGTTGTCTGATATCTGTAACACAAGTTAAGCTTAAATTACTTAGTACGGAATCACGTCAACATATAAGATGTGAGAATTATTATTATTTTAAAACAAATTATGAAATTGAGCTACCTACTTATCTCAGAGTTAGATCAATATATGTGATGTTGTGATATCATCGTCGTCAGCCCATTTAAGTCCCCACTGCTGGGGCACGGGCTTCCCTCAATCACATGAGGGGTAATTGCCATACTCACCAAGCTTGGCAGACGGGTTGGCAAGGGTTATGATATAAATGCAGAGTTTTCCTTCTCTGGGTGCTGATGATCATACAAGCAGCTTTACCTTAGTCGCCTTTTACGACACCTCGGTAAGAGTGAGGGCGGTCTATTCTACTCTGCCGGGGACCACACGGCTAATGTTGTGTAATATTTATTTAAAATTCAAATCTTTCCTGTTTATAAAAAGTTAGAGTAATGAAAAACTACTTAACCGATTTTGATTTTTGTTCACCGGAGAAAGGTTCATAGAGCACCTTATGCTTCATTTACATATAGGTACATACTGTGTTTTTCACAAAAACTATTTTTAGTTTTCCTCTACTAACCAATACAATAGACATTATAATCAACAATGGCTCCTGTGTTTGGAATATACAAGTGAGGTCAAAATACAATACAACATACTGATAAGAATTGACCTACCCTATCAGCCATCTACTACGCATCCCGATGGGTGCTAAGATGAACCTATTTTGATATTCATGAGTGTTCTGTAGGAACCTAACTGACTTGACTAAATTATTTTTGTATTTACAGCTGAAGGAGGAGGAAAATTTAAAGGGTGTGGTGTCAATGAATGAAACATATGAGCTGAAGATATTTTCCAATGATGCAGAGGTAACATAATTTTGTAAATTTCTTTAATGGTTTAGTTCAGATTATAATAACAATATCCTCCAACCGATTACGAATACGGCGGCCAATCTCAACTTACACAGGATATATTATAGTGCTCAAGTGTGTGCGCAAATACTAGTGCACACTCTATTCCCTTACCCTCATGTTCCGATTTGACCCTACTGTAACACCACCGGAGAGGGATCGGGCGCAGGATCAACAGCTTAACGTGTTTTTTAGGCACGGGGGTACAAGACCGCCAACTTCCAGACTCTGGGCTTCTGAACTAAGAATTTCTTACGAAAACTTAGGTATGAATTTTTGGCCCGACCCCAGGATATCAGATTGTACGTAGTCCAAAGCACTTTTGATTGCATTGCCAAATCATATTTCATCATCATCATCATTTCAGCCAATAGACGTCCACTGCTGCCTCCCCAATGTTCTCCACACAGATCGGTCCTGTGCCGCCCGCATCCAATGGATTCCCGCGATCTTCACCAGATCGTCGGTCCACATGTGGGGGGCCGTCCGACGTCCTGTACGTGGCCTCCACTCGAGGACCTTTCCACCCCAACGGCCGCCTGTTTTCCTCGCTATGTGCCCTGCCCATTGCCACTTGAGACATGCAATGCTTTGGGCTATGTCTGTGACCCTAGTTCTCCTACGGATCTCATCATTTCTGATACGATCACGCAGGGAGACTCCGAGCATAGCCCTCTTACGCCCCATTGCTCTCTGGGTGACTTTGAGCCTTCTTGATCGGCACATCATATTTTTTTATTTATTTTTTTTTTTATTTATTTATTAGGTCTATCAACTATTGTTACAATGTCTCTTAAGTCTAGCGGACACATGTTTGTAGGAATCAAGTTATTGCACAATAGATTTACAGATAAACACAGCATGCACAGTAACAATTCGTACGAATACAGATAATAATACAAAAAAATAATTAAATGATTAAAAACCAACAGTTTTTTAAAATAAACCGTACCTATTACATTTTTATTTTAATTTAAACAATTTTACTCAAGGAGATTTTCCTTAATGCACAACCTACTTATCAAGATCATGGTTTTGATCTCAGAGATCTTAATTTTTTTCTAAATTGAAAGATTGAGTCCCAGTGGATATCCAAAAAGTCACATTTGTTGTACAGTTTACAAAGACGTGGAATAGGGGAGCTAGCACCGAAAAGTGTTCGACGTTGTGGCGGGCATAATACCATATTTATTTTGTTGCGAGGATAGCGGAAAGGAATTTTTAATTTAAACTTACTTAAGAGTTGAGGGCAATCGATCATATTTCTGAAAATTTTGAATAAAAAAGTTAGGTCTAGAATGTCTCTACGCTCATCCAAGCCAACCATCCTGAATTCGGACAGTCTGTCACTGTAGGATCTAATGCTTTTGGCTTTACCTTCTGCGAAACATAAATGCCACATAAATCTTTTCTGGATTCGCTCCAATCTAAGCGTGTGACTTGCGTAGTGTGGTCGCCATACAACAGAACAATATTCTAATATACTACGTACCAAGCAATTGTATAATAGCACTTTAGTTTTGTAATTTTTGAAAGCCTTTGCGTTGCGAAGCACAAATCCAAGCGTTTTAGAAGCCTTAGTGACTATTTTGTCGATATGTGGAACAAATGTTAATTTTTTATCGAGTAGAACACCCAAATCTCGTATCGAATCTACTTCAGATAGTGGAGAGTTGCCGATCGCGTACTGATAATCGTTTGTACCATTGACTTTTCGAGTAAAGTTTATGATAAAACATTTACTGGTATTGAGGTACATGCTATTAAATCGGCACCAAGTGGCAAGGCTGTCAAGATCAGCCTGAAGCAAAGCCGAGTCTGTAGCCGTGTCAACAACCTTGAGAATCTTTAAGTCATCAGCGTACATGTATGGTTTCGAGTATTTGATTTGCTCCGGGATGTCATTTACGAAAATGTTGAAAAGGATAGGGCCTAAATGAGATCCCTGAGGAACGCCTGAGGTAACGCTGTATCTTTTTGATTGGTAACCGTTTGCTACGACGAAAAATGACCTATTCTCAAGATAGGACTTTAACCAATTGAAAAGCGTTCCAGCAAAGCCATATGATGCGAGTTTTGAAAGTAAAACATCGTGAGAAACTGTGTCGAATGCTTTACGGAAGTCAGTGTATATTACATGAACTTGTTTGCCTTTATCCATGGCGTCAATAATATCCTCGACAAAAGTCACAAGATTTGTAGAAGTTGATCTGGCCTGGACAAAACCGTGTTGGTGGTCTGTAATAAATTGCTTGAAGTAGCCTTGGATAGCAGAACAGACAATGGATTCTAATATTTTGCCAAAAGTGCTAAGAATGGAGATTGGTCTGTAATTCTTAACGTTCTTGCTGTCACCACTTTTAAAAATTGGGACCACTTTTGCCACTTTCCATTGCTCAGGAAATACGCCAGAGTTCAAAGAGGAATTAAAAATAGTCAGCAGGGGAAACATCAAGGATTCTGAGCAGTTTCTAATGAAAAGTGGTGGTATCCCATCGGGCCCAGCTCCCTTGTTAGTATCTAAACTCTCCAGCCTGTGCGACAGTTGATCGTGGGTTATTTCTAAATTTACAAATGTTTCTGTACCTATGCTACTGACGATAGTCTCAGCGCTAGAGCTAGAGCTGGAGCCTTTATCATGGCTGACCGAGGAGAAAAAGCTACCAAACATATCGCAGATCGAGGTTCCTTCGCCTGAAGATCCACTGTCGTCTGTCATTGTAGCCGGCAAGCAGTTATGTGCGTTTTTCTTCGATTTCATGTAAGTCCAAAAATACTTTGGATTGCGTTTAACTTGATACTCTATATTTTCGATATATTTGTTATAACATTGTAACAGTAGTACATCGCATCGTTTCTTTAATATTTTCAATTCCAAGACATCCAAAGGGTTATTATACTTCTTAACTTTATTCCTAATCTCTTCCCTTTCCTTTAGCCTGCGAATTAAGTTACGAGTGTACCAAGGAGGGAACGATGAATGTTTTTTTAGTGATTGTGGCACGTTATTGGATATGATTACATCAAGGTTATCTTGGAAGCTATTAACCATCTGGTTTACGTTCATGCAATTGTCGAACAATGATTTCCAATCTACTTTACCTAGGGCTTCATTGATTTTTGTGTAGTTAGCCCTGTGGAAATTCAAGATTTTATTATTGGGATTGTTATGTAGATATGGCGTATGATTAAGTGGTAAAGTTATAACTAACGGGGGATGAAGAGGATCTATTTTACTCAGTTTCGTGTGACTCTCCATAACTTTGCAATCTATCACATCCGTAAACACCAAATCGAGAACTCTGTTACAGTTATTATTAATGCGGTTTAATTGTTGAAGGCCATTTACATAATGAAAATCGACCAAAACTTGTGCCAACCCCGGTAGGCTGCTAGACGACTCACTCACCAAATTCCAGTCAATGCATCCCAAATTGAAATCGCCCACTATGAATTTCTGGGCATCACACTGTTCAAATACTCCATTACAATTATCTAGGAAGGTTTCTACTAAAACTCTAGTCACAGGGGGTGGTAGATAGACGGCACATAGCAAGTACGTTTGGGAAGATTTGTTATGCTTAACATCAAATGCTATCCATAAGTCCTCAGCTGAGCTTTCATAAGAAATAATTCTTTTCGGGTAAAGTGACTTGCAAGCAGCCACCAAAACACCTCCCCCATTTTTTTTTTGAGATGAACCCCCGGTTACTCTATCCCTCCTGAATGTAGAATACCGTTGGTCGAACAATTCTGTATCAAGTATGCTATCGTTCAACCAAGTCTCGGCCAAAACAATGATATCAAAATTACTATTGCAAAGATTTCTATAAAATTCTAGCGTTTTTGTCCGTAATCCCCTCACATTCTGATAATATACTTTGAGAGATTTGAACTTAGAAAACAAAAGACAAGATTACATGCAGCAAAATAAAATTAAAAATAAATAACACTTCATACAATTTTGTTTAAAGAGTCCGTATCTCTTATAATGATAAAGTCTCTATCGTCGTCCTTTCGTACAAATACTTTGCCGTTTCTGATCCATACGTATTTGTATTTCTTTTCCTTTGCTCTTAGTCTAGCGGCGGCGTGCAAGATCTTGTTACTTGGTGTAAGGTGCTCACTAACAAAAATAGGCACCCTTGTGCCGCTCAGACCAATGTCGGTAGTATTGAGTTTATCTACCGGTGCTTTTTTTGATCTGTTATAATTTTTCACCGCTGCTAGAAATTGGTCGCGAGTATGTGAGGAGTTCAATTGCACCACAATAGAACGAGGACGCGAGCTTGTGGAGTCAATCTTGGCAATACGAGTGCACTTGATGATATTTTCAGGTTTAACGTCGCAACCGACGACCTTACACAATGATGTCATCATATGTATGAGATTTTCTGATTTTTTCTCCGGCACACACTGAAGTTCAATATTGCTGGCTCTAGCTTGTTGTTCTAATTGGTCGACTCTGCCACTCAAGTTGGATATAGTAGAGCGAAGAGTAGTGTTTTCTTCGCGTAATTCTACCATTGATTTTAGTGTAGATTGGTGCTGATTCTTAATATCCTCATATTGAAGACCAATAAAGTTCAGAGACTCCTTCATCTCCGTCATCTCCTCCTTAAGTCCTTTTAACTGATTTCCCACGAGGGCGGCAAAGTTGTTGTTCATTTGTGACATTAATACTGCCATTTGAGAATTGAAGACGTCCATTACGATTTCACGAACGTCGTTTCGCGTCACCGATGACCTTTCCTCAATAGGAGATGAGATTGCCTGGCGTTTGGTTGAACGTTTCGTGATGTTCTTCTCACTCGTGCCTGCAAGAGTCTCTGTGGGGGTGTGGATCAAGGTATCTTCCTGGTAAGTCTTTCTTCCTGTGCATTTGGGGCATTTCCATCTTCTATCGGTGACGGGTCCCTGTAGTCCAAGGCAATCCGGATGGTGAGCCAAGCCACATTCAGTACAGATGACACTTGTATCCCCCTCATTATTTGTGCAGCAGCCCCATTGTGGTTTAGCTTTAGACGACATTTTCAAACGCCTATAACAACAGCCAAGACAGTAGGTATCCCACAAGAGAGATTGTTAAACGTAAGTCGCAGGCGCGTGCCTAATAAAGCCCCTTTCGCAAGTCTCCAAATTATGTAAGCAACGAGAAATAGGAAAAAAGTGTTTAATTTATTCGTAGTTGCTGCACGAAAAGGGAAAAAAAAAAAAAAAATTTTTTCTTTCGGCGTAGTCTCGAACCTGGATCCTTGAAGTACAAGATCGCACCAAAAACCAATAAGCCAATTTGACTACTGTGACATATGCCAAATTTACTGTATATTGTAGAACCTGCGACAGTTGATTTATCAAGAGCGGGTACTTTTATTATTTTGTTACAATATTAAAGTTCGATGACGATGAATTGCACTAAACTTGTGTCACTGAGTTTATAAAACTAAGACTTTCACTGTCACTTAATTGGGTTTTTGATAAATTTATCCAGTCATTATGTAGCACTGCTTCTTCAGCATCACATGTTTATAAGTTCAAAGTAAATTGTTAGGTTTATCACTGTGTTATGATTTAAATAGACGGAAAAGAAACAAACGTATCTGCACTGTACGACGTCAGGTAGACGAGACTTAGTAGTAAGTTAGAACTGCCTACTGATAGCGTAAACAGTAGTATTTTAGGAATCAGTAATATGTAGTATAGGTTTTGGAAATTAATATTTTAATTACCTACTTATCTAGTACCTACATAATTTTTTCAATGGTAAAAATGTTGGTGAATGGAAATTATGCAGTTGGTTCATGGATTTCTTTCATTGGTTTTTATAGAAATTCTCAAGATGTATTTGTTTACATAAACCATTCCATTAGCACTGCATAAATAGCTCGTGCAAATTGCAATACATTCAGCATGCTTGGTGATGCAGGGTAGTGACGTCACCAATTTGCATAGTGTGACAATGTAGTCATCATCACAGATGCTATTACGAACCCAGTTTGATAATAATGGTATTTCTTATCTATAAGCATGGACTAAGTCCATGCTATAAGTAGTAGTCTGCCAGTAGTCTGTAGTCTGAAAGTAGACTGCCTCGTTGACGCAATGGGTAGTGCGTCGCACCTTAAAGCGACGGCTGCGTTTGGGGTCCCGGGTTTGATCCCCGGGTCGGGCCAAAATTTGTACCTGAGTTTTTCTGTTAAGAAATTGTCAGTGTCAGCCCGGGGTCTGGAAGTCGGCGGTCTTGTACCCTCGTGCCTCGGAAAGCACGTTAAGCCATTGGTCCTGCGCCCGATCCCTCTCCGGTCATGTAACACTGGTGTCCCAAAGGCAAAGGGAATAGAGAGTGCTTGTGTTTCCACAGACACTTGAGCACTATAATAAATCCTGCTTAAATGGCTGATCTTTGAAATTGGCCTTAGCCGAACTCGGTTGGAGGATATTATTATTGAAAGCTCTGTTATTTAAAGGAAAGGGGTGAGCCTTGCGTCTCATAGCCACTGCGACCAGTAGATGATCTATTGTGACAGCCCCGTAACCTATTACAGCACCTCATGCAGCTCCAGTTCCAGGATAAACCCGAGAATGGAGCTGATGGGGGAGATTTTGATCTCGTCTGCCGAGATCATGTGTGCTCCCAGGTGCCGGCTTCTGCAGCGGTGCAGCGCTATGCAATCGCCGAGGACGTGGATAATCGTTTCCTCGTCCTCGTGACAGAACCTGCAGATTTTGGTATCTGTAAAGCCCATGTTGTACAGGTGCTTGTTTAATTTGCAGTGCTCCGTGAGGGTCCGAGTGAGTGATGCGAGTTAATGATCCGTGAGTCCGAGCTCTAGAGGAAATCTAAAAAACTGCTTAATTATTTTTTACAGAAATGGCGAGAGCATGGCATCGAGTTTCTGCAGCTAGCTACTACAGATATCTTCGAGGCGCCAGACCAGGATAAGCTCTATGAGGGAGTCAAGTTCATCAACAGGTGTGTATCACAGCTGATCCCGTTAGAAGCTATGGAGATAGGTCTCCATCTTATACATAGTGTGTAATTGCGTGCTTTACAGTGGAAAACATTCCATCACGGACTAAAAAATTTGGCAGTTCCTATTTCTGCCACACCATCAAGAAATGGAACTCGTTGCCGGCGCATGTACTTATTTCCTCCTTCCTACAAAATGGATTCCTTCAAACGAAGCGTGAAGAAGCATCTCGCGGGCCAGTATGGCAGTCCCAACGGAGGAGATGCCTGACATCGCTTCCGTTGTAATTGCAACGTGGGCTCTTCTCTTGCTTACCATCAGGCTGAGGAGAGCCAATATACTGTAAAAAAACAAGTTTGCGTCCAGCTCTCGCTCTGAAGCCCGGTGAGCTTGGACCATGGTCCAATAACGATTACACGTACAGAATCATATGTCAAATATTGTTGGTACACATAATTTTTGAAAAACCGCAGGTTTCCTCATAATGTTTTCCCTTACCGCCGAACTAGTGGTAGAAATGTGCACATATTTGATACGTGACCTAACTCCTTTTTTGATTCTGTAACCCATAACACAAGTATTTAAGCAACAGCACAGTACCTGACCTATTTTTTATGTGATAGGCGGCAGACGCAGACAGAGAGGGATGTCATTATCATCATCAGCCTATCGCAGTCCACTGCTGGACGTAGGCCTCTCCAATTGTTCGCCATCGTGATCTATCCATGGCTTCTCGCATCCAGCTCTTGCCAGCCATCCTGCGCAGATCGTCCCCCCACCTAGCCAGAGGGCGCCCTACTTATTTATTTATTCTTTATTGCACAAGAAAATAAAGCACAATTGGCGGACTTAATGCTATACAGCATTCTCTACATTACGTTTGCCAAGACGCGGTCTCCACTCTAGAAGTCGTTTACCCCATCGGTTGTCGGTTCTGCGGTTAATATGGCCAGCCCACTGCCACTTAAGCTTGCTAATCCGGTGAGCAATGTCGATGACTTTGGTTCTCTGCCGGATCACCTCATTTCGGATTCGATCTAGGAGAGAGACGCCGAGCATTGCTCGTCCCATAGCCCGCTGGGCGACCTTTAACTTGTGGACCAGCCGTACCGTAAGTGTCCACGTTTCGGCTCCATGTCATCATCATCATCATCATCATCAGCAACCCACACTCGTCCACTGCTGGACATAGGTCTCCCCTAATGCACGCCACTGCTCCCGATTTTCGGCCACTCTCATCCAGCCCACACCAGCCAGCCTTCGAATGTCATCATCCCATCTTGTCGCAGGGCGTGACTACGCTTACCGAGTCGCGGTCTCCACTCAAGGACTTTACGGCTCCAACGGCTGTCAGTTCTGCGGCTAATATGACCAGCCCACTGCCACTTCAGTTTGCTAATTCGGTTGGCTATGTCGGTCACTCTGGTTCTCTGTCGGATTACATCATGTCTGATGCGGTCCTTCAGAGATACTCCGAGCATAGCCCTTTCCATGGCTCCATGTAAAGGGATGTAAAGTTCTCAGATACAACCCGTATTAGTTGTCTCTCGTCTGTGGCAGGTTCCTCCCCGCCGGCAGCAAGCTGGCGGGCGTGGCGGGCGGCGCGGGCGCGTGCGCCGGCAGCGTGTACGTGCACTGCAAGGCGGGGCGCACGCGCAGCGCCACGCTCGTCGGCTGCTACCTCATGATGGTGAGACACAAACTTCCTCCACCTCATTATGAGACTGACCGGATGGCGCAATTGGTAGTGACCCTGCCTCTTACGCCAAAGGTCGTCGGTTCGATCCCCACCCTGGACAAACATTCGTGCGATGAACACTTGTGTTTGTTCGGTGTCTGGGTGTAATATATGTATTTAAGTATATATTTGTGTTCCTCTGTTGTCTGATATCTGTAACACAAGTGCTTAAGCTACTTAGTACGGAATCCGGTCAACCTATGAGAAGTTGTGAAAAAATTATTATTATTATTATTATAAATCGTGATCTAAAGTTTTCAAAATTACCGTACTAAAGCTCATGTCAGCCCGTTCCAACAGGCAATGTTAGAAGAGGGTGGGACGAATTTTGCTACGGGACTATCCTTAGTCCGCGATTTGTAATAAGGGCCCTATCTTTGACAATAACTTTTGAAGATGTCTACTTATCTTTGTAAGAGGAATTGGCGTAAAGCAACGCTATCGCTGTGTTCGCTAAGCGTGTGAGTGAATGTTTGGATCAGTGGTAGTGAATGCTGCCTCTGGTGCAAGGGTTGCGGGTTCGATCCCCGCACAGTACAAACATTTGTGTGCATGAACATGTTTATTTGTATTGGTCTGCGTGTTTTCTATGTTTTATAAGTGTTTAATTACAAAAGAAAAGAATTAAATGTATATGTGTGATTCCGCTGATAATTCTAATATCGCAACACAGGTGCTTGAGCTACCTAACTCGAATCAGATCAATGTATGTGCAAACATTCAATAAAATAGCGTACTCCCTTTTAAAAAGGCCGGCAGCGCACCTGTGACTCTTTTGACGAGACAGGTGTCCATGCGCGGCGTTAATCGCTTACCATCAGGTGATACGTCTGCTCGTCTGCCCCCTATATCGTAAAAATAAAATCTGGGGATCGGACGATTAAGCCAGCTGGACCGGTGTGATACCACAGCCTCTCAGATAATCGGCGTGAAGCATTGCCTGCTGTGTTTCACCGAGGGTGCAGGTGGCCCAATCTTGGGAGTTTAAAAGTTGGCAGAGCACTTACTTCACCGGTGCGATTGCTTACCATCAGGTGCAGATCACATGTTTGCCACCTACATTTTTAAAGTCGTCCTTATTGAAAGACTATAATTATTGCCCCCCATCATCATCATCATCATCAGCCAATTTAAGTCCCCATTGCTGGGGCACGGGCCTCCCTCAATCACAAGGGGGGTAATTGCCATACTCACCACGCTTGGCAGACGGGTTGGCGAGGGTTTTGATATAAATGCAGAGTTTTCCTTCTCTGGGTGCTGATGATCATGCCAGCAGCTTTACCTTAGTCGCCTTTTACGACACCTCGGTAAGAGTGAGGGTGGCTTATTCTACTCTGCCGAGGACCACACGGCTGCCCCCCATATCGACAATTTAACTCAATAATATGCAGCATATACAGGGTGTAGCTAAGTATACCAGGATAATATTTACCACCTCGATGGGCGTAGTAATGTGGCTATACTGTATACCCAAGAAACTCCCGGATTCGATCCCCCGTCGGGTCAATCAATAACACTACAAACAGATTTATCCTGTAAAATTAGAAAAAAACGATTTTTTCTAATTTGACATGATAAATCTGATTGTAGTGTAGGTACTCCAGGAAGTTATTTATTTATTGACAAAATTGAGAAGTTATTTTAATATTCTTATCAAAATCCTATCTTGTGTGTTCTATCTCTGTGTTAATTGATTAATGATTATTGTTAAAAGTGGTCACTTTGGTCACAGAAAAAACGCCCTTAAACTACCAGGTAGTTGAAAGATAGAAAGAAAGTAACAGTAATTGACCATCACAACACACAAAAGATTAATACAGTAGACATAACACGACACAGATACAAAGAGGAGAGGCGATACGAGAAGAGATGGTGTAGTTGTGTGTGGTCAATCAGGTCCCGACCTCAGCATTTGCTGCTACGGCATTCTCTGCAGTGCCGCAGCAGCGCTGGTATTCTGGTGGGACCAATGCGATTCAACTTATGTTGAACTAGCAGCACATACCGCTATCGTTTACTAGGAGGGACTGGACTGAAAGTAGCCACAATTATTGCATACGTGGTCTTGCACACTCGACGGCTGTAGCTAACCATCGATACCCTTCCGAGTGAGGTCACATCTAAAGAGAGACAATTGTGTGATTACGCTTTACACTTATAAAAAAAAAAAACTAATGCGAAGGTTAACATTACCTAACATAAGTTTATTCATAGCACTTGAGTTACGGATATCAGAGGAATTTCAAATAGGTAATACGTGTATATACCGTGGCTGGATGGATAATAATACTATACCTATATCACTGAGACTAAACAAACATGTGTTCATCACACGAGTGCTTGTCAGTCAAGGTGGGAACCGAACGCACACTTTCCCACGACCTTTGGCGTATGAGCGAAAGTGACTACCAAATGCGCCATATCGGACCACTATCTTCCTTGTACTATTGAATTTGTCTGATATTTATAGAAAAACGGTTGGTCCCCGGAGGAGGCGGTGCAGTACATGCGCACGCGCCGGCCGCACATCCTGCTGCACACCAAGCAGTGGGAGGCGCTCAACATCTTCCACAGCACGCACGTGCGCGGGGGGGCGGCTGAGGGTAACCACTAGTAAACAGATAAGGATGTATCTTTCATTTAGACCAATAATAATAACCGATAAGACCAACGGAGGTAATGCCTTGACATCGCTTCCGTTGTAATAGGCTTGTGTACTAGGTCAGAGATTGGCAGATTTTTAAATAGCATTGAGAAATAACGGTCAAAAGGAGCTATGTACTAAATTTCAGCTTGAAACCTTATGTATTATTTTTGTTATGAGCCCTCAAAGGCAAAGATAGGCAAGTAAATTTTAAGTCTTAAATTTACGAAATATTTATATGGCAATCGATATCTTATTCAATTTACAGCAACTTTTGTTAAGAAACCATTTTCATAAACGCACTCATATCTCGCGATGCGCACAAACTAGTGAGGGCTGACGTCACGCCTCGCGTCGCTGTTGGTATGGAGCGTTTTGGGCAAGTCTATTTTAAGTGATTTTCAAATTGTCCTAGTCTCGAAGAGTTTCCAAGCTAACAAAATCCGATTCACCGATGTTTTTACTTTTGAGGGGTTCTTATATTACCAACAAGAGAAAAAATTAGGACACAAGCCTACTGAAATGTGGGCTCTGCTCTTGCTTACCATCATGCTGAGAAGAGCCAATACTGTGTCACTATAAAAAAATCTTTATCCGTGGATAAATCTATGGTATAACTATAGATTTGTATTTGTATAGAATGACAGCACTAGGGAGTGGCCACACTGGCGGTAGCAACTCCCTGAGCATAAATTTAGTATCAGCCCTAATAAGTCCTAGGACTTATTCTACTGGTTATTTAAATCAACTTTTTGTTAGATTTTTTCAAAACTCCCACTTATTTTCATAGTTTTGATATTCTGTAAGGATCTAATTGAATATAAAAAAAATGTGGTTCCAATCATACGGAACAGCCGGATCTGAAATGAAAAAGTGTTTGACGAATTTTGAAAAGTTATTTCAAAAGTGAGGCGAATACCTAAGTACAGGGTTGATTTACTATCAATTCATACAGGATGTAAAAATGTTTTTAAAATTAGCAGATAGCAGGATATTGCAGAATATGGTCTGAAACCTCTTTTGGAAAATATAGAGTAGTACTTGCTGCTTTTACACCCTGTATATTTAGATTATATTGTTATGTGGCCTTTATTGCAAGTGTGTTAAGGCTCCAATAACATTAGTTAAAATGCATGTTGAATCAACATGGTAGTTTTACTAAAGGCAAGGCAAACGTAGCCAAATAAAATACGTTTTTGTATTTACATGTAGATAGTTAAATAGTACGGCGTGTACTGAAATTTTTATTTATGATTTTTTTTTGTTTAATTAAGTATGATAACTTAATTACACAAAGAAAAGTACAAATTTATATTATTCTGTCTTTATGTCCTCTGTAATAATGTATATAAGTAAGTATGTCAAAAGGTAAAATATCAATATTATGTAGGTACGGAAAACAATCTTCGTACATGATAAATTATAATAATTTTAATATATTATGTATTACTTCCATAAGAATCTAGAAATTTTAAAACATACACAAATTATTGCACCTTTTGCACAAGAAAAAAAAGTTAAGTAACAATGTCTACCTCTTAACTATTCCAAAAGGATGTAAATAAAATTATTTAATTTTCTTCTGACGATATCCTAAAACCTATTTTAGTCCATCAATTATTTATGTAAGATAATATTACAAATATTATATTTTTTGTTACGATCGTACTGATCTAAATTTTCAATGTACGTACAGTCCACAAAAAAGTGTCAAAATATACAAAACTCTCAATTTTCTTCAATCATTTCTCACCTTAATGTCAAACACTTCTTACCTTATGTGTGGCTGTCTGTACACATGGACTTTGTTATTCTTTATGGGGAAAATATGCAGTGATTTTGTCGAATAACTAAGTTTGTATGTATGTATGTAGAGGACATCCTTAATTTTAACGTTCAGTACCTTTTACATCAGTATTTAGAGTATAAATAAATTATTTTACAAAATTCGCTTCTTTTTTTTAAATTCCCAAATGAAACCTTTGAGCTCCTCATCTTAGCGTGTAATTCTCAGTTGCATCCCGGCTATGAGATAGCGACGATTTACTGCATAGGGCCTATGGGTTGACATATTTTACATAGCTCTGCTTATTCATCTAGCAATATTTTCGTATTTTTTAATTATTAGATTGCGCAATACTTACAACTCATCGCTCTATACCATTAACTAATTATCGTATTAGCAAATTTTTTTAGGTATTTGGTAATAGTCCACCAATTACCTAAAAAAATTATTGGTATAGGTATTTTGCAACTTTGTAGCGCTCATCCACACAGTTTTTACAAGTATGAAGCCACACATCAAGTTATTGCAAGTTTGGTGTGGACACGAGTCCGGAGCGGATTTTCTCAATTGATATTGAACCATTTGAACCAAAAAAAGGTGGTATAACGATTTCAATACATATGTCCAAGAAAAGTAAGGGGTTTTGATAGGGAGGAATGGTGATACTTGGGGGATGTCTTTGCCCTTAGCAGTGGGACTGGAGACTAATATAAAAAAAATGAACCAAACGTGTTTATCAATAAGGTTTTGAGCGCCATGGGGGACACCGGTGACCGACAAACAATAAATATTTATTTGTGTCTGGTTCGATGGCAGTCAATGTGATAAGGAAACATTTGATAGTAGAAATGTGTGGCTGTCCTACGGTTATCATTAGGAAATTGTAATAATAAAATAAAAGGCATAACTAGTTCAACTAAAAACATTTTATTAAATCGCTAATAATAAATTATTTCACAAGATCCACCCGCAGTTCCTTCACAGCGACAATTACACGATAAATGGTAACGAAATGTCACAAATGAATTCATTAATTTAAAATTTACAGTACATATAAAGATCGAGATACATTTGATTGTGCTTCGCATTAAGTACCAGACTCACATGTTCTTATACACTTATTATACCAGACTTTTGACTAAAATTAAGTCCATTCGAAACCATTTTAAGTCATACTAAAAAATAACAACGATAGTTTAAATCACAAGTTACTATTTTAGTAAGTTACTATTGTAGTTAAAATTTTAGTCAAAAACCCAGTATACATATTTAACTTTGTTTGGATATTGGCGTATGCGATATTTATATTCCCTATAGGTAATAAAATAATAAAAAGATGAAATTGTATGTAATATTATGTAAATGCCTAAATATTTTAAAAGCCTATTTATTTATTGTCAACAAGCAAAGCCAGCTCTTTATACTTTCAATTGTGCGCCCGCATGAAAAAAATCTTAAAAAATAAAAATACCGAAATAAAATTCATTAACTACATTAATACTTTTCAAACCTTATGCAATTTATTCAGGTTCTATTCATCTAACCCTTTTCTTCTATTTACATTTGTATTACAGGAGGCAGTACAAAACAGACTTCATTGAATTAAGTTTTTTCTTTAAAAAAACCTTTCCATATCTCAAAGTACTTCCGTAACATTATATACGTACACACAATATCTTTACTTTATTTATTACACCCTGAACACCCCTAAAGATTTACTTAATGGCCCTTCAATATTTCTTGTCTTGCTTTTCTTTTCGATTTTTCACAGTTCGAGAGAAAAAGATCGACAAGGATTATAAAAATCGGTTAAGCAATTTTCGAGTTATCGGTGTAAAAAACTCGACTTTTCTTTTAACTTCTATATACAGTTTTTATCGGTAAACAGTAAAATCCTTTTAGAACAATTTTAACTTGAAAAGTATCACGCAAAAATGTTTGGTCTTCCCATACAAAACGACTAAGACAATCACCTAGAGTTTTTATGAAAAGTCGGTATTTTTTTTGCGTTTTTTTTTTCATGACATAAAGTTGTTCAGGATGGTCAGTAGAAGCAGTGGCTTAACAAATATAATTGTTTACCAATAGATCCTGTATAAATAATTCACTGAATTTAAATATAATTCAATGTCAATATCAATTTATGTATAAAACAAAGTCGTGTTAGTTACACTATTTATAACTCAAGAACGGCTGGACTGATTTGACTGAAAATTGGTAAAGAAGTAAGTTAGAACTAGGGGAAAGACAAATACTTTGCATCCCATTCCTGTGGGGTAAACAAAAATAAATACTACGCAGGCAACGCCGCGGGCGAAAGTTAGTTGTGTATAAATCAATGAAGGTCGTATATTTGCAACTGCCCCCTAGACTATTTTATTGTAGTTAACCTAGTCCTCTGTTGAGACGTGACTGCACCATTATACCTTACCACGGTAATATCGATAGGTTCATCGATAGTAGTTTCAAATCGATTGTTGCTTCCAAATATTCCATTGTGCACTCCACACCCCGCTGACAACTAAGTTACCCGTCCATACAATACGCCAATATCCAACCAGTCACAACTTTACGCTTTCTGCTCCGAGCTGCGGATGGCCCAGAGCTGCCTGACCGAGTTGCAGATGCCGATGTCGTGGCTGATGATGTAGAACAGGCCTCCGAGCGTCGCGATGGAGATCAGGTACACAAGGGCGATGGCTATTTTGGGGATGATGGGTCCGAAGATGGCGGCGCGGACGTAGTCAACTGCGATTGCCTCTAGCCCCCTGTAAAAGACAAAAGCTTTATGATTCTGGCCTAATGGCCTACAAAGCCGTAACGTATGTACCAGCGTGTAATACTGGAATTAAGCCGATACTAATCGATTAATCTGCATTTATTTCTAGACATAATTGTCATTTATATTATGCCTCCTTGACATCATCTGTATGAATGACGACTATATCTAGAAGTGATTGCAGATTAATAGATTATAATCGATAGTATCGGCTGATTCCAGTATCGATTGAATCGATAATATCGGCAATTTAAACGATTCTAATAGATTATATCGACCAAAAATTAAAATTGATTTATTCGATAGTACAATCGATTATCAAATTATTTGGGTCTCATTTGCATAATCGATTAAAAATCGACGTCCAATCGATTATACGGCAACACTAATGTGCGAAAGGGACAATATAGATTCGGTCATAATTCCGTTTTAGACGGATGGGCATTTATTAATCCCGACCCGTTGGCGCATTTATTAATCTACCTAATTTGGTTCGATTCCCACTCTGGATCGTTTATTCATGTACATGTTAGCAGGAAAAATCGCTTGCACTGCGCTATGGGTGAACTCAGGTATCAGCTTCGTCCAACCCCTTATTTCTAAGTTTCCCGATATACATAATTGAAATAAATAAAATCAAAAATACTTTAATTCCTTACCAAGAATAGAGATTTATTAATTTTAAAGGATTTTTTGACCGACTTCAAAATAAAAAGGAAGAGGTTCTCAATTATTATTTTTTTCATTATGGCAGACAAACGAGCAGACGGCTCACCTGATGGTAAGTGAATTACCGCCACCCATATACATCTGCGACACACAGGGCATCACAGATGCGTTGCCGGCTCTTAATCTCAATTATCAAATAATTTAATTAGTACTATTTACTATTCCTTAATACAGGGATACAATAACTGCAGCGGTAGACACTATACAGGGTGTATCCCTACACTATAGCATCTATCAGGTTCTATCATTTCAGTCTGTACTTTTTCAACCAGTAGGTATTTCGCTGTGTAACCTTAACAAATAGGCGCGGCCCCAGCGGAGCCAGCTTTGGGCGGGGGCCCGGCCCCCGGCTTGGGCTTCTTCATATTCCTCCATATCTTCCAGAAAGCGCGGCTGAGCCCGATGTCGTTGAAGATGAGGAAGAACAGCCCGCCCAGCATCACCACCGTAATGAAGTACACCACGCCCATCGCCACCTTCGGCAGCATGGGCCCGAAGAGGAGCACACGAACGTACTCCACTACGCACGCCTCGAGACCCCTAGGGAGGAAGTGGGTAGGACGGGAATCTAGGGGTTTCAAGGATTAGGAAAGGTGGTCGATAGAAAGCCGGCTGCCTAAATCATACATACAGTATGTATTTTTGACCGTGGGAGAGCCACGCTTCGGCATGAAAGGCTCGGAAAGGCCTTCTCGACCGCAGAGATACCATGGCCTCACAGAAAACCGGCATGAAGCAGCACTGTGCCGTTTCGCTGCGTGAGAGAGGGTACCGGAGGCCCAATCCGAGGGAAAAGGGGGTTTAAAGGTTGGCAGCGCACTTATGACTCCTGTGTGGTGGGTGTCAATGGTGTCATGGGTGTCCATGGGCGGCGGCAATTGCTTACCATCAAGTGATCCGTCTGCTCGTCTGCCACCTATGATGAGGAAGTTGGCGGGCTTGTACCCTCGTGCCTCGGAAAGCACGTTAAGTCGTTGGTCCTGAGCCGGATCTCTCTCCCATCGGAATATGAGGGCAAGGGAATAGAGAGTGCACTTGTGTTTGCGCACACAATTGAGCACTATAATATATCCTGCGTAAGTGGCTGATCGTTGAGATTGGCCGCCGTAGCCGTAAACGGTTGGAGGATATTATACTACGCGTGCTAAACTGGCAACGCACATATAGGTACATGCGCTTGTAAAGTAATCTCGGCGTGAACCAGAAACAGACTATACGGAAGTGAGCGGGAGAGACACGATGCGATATACCGTCCAACGCGTTGATCAACGAACTCTTCAATATCAATGTCACTTAGGTTCAACCTTATCTATTAATTTTATGGTTGTTAATTCCATGATCCAGTTAGCACCGTCCTTGTGTTTGAGTGCGGCGAAGGGTCGTTCGAATTCAATGAGGGTTTTCGCGTGTGAAAAATCCGCTAGATGGCGTACTGTTGGTCTGAGGTCCAACATCAACAGCATTGGTTGTTTAGTTTGAAAAATTGACATTTTGACAGATCACGTTTAGAAAAAACCAATCACATTGTATATGGACCTCACTCCTATAGTACTCCATCTAGCAGATTTTTCACACGCGAAAACCCTCATTCGCGGCGGGTTTCGCCATTCCTCTGACATCTCGCTATCTCTGTCGCGCCAATGCGTGACCATTACGAGCCAGTAGCTACAGCAAGATAGCTGTTTGAAATTAGTAAGGAAATTATTTGCAAATACAAAAAAATATAAATGAAACTTGATTATATTTTGATTATCTTTACAGCATTGTGTAACTAGACAATACAAGCTGTATCTCTATTAAGGTGACGGGTAGGGCACACTAGCGATACCAATCGATTTTAATTTTTAGCTACTAATCCGGATCTATTTTAAATAATTTCGGGGTTACATTCTCTTGGCAAACACCTATACTATTTATTTAATACTTATAGTTAACTGATTGGTCTGCTTTTGTACTCGAATTTTGGGTTACCGCCTAAACGTCACGCTTTGGTGGTAAATCAATTTTTCGCGTACAAAAACGAACCCAACATTTGTGCATAGTTATTTAATAAATAGTATAACAGTTTGCCGAGAGATTGTAAGCCCGAAATTGTTTAAAATAGATGCGGTTTAGTAGCTAAAAATTAAAATCGATTGGTATCGCTAGTGTGCCCTACCCGTCATGTTAAAGTTTCATAACGATTGAGTTTTTAATATAAAACAAATAGGCAGAAAATAGGTCGTTAACAGCGAAAAATTTACCAAATGTAATCGCACTGCGACGGCTTTGGATACAACTGGGAATGACACCCTGAGATGATGATGTAAAGTATGTGAAGTGTGTGTAGAAGGCAGAAATAGTGAGTATTTAAGAAATCTTCATCAAACTGTACTACTCACCAGAAGCTATGTGCTGTGATAAGTATGGCCAAGATCGAGTCAAAGATCTTATTAGGCATGAGCAGGCCGAGTGGCAGCAGCGGCACCATCAGCGCCGAGGTTAGTTTCTCCACCACCCACAGCTTGGCGTGGTCGTGGGGCTTCTCGTCTGACAAGCGCACGGGACTTGTGCGGAATGAACGCACCTGGAATATTATAAAAAAATATCAAATTAGAAAAAAACAAGAAAGATATATTAGGCCGGCGGCGCACTTGTGACTCTTCTGGTGTTGTAGGTCTGGTGTACATGTGCGCCGGTCACCATCAGATGATCCGTTTGCTCGTCAGCCCGCTATTTCATAAAAATAAGAATAGAAGGATAACAATATTTATTATTCAGTGCTTAATACAGGTTACAAATCATATAACACAAAAAAACTAGGTAGGAACACTTTGATGACACAATTTAAACAAATTAAGCACTAAAAGGGCTTCCACAGGTGCTCGGGGGAACACCTTGCAATCTCTGAATCTAATAATCTAATGTTGGGAAGATTTCTAATAGGTGGGGGGATATCATTCCTGCATTTCGTGGCTGCGTAACTAAAGCTGCCACGAAATGAAGCTGTGCTAGTTTTCGGGAAAAATCAGACAGGTACGTAACATAAATGGGCGTAAGATTTAATTTTCGAAGCACAATAATAGCATCTGAATGTGGGCCAAGTCTTCTAAAGTCAGCTGACCCATCACATACAAAATAAAAGGGGAAATAGAATTTATTTATTTATATTTATTTCATTCCCTTCTATTTATTACTTGTGTACTGACTTTGTGTACTTACAGAGTCTAGAATAGGTGTTTTGGAGTCAGCACGAGCCAAGGTCTTCACTGAGAGGGCGCTGGCGATGCGTTGTTGAAACGCAGGCTGTGTTGCCAAACGCATTGCTTGCTGGCAAAACAAGCGGTTTGAGCTTACTGAAAGCAAATTTTTAATACAATTTTTTATTTATATCTGACAAAAATAATTTAAAAAGTTATTAACAATCATTGATGTCATGGGTAACCATAGACGGCGGCAATCGTTTACCATCGGGTGTTCCGTCTGCTCGTCTGCCACCTATGACATAAAAAAATAAACCCTTTTATAATTTTGCAACACAGGACATTTCACGGGGCCGCTGCGTTAAAGACCTTGGAAGCAAACTAATTTGCGAGGGCCTTGCGGTGAAAGAGCGATGGCATGACCAACAGCATAAAGATGTGCAACAACCGGAACTTCCTCCAAACCGAATCAAAGACTCGTGCCGCCAATAACGCTTGATGAATTTCTTAAAGCCCATGAAGAATCAGTAAGCTGCTGAAGTGAGAGAGGAATCTCATTAAAATTCATTTCTGACAGCAAATTATGCTTTCTGTTTGCTTTTGAATATCATATTCAGAACATGCCTTTTATGGTTTTCTTGCAACTTGTAAAAGAAAAAATGTTTTTTTCGCCTCCTGAAAACTTGTCAAAAATGAGATACAACCTATTACAATTAGGTAGACAATATGAAGTATAATTATCGGTATTTAAACTACATGCAATTCTTTTCTGTTCGATCTAGCTTTTAGTATTCAATCCAGGGAAGATATACCTTTATCTGTTTTAAATAATAACAAACATTATAACAGATAATAGTTAGTAAACAAATAAATTGTGAATAGGTGGATTAGCTACAACCAGTGCATTATTAACCCTTAATCGGATATGAGTCAGTCAAAAATTTCATTGGTTTTTGCTCTTATGCCATGACACATTCATGTTCAAAATCTGGTGGGAACTATTTTCCCATTGTCCGATTAAGGGTTAAGGTGTTACTTGTGCTTTTATTATTTTATATAATATTTTATCTCACAATATAAGGCTTCCTGGAATTGTTATGTAGGTAAGCTATAATTTTTAGCTGGCTCTCTTACTATTAACAGTTATCATAGATTAATATTTTGAACTAGGCGTTTATACAAAACATGCTCAGTTGAACCATAAGCTACTACTTATAGTCAACAGTTGACATTATTGTAAATTGTACAAACAAATACACTAACAAGGCTTCATTATTTTAACAGAAAATGTTATTCAACTAGGAATATAGCCAATAAAAGGGTGAGGTGTGTAACACCTCATACCTACAGGGTTTCTGTAATAAACAATCAAAAGCCTTGATTTTTTTTTCATTTTCATGTTTTGAATACAATGAGTTTGGAGTTATAAGTTTGATAAAATAATAATGCTAGTGAAATATAAATGAACCTTAATACATACAGCAGGAAATAAAAATAACATGAAACTTTAGAAATCTTTTAAACATAACCTAATAAAACATGTCAACAACGAATTTTATACAACTATAACGAGTAACGCGCATTAGAGATATACATCGTCTATCAATTACAATTTAGTAAATAATATGTAATACCCAAATTAAAAAAGAAATTAATAATAAACACAATGTTATGTAATAAAATTGAAGTTCATGGAGTAAACGTACCTGCAGTGCGAGCAAACATTGAAAGTGCCATCGCGTTTGTGTTCACTAATTCACGGAAAAATACTCCAAATTAAACGTTACAATATTTTTAATAAAATAAATGAAAATTACATATGATATATCGTCAGTCGTGAATTTTTTCGAAATTCGCAAAATTTGACACTTGATGACGCTTTATGGTCAAAAATATTGTTGCCTCATTAAGAATTCAATAATAATGCTACGTCTATGTACACGATTGATGCTATTGCTTTTTTTTTAATCATGGCTGTAAGCCCTAAAATTTTGGGCCATATTTTTATAATACCAAATGAATTACTAAACTACTACTTTAGTAGTATAATTTCAAATATATCTTGCAAGCGCCATAGTCACGAAGTAACAAGTTTTTGCGGGTAAGTTGTTACTGGCAGACTAATCAGTCTGCCCTCCTTCGCAGTATTTTACCACATGAATATAATGTGCTTTTATTACTACGCGCACCTGCAGTACCACTGTTCACTAACTCACTATATTCTCGCACTGTTCTCGACACACAATACTCACATTCAGTATCTGTGTCACATTCAGAATTTGTTTAGTATTCCGGTTAATACATTTGACTATTTAAACCAATCCTAACGATTGAAATTTTTGTATTTGGTAATTTCAATCGCTTCCATCATGACCAGTCTTGGTAATAATCTGACTGAGGGTTATAACTCAATCCAGTGATTGAGACCCGATTCCAACAAATGTTCTGCGATTGCTGATTTCTGTTTATCGATGCTTTTTACTGCTTTTATGTGTTCTTTTATACGGCATGAGATCGTGCGTTTAATTTGGCCAATGTACGAACTACCACAACTGCAGTCAACCTTGTAGACACCAGGTTTTTCTAATGGAAAGCTGTCTTTGGGCGATCGCAGATATTGCGCCACTTTTCTTAGTGGAGTGAAGATAGTTTTTATAGAGTATTTATTTAGAAAGTTCAGTTCAAAGAAATTTATTTCTCATAAAGATATACATGTCACTTACATGATATTACATATTAATAGTATACATAGCCCGATGGTGCTTATTACAAGATACAAATAACTAGGTACTTATTTAGTTATTATAATGTTAGAGATCTTATCTGTCTCTTATGTAGGGCAAAAGCACTGGTTGCCTCTCTCTCTGTTGTCTACTTTTGTGTCTTGATGGTAACTGACCCTTATATTCATTGTTCTGTTGGACTCCCCAAACATGCTTTAGCTCCCGATCAAAGTGCTCATCATCATCAGTGTATTTAAAACAATATACCGTCAATATGAGCCTCGACAAACATAATCGAAGCGATGGAAAATCGTGACAGCGCAAGCAGCACCTAAATATATTAAAATACTCTTTGACCCTGAGTGCATTAATATATGATTGAGCACAGTATGGCCGCTGGGTAAAATTATTGACCAATAAGCTGCAAATTCAATTAAATATATTTTTCAATAATAATAAGTTCAGCTCAACTGTGATATAATATAATTCAAATTGTTTTCAATTAGTTGATAAATTCAAATGCTTTGAGTTTTACACACAATAAAATATATAATTTCTAGTAGTTTTTGTTGTGTTAGTTTGGTGGTAACACCAGAAACGAAATGACAATTCATTTTCATGACTTGAGGAATTTTTATTTTGTTTGAGAAAAATAGTATTCAGCTGTAAATTTTGAGACAGTGACTTGGATTTGCATTTGAAATATATTCCTAAGTTTACACATCTGTAATGGCCACTACTTTAGAAGACAAATCCATCTGGGAAGATGGAGAGGAGGCGCTCAGCGATGAAGTGCTACGAATGCCAACAGACGAAATCATTAGCCGGACAAGGCTTTTAGACAATGAAATCAAGATTATGAAGAGTGAAGTTATGAGGATCACCCACGAACTCCAGGCACAGAACGAGAAAATCAAAGAAAACACTGAGAAGATTAAAGTGAACAAAACTTTGCCATACCTGGTTTCGAATGTCATAGAATTGCTGGACGTGGACCCTCAAGAAGAAGAGGAAGATGGTGCAGTTGTGGACTTAGACTCACAGAGGAAAGGAAAATGTGCAGTAATAAAAACATCGACAAGACAGACATATTTTTTGCCTGTGATTGGATTAGTAGATGCTGAGAAACTTAAACCTGGTGACCTAGTTGGTGTGAATAAGGACTCGTACCTGATCTTGGAGACACTGCCGGCAGAGTATGATGCGAGGGTGAAGGCTATGGAGGTGGATGAGCGTCCAACAGAGCAGTATTCTGATATTGGTGGTTTGGACAAGCAGATTCAGGTTCGTTTTTATTATTATCCCTTTTATTATTAGACCCTTATCCACAGATCACCCCCAATACCATAGTTGCATTTGCTACTATAAGTCTCGATCGCTGGGAACGCTACTTCACTTGTGACCAAGTAACAGACCCATGCGTTATGTGTATTTAAATACTCTAAATTATACTTTTCGGTGATTGACGGGTACGAAAATGGCAACATGTGCTATAAAATAGTGTGGAAAATCGAAAAGACAATCAAATTTTCAAAAAGATGGTATCACATTCCACCGGTAAGTAAAATAATTTTAATTGACTACTCCTAAACAGCTTTAGTTATAATGGACAATAGAACAAATCATGCATTTTAAAACAAGCACGTGTTGATGTCTTTTGGAAAAATATCTTTTTCTCATGTGAATTTTAGAATAAGCTATCTCTTTTTGACAAAATACTAGTGATTACCTAGTACAAACAAATCTTTATTGATGAATGCATCGATATCATGGTTTCTAGCATTTGCTTCTATGTGTTTTTTTTTTCAATCATTATTTATATGGCAATCCCGTGATAAAAATCCTCTGCTCTCCTAAAATTCTAGGTGCTGCTTAACTTTAATCCTAAAATATTGAAATACACTTAAGGTGACGGGTAGGGTCAACTAGCAACACCAATCGATTTTTTTTCATGCTTTTTAGTGTCTCATTTTTCGGCAGACCCCCCTGTCCCCACCCTCGCCAAATAACTAGAAAACTAATTGTGAGTACAGTTTTAAAAGAGATATCCTTTAACTCCTTACCGTTGAGGAGTTGATCATCAGCAGAGCCACAAAATTAATACAATTAGGCGTAAGTACTGGTGCAGCTTTGAAAAAGATACAAAACATTACGTATGCCTATAAAATTTGAGGGTTCCCTTCGATTTCTCTAAGATCCCATCATCAGATTCTGACATTGTGACAATGTGACCAACTTGGGAGTGTGTTCTTTCAAATAAAAAAAGAATTCTGCAAATCGGTCAATAATTGGCGGAGTAATCAGTGAACATACATAAAAAAAAACAAAGATACAGTCGACCATAGAACCTCCTCCTTTTTTGAAGTCGGTAAAAAGTAACGGTGTATATCTTTCCCCAACTCCTGGCCATATTATCTAAATGCGTAAGTAAGTATTATGGTATTACATTTTGAATAAAATTAAATTATCGATAAGTAGTGTTCTGTCACTATTTGCGGGCAAATGAAAATTTTACCTTGAATCAACCAATCACAGCACCTCAGTCACGCTCCCCGCTACCTGTGCTTTCCTCAAACTGGTGACTTTTATGCCTTACAATACACTTAACATGCGGAATCTATTGGGGGTGATCTGTGCCCTTATCCAAGATATTTTAGCTCTAAGTGTACCAAAAAAATATTTTTTGTTGTCTTTGGCATCATTTGTAAAGTTTTTGCTAATCATTTCATTATTGACTTTCCAGGAGCTGATTGAAGCTGTAGTTCTGCCCATGACACACAAGGAGAAGTTTGTGAATCTTGGCATCCACCCACCCAAGGGTGTGCTGCTGTACGGCCCACCGGGAACCGGCAAGACCCTGCTGGCCAGAGCTTGTGCTGCACAGACCAAGTCTACCTTCCTGAAGCTAGCAGGACCTCAGCTTGTGCAGATGTTCATTGGTAAAAAACATAAATAAATAAAATAAAAAAAACATATCACACTATCTTATGTTATCACTATAATATTAACAAATTGTTTGTAAATTACAGGTGACGGTGCCAAGCTGGTCCGTGACGCCTTTGCCCTCGCCAAGGAGAAGGCTCCTGCCATCATCTTTATCGACGAGTTGGACGCAATTGGTACGAAGCGTTTCGACTCTGAGAAGGCTGGTGACCGTGAAGTGCAGCGTACCATGTTGGAGTTGCTGAATCAGCTTGATGGTTTCAGCTCTACTGCTGATATCAAGGTAAAGTAATTTAGATTAAAGTTCTTCATTTACAAATAGCTTCATTTAATAATATTCCCCCTATACTCACTTTTTATTAAAGAGCGATGGAAGGTTGTGGGTTAGAATCCAAGGATGCATTATAGTATTTCTGCCATTCCCTTGGAGGTGAAGGGAATTATATAACATCAACATCAAGCTTTGGACACAACTGAATTACATGCTAGAATGATGATGAAGACTTTTTTTTTATTTGATGACTATTGTAATGAAAATTTTGCTTGCAGGTCATAGCAGCCACCAACCGTGTAGACATCTTAGATCCTGCTCTGCTCCGATCTGGACGTCTGGACAGGAAGATTGAGTTCCCACACCCCAATGAAGAAGCTAGAGCAAGGATTATGCAAATCCATTCAAGGTAACATCACATTCTTTGTTGTTTTGATAACATCTCATGTTTAACATGCCCAATGATTTAAAAATATATCTTTTTATTATACAATTTCGGTGGCAAAATATCATATCGCTCGTAGCATACCCTCAGTTGGTAAGCGATTATTTGCGACCTAGTGAAAAGAGCAGGGGGCTACTCACGAATTCAGTCACTGTCTCTTTCACATGGTACTGCTCATCTCTCGTATGAAAGGGGCGGGAATAAAGATTCCGTTCTCAGCATGTGTGAAAGGGAGTATAAAGATTTGTTTTCAGACTCGCCCCCTGGTCTTTTCACTCGGTTGCAAATAATCGCTTACCATGAGGCACCCCGTTTATGTGTCCCCGATCCATTAAATACCTTAGCACTTCTTTTTTGAAAAACATAATACTTATTGATCTTTCATAATCTATTTCTTTCAAACCTACAGAAAAATGAATGTCAGCCCGGATGTGAACTTCGAGGAACTCTCCCGCTCGACCGATGACTTCAACGGCGCCCAGTGCAAGGCGGTGTGCGTGGAGGCCGGCATGATAGCGCTGCGTCGCTCGGCCACTGCCGTTACCCACGAAGACTTCATGGATGCCATCCTCGAAGTCCAGGCCAAGAAGAAGGCCAACCTCTCCTACTACGCCTAGAAGGTGTAATTTTTAATATAATGTTATGTATCTAAGTAACTAATAAAGTCATTTAATAAAATACGTTCTTTTCTGATTGAACCTCTCACCCAATGGTGGCTGACCGATGGAAGCCGACTACAGGAGGCCCAGAAAAAGATGGCGTGACGATTTCTATTATATCCAAGATTGGCATGTATGGGCATTGGATTGGAAACAAATCTATCATCTAGTGGAACTTAGTTAACTAATGCAATATATAAAAAGCTATGTTTCCTTGAAAGAAATAAGCAATTTGTATGAAACCTGAAGAGCTCCCTCTAAGCATAGCCATCTTCTTTCTCACTCTCACACTTTGCGTGGGTACTTATGTTTCGAATTCTTTGAATGTTCAGCCACAGTTCAGCTAACCGCTCAGCAGTATCTTGTACTTAGTTTGTGGGACCATGTGAGACACTCCCTCCTGCTCTCCCCAACGCTAATCACAAAGTACTTTTACGGTAACCAATATCAACAGTATTGGTGATAGGATCTAAAAAATAAATTGATCTATTCACTATGATCTCTACAAAATATTTTTAATAGTTGTATTATTATTTATAATAATAACTGAAACAAAAGTTCTTATGGATCAATGACAATGGCTATTCTGGTTGTGCCTTAGTACGGAAGGTCCCGGGTTCAATTTATCGGTCGGATAAATTTAGGGAACGATTTATTAGTCAATAGTCAATAGGCCCCCTGGAGTACACCTGGACCGTAGACTAAGGACTAGTATTATAATATCTGTGACCAGGATTTGAGAAGTCTGGTAATTACAATGAAGCTACTGCCGTCTGACCATCATCTGACCTTCGCTGCGGGAATCAGACCATCGCCGAGCTATTGGTAGAAATATGCACATAGATTTGAGATATCCAGAGGTATATGCTCGGATTCGAAGGTAATAAATACTCTGGTTACTTTTTCAAGACTTTCCCACTTTTTCCTCACATTCGATTCTTATTATTCCATATTAAAAATATAAAATAAAGGAACGCATCCATAACTTAAATTTCTACCGCAAGATCGCAACGCGCGTGCGTGTTGCTAAATTTGAAACATAAGAATGGGTCTAGCAAAATTTCTGTAAAATATTGAATTACTAGATTAAGCTAAAAGTAAATTAAAATGTAGAAATGTGAAATTATTAGTGCAAAAATATTCTTCGCCCGCATATCACCGGCGAAGAGAAAGAAGCCTTAGTCGTAAGTACCTAACCTATATTGCAGAATATTTTTTTGATATTGACATTGAAAATAAACATTAAAATAGTGTGATAATGCCGCATAGGCGCATTACAATATCGATTTGTGGATGTTGTTACCTGTTATGCGGTGTATATTGTAAATGCTTTGCGCTTTCTTGTCTTCTCGCTTTTGGGATATGTTAAAAATATTCTCTTCCGCATACAAAATAAATAATTGGCTGTAACAAAAGTACTCTGTGGCTGTACTCAACTAGTATGTCAGTTCCTAGTTATCTACCTTTTTTACCTATTCATAAATTGTGTTGAATATCTGCTATGATTTATGTAAATAAATTTAAAAAAAATCCGTATTCTAAATTTGGATGAATGAATGAAGGATTAAGGAATGATGAATCATAAAACCAAATTTTGAACAAAGGTCGATAAAGCCTAATGCAGTTAAAAGATTCAAACTTTATTTTCAGTTTAATTCTCCTTGATTTCTACCTAGTATAAATATCTTATTAGAAAAAACATAATTCATTATGTAGGTAACTATCTGATAAGAAAAAGATAGGATTGTAATAACACAACTTAAAAAAAACCACTTGAATGTTGAGAAATAAGTTCATATACCGACCCTATTATTTTCTGTTGCATCAAAAGAACCATGGACCCAGAAGATGGCTGTGAGCTTCCATGTAAGATAGCGTCTGACGATTTACCCAAAGTACACACAAAATGCAACTACAACCGTCCACACTCCAGGTTTTTACCTATTGTGTAGTCCACCTTTATTTTATTATTTACAATATGTATTATGCTTACATTTAATTGAAATCCAAATTAAAAATAAATAAAAGGTCTCAGAAGGTACCTAAACTAAGTACCAATTTATAAATTTGTGACTAAACTGGTGTCGCGCGTGTCAATCGCTTACCATCAGGCGATCCGTCTGCTCGTCTGCCACCTGTCACATAAAAAAATATTTATAATCTTTTTGGAAATGGATACTTAAGATCACTTTTTCCTGAACCATCTTTGGGACCCATATCACTTTTGGATTTCAATTAATTTCCAATACCTTCCTATTTATGTAGTGTATCACAATATCTTCTTTATTTACCTACACTTTTTACCTTACCTTATTTATTTTATACTATACATAGATGAAATACTTCCCTTTAATATTGATGCAATCTTAAGTATTAATAAAAAAAACTTTATTTACTATAACACCTTACCTCTTACTTTTTTTTCTTATGTAGTTGTATACCCACAAATTCAGCTATGCAAAACACCATTGCAAAAACATGCACATATCCAAGTCACAGACATCACAAATCATGCATTCATTTCTGAATTTTCGAACATGTCTGGCCTTTTATGAAACCACATAAAAATTCAACATGCAAAACCATCCTATCTAGTCATGAAGATAGGTTTTCTCTTGTTTATTGTCTTTTTATATCTAGGTTCTCATCTATTGCTTGCATGTATCTGCTTCTGTGTTTTATTGTGTCTATGAATAAACTACCTGTCAATGCCACAAAATGGATAGTAGACACACAAGCTGGTGTCTGTCATCATCATCATCATCATCATCAGCCCATTTAAGTCCCCACTGCTGGGGCACGGGCCTCCCTCAATCACATGAGGGGTAATTGCCATACTCACCACGCTTGGCAGACGGGTTGGCGAGGGTTTTGATATAAATACAGAGTTTTCCTTCTCTGGGCGCTGATGATCATGCCAGCAGCTTTACCTTAGTCGCCTTTTACGACACCTCGGTAAGAGTGAGGGTGGCCTCTTCTACTCTTGCCGGGACCACACGGCTCACACAGGTGTCTGTCATCGCGTTCTAAACAGGCTACGCACACGAAAGTACGTCATTTTTAAGGTAAGATAAGCACCTTACCTTAAGAATGACTGACCGGATGGCGCAATTGGTAGTGACCCTGCCTCTTACGCCAAATGTCGTGGGTTCGATCCCCACCTTGGACGAACATTCGTGCGATTAACACTTGATTTTGTTCAGTGTCTGGGTGTAATATATGTATTTAAGTATATATTTGTGTTCCTCTGTTGTCTGATGTCTGTAACACAAATGCTTAAGCTACTTAGTCCTGAATCGGGTCAATGTATGAGATGTTGTATGAATTATTACCTACATCCATGCGCGCGTACTGTGGTCTCGGCATGGTTTAGTATTAGACAGATATGACATGTGTGGGAGAGACACGATACGATATACTGCCTTGCTCGTAGGTCAACAAACTCTTAGATATCATCGTATTTTATTTTGTGTAAATTCTTAGAAATCAATGTTTTGTTATGGCGGTTGACTCTGCGTGATGCCAAAGTTTCTGGTATTCTATTAATAACTCATTCAATATCAGTTGTTCAGTCGCAAATGGAAAGCACTTAAATCTTTATGAAGACCACGTGTGTCTGTTGTGGCGCCCTCAGAATAGAATCGCCAAGGCCATAGCCAGGAATCCGCTTCAGGGGGGTCGAGTTGTCGATCAAAAAATAAGTGCGGAATTGTACACTGAAGAGGACAAAGGGAGAGCACTAAAGTCTGCTTAAAAATTTAATTGATGTCGTGCGTGAAGATGGGACAGTCCATGTAAAGTAAGATGTGATAAAATCAATAGAGGTTAGACTGGAACTAACAGCTGAAAGAAACTTCCGAAGTCCCGAATCAACTTTTTGTCAACTATATCCAATAAGAATATTGGGACCACCCCATATACATAAAGTAACTAAATAAGTCGTACCCACCAGAACCATATTCAGTTTATTTCTTTAAAAGTTAGTGCCTAGCAAGAAGCTCCTGGTTCTATCCATGGCCGATCCTAAATGTTCTACTATAAAAGATTTTCCTTTGAATGTATTCTAAGGTGCATTTTTCATAGAACATTGAACTTCGATACCATGCAATGCGCTGATCGAGTCCCAAATCGGTTTCAGAATTTTGAAAACATAAAATCGTAACATTTGAATACTCGCTAAGTTGCGGATCTGGATATAGCGTGGCATTCAATGACTTGCGATAAATAAAAACAAATTCGAGTCAATCACACCTAAAACGGTTCTCATGAATGGAAGCACGGAGTATGGAAGCAGTTAAGGACTGAGCAGTAAAGTTGGTGAATGTTAATGTCCATGAATACGAAGCGAGGCTGAGTGCTTCCGTGCCATCCGCCGGTTGCCATAAACATTTCTAGAATATCTAGCTGCGGTCGCACGCAATATGTCTCCATAATGTTGACTGGAATCATGTTGTTTGTCTGCACTTCATTTGTAGCTGAAGCACTTGATGTGGGAAATTTTGATATACCTGCCAACAATGCCAACTTTTACCTTAGGTGTGCTTACTTATTTCTTACTGTGTTAAACTCAATTCCGCTATTATCTTAAATCGTAGACGTTTACTTTCGATGTGATGAATTAAGCTGAAAGTTAACCTATCCCTGTCTCCTGCAATTTGGGTTCAATCTGGACCGACATTTTATTTTAAGGTCATCTTCCCAGCGTTTCTGGTATACCACTCTGTTACTAGGCATTCCATTTTTGTTTATTACTCGTAGTTACTCGCTTATTTACTCAATTTTAAAATAATGGTTTTCAGGATTGACCCTCGGTTTTGGTAAATAAATAAATATTTCACAACATCACATACATTGATCTGACTCCGAGATAGGTAGCTCAAGCACGTGTGTTACGGACAGTGAGTTGTAACTAGCGTAATATTAGTTCAATGGTTACGGATGTCAGAATCAACAGTGGGATTACAATTATATACATATAATACTTTTCTTTTGTTTTCTTTTTGTTTGTGGATGTAAATACCAGAACACTTAGGTTTTTTGTTTACTATTGAAAGTAAACAGTCTTGATTTCCCTACCGTGGCGATCCGATGGAAAGTATTAGTTAACTCCAGGTTAGAGACTTTAGCAATATTCCAAGTATAACTTGCGAATTCCTAACATAGTTGTTGAGTCTTAGATTGCAGGTTTACCTCCCTACCGATACTTTCAAACTAACACAGACATTCGTATCTGTTGCTGTTTGGCATTGAATAATCAACTCATTGTTTATTGATATGTTAATGGGATGGGTATCCATCAGCATTGATGAAAGAACCTCAAATATATTCGTGTATAACACCTAGACACTGAACAAATACAAGTGTTCATCACACGGATATTTGTCTAGAGTAGGAATCTATAACCTTTGTCGTATGAGGCAGTATCTCTAACAAATGCGCCATCGGGCAAGTCAACATGCTACTTAGAATGTACTTTCACGAATTTTACGGGTATAATGTCCATAAAACCATTAAAATTCGCTCAAAAGCAATAACTATGTCGTTTAATACTTTTGATCACGATCCGTTCCCAAAAACGCTTCATACTTTTAAAAGTCACGGTTTAATAAATCCCCCGAGTCACTGTCTATTAATCAAGACTTGGATAGTGTGTATGAGGAGCGCCAGTCAACCTCAAGTTTGGCTCTAAGCCGCCACTTCACTGGCACCATGCCATTCCGCTTTTTAGGCTAATGGACTGAACAAAGCTAAACTATTACACGGCGAATTATGTATTGCCATCGACTTTTTATCGACGTCTTTAGATACGCCCTTGGCGCTATTTTCGAGCCGAGGACTTCATACAGCTAATAGATAATGAATGTGAGTTACAAATGCATGGAGTCTAATTAATAAGACTGATAGGTACATATGTTTAGGAACTGGGTGAGTGTCACATGTCACTTTGGTCTTATCAACGTGTATTGATAAACCACTATATATGTAAGTTTCACTCAAATGTTAACATTTTTTCGTTACCGACCATGGACTATTCGTTGATGTCAATATATTTTATATTTTCTCTTCGTATATCAGAAATATCAACTTGGTTGGGATATATTTTATCGTCGTTTTGATAAACACTAGGTATGTTACATAGTTAGATAGATATTCTTTATTGCACAAAAAGAAAATACAAGCATGATACAACAACAACAGACAGTACAATAAGACAGTATAATAATTAACATTAAGAATTTATATATATAACTGACCATCTAATCTCAAACTTACCAGTTGGTAACGATAACCGGGGCATCGGGTATCGAACCCGGGACCTAGAGCTTTTATGCAACTGTTTACAACATCAAGGTAGTCAAAGTTTAATTCAACACAGGACATAATGGTAGAACATGTTGGCATTTTCCATGTATCTAACAACATCTTTTCTGTACACATCATCATCATCATCATCGTCAGCCCATTTAAGTCCCCACTGCTGGGGCACGGGCCTCCCTCAATCACATGAGGGGTAATTGCCATACTCACCACGCTTGGCAGACGGGTTGGCGAGGGTTTTGATATAAATGCAGAGTTTTCCTTCTCTGAGTGCTGATGATCATGCCAGCAGCTTTACCTTAGTCGCCTTTTACGACACCTCGGTAAGAGTGAGGGTGGCCTATTCTACTCTGCCGGGCACCACACGGCCAATCCCAACCCATTCTGTACACATGTTTCTTACCAAATAAATTTATAATTATCTTTTCATCGTTATCTTTAATTATTAATTAAATATAACCTTCAATGCAATCGTTTTGGGTTTCGTTTTAAATCCTCACAATACATTTTACAAGGCCTAGGTTTTCTCTAACACGTAGTTTTCTTTTATTGCTTAGCAAGAAGGTATTGCTAAAGTTTTTCCATTAGCACATCCACGTTTTTAAAAGCGCTCTTTAGTAACGGCTGACATAATATAGATACTGCTGATTTCATAGAATCATAGAATAATAACAAGACTAGAAACCTAGTCTGTGCCCACTGTTTGACGCAAGTCAAACGGAGCCGTACGGCTCCAGACGCCCGCATCGCTCCGCAGTCGTCAATGTCAATGCTTGTCAAACGCATCTCGCGAAAATTAATTAACTATGACGATTTGTGCGGTCAAATTTTGTCACAATGATTCGGAAAAGCATAAGAAGTGTAATAACATCACTTTTCACAGGTAAGCCTTCAATATTTCATAGTATGTTGTGTTTTATAAGCTAAAAATACAAACGATTTATTAAAATGCTCAGTGTTGCCTGATAATGAAAAAAATATTTTCCCCATTTCAACTTTTGTAAGATTTCATTGCTCCAACTAATTAATTTAATCGGTTGCTACTGATGTTTACAGCGTAAAGCAGTGTCTCTACTGTGTTTCGCTGCGTGAGTGCGGGTACGGGAAGCCCAATCCGGGAATGGGAGGTTTAAAGGTTGGTAGCACTTGTGACTCCACCGAGTGTCACTGGACGGCGGCAATTTCTTACCATTAGGTGTTCTGTCTGCTCGTCTGCCAACTATCACATAAAAATACACTTTATTTACACACAATGTGACATAACATAACAACCCTCCTTTTTTTAACGTTTGCACTTGTGACTCCACCGAGTGTCACTGAACGGCGGCAATTTCTTACCATTAGGTGTTCTGTCTGCTCGTCTGCCTACTATCACATAAAAATAAACGTTATTTCCACACAATGTGACATAACAACCTTCCTTTTTTTAACGTTTAGTTCTCGGTTGCGTCCAAAGCTGTCGCTTTGGAGCACAGGGTACGCTTACACCATGATTCTGGATTTGGGGAGTCTGGTAATTTACATAAAAAGCGTTACGTGTTAATGTTCAAAGGTTTCCTATGGACCCTGTCACTGCAGACAAGTGGATAAAAAACATAAGGCTTGATCGTGGAGAGATATATTGGAAACCAACAAAAAGTACCCGAATATGTTCAGAACATTTTAATAATGAAGATATACTTATCTTCATTATTAAAATGTTCTGAACATATTTAGCTAATTTATGTTCATGGACAAGCAGATGACAATAGCAGTACTTGTTAAGTACTCTTAACAAGTACTGCTATTGTCATCTGCTTGTCCATGAACATAAATTAGCTTGAGTAGAACTGAGAACTTTTATATGTTAATAAATAAATAAGCAAGAATATTATGCAATTGGTTTATTCATTTAATAATAATTTTAAGATTTATGTAAATTGATGTGTTTCTGACAGTGCAATACACGAATCCACATTTTACACGAATTTATTTCTTATTCATTATTGTATTGTCAAGCATCATAAATATCAAAACATAACTTGCCAACTAATTTTATAATCACAGTTAGGTAGATACTTGTAAGCGTTGTTCTAGGTTCTATTAAAAGCAGCACAGTTACTGCAATAACCATTTCCCATGTTTTAGGGAAATATGTTGTGACTGGTAACATTAATTAGCATTTTTATGTTGATACTACGTACGTAGTACCAACTTGAAAAACCAAATTTGTGCTTCAAATTTGAGGTGACAGCAGTAAGGAAACTATCCTTCTAGTCTTGTTATTATTCTATGCATGGAATATATAAAATTAGATGTTCGCTTCCCAAGTTTTTTACACACAATGAAGTGACAGCCTAACATTGTACTGTTCTTTTTATTAACTTTTACCTTGTAAAACATGTATTTGCTGTAAATCTGTATGTGTACATAAATTATAAAATAAATAATACATGCTATGTTACTTTGAAATCAAATATCTCTGAATCCTCATCCTAGCATATATTAACCCAGTTGCGTCCAAAGCTTTCTCTTTGGAGCCCGGGTTACGCTCAAAACATGATCCAGCTGCATGATTCAGGATTCGGGAATTCTGGTAATTACAATGAAGCGACTGCCGCATGATCATCGTAACCAGACAGGGGAACCAGAACAACTGAATCACGGTTACACGTTCGGAATCACTATCTATGCACATTTGAAAAAACCACAGGTGAATGTTGCGGGGGTTTAATGATTGACAGCGCTCTCGTGTGACAGTTGTGACTTATGACTCCACTGGTGTTGCGGATGTCCGGCGGCAACCGCTTTCCATCAGGTGAACCGACTGCTCATATGCCACCTAGCACGTAAGAAAAATCAAAGCGTTTCTAATTTCTTCACTATGCTACGTTGTTGTGCTAACTTATTTAGTACCATGTTCGCTGCCATAGCGCTTTTTTTGTGCATTTCAAAACGCTGTGCAACGCTATAGTAATCCAATTGATGTCTTCCAATCAATCGAAAGTGACTGCTGGAGCGTGAAGCGATTTCAAATTCATTACGGGCCTGAGCCCTGTTACATACATCGACCATTTGTACCTTGCCAATTCCATTACCCCAGTGTAAATATTGCTAGTGGATTACAACCAACCTATGAAGTTTCTCGCAGAACTTTCTACCACGTACCTCAGTTCTGTGAAACGGTTTGGCTGCAGGAGTATATACTCCTGCGTCCATCCTGCATGGTCAGGTTCGAGTTAAAAGAATGGGAGCATAAGCAAAGCACTGAATTTTGGAAAAGACTACCTCGACTAGAACAGTCCAAGGCGTTCATACAGGCGTTCGATCAGAAACGAGCTGTAGAAATAATAAAACTGAGTAGAGGACATGTTAGGGCACTCACTTCGGACCCTCACGGGGCACTGCAAATTAAACAAGCACCTACACAACATGGGCCTTTCAGATACCAAAATCTGCAGGTTCTGTCACGAGGACAAGGAAACGATTATCCACGTCCTCGGCGAGTGCATAGCGCTGCTCCGCTGTAGAACCCGGCACCTTTGAGCACACATGATCTCGGCAGAAGAGATCAAAAGCTCCCCCATCAGCTCCATTCTAAGGTTTATCCTGGAACTGGAGCTACATGAGGTGCTGTAATAGATTATGGGGCTGCCATAATAGATCATCTACTATTCGCAGTGGCTATGAGACGCAAGGCTCACCCCATTTCTATCAAATAATAATAATAATAATATACTCCTGCAGCCAAACCGTAGTAAGTACGCTATTCTCTTGAAGGTCCTTCTAGAGAAGAGCGTAGGTACTTACTCTTCTTATAAAAGGTCGGCCACGCATTAGCGATGTCTCTGATTTCGCGGATGTTCATGGGTGGCGTTGATTACTTTCCATCAGATGACCCGCTTGCTCGTTTGTCGCCTCTAGCACAAAAAAAAAGAAGTGGCAAGTTCAACTACATTGATTCAGTGGATCTGGTTCCTATGTTAAAGGGTTGCGATGGTCAGACGGCAGTCGCTTCATTGTGAATACCAGACACCCCAAATTCTGGATCATGGTCTAAGCGTAACACGGGACTCCGAAAGGATAGCTATGGAAAACGCTGAGATGAGATGCGACTGGCAAGGTCAACTAAGGTAGATATCGGGGCACGCTAAGCGAATCCTCGCGTTCGTCTTGCCTAGTTTGAACTGTAGAAAGGGATGTCCCCCATGTCACTTTTTTACGAAACCAATCCTGGATTTGAACGATAGTTACTAGCCCCACATCATGGTCAACCGATTGTTGATCGATGGTAGAATGGATTGTTCAACTTTGATCTATTCGTTAGTCAACGTTTTACGGAACGATATCCTTCGATTAATCAAAGCAATCAAATTAAAGTGTGGTAATTTACCTCACAATCGATCAACTGTGTCGATTAGTCTGACTGGTACCCTAACCGCGTACGCGCCAGCAAATTTTCGACGCACTGTTTTGAAAACGTAATTAAGTACAAAATTACCGAAACGGCGCCGCGGCGCGGCGCTCATCGGAATTTTCTCATACTAAGAATATCTACACTGTGCAATTACCATAGCCGTTCTCAGCAGAATGATCGGAAGTAATCGGAATAATCGCAGGAAGCATTAGAATCGATTTGTTAATAAAAAAGAAACGTTGCGTTTAGCCCACTCATGTCATAATAATGTTTGTATAATGTTTGTCAATATTTTTGTGGCCCACTGGTGAATAGTTGTGGTAACAGACGAGCGTCTACACGGTACGGACAGATCGCTCGTCATCATAGCAGGATTTTATTATTTTGGGTATAGTTAGATGGTAATGCATTTCGATCCAGCTGGATTTTCGCGCGACCAACCTTTCAGGACCCAAATCATTTCCAACCAATCAATCAATTATTCAGCTGCGACTGACCGATGACTAGTATAGCTCTGTCGCTGACTTGTTATCAGTCAGTAACACTGTATGTAGCCCGCATGACCTAACACGCTCGTCTGTGCAGCCGCTAGGTAGGCAGTACGCTAAGCTAGGAGAGTCGTGAGCCACGGCTGACCGCTTAACAGCACAGCTGTGGCGCTGTCAGTCTGTGCTGCCACTTGCTACGCGACTGCAGTCACTCACGCCGAGCCCAGTTACCTGCCGCCAGTCAGCCGTGACTCACCGCTGGCCAGCACAGCTGTGTCGCTGTTAGCCTGCTTCGTGTGGCTCGCTCGTCTGTGCGGCCGCTCGCTACACGACTGCAGTCACGCCGACGCCCAGTGACCTGCCGCCAGTCAGCCGTGCCTGACCGCTGGCCAGCACAGCTGTGTCGCTGTTAGCCTGCTTGGTGTGGCTCGCTCGTCTGTGCGGCCGCTCGCAACACGACTGCAGTCACGCCGACGCCCAGTCACCTGCCGCCAGTGAGCCGTGACTGACCACTGGCCAGCACAGCTGTGTCGCTGTCAGTTCGCCGCGTGCGCGCTGTTTGTTTACATCGTACTCAGTGATTTACGCGATTTCTACGCGCCCGCGTCGTTATAATGGGAAAAGTTTTTGTGTAAGTAATTGACTTATTCAATTTGGTTTTTTAACCAGCACGGCGACCGCAATTGTCTTTTGTTAGGAAGTTGACAAAAAAACTACTTTAGCTACGTTTTATTTCTTGCAAGGGTAATCAAGTAGCCATTTAAATAGATAACTTCCTACTGGTCTAACTTTTAAAATTACTAAGGCCCGATCCGACCAATGTTTATCCGTGCATAAATGTATGGCAGAACGTCAGATTTGTATTGATTGACAACGTAATACCATAGATTTGGTATCGGATTAAGGATGGTCGAATGGGCCCTAAAACATGTATAGAGTCAATGTTTAACTAACTGGACAGACTGGCACGGTAGTCCCCCTATATTTATTCTGTGACTGTTGTGAATTTGGTGGTCCCTGCCTCAGTCTCTAGGGGCCGTGGGTTCGACACCCACTCTAGCCAAACATTTGCGTGAGGAACGTGTAAGTTAGTATATAGCATATGATTTTGCCTGATATTTTTGTTGTGAATTTTCTAACAGTATATTGTTAGAAGTTTATTTGCTAATATTCACACAACAATCAAGAAAATATTTTTTACTTTAGTATATAATATAATTCATAACATTTTCTGATATTCACCTTCAATAGTCTTCGACCAATGTATCCCTATCTGTATTACTATGACATACCTAACTTTAACTTATTTTTAGATTTTCCGTTTTATTTTAGTACTAAGTATAGTACTTACTGCCTACTTATCCACATCATTTGATAATGGTCATTTAGCCACTTTAATTTATATTATGTAGGTCTATGTCGTTATTGCACAAAGAATACAATGACTTCATGCAAACAATGAGCAATCAATTTCACTATAAAATAAAACGATAATTTTCTTTGGGACTAAGATTTGATTTTCTGAAATTAAATCTAATTTTCAATTGTATAGGTTAAAGCTATTTATAATAAATAGGTAATGTAGGTACTTATATCAAATATTACTTATATAAACTTCTTAGAAACCCTTCGAAGTCGCTGTTTATAGCGGCGCGTTTCGAAATTGGCTATTATGTCATGAATCCCATTTTATTAAACCTCCATACTTTCTTGTCAGTGACAGTCTGGATTTCATTACTCTTTAGAAATAAACTATCAGCTCCATCGAGACTTGGCTAGTTTTTTACAGAATGTTTTTGGTGAGATTGTATTTGTTAATTAATTACTTGTAGTATAACTGTAATCCTAGTAAAAAATTGTTTCATTGTTAATAGTAAAATTCGACATTCCGAAACAGCGGTAGATGATATTATGTTTACCTATTTTGACATTCATAAGTGTTTTGCATGGACCTAAATTGAATAAAGATGTTATCTTTAGATTCGTTTGCTGCGGGTTACTACTACAATCGGTAAACAATTTATTGTACAACATATACAGCGTGTGTATTTTATACGGGCGAATAATTAATCCAGCTATAATATCTGATCCTACGAATCGTATAAGATAATCATTTCATTAAATTTTGTGGTTAATTAGGTGTAATGATTTTTCTAAAGTGCAACCCAGCAGCAATGTATGCCGTCCAACTTTGTTTGACATGACAAGTGACATGAGTGTCATGACACTCGTATGACGTTTAGATACTTATGTCTACGTTAATTGATGTTATTAACGTTAACTACCAGTGGATGCAATACATTGCGTGCTCAATTATTTTGTATGAAAAAAAAGTACCTTAATTTCCTAAAGAAATGTATGTAAACAGGTTCCCTAGGTCCGATAGTAATCGCCATTAAAATATTCGCTCGTATCAAATAAACACGCTGTATAACTTAAAAACTAGGCATCACAGAAACTTAAATATACAACCCGTTTGCTTCACATTAAGATGAGAATGGATTGAAGAAATTAAATCCAGACCCGTACGCGGACAGAATTCCGCATGACCGGAAAACCTCCCTTACAAATGCCCCAATTACCAATAACCATCAATAAGATATGGCGGGGGGTGCATTTCTTTAATTTAGTCTGTTACCTCCTTTATTGGCTTGCGTGACTGCTCATCATTTAAATTTGCGTATTTTTTTAACGGGGAAGCTCACAGTATGCTCTGTAAGACAAAAAGTTTACGATCTGATAATGTTGATACCAATCGGAAACGAATTGGCGTGTCTTAACATGGCTTATCGGATGGTGAAGCTAGGGTTGGCTCTTTCAGGTGCCTACATTGTTTTATTGCTAGTAAATAGCTCCCTTACACTCGTCCAGTTTTGTAGCCTGTCTTCCATGAGACCCAGATGATCCAAGTAACTTGCGTCTTTTTGCCTCTTAATCTACGTCCATATCAATCAATAGCCTACTATCCCACTGCTGATTGTAGGCCTTCTTCATGCTACTCCACAGATTCTTTCCAAGACTGAATAATAATATAAATTCATACATACAAATTCTCTTACGATTGTCGGTTCCACTGCATTGCTCGCTGAATGACGTTGAATTTTTGGTCACGCTCCCAGAGTAATGTGCTGTGACCAAGTCACCATACTCTCCATAGCCTACAAGTTATAACGGATAGCACGACAACAACAACTTACTCATCATATTCCCACACCAACACAAATATTTTTGGATGAAACAGATATTTGTGTTGGCTTTGGGTGTTTGTGGTACCTTCGTTGTTCCTTTCCATAGTACAAGGGAAAACCTTAGTTTGGGACCTGGACAATGTATGTGATATTGTCTCAATTTATTATTATTTATATTCCTAGCTAGAAATCTGCGTTTCGATTGTCGTTGTCAATGTTGCTGATAAATAAGTTGCTCGTTTTAAAGGTCTTTTTCCAGCGTTATATTTATTTATTTATTCTTTATTGCACAAGAAAGTAAAGTACGATTGGCGGACTTAATGCTATACAGCATTCTCTACCAGTCAACCATTAGGCGATGCAGAAATATGTATGACGGCTAACTAAATTTATAAATTTATATCCATAAACATACATGTGAGTAATATATAATATGACTAAATATACATACATAACTACATAATACAATAAACCTACTTATACTACAATTAACTCATAAAAAAAAAAAACAGAAACGACGAATACCGGCTAAACTACATTGTCTCGTTATAATTATATTGTCTCGTTTTTAATCGAGTTATGAGTCGTGTTATGTTTAAACTTATTGTCATTCAATGGATCGAAACTACGGCAATTCTACAGATATGTTAATCTGGTCCTCGATGTTAAGTCTATATACTGATATCCAAATTGTACCAATCGACATATACGTCGAAAAGAAGTAGATTTTCGAGGCAACCCTAATGATATCAGACAGGCGGATTATAAGGCGGCCCGTGCATGCTCGCTGGTGCAGCTCGTTACCGAACTTGCAACTTAGAGTACCGCACGGAAGCTTCAGCTGTGCCACTGTAAAGAGCGCCAGCGGACCCATTTTAAACCTAAATTTGTATCTGTGAAGATCCAAATTGGTTTGACAAATGTATCTCTATCGGACCCTCATCCACCAGTGACTACTATAAGAGTTTCTGCTCTTTAAGATCCAAATTGAATAAGTCTTGTTAGGGTTGCAAATTTGACAAAGAACTACAAACTGCATTTGAAATCACATTGGAGTAAGGAGCTCTAAATAACCTTTATCTATTACCAGATCAAACTGAATAAATAAATAAATATTTCACATCATCACATACATTGATCTGACTCCGAGATAGGTAGCTCAAGCACCTGTGTTGTGTTGTATATGTGTGTGGTGTGTGTGTGTGAATACTTCCTTTTTACCCGACTACGGCAAAGCAAAAGGAGGGTTATGATTTTGACAGGCTATGTATGTATGTATGTATGTTCATCTGATTCCACGTAACTTCTTAACTACTTATCAGAATTCGACAAATGACATATCATTATAAGCGTCTTGATCGTCCGCTGGTTATAGGCTATATGAAGTTTCACAAAATCTAATGTGGCGCCCTCTAGCGGACAAAACATACAGAGTAAAAAAATAAAGTTATGATAAATATGCTGTGTTTGGTATCATTTGAAAGCGCATGACTTGTACATTTTGAATATATATATATATTACTAGCACTTGGACACCAAAATAGTACAAATAAAATAAAAGTAAAAAAACTAAAACCCAACTACGACAAAAAAAACGTCGCTGAAAAAGTATAAAACAAGCCTTCGTTGTCAATTTATGCAATATTCACTATGTAGAGATAAAATTTCATGTTTGGAAATCCGCAGTCACACGTTGTCAAAGGGTAGTATATTTAACGTGTGACTACGCCTTTCCAAACATGAAATTTTATCTCTATATAGTGAATATTGCATAAATTGACAACGAAGGCTTGTTTTATACTTTTTCAGCGACGTTTTTTTTGTCGTAGTTGGGTTTTAGTTTTTTTACTTTTATTTTTTTAAGTCGGTACAAAACCTGATCCTAATAAATGTGACAAATATGATTCTGAAAATCGTCCTCAACCAAAAACCAAAATCGGTTCAACCAAACACGAGATAATCGCTGACAAACATACATACATACACATAAATAATACAGCTCAAACTGAGATCCTGTTTGGAATCGGTTAATAAATTATAATTGTCCTATTAAACTACTGCTAGGTTTTTATACAAACAGTATTTATTTTATATGCAACTTTTATAGAGATTCTTTTCTTAGATTCCACCTCAGCAGTTTATCTGGCACCCAATGACCCATGACGACGCTAGCATTGAATGGGACATCTTTATCTCTGGCCATTATGTAGCTCTACTGTACCGTGAGATATAAAGAGTATTCTTTTTGAAATGACTTGGCCACGTGGAAGGCAGTGTCAGCTGACAAGAAAAATACAAGAATTTATTTTCCGCTTTTCAGCATCAGGCCATTCTTGTTTAGTGCAAAGACTGTCAATATTCAATAACTTTTGGAGCACAGGCTCACCCCACTCGGAAATAAATATCAGACTGTCCCTATCATCATCTAAGCGTGTAAGTCACGGTTGCATTCAAACCTGAGGCTTCGGAGCCCGGGGTACGCATAATCATCAACCTTGTGGACTAAATACTGAGGAGAGTAAAATTGGTGCAACCAAATCAAGCAAGACCATGTGTGCGTAAGACCCTGGTATACCTTACCTTTCTAACCGTGTTAGAGCCATCGTCAGCCCATTTAAGTCCCCACTGCTGTGGCACGGGCCTCCCTCAATCACATGAGGGGTAATTGCCATACTCACCACGCTTGGCAGACGGGTTGGCGAGGGTTTTGATATAAATGCAGAGTTTTCCTTCTCTGGGTGCTGATGATCATGCCAGCAACTTTACCTTAGTCGCCTTTTACGACACCTCGGTAAGAATGAGGGTGGCCTATTCTACTCTGCCGGGGACCATACGGCGTTAGAGCCATGCTTCTGCATAAATGACCGGCTCGACTGGAGTGATGGAGTGATAGTAGTGATACCTCGCTCTTAAAAATATCCGGCGTCCTGTATTTCGCCGAGTGAGTGAGAATACCGGAGACCCAATCGGAAGTGTGAGGTTGACAGCGCACTTGTGACTCGGACTAGTCGGACTCCACTCTTGTTGCGGGCGTCTATGGGCGGCGGCAATTGCTTACTATCAGTCAGGTGTGCCACCAATCACACAAAAAACTTAATATACATATTCCTTTTTTTTCACATTATTATTTCTGACATGAGGCCATATTCTCGAGCGCTCGACATTGAAGTCGATTTAGAGAGTTGTACGGACGAATGTATGAATTCTCTAAATTCGACTCCGATGTCGATTGCACGAGTCTTGCCCTTATGGTTTCCTTGATTTACCTTGCGTCGTGCGTGATCGTTCCTTGCCTTGCACCAGTCCCAATATTCGATTGTAATGCAAATAAAATAGTCCACCACATTCATTCAAAGTTATATGCCATCACTCTGACCTGGCTGCTTGACAACATGAAGGTGACGACTTGGTCCCCTCGTGGCGTATTTCAGTGGCAAGTTATTCGGGATTTGGCGTAATGCCGATATTTCCATTCAGCTCGCGTATGCACCCTCGGTTACGGCCAATTCTTCTAACTATCACCCCACAATCTTTCAGAACCTCGGCCAGCATTAGCCGCCATAGTACAAATAACTTTAGTAGTTGAGGTGTGATAAAAGTCACCTCTAAATTTATTTAATCTTAAAGTGCATCTCCGACTAACGAAGGTTGGCCGTCAATCCAGCATATCCCTCTAGATCTCTAGCGAGGAGAAACATCTCGGGCACCATTGAACTAAATATCACTAGCTACAACTCACTAGCTAGGCGGCACTATGTTATGTATCCCTGTCTACAAACTACTGTATGCTATCCTGGATGTTACGTAGCCATGATTCCTGCCTTCGATCCACATGACTCGCGACAGGCTACGGTGGTGCGGGCACGTGTCCCGGATGCCAGAGTAGAGAGTGGCGAAGCGCATCTTCTATTCTGAATTTCAGGAGGGCAAGCGTAAGCATGGTAGACAACTCCTCAGATATAAAGATGTGCTTAAGCGCCACATGAAAAAGTGTGACTATGACTCATCTCGCTGGGAGGAACACGCTACTGAGAGACCCGAGTGGAGGGCTTTAGTGAAAACTAAAGTCCGAGACTTCTAAACATAAAGGCTTGCTGAGCTTGACTCTAAGCGGGATGAGTTGAAAGCCATCGCGACCATCTGCGGCTATAAACTATAACTATGCCGGGGGTGTGCTCACATGCCCGCTATGTATGAGAATCTTTTCGAAAAGGCAACGTCAGCCACATGCGAGTACACCAACGACATTTGGCTAGGAGTTGAACGGTCACCGTGGGTCGAAATCGGCCGGACTCCATCACCATCACGAGCTTTCCTAATCATAATAAGCTTATTTTACTGTGCTATTAGTAGGTATTATAGTGTACTCACGTGGTTGACAAGCCACGCCACGTTCTTGCCAGGGTGTGTTCCTTCAGTTCTTTAATCCCGGCGTAAGTGCCACGCGAGTTGTGTTGCGGTGGACTACTATTCATTTTTGTACTACACTATACCCAAAACCCACGTGGTCGTGTAATGTAAATATGATCGATACCCGCCACGCCGCTGGCACGCTGTTGCCAGGGTTACTCTGGTGTTTAGCCCGCCAGGACCCGGCGCATAATGTGCAAGTGCCACCGGTGACGCGTGCGGTGGCAGGTGTGAGCGCTGATATTATAGTACACGAATTTGATATTGAAAAATACATCTAGTTTTTTTTTATTAAAAGAATTAATTCAAAAATTATGGTCAACAGAAATGGTATCTTGTAAGTATCATTGATTTAATTAGTTTTTCATTTAGTAAATAAGCTTGTTGGTATTATTTTTTATTTCAACTTTCAATATCAGGCCACTAAAAATACCAATTCTTTTTAAAAGAAAATTCTAAGAGTCAAAAACTGTGGTCATCAGAAATTGTCATTTATACATCAAAGGAATGCAGAAATAAAAAAAATATGCATTTCACTTTATTATTATTATTTCTTATTATATTTATTTTTTTACATTTACTTACTTTGTTTCCCACTAGCTTCTCACTATTGTTTGAGAAAGAAAAATGTCTCTCAATAAAAATATATGATTGTCAATAAATAAGAGCTGACAAGACGAGTGCGTGCCTGATCAAGCATAAACGAGGGCAAAGCCATGCCAACAGGAAAAAAATATCAAAACAACAAATAATATAATATTGTTCGATATCATTTTAACAACAAAAAGTTGTTTGTTTCCAACTTTCGATTGGACCGATCTGCCTTATGCTCCAACGACACGGGTCGATTCTAGTCCCTCCACGGATGAACATTTGTTCTTTAATTTGATAACCGTGATACAAGTGCGTAACCTGCTTTCAGATCAGGTGTGTGTACTGTTATAAGTTATATTTAAAAAAATGGGTCTACCACCAGATCGATGTGCAGTGGCGGACACATCAAGCTATACAAAACTGTCAAATTTCTTCATTCGATTATAAACCTTATGTTGTTACACATTGAGTTCGAAATCGATTGAGGAAATTTGACAGTTTTGTATAGCTTGACCTGTCCGCCACTTTAAACCGTAGCAATGGCTTAAAATCAGTTTTTAAGCAATAGTTAGGTAGTTTTACTAATTTTACAAATACTACAACTATAATATTACAATAATATAGGTAACTATAGTTAATTTACGATCAACGGACCCTTAGCAAAAAAAGATTACTAATCTTTATTGCTGGAGCAAATTATGACCCGATGACGCATCTGGTAGTAACCCTGACTCATTAGGGCACTTACTCGGACCCTCACAGGGCACTGCAAATTAAACAAGCACCTGCACAACATGGGCCTTACAGATACCAAAGTCTGCAGGTTCTGTCGCGAGGACGAGGAAACGATTATCCACGTCCTCGGCGAGTGCATAGCGCTGCACCGCTGCAGAAGCCGGCACCTGGGAGCACACATGATCTCAGCTGACGAGATCAAGAGCTCCCCCATCAGCTCCATTCTCGGGTTTATCCTGGAACTGGAGCTACATGAGGTGCTGTAATAGGTTACGGGGCTGCCACAATAGATCATCTACTGGTCGCAGTGGCTATGAGACGCAGGGCTCACCCCATTTCTATCAAATAATAATACAGATGATTAACCCTGACTCATATGTCAAAGGTTGTAGGTTCGATTCCCACTCTGGGCCCTTAGTAGTTCATCATCCTCTTTAGAATTGATTATGGCCTTTATAAAACCTTATAGGGAGATGCTAATCATAATTTATAGGTGTTAATTGCTGCCATTGTAAAGTCAACGAGGTGTCTAATCAGATCACTTACAACACTAAATTAATAGCATACAGTAGTTTGTAACATTTTTTTCCTTGAACGCCCACATTGGCGTAACAGCTTGTAAACAGCGCAAAGCTTCGGCATTAAGGCGAGGCATCGACTTAACTACCGCCGCAAATAGATTTGTATTAATGGACAACATTTCATATTTTTAACATGTCCATATTGTTTTTTTATATGAAAATAGACATAAAATGAACAAACCCATATTTTTTCTTTTTTCAAAATTTGGCCATTTTCATGCATAAAATGATTATTGAAATTCTTTATATTCTAAATAGACGTAAGCGCCAAATGACGACATCGGACGGCTGAATACAGCGATATTCCTTTGCTTATCATTGTTTTAATAAAAAAAAGGTACTACTGTCAAAGGTAAATAATACTAGTGTCAACGTCATCCATACATTCAACGTTGACAAGTTGTCTTTTTTTTTTACAGTTACATGTCATGGGTTTGGCATTTCGTAAATTTAAAACTATAATGTGCTAAGCAAAGTAATATTTTACATTCTGCCGTCCGATGACGTCATCTTATGTTTTTCAGTTTTTAATTTTTTTCTCAGTAAATAAGCAATATAAAAAATGAATAAATATATATTCGAGCAGCGGAAAAGTAAACAAAGAATTGGTATTTTTTGTTTCAGAGCTTAGCAATTTTGAAATGTTGTCCATTGTGGCGAATAAAGATGTTTTTGAAAAAAGTACATATGTAAATCCATTAAGGAATGTATTAACAAGTTTTTGAAAGATTTTTCATTTGCAAATATCCTTATTGAATCTCTTTTATCTTACTCTATGGTTTAGCTGATGCTGCAACAACACAAACTGCAGTAGGGGGGTGTGTCGCACTTTGCAATGACGACGGGCCTCGGGGTCCCACTCATCAACCATAGGGGCCATTCTAGTGCACTTGACAGTGAAGTCGAATTTCGGATTTCATACATTCGTCCAGTATCTGTCATTAGGGGGAATGGACCATAACCCACCACACTGGTCCAGTGCGGGTTGGTGGGTGGTTAGCCAGGGCCTCTTTTGTTGGTTAGCAGGACGCGCCACGGGCAGGAGAGGTTGACTTGGAACCCGAGAGATGTTGTGTGGGTCCCCTTACGTCCTTTGACGGGAGCAGTGGCGTGCATTAAGGGAGACCTATGTCCAGCAGTGGACGAGTGTGGGTTGCTGATGATGATGATGATGATGATGACATTCGTCCATACAAATCACCAACTCGACTTCAATGTCGAGGCTCGAGGATAGGCCCTCGTGTCGGCTTCCCGGTTTCGCCCAATCCGTTTTTTTATGTTAAGACATTTTCGTCCACATCAGTATTAACCAACCATATTATTTTTTCACTTAGTCCTAAATGTCATTGACCTATTGCGTTTCAATCCTGGCCAGTGGCCTTAAGGATCGAGGTCGCAACCTTTTCTTACATTTTTATGGAAACCCTTATCTTATCCACTCTCCAAAGTTATATGGCTAAGCAAACCGCTTTCGTGAGCTAACAGCTTCAATCTTCGGGTTTAATTTGATATTTTAATTATGTACTATGATTAGATAGATTCATACCACCAAGTAATCAAGAAAAATTTTGTCTTTCTGCAGTTTAAATCTAACGTACCTACCTTTCACTTCCAATTTCCAAGTTTTATGTCATTTTAATAAGACTATGGCGTGTCGTGAAGGCATAAATAAGTGGTGCGGCTTTGTCACATTGTGACTCAATGTGGCCAAATATGGTCCATTGTGCCCAAAAATGGCCCATCACAGCTCGGGTTGAGTACGCGTCTTGGTGCTTAATTGCGCCACTTGCGCCCACTGGCGGCGTATTGGCAAACTGTACGCCATCAAAGTGGTTACCTAATAATAATTTAATTGAATAGACTCCAAGCTCGACAAAGGCACTAAAAATATTAATGAGAATCAAAAGTAAACTCTGGACGAATCATTAAACTTTCAATCAAACTCAAAATAAGATTTTAATCTTTAAATCAATTTAGATACATATAAGATGTGTAGCTTGATGTTTATTTAGGTACGTAAACTTTTGCCCGCGGCTTCGGTCGTGTTAGAAAAAGACAAAAGTTACCTAACCCATCCCTTCACCATCTCCAAAAAAAAATCACTTCAATCCTTCTCGCTCCATTTTGTCGTGAAAGACAGTCAAACCGACAGGCAGACACACACACTTTTACATGTATCATATCTGGATACACCTGTGAGAATGTACCCTGTATTTATACAACGCATGGCGCTTCGCTTTGTATATGTAACTGCGTTTCATTGCCAATTTGACAAAGTTGGAATAGTTTAACTTCCAAACTAATTGCTCAAAGCGTCTGCTAACTTTGAATTAGCTAACAGACGTTCAACACGTTTTAGTTTACAAACAAACCCGTACTGCACTGAATAAGTCCCACAATGCCCATTATGCGTGAATCATGGCCCCTCCGCCTTCGTGTAATTAACCTATAACCAATACAAAGGGGGAACATTATCCACGGAATGCCATTTGTTGGAACGCCTGTCATTGGACGCTTTTCTCTACACTTACTCTTCAGGAAGGGTTGGATTCTACAAAAGAGTCCCACAAACGTAATGCTAAAAATACGCAAATTTATTTGCGTAATAATATCCTCCAACCGATTAAGGCTACGGTGGCCAATATTAACGATCACGTACGCAGGATATATTATAGTGCACAAGTGTGTGAGCAAATACAATTGCAGTCACCCTTACCCTCATATTCCGATTGCGACACTAGTGTGACACGAACGGCAAGGGATCGGGTGCAGGACCAACGGCTTAACGTGCTTTCCGAGGCACGTACCAATTTCCAGACTCCGGGCTGACACTAAGAATTTCGTACCGAAAACAGAACCGCGAATCGAACCCGGGACCTCTTCCGACACCGGGCACAGACGTCGCTTTAAGATGGACGGGTAGGGCACACTAGCGACGCCAATCGATTTAATTTTGTAGCTACTAAACCGGATCTATTTTAAACAATTTCGGGGTTACAACCTCTCGGCAAACACCTATACTATTTATTTAATACTTAACGTTAACTATTTGTTCTGCTTTTTTATTAGAATTTCGGATTAACGCTAAAAGCGGCCACTTTTGGCGTGAATCAATTTTTCGCGTACAAAAACGGATCCAACATTTGTGCATGGTTATTTAATAAATAGTATTTCTGTTTGCTTCATTAAGGGCTGGACCAATCTTCATCCGTGGATAAATCAATGGTATAACGTTAGATTAGTATAGAAAGATTGCGCTATACCATAGATTTAGTATCGGAATAAGGTTGGTCGAATCGACCCTTCCTTAACAAATCGTAGTTACACACTTTATATGTTTATCAGTTATAGTATTTAAGGTGACGGGTAGGGCACACTAGAGACGCCCATTGATTTGAATTTTTTGCTACGAAACCGGATCTATTTTAAACAATTTCGGGGTTACAACCTCTCGGTAAACACTTATACATCTCGTTCGTGCCGCGACTCCCAGTATGTGAACGCACGCCATTTATTTTTTTAAGAAACTTCGCTAACGCCTCGACTCCAGCCCGCCGCGACTGTCGTGTCGTCGACCTGCCTCACACGAGAGTCGAGTCGAGGCGAGGGCGCGTCAAGGCGTGGAGCGGCGCAGTTGCAGTGTGTAGAGTCGAGTTACGGGCCGCTATGCTTCCTTCTCATTTTAATTCGCCCATACGCACGAAACGAAATGACAAACTGACGCTCCCGCCTCGACTCCCCGCCTACTCCCCGCTACTTCAGTATGTGAGCGCACTGTGATTATTTTTTTAAGGAAACCTGGAAGCGGCGCGCTGCTTATGCGCCCGTGCCTAAGAGTGTATTTTGTATTTGACTGCCTCGGTGGCGCAGTGGTTAGTGGGTCGCACTTTAAAGCGACGGCTGCGCAAGAGGTCCCGGGTTCGATCCCCGGGTCGGGCCAAAAATTTGAACCTAAGTTTTCGGTAAGAAATTCTTAGTGGCAGCCCGGAGTCTGGAAATTGGCGGTCTTGTACCCCCGTGCCTCGGAAAGCACGTTAAGCCGTTGGTCCTGCGCCCAATCCCTCTCTGGTCGTGTCACAGTAGTGTCCCATCGGAATATGAGGGTAAGGGAATAGAGAGTGCACTTGTGTTTGCGCACACACTTGAGCACTATAATATATCCTGCGTACGTGGCTGATCGTTGAGATTGGCCGCCGTAGCCGTAATCGGTTGGAGGATTATTATTTTGTATTTGGCGACGAGTATGTGTGTATAGTTTGTAACTACGCCCACAGTCCCATGCGGGGAGTTCATCGGACCCCGGTTTTCTTCGTTTTGACATCCGCCCACTCCCGTCGTCTGTAGTTTGGTTGGATGCCGTAACTCGAATATTAAAGAGCCCGATGGAACTGTAGGCGTTTAGTTGTAATTATCGCTGCATTAATTTGTCTGACAGATAAGTCAAGTCGTAAGCGGTGTTCATTAGAAGTGTATCGGTATTTTAGCGTGGGATGAAGATAATATTCAATATTAGGTAGGTATTATTATTTGCGAAATTTATTAGTTGTATGTGATTGGTGGCAGATGAGCAGACGGATCACCTGGAGCCCAATTCTCGTGCTCGTGACATTTATTTTCATACGACATATATCACTAAAACATATTTTTTTTGTATGGTTTTCAGGTGATATCCGCCATGGACTCCTGATAGTTATAATGCCGCCGCTCATTGACACCCAGCAAACAAAGTTGGAAATGTGCTGACAACCTTTAAACCCTTTCCCCGGATTGGGCATCCATGACCCTCACTCACGCAGTGAAACAAGCTCAGACGCTGTTTCACGCCAGTTTTCAGTATCACTCCGGTCGAGCCGGCCCCTTCATGTCGAAAAGTGGCATGAAGGGGCTGACTCTAGTGTAGGATTGCCTAAAAATCTAGAATTTATTGTCTATATATGCAATAAATAAGATTGAATTAATGCCAGCTACCGAATTTTACCACCGTACAACTCCATCCGTACCATCCAGGCGCTTTCCCCGACATTTCTTGCCACACACCTCTTTACTGTGGAATCAACTTCCCACAGCGGTATTTCCGAACCAATAGGACATTGAAGTCTTTTAAAAAGAACCTATAACTTGTTCAAACACCGGCAACGCGTTTGCGCTCCTGGGCGGCGGTGGATACCATGTGACGACCCGTCTGCTCGTTTGCCTATAAAAAAACTTACTACATCAAGTAGGTAGGTACTAAACATGGCCATGACCATACTTTGCTCACATGTTCGCATGCAGTAAATTGCCATAAATAAAAATAGCGTTAGTTATTATTCTCTTGTTCAATCTGATCGTATGCAGCGAAGAAAGTGCAATCGTGTGCCCTAGAACATTCCCAATGCCCTAGTTATGAAGCTCACGTCTGATTTATAACATGAAGCTCGTGATAAGGGGCATTTAATCCACTTTTACGGAGTACTATGACTGAATTACTGTATTTTTATTGCATTGTTTTTTTAAAGTGACTTTAGTGGAAGTAATGGTTGAAAGTTAGAATCTCCCTCCTCTTCCTCGGTCGTTCACTCTTGACAGTGTGGTGGTGGTTGACGATGTAGCATTTTCGTGAGCTGATGCGGCTCGCGCGATGTGTCTCCACTTATTGCGGTCCACGGCGTCTCGGGAGTTTTGGACAATTTCCCTCTTATTCCAAAACGTGGTTTAAAATAAGTTGTGGGATTAATACCGGGAATAATTGACGAACTTTCTGCAGTCCCTGTTCGAGGTTATATTCTATAGATTTATTCCCAACGAGTCACACTGTAACCTGTCACTGTTACTCGTTGGAAAAATCCCAACAAGTAGTAAACATTATTACCAAACTAAGTTTAAGGTTATTTAGTATATTAACTATAATACTTAAGTTAAACCACCCAGGCCCCTAGTTTAAAATGAGAACTTATACCTGTGACAGGTCATTCCGTTTTACACCAAAGTTATTTGTGAGAAAGTAGTTTATTTATTTTTTGAATTTAATCCCAAAAATATAAGCAATTCCTATGCATATTACTTCGAAACCTTACATAGGTCAATATTTTAATTTATTTTTGCTTAAAAACAATTCTTAAATATTTTTACTTCAGACAACAAAAAGGGGTTATGTAAATGAAATGGCACTGAACAAATGATTGAATGATTCGATCAATTTTGACACTATCCTGCGGTACTAAAAGGTCTATGGTTAGTCGAGGATTTGTAATAAAAAGTTAAAAACTAATATTATCCGTAATAATCATGAACTTGCTAGATTAGGATTAAAACCGGTATCAGAGCAGTTTTTTGGAATAAGAGGGTAAATGTTTATGTTACAGCCCAATGTTGTTAGAATCTACTGTGTGGCAACTTTTTTTTCATTATAGCGGACAAACGAGCAGACGGCACACCTGGTGGTAAGAGATCACCGCCGCCCATGGACATCTGCAACACCCGAGGTATCACATAAGCGTGGCCGGCCCTTAAGGAAGGAATAAGCACTTTTATTGAAGGTCACCAGGTCGTATCTGTTCGGTAACGCCACCGATGACTGAAGCTCAAGGCTGTTTTTGCTCATATCATTGGTGCATCGAGCGCAAGAGAAGAGCGTAGATACTCTTATCTGAACTGCCGTGTTGCCGGCAACTTCTGTGTTCTGGCTACCCAACTAGCAAAATTTTCTTATAAAATTAAGTTTTTAAGTTCTAAACCCTTATTCTTGTTGTAAAAGAGCATTAATTATGCTAATATTTCTTATAATGGCACATTATTAGAAGATTAAGCTAATATTACCTATATTCTTATTATTTGGTTGGGTAAAGGTTAATAAGTTCAATTAATACGGCTGCAATACATTACATTGCTTTTTAGCCTTATTATATTTAAAGTCACATAAAGGCATTTAATAAGGTCAATTATTCTTATTAAAGTAATGCACAAAGTAACTTATATGCTTTTTGACTTAAAAGAGGATTTGACAAGACCTCTTTTCAACAAACGAATTATTTCATTTTATATGACCTGAATAAGGACTAAAGCAATCCATATTCCCCAAACAGTAATTATAAGGGTCATTTTCTCTATGTGGTTATATTAAAAGGCTTAACATAACCAACGATAAACTTCGTTTTGTAATAAGTTTTATTCTAGACTTCAGTTATCCTTAGTGTTAAACCTACCTTTTTTTTCCTTTATTGTAAGGAAACATATAGTACTTAAAATAACACTATTTAACACACAAAAACATAATCTTAAACCAATTAAGTTTCCACTAATAACTAATATTATGAAAACCGCAACATGATGTTCGTACCTAATATAAACAAATAGGAAGAATCTAACTTTTGACAAATATCTACTTTGTAAAATCGGAATTGTAGGATCGGGGATGTATTTTTTATTTTAAATCATGTTTTGTAATTAGAGAGTATGGGAACAAGACTTTGCTAGATACGTTTTTACTCGTGTAAAACGAACCCTAACAATCAGTGAAATGGCGATAGCATAAGAAAAAATGTTGCCATTACTATGTCTACACTCTTATTGACTCCTTGTTGACGCTGTGGGAATCGTTTTGTCCTTTAATAGCTCTATTGGTAATAAGACTGAAGAATTAATATCGTTTTAAATGAAAAAACAGCCTAAATTCAATGGCGCGTTGTTGCTAAAACACACAGCGTCCAATATTTTACAATGAATTTTAATTACCATACACATTTCGCTCATAAATCAGGTTAAAATACATAAAATAATAACATATCGTTCACTTTCCAATATGGTTTGCGATTTCCTTTCTTAACGAAGTCACACTTCTAATAAAAAACTTATTGTTGAATAATTTCAGATGGGACAGGGCTTACGGATATTTTAGAGGATTTTATTTGCCACAATTAGTTTAACTCCTTTGTATCGGATCTTAATAAAACACGTATAAGGGCAATCGGTCTTATTATAGTTTTCCATAAGTTTCGTTTCAGTTGAATAGCATTTTAGGAGGGTTTTATTTGCCATTATAAGTTTATTTTCCTTGTGGTTTGTCATAATATAACACGTATAAGGAATAAAAGCGGACAATAAAGCAACTACAAGGGGGGTATAACGTTATTGATCTTATAAATTGTGCTCAAATCCACTCTTATTAGTGATAATGCGGCTTCTATAATAATATTATTTTTTGGTCATATAGACCACTACAAGAACAATTTTTGTTAGTTGGGTAGTATGTTCATGGGCGGCGGTGATTATTACTTGCCTACCATCAGGTAACCGGTTTGCTCGTTTGTCGCCTACTTGCATCCAAAGATTGCATTTTTTAATGTGCGCCCTTTTAATTTTTTCTTGTCATGTACTTCCATCCATCAATCCATCGCATTGACGATGCTAATTGGTGTAGTAGCTTTGATCGAGCGATGGATACCGTTCTATAAAATGTCAATTGACGAATCGATCGATGACATAACTGGCATCGGCTGACATTAGATCGATATGTATAACCGATTGATTATTTTGGTTGCACGGAAACCCTACCGTAAGTGGCGTGGGGCATTCCCCATTTTTTTATAGGTGGGCCCCGGTGGACCTTTGCGAAAGAACAGACAAACGTTCTCAAAAAGGTAAAAGCGGTTCTACTACTTAGCTAGACCTATAACATCCTTGCCTCATTCTAGTAAACGCGTTTATGGCGAGACCCTTTATTTTACGAGGCAGCCTTTTCCTCCAGAAGGCCAACAACGAAACGGAATTCACTTCTCGCAGCTATATTATTCAGTGAGCGTAGAGCCTTTCTCGTGTCGAATCAAATCGAATGAAAGATTTCCGTACATTCGTACAGTTCCAATTTTATAAGTTACACCAGTGTACCTGCGCAGAAGTCTTATTTTCGAAAACTGCGGCAAAATCTTAACCTATCACAACCCTTCATTTACGCGCGCCGATAATTACAATTTCTTATTGGTTGATGCGTCAGCGCCATGTTCTGTGCGAGTGCGTCTAAGAGAGAGATAGCATTCCTCTCTGGATTTATTGTATTTAATCTTAACGTAACGCAATAAAGTCTGTATTTCAACTACTTTCGCAATCGTTATCAAACAGATTTAACTTGCTCTTCTGCGTAGACAAATTTTGCCGATGTAACTTATAAACGTGGTACATACAACTGTACGTATAAATCTCGTTTTTTGTGCTAGAGGGGACAAACTAGCATGCGGATATCAGCTGACCCGCATGCTAAGGAAAGTAATCAAACAACGCCGCCCATGGGTATCCGCGAAATCAGAGAGATCGCTAATGTTTTGTTTAGTATTGGATACCTATCTATATCACGTCCCGAAATTTGGTCTCCTTATCTTTATCCCCATCCTTATCACACGGGTTGAGGGTCTCTTTTTGTATGCGACTGGCATTTTCTTGTTACGACGTTTCGTAACTGAAGAAACCGTTGTTTCTTTGTAGTCCCTCAGACGTTTCCGTAGTTTGTAAACTAGGGTCTTTTACGGTTTTCCTTGGGCCCGTACCTACATAAACAATTCGTGTCAATTGATCCCTGTCATAACGGGCGGCTGACATGCGGTTATAAGCTGAACTGGGGCGTTGCTAACATGTGTTGTTATGTTAATTTGTTTCGCCGTTTTATGGCATTAGTCTCGGTTAGATGTAGATCTAAATATTAGGGAAACCTTTGACCTTTAGCCGTCGTGTACACCTGCTGTGTGTGCTAGGTCTTATACCGTTATGAAATGATATATTTATGTTGAACAATCAGAGGGCCTATTCTCGAGCACTCGACATTGTATTCTAGTAAATTCGACTTCAATGTCGAGTGCACGAGAATTGCTCCTTAAATTGTTCGATTGTGTTATTTCTTCAGCATATTAAATTATTAAAATAATAATAAACAAATCTTACCAACATTAAGTTAGGAGATTTGAGGAATTGCTATCAACACTCATAATTATTATCAAAAATGAGTGTAAATCTCCTACAAAGCCCGCAACGTACCTACCTATCTCCAATGCTTCTGGTGCAGTGTAGCGGGTGTCGGCTGCGTTTCCACAGAAGTGGAGCTGCGCGGAGTTGAGCGGAGGAGGAGCGGAATTGACCAATCACATTGCTCAAAATACACATCTCATCTATTTTGAGCAATGTGATTGGTAAATTTTTATAAGTCTCCGCTCAACTCCGCGCAGCTCCAATTCTGTGGAAACTCAGCCTGGTGGTGATGAACACTTATTTCGTGAAATCGGATTTAGAGATATCGTACGTTCGTCAATACGACACTCTAACTCGACTTCATTGAATCAAAATCAAATCAAAATCAAATAATTCTTTATTTGCATAGGCTTGTACACAGCACTTACAAATCGTCATACCAGAATGTCGAGTGCTCGAGAACAGGCCCTAACCTCAGGTGACCTGCGTACCCGTTTGCCTCTATTTCCCTTAAAAAATTAAAAACATGTTATTTTGCTTGACTATACATATAGAACAGTAGGTATTAGAAAATGATTTTCTTGGTATTAGAACTCGAATATTAATAGTTTATTTATCGATGTGTGCATCTGTCCATTCCCATGGCCCTTGACCTGTGTCCATAGACAAACAGCTGTTTGTCTATGGACAACATTTTTATTTCATAACACGAGCGTGTGAAGTCCCCAAGTGTTGGTGGTACAGTCAGTCACACAATTTACCTGCCAGGTCTTGTAAAGATGATTAGTCTACATTGTTTGATTATTATGAATGAGCAATTGTAATGTTAACATTAAGGTGACGGGTAGGGTAATATAGCGACGCGACGCCATTTTGATTTAAATTTTTAGCATCTTTTACCAATTTCGAAGTTCGAGCATCTCGAAAAGAACTTATACTATTTATTCAATACTTATAATTAACTTTTTAGTCTGATTCCTACTCGAAATATGAATTACCGCCAAAAACGGCCACTTATGGCGTTAATGCAAAGTTCCAGTGCAAAAACAGATCGAAGGTTAATTATAAGTATTAAATAAATAGTATGTATTCTTCGAAATTGTTAAAAAGATATCCCGTTTAGTTGCTTTCAATTTAAATCAATTGGCGTAGCTAGTTAGGGCCCCACGTCGCCTTAAAATACTGTATGGCAGTAAGACAACGAATTACCAAAAAATATGAAGAAGTCATACATGAAGGATACATATATCATTAGTACCTACATATGGCTGTTTTATCGCTAGTAGCGATTTCTTCCAGACTGCCTTTAGGTAGAGGAAAGAAACAGCGTGATAATAAAAAATTGAAAACAATGGGATACAGGTTTCCTCTCAACTCTAGAGTCTAGTGTAGCCAAGAGCAAACCCATCATCATCATCATTTCAGCCAATAGACGTCCACTGCTGGACATAGGCCTCCCCCAATGTTCTCCACACAGATCGGTCCTGTGCCGCCCGCATCCAAAGGTTTCCCGCGATCTTCACCAGATCGTCGGTCTACCTTGAAACCCATTAATAATAAAAAAACTCGAGAATAATGTTTTCAGTGTACCTACCAACCAGTTAAGTGAGCGCTAAACGTGTGTAAACAATGACCATTTGTCAGCGCGCGCGCATTAAACATGCATTAGCTTTAGGCTATGCACCCAGTGCAATGCTAACATTTAAGTATAGTTTCTCAAAATTGTTTACTTGTGTCCGCGGCTCCACTCGTATTTGAAAGAGACAAAAAGTAGCCTATGCTGTTCTCCATATCTTCAACTATCTCCACTAAAATAATCACGTTAATCCGTCGCTCCATTTTGCCGTGAAATACGGTCAAACAGGCAGACACACACTTTCACATATATTAAGTATATTTTATAATATATATTAAGCAGAGCTATGGAAAGGGCTATGCTCGGAGTATCTCTGAAGGACCGCATCAGAAATGATGTAATCCGACAGAGAACCAGAGTCACCGACATAGCCAACCGAATTAGCAAACTGAAGTGGCAGTGGGCTGGTCATATTAGCCGCAGAACTGACAGCCGTTGGAGCCGTAAAGTCCTTGAGTGGCGACTCGGTAAGCGTAGTGTAGGACGCCCTGCGACAAGATGGGATGATGACATTCGAAGGCTGGCTGGTGTGGGCTGGATGAGAGTGGCCGAAAATCGGGAGCAGTGGCGTACATTAGGGGAGACCTATGTCCAGCAGTGGACGAGTGTGGGTTGCCGATGATGAAGTATATTTTATCGTACTAAAGCTCATGTCATCCCGTTCCAACACGCAATTTTAAAAGGGGCTGGCACGAGTTTTGTTCTGGGACTATCCTTAGTTCGCGATTTGTAATAAGGCGGAATGTGTTCAGGTGACAGTCACGTCAAGTTGCTACAATCTGTTTTTTTTACATTATGGCAGATAAACAAGCAGACGGCTCAACTGATGGTAAGTGAATTACCGCCGCCCATGGACATCTGTGACACACGGTCAAAATTATTTTGAACCAAATGTGTTTGACATTAATTTTAAAATCGGATAAAGGAAAGCACGTGATTAATGGACGACTCTAAAGCTTATTGTTATTTGTAAACCGGAAAGGCAAAACACTAAGTTTTAAAGATTCTTTATTTCTCAATAAAAACATAACAGTTATGTTTTTATTGAGAAGTTACAGTTGACAGATTGACAGTTACTGTCACTTACTTGAAAACATAATTAAGGTGACGGGTAGCGCATACTACCGACGCCAATCTATTCAAATTTTTGAGCTAACGCTTTTTATAAAACTACTCAGTGCGAACGACCACTAATACAAATAAACGAATTTGTTAAGTTAAGGTACTAAACCGGATCTATTTTAAACAATTTCGGGGCTACAACCTCTCGGCAAACACTTATACTATTTATTAAATAATCATGCACAAATGTTGGGTCCAACGCGTACGCGAAAAATTGATTACCGCCAAAAACTGGCACTTTTAGCGTGAATCAATTTTTCGCGTACAAAAACGGGCTCAACGTTTGTGCATGGTTATTTTATATATAGTATAAGTGTTGGCCGAGAGGTTGTAACCACGAAATTGTTTAAAATAGGTCCGGTTTAGTACCTTAACTTAACAAATTCGTTTATTTGTATTAGTGGTCGTTCGCACCGATTAGTTTTATAAAAAGCGATAGCTCAAAAATATTGTCCGATTGACACATAGGTATGTAAATACGAGTACATTTAAATATCACAAATAATGATCTTAAGTTTACGTGAATATTTATTATGAGGGGAACCTAAGTAGTCATGCTCACTCAAATATCTCTGAGGTGGTAGCGCTATGTGGCGGGTCATTACATTCCCTCTAATATGGTTGAGTGAAATGATGGCTGACACATACGTCATACTTGTGAACAGGTGCCACCTTTGGGGACTGGTCTGCGTTTACCTTATAATATTTATTTTATTATTATTTCCTTTATTTTATTTTATATTACAATTAAACTGTATGGCTTGGTATGATGATGACAAAACATTGTATGAAAATTTGGCGATTAAAAAAAGTAACTAGCGGGTTTCTTGCCGGATCTTCTCGACCAGAAACAACTTTCCGAGGCGGTGGTAGAATCGCATTATGTTCATTTATTTCTTTACTATATTTTATGTATCAACATGTATATGTATTAACATGTTAATTATACATAAGTACTTATAAATTGTTTTAAGTCATTCAAATGTATGACGATTTGTAAGTGCTGTGTACAAGCCTATGCAAATAAAGAATTATTTGAATTTGAGTTTTAATTAGGTTTAATTTTTAAGTAGTTTACAATTATGTTAATGCGGTTCATTCGACGAAATCCACAAATATTGTGCGAGTTTCTTTTTAAAAACACTTGCACGATGCATTCAACACCCAGCGCCATCTATTGATACCGTCTTGAACTAATGTACCGAAACCGTATTGTGAGGACGGGACATTAGTTCACTTATAAAATACAAACTCATCGGATTTATCTCACATGAGATCTGTCTCAGTGTGCGAATGCTTTATCCAATCTGTAATGCGCGTACGGCCATTGAATAATACTGTATGAATAATGGAGGCCGTTACCTCCATCGGCAGGTGAATAGTTTCGGTCCACTTCACGTTATGTCTACGTAATTGCTTCTAATGATGTCTAAATTTGGGAAAATACGTATATGTATGTAAATCGGTCAGTTTTCTATGACGCGTGAATCAGCGTACTTGTTTAAATAATTAATGATAATTGTAAGCAGGCGGCATCGCGCCATCTGTATGTACATCCGGCAAATTTTCCGGTAGACCACTTTTAGACCTTATTCCAATACTTTAAGGTAAAAAAGTGGTCTACCTGAAATTTTGTCGATATTGTACGTTAAAACTACCTCGTATTAACGTTACTACTTGGTAGTTTTGAGAATAAAAACAACGGTCCCTTCATACTCGGTTACCGATACTCAACAGGATGATCAATGATCGATCAGTGATCATATTAATAACTGTACCATATTTTTACCGTGGGAGAACCACGCTTCGGCATGAATGGGCCGGCTCGACCAGAGTGATACCTCGACCTCACAGAAGAACGTGAAGCAGCACTGTGCTGTGTTTCGCTGCGCGAGTGAGGGTACCGGAGGCCCAATCCGAGGAAAAGCCCCCCTGGATTTAAAGATTGGCAGCGCACTTGTGACTCGACTGGTGTTGCGGGTATCTATAGGCGGCGGAAATCGCTTACCATCAGGGGATATGTCTGCTCGTTTTCCACATATCGCATAAAAAACAGTACAATTCAGCGTTCAAAATCAGCCAACAACCAACCAAATACAGCCTGCCAGACCTACATATTCGACATATCCATGTCTTCGGGTATAAATGGAATGAAGAATTTTTCATTCATATTGATTTTTTGGTCCGGTATTAAAAAAGGTACGATGGGCCGACCTTTTCAATTATGGAACGTTTGGTATTTCTTACCAATTCAGTCATAAGTTAGGGTAACCACATAACAAAAATCGTGACTTTAAATATTTTTTCTCTCTTCTCTATTTTATTATCTATACGGAATACGTTTTGACAATGATCCAGGATTTGGCAAGATCACTGAGCTAGTGGTAACAATAAATAAATAAATAATCACTTTATTTCTTCTTCACAAAGGTACACAGATTACATACACTGCTAGAATGACTTAGTTATAGTATATACATATACTAGTCCCTGTGTGACAGATCGCCAGGCCCTCATCCTCTGACCGGTTAAGGCGACGCGACGGGTAGCCCTAACTAGCGACACCATTCGATTTTAATTGTTAGCTACTAAACCGGATCTATTTTAAACAATTTCGGGGTTACAACCTCTCGGCAAACACCTATACTATTTATTTAATACTTTAAGTTAACTATTTGTTCTGCATTTTTATTGTTCCGAATTTCGGATTAACGCTAAAAGCGGCCACTTTTGGCGTGAATCAATTTTTCGCGTACAAAAACGGATCCAACATTTGTGCATAGTTATTTAATAAATAGTATTTCTGTTTGCTTCATTAAGGGCTGGATTTGACCAACCTTTATCCGTGGATAAATCAATGGTATAACGTTAGGTTAGTATAGAAAGATTGCGCTATTTATTATTATTTATTAAATAACCATCCACAAATGTTGGGTCCGTTTTTGTACTCGAAAAATTGATTACCGCCAAAAGCGGCCACTTTTAGCGTGAATCGTGACCGAAAACGTTGGAAAGAGGGTAGGGAGGCCTTTGCCTTGCTGTGGGACAGTACAGGCTAACAATAATAATAAGTGTTTGCCGAGAGGTTGTAACCCCGAAATTCTATAAAATAGATCCGGTTTAGTAGCTAAAAATTAAAATCGATTGGCGTCGCTAGTGTGCCCTACCCGTCACCCGTCAATTAAATTGTTACAAAAAACAATAGGTACTACCTATTGTTTTTTGTAAATAGCTGGCTACCAGTAGTACCTACCTATTAGGTAGGTACTACTGGTAGCCACTGACGCGGTCAGGTTTTTCTGAAACTGTTTTTTTTTTTTTTTTTATGATATAGGTGGCAGACGAGCAGACGGATCACCTGATGGTAAGCGATTACCGCCGCCCATGGACGCCTGCAACACCAGTGGTGTCACAAGTGCGCTGCTTACCTTTTAACCCCCTTCCCCTGGATTGGGCGTCCGGTACCCTCACTCACGCAGCGAAACACAGCGCATGCACTGCTTCACGCCGGTTTTCTGTGAGGACGTAAAACTGATCAGAGACCTTACCATGAGTTTTAAATACTATCCCCGCTATCCAAAATTATTGCTCTGTCTCTTTCACATGCATAAACAATGAAAGGGACACAGCGATAGTTTTCGATAGCGAGAACAGTTTTTCAAACTCATGGTTTGGGTACAGTACCCTTACGGATAAGAACATATTCTTATCCGTTGAACTATGTTATGTAACGTACCTATAGCCGTGTGGTCCCCGGCAGAGTAGAATAGGCCACCCTCACTCTCACCGAGGTGTCGTAAAAGGCGACTAAGGTAAAGCTGCTGGCATGATCATCAGCACCCAGAGAAGGAAAACTCTGCATTTATATCAAAACCCTCGCCAACCCATCTGCCAAGCGTGGTGTGTATGGCAATTACCCCTCATGTGATTGAAGGAGGCCCGTGCCCCAGCAGTGGGGACTTAAATGGGCTCATGATGATGTAACGTTGCCTATAGCAACATTTTGTGATAGCTGGTATACGAACAGACGGATCGCCTGATGGTAAGCGATTGCCGCCGCGACACCAGTGGAGTCACAAGTGCGCTGCCAACCTTTAAACCCCCTTCCCCCGGATCGGGCCTCCGGTACCCTCACTCGCGCAGCGAAACACAGCACAGTGTTACTTCACGCCGGTTTTCTGTGAGGCCGTGGTATCACTCGGGTCGAGCTGGCCCATTCATGCCAAAGCGTGGTAATTGCAACGTGGCCTCTCCTTTTGCTCACCATCAGACTGAGGAGAACTATTTACTGCGTCACTATAAAAAACAGCTTTAAAAGTTCATCATCATCATCAGCCTATCGCAGTCCACAGCTGGACGTAGGCCTCTCCAATTGTTCGCCACTGTGATCTATCCATGGCTTCTCGCATCCAGCTCTTGCCAGCCATCCTGCGCAGATCGTCCCCCCACCTAGCCAGAGGGCGCCCTACATTACGTTTGCCAAGACGCGGTCTCCACTCTAGAACTCGGTTCCATCGGTTGTCGGTTCTGCGGCTAATATGGCCAGCCCACCGCCACTTAAGCTTGCTAATTCGGTGAGCAATTTAAAAGTTCCCATACCGACAAATAGGCAACAAACGCCGTGCAACAACATTGTGCCTGCACACGGCCTCATCGGGCATGGCCATTTATGGCCCACAATCGCGCCATTGACCACCACCGCCATATGTTCGCCGCATGTGAACATTGGAACATTTGCATAGCTTCAATAGGTATTTAGGTATTGCATGTTCTTTGTAGGTAGTTTGATTACATAGTATGATGTGCGAGTATGGCTGTTATGAAGGCATGGCGATTTTATTCCTTTTGACGACCCGTTTGGATCTTAGTAATAAACCACATAATGAACGCTGCGTCTGGGTTGCGGGTTCAATCCCCAACAGAACAAACATTTGTGTGCATGAACATGTTTGTTGGTATTGGTCTGGGTGTTTTCTATATACTTATTATAAGTAGTATTTACAAAAGGAAAGTATTAAGGTGACGGGTTGGACACACTAGCGACGCCAATTGATTTTAATTTTTAGCTACTAAACCGGATCTATTTTAAACAATTTCGGGGTTACATTGTAATATCTTCTCAGTACACTTCAATACTTTTAATAAAACTAATTTGTGACTATTTCCGCGGTAAAATCTGATTATGATATCACTAGATTCCTAGTAATGTTCTTTTGACTTTTAGGATTTTGTAAATGCCTGCCTTAAACGATAGGATAAAAAACATTTATTTTTGTTATTGTTCTAGTAGATTTTTTTAAAATAAAAATCATGCTTATGCATACATTACGTAAGTTAGACCTAAGAAAGTATTCTTCTACTGCGATGTTTCTTGTACGAAATAACCTTATTTTTGCGTCCACTTCTCTCAACACTTGTTTTCTAAGTTTATTACTTAAAGTTGGGGTAAACGTTGCTGTTGTTGGAATTATATCAATTGTATTAGAAAAATTTTAATGGCGTTATCTCAACACTGTTTATTTACCTAAATAAATGAAAAAAAAAACTGGGAATTACACACTAAGATCAGGGAATTTATACATCCATCCATCGGTTAGTGAAAGGTGGCTTGAATTTCTATACTACGAGTACGTCCTTGAAGTGGAACAACATCATGAAGCTAATAGTTTCATATAGCCTTACTTAAGTTTAAGTTGCCAGTTAAACACTTGCATATCGATCGCAGTTCATATTAATAGTCCACGATAAACGCTTTGACGGAATCTTTTCACACGGTTATGTGCACCATATATTTACAAAAAGTTTAAAGACTTAGTAAAGAGTAACAAATTCGTATAGATTGAAAACTTACAAGGGCCAATTATTTTTTTAATACCTTTGCATATGTCTCTATCTATCTGCATAGTTTCTGTTCTACTCTCCCAAAAAAAAAGCTCATATTTTATACCACTATATATAGTTATACCACACCCAGCCACCACCTCTATGAAAAGAGGTAAATCCTATTGACAAAGGCAAAACCCATAAAGACAAAACAATTGCGCGATGTAATCAATATCCAGTGCCATCTATTGGTAAAGATTGGTAAATCGAAATTAAGTCCCGCTTCGAAGTGAGGCAATAACATCAAAGAATGAAAAGTAATGGCTTCATATGTCAATGGGAATTTGAAGTTTTCTTCAGTACATCAACTTTTCCATAACATGCTATGCCTTTTTCTACAAACTTAATGTTTTCAATCTACTTGAGTTTGTTACTCAAAAGCTAAACCATAAATAACACTACGTTTCTCCATTTCTAGTCCACATGTATCATCCGAAACCTCGAATCCGTCTACATCAGGCCTTCAGACAGAGCGAGAAGAAGACAGCATGAGAAAAAATGACGATGACGCCGCCACCAAAGACAAGGATAGCGAGGGTTCAATCACGGACTGGGTGTCGGGGGGGCCCATCGGGACCAAGGGGGCCGTGCTGGTCTTCCGGTCGTGTGTCCTGGCCTCGAGGACGCCGTCGATGGAGTCTACCACGAAGACCATAGGTAGGTAGACCGATGGACTCCTGCAGACCTCTATTTAATTATTATGACTGTTAACGCTGCTATCAATATATTTGTATATTTTCGAATCGTGATTTTTTTTACAATGTATTTTAATAAACCATCCTGCCTCGGTGGTGCAGTGGTTAGTGGAACGCACTTTAAAGCGACGGCAGCGCTTGGGGTCCCGGTTTCGAACCCCGGGTCGGGCCAAAATTGTACCTGAGTTTTTCTGTCAAGAAATTATCAATGTCAGCATTGTCAGCCCGGAGTATGGAAGATTGGCGGTCTTGTACGCTCGTGTTTCGGAAAGCACGTTAAGCAGTTAGTCCTGCGCCTGATCCCTCTTTGGTCGTGTCAAACTTGTGTCCCATCGGAATATGAGGGTAAGGGAATAGAGAATGCACATGTGTCTGCGCAAACACTTGGGCACTGTAATATGTCCCGCGTAGATGGCAGATCGCTGAGATTGGCCGCCATGACCGATATATCGGTTTGGAGTACATTATAAACCATCTGTAGTGGCAGTTGGTTGGCAATTCAGCCACAGAACCGCCAACCGCTGGGGTAAACGAGTTCTGGAGTGGAGATCGCGTCTCACTGAACGTAGGATACCTTGCAGGCCAGATGGAGTGACAATTTATGCAAGATAGCTAGTAGGAGCTGGACGCAAGTAGCCAAAGATCAATCTTTGTTGTGGAGTTGTGAACATTAGGAGAGGCCTATGTCCAGCAGTGGACTGCTGATGATGATAATGATGTAACCATATTTCCTGCAATTAAACGTTTTCTATTATATTCTAGGGAATAACACGGGGACGACCATCCTGCTGAATAAAGCCAAGAATATGGCGAGGAGGCTGGTGGCAGAGCCCCATTCCTTCAGCGTCAGGCCGAAGACTATCATGCATGACGTTATGGAGACCTTTGGGAATTCCAATAAGTTTTCAGGTCTGGTTTTCTTAAGTAAATAAGTTCATTTAAAATTCTTCACGTATTCAGGATGCGAACCGAACCCACGACCTTCCACGTACCGTTCCGTGGTTAATCGACGAATTTTGTAAGTGTTTGATTCGCCATGAACTTACGATGTGGTATGTAAGGACGTGTGTAGAATTCCTAAGTATAGCAAAAATAAATAATATATCCGATTTTTTTAGTTCTTTATCAAGGCTCTAATACATTTTTGTGAGTTACAAATTGATCTTAAAGTTTATTAATGGCACCAGAATATACTCTTAATTAACATATCTAACTATAATATAACAACTCTTTTTGTAGTTTACTTATACCTACACAGGAACATCACATTCACTTCGAAAAATCGTCTTCTACTTTTGAACATCATTTTACTTAAGTTTGACAGCTATCTCTGTCTTACACCAGGTCAAGCATACGTAGTCCGCCACGTGAGCGAGGCCGAGGTCCCGCAGACCGTCTCCGTGGAGGAGCAGGGCCACGAGACCTCGGAGCATAAGCGCGACATAGACGATGTACTCAAGGACCTCAGCAAGATCACCCTCAAGAAACACCTCAATATAGAGAACACCACATGCCAACATCAAACCCCCAGAGGATCCGCCTCCTCCGCCAAAAGGTAGGAAGTAGTCATACTGGTGAACGATCAAACAAATAGACTATGCCTGGAAATGTTGGACACCCACGATGTACTCAAGGACATCAGCAAGATCATAGAATAGATAGAATGTATTTTTTTTATTAGTCGAGCGCACTCCGCGCCCCCGCATCCCGCGATCCATGGGAAATTGGGAAGGTCGACTCTGTGGCGACAGACAAAGCTATAGTAAGTCGTGGAAACTTGGGACGTGTGAACCGTCAATGAATTTTAATTGCTTTATCTACGCATGTGACTGGTTGAAATTAAATTAATTTATTGTAACTTATGTTTAACTTAAACTAGCTGTATCGAAAGTGCAAATTGCCAAAATGCGATAGCGAAAGGCACCCTAAAAAGAAAATGTTTAATTTGCAAGATTTAGGCATATGAAAATTGCGCCATTTATATGAACTGATGTCACTATACTTATTAACGCCTTTAGCTATTTTCCTATGTATCGTTTGTGTGTTTGTATGATATTTACGTTGGTGTTCTTTACAGTTGAAGCCAAAGATGAGAAGAAGGGAAAGAAAGCCAAAGGAAAAAATAAGAGAAAAAACACTCAAATACAAAGAACTCTGTCACCGTCCTTCGACAGCGATGACTCTGAGCACCTATTAGTTAAGGAAGTCGATAATGTTAAGGTAAGCATACATAAGTTCCACGGTTTCCGACCGCAATTGCGCAGAGATGGATACCCCAGGGGTTTTGGTTAGGGTTAGAGTCCCACACACCACCTTGTTTCCTACACGTAGGCAACGACGGCCATTATAGTTTCTCCTGGAAAAAATAAAAACCGGCCAAGTGCGAGTCGGACTGGCCCATGAAGGCTTCCGTAGCAGCAAGTAAGATATATGGAAATTATGTTACGGTTTACAACGTATTATAAAAATTACTTACTAGATCTAGTTCTTACTATTTTATTTAGTTTTATAACTATTTTATAATAGAAGTTAGAGGGGAGGGGACACATTTTACCACTTTGGGAGCGTCTTTTGCGCAAAGTTTATTTAAAAAAATATATTAGAAACCTCAACATCATTTTTAAAAACCTATCCAAAGACCAATAGGTTTGATAATGAAATTAGAGTTTCAGTTCGAAGTCTGGGTCCCCAATTTTTTTTTCCTATTTTTGTGTAAAAATTGTAATGCGGGTAACAAACACCTCTATTTACCAAGTGTCAAGAGTATATTGTTCTTATAGGTTCGGTAAAAGTGGCTGTGACATACGGACGGACGGACAGACATGAAAAAAAAATTCTGCGTAAAAAAACTGCCTTCAAAAACCACGAACTAAAAAGTGTAAAATAATATTTTTAACACTTTATACACTTCAAATAACATTTTATAACAGTAAACTCGAGAAAAGGTGTTACCGAAGCCGGCGCCCAATACTATCTTGTAATTTAATACAACATTCAATTATTCAACAGAGAACCTCTTCCACCCCCGCCAAATAACTAACAAACTAATTGTGAGTACAGTATTGAAAGAGTTATCCTTTAACTCCTTACCGTTGAGGAGTTGACCTTCTATCATCAGCAGAGCCACAAAATTAATGCAATCAGGCGTAAATAATGGTGCAGTTTTGAAAATAGATACAAAAACTTTACGTGTGTCCTTTAAAATTTGAGGGTTCCCCTCAATTTTTCCAGGATCCCATCATAAGATCCTGATATCCTTATCATGGTACCAATCCGGGACTATCTACTTTCGAACTAAAAAATAATCATCTAAATCGGTTCATAAATGGCAAAGCAATCGGCGTACAAACATAAAAAATATATATGTCACCGAAAAATAACAAGATCCGTAAGTTTATCAATTTACTAGGAAGTTTATAAACTTTCGTAGGATTCTAAACTGGGAGATCAATTGTATTATTTTACGTCCATACTTTCGTAAATTTATCAATTTCCGACGTCACACGGTAAATCTATAAACTAACGGATATCTATTCGTAAAATTTTATATGGTTCGACCAATCACAGAAACTATGTTAAATATACAAATCTTTGAAATACGTAAAATAACACACTGCTCTCTGCTTGGTAAATGTTCATAGTGGCAATGCCAATCAGATCGCGCGTAGCGTTTGGATATTGCTTATTTATTATTTTACGAGTGAGTTCAGCAAGTTTATCAATGTACGAAAACGTGAACGTAAAATAATACAATTTATCTCCCGTTTAGAATCCTACGAAAGTTTATAAACTTCCTAGTAAATTAATAAACTTAAGGATCTTTTTATTTTTCGGTGACATATATACATGTTGAATTGAGAACCTCCTCCTTTTTTTTTAGTCGGTTAAAAAACGGAACCCTAAAAAGCATAGATTGGTTGGAGTTGGACACGTAGATACGTGTAGGTACTATAGCCATACCATACAATCTGTGGGGTTACCGACTCTTCAAACATTGCGTGCTGTAGGCTAATGCGTAGGGTCTTAGTCAGTTCAAGTCTAACACAACACTCGTGTGTCTTCCCGTGTCAGGGATTGGCGAATGGTCCGTCCATATTTTATGAATTTTCCCTCCAAAAAGCATATATAAGAACTAGTAAGTAGTAGTAGAATAACGCCATATTTTACTAGCAGATTTTTTGATAAATAGTTTATTTTTACATCCCAGCGGATATTATATCAATTTGCATAGAAATGTAGTTCATTAGTGACACGCAGTGTCAAATGTCACGCAATATGTAAGTGTTGTTATGGGACATGCCGTGATTCTATTAAATTGTGTGGGGAACATCGTCTTGGGGGATATATGGATAGCTTGAAGAAAAGCTCTTCGATATTCATACACTCATGGAGCCCAATTCTCGTGCTTGTGATATTTTGAGAACATGGCTGATATCACCCGAAAACCATACAAAAAAACTATGTTTTAGTGGTATGAAAATAAATGTCACGAACCCGAGAATTGGACTCATGGACTTAAAAAATTGTATAGATAAAGCCCAAGCAGTCATAGCCCTTATGCTAACCGAATAAGGCCTATCGCGTTTATGAAATCTTTAGATCGCTATCTAACGTTATGTGGACTTGGGGTCCATATATTTGTACGAAATTTCAACCTATCAAGCCATATAAAGCTTCCCGAGAGTTTTCCGCAAATCGTCAGTATCATTGCAGGAGTTTTGGCGAAAAAACTTTTTGGTCAAAATTATTAGATTAATTACTCCGCCATCTATACCCGAAACTGGAATTCAAGACCAAAAAAACTACGACAGATACGTCACTGTCAAATCTTTCAATGTCACTTATGTCATTGTCAAATCAAGTTTTCAGGTTTTGCTAACCTTTTTGTTATAATACTTCTTCTCTTAGTATAAGCTGCCACCACTCCAGTAATTAATTCGTCCAGTTTTGCACATGTTTTAGACTGTAGGCGTTCATAAGTGAAATAACTCGTAAGGAAAATGGTCAAGTGATATTTTGATAAAGTGGATAATCAACAGACGAAGTCAGTCAAAGTTCAGTCACTCAATAAAACGGGGGTGTTTAGCGTTTTATCGATTTATGGATTCTGCCGAGACTACTCTTAACAAAATCGCAGGTTTTAAGACTCTCTTAGGTCCTAGCAAGTTAGTCACGTGTCAACTCACTCAACACACAATAGCAATGTTAAAAAAGTTTCTTATATTAATATCACTTAGCGGCACCGCACTGCACGAAACAACAACATGTAAGTTCAAATGTTGTACCAAATGTTATTAACACCTGAAATGACAAAAGCTCAATACTAGCCTTCTACCAAACATTAGGAATGATTAAGTTTTTATTAAAGTGTCTTGTATTTATGAAAATATAAGTAAATAAAATTACTTCTAAAATTACCAATAAATAAATTACGTCAGCGTATGTTTTTAGAAAAAAGTTATATACTATTGTACAATCATTTTATTGCAGTGGCAACATTGTAGTAGCTTTTTTGGTCTTGAATTCTAGTTTCGAGTATAGTGATGGTAAAACAGTAAAATTAATTGTAAAAAGGTCATTTTGCATTTAAGAAAGTTTGTACCTATTATCTCCTGTATTTTTTTACCTTTAGGAGATTTTGCTCTGACACTGACAAAATGGTGACCCCAATATGAATGGCTACCCTGCTCTGGGAGGGTTGAAAAATTTCATTGGATTTCGCTCTTATGTCATGAAAGATAAGGTTCAGAATCTAATGGTATCTCTTTACCTACGATCCAGTTAAGAGTTATTTTTACTTCCAGGTTTTAGATTGTAACCAGATGCCAGCGCGCATGCTGAATATAACGTACAAGCTTGTGAACACCGAGACCAAGCTGCTGCACCGGCTGCTCCAGGCGCACGGGCTGCAGGAGGCCTGCTCCGAGGAGAAGAACTTCAACCTGCTGTGGTCCGGCCTGCACCCCAAGCCTGATGTACTCCGGTCGCTGTCGCCGTACCAGCGGGTCAACCACTTCCCGAGGTTGGTACCATTGCTGCTAGTGACATAGGTAGGCTTACAGCAAGAACTTTCACCTGATGGGTTTGTACTGCACTCTTGACCTGATGTACTGAGGTTCCTGTTGCCATACCAGCGGGTCAACCATGTCCCGTGGTTGGTGCTACTACTGCTAGTGACACAGGTAGACTTACAGCAAGAACTTCCACCTAATGAGTTCGTACTGCACTCTAGGCCTGATGTACTGAGGTCTTTAACCATGCAAGCACGGTCAAAGTGGATTATCTTACCATTGTTTTAAAGTTGGTGAACTCGGCCCTAAGAGGGCCAAATTTAAAGCAGACGTTACGACCGAATCGGAGTTTCCCTCTCTTTCGCACGCGCTGTTTGTCTTCTTTGTTTGGATGCGATAGGTATATTCTAGTTCGTTTCGGGACGGCTTTAAATGAAGTAAATAACAGAGTTAAAAATTTAATGTCGTGTTCAGGCGGCCATTTTTAGCAATTATAAAAAATATGGTTACTTTTTGGTAGAAATTAGGACATAATTTTTACAAAAAAAAAACTTAATGGCTACACTGATGTTTTTTTTTTTTTTAGGTTTAGGTTTAAAGACATTTATTCTCATAAAGACATACAATACGCCACTTACATGAGAACCTAAATACAGTAACAATTTAAAACATCCGTTGTCGTTTTCAGACCATGGTAAGAAGTAACATCAAAATAAAACAAAGTTAGCAACGAGATAAAATCACAACAAAACAGTTCCACAATCACCACATACATACCTAATTAATTATATTTTTATTGCATAAGTGGTATGGTAATACTACCAAAACTCAATTATGTGTTTGGCAAGTCGCTTTTTAAATAGATAGAACGAGTCAACATTTTTAATTTGCGCGGGTATTGTATTAAAATTATAATTTAAATGTCTCATATTCAAATCATGTTACCTTAACAACACTTACGAATAAGATTAAGATGTCCTAATGATAAAAGTCAGCCTAATTTTGTAAAAAGAAACATAAATGGTAATTCCTATATTTGATCATAGCCGTCAACCATTCTTTTTTGTTTATGTGATAGGCAGGCAGACGAGCAGACGACGTATCACCTGATGGTAAGCGATTGCCGCCGCCCATGAACACCCGCGACACCAGTGGAGTTACAAGTGCGCTGCTGACCTTTAAACTCCCCTTTCCCCCGGATTGGGCCTCCGGTACCCTCACTCACGCAGCGAAACACAGCACAATGCTGCTTCACGCCGGTTCTCTGTGAGGACGTGGTATCACCACGGTCTTGCCGGCCCATTCATGCCGAAGCGTGGCTCTCCCACGGCTTCCTTGCACAGACAGCTTTAATAGCGTGTGCTTGTACGTCCGATTAACCATTACCGCGATCGCATTTGACCGCTTACGGCAGCTCACCAATTGGCGTTATCTTTAGCAAATTATCATTTAGCCTGTACCCGATAACTGATCATCAATCAAACTTTGTTCCGCGCCTAGTCACGTTAATTGCACTTCAGACACCCACCTAGCGGAAAGTGATATAATAGTTGAAAGAGTAATTTTCACCTTAGCGCATTTCACGGGCGGATTCTAAACCCTATTAACTTGGCTTAGCGAAGACATGCAACTTGTTTGATGACCTCGATTGCAAAATATTGCATGTTTTACCATAAATCGCATATTACATGAATCACTTTGAAAATGAATTGCCAAGTGGTTCAACTCTTTTTTTTAGGTGAAATCCTTTTATTTGCAGTTGCTCTAAAAGTCGGTTTTTCCTATTTATTTATTTATTATTCAGCTTACAAGTATGCTTACAGACTACTCCAAAGCGCACACAAGATAATTTATTTAAAAAAAGAAAAGATAAGGAAAAAAATTATTAATTACATTAAATATCGGCCACATCATCACTTACCATCAGGTGAGATTGTGGCCAAATGTCTGGCTATTCTAATAAAAAAAAAATCAACTCAATGAATCAGTTAGTCAATACAACATATAATAATAATCACAAATATGGAAAAATTAAAAAAAATATGGAAAATTTTTAAAAATTATATAATTTAAAGCACACAAAATATTAAAAAAATATTGTCCTAAATATGATTTTGTAAGAAAGTCTGAAATAAGAAGCGACGCCGCAAAGCTTAGATGGTACAGGAGTACAATCTTGAAGTGCCTCTCGTTGACTGCTTCGGTGGCGCAGTGGTTAGCGGGTCGCACTTTAAAGTGACGGCTGCGCAAGAGGTCCCGGGGTCGATCCCCGGGTCGGGCCAAAAAGTTGTACCTAAGTTTTCGGTAAGAAATTCTTGTGGCAGCCCGGAGTCTGGAAGTTGACTCTCAGGTCGTGTCAAGCTGGTGTCCCATCAGAATATGAGGGTAAGGGAATAGAGAGTGCAATTGTGCACACACTTGGGCACTATAATATATCCTGCGTACGTGGCTGATTGTTGAGATTGGCCGCCGTAGCCGTAATCGGTTGGATGATATTATCCACCTGAAGACACTTTGAAGGTTTTTTTATGTGATAGATGACAGACGACCAGACGGATCAGCTGATGGTAAGCGATTGCCACCGCCCATGGATACACATGGATTTTACAATCAGTGGACTCCCAAATGTTTTGCCAGCCTTTAAGTAAACCTAACGTCAATTCCCCTCCTTTCTAAATTTCTGTGAGGCCGTGGTATCAATCCAGTCGAGCCGACCCATTTTTACAGAAGCGTAGCTCTCCTACGTCCGTTGACCTACTTGACGACCCTTTTAGTTCAGTGGTCTGTGCGCCGTTTGAGACGCAATGGTCGCGGGTTCGATTCTCGCACCAGCACAAATTGTTTGTTGATGAAACAGATATTTGTGTTTTGTCTGGGTGTTTGTGGTACTGTCGTTGTTTTCGGTTTCCTTAGTACAAGAGAAAACCTTAGTTTGGGACCAGGACAATGTATGTGACATTCTCTTAATTTATTATAATTTAATTATTATTTTACTAATTTACTTAACCTAAAGAATCCTGTCTTTTGTCCTCAGGTCGTACGAGCTCACTCGCAAAGACAAACTGTTCAAGAACATCGAGAAGATGCAGTACTTCCGCGGGCTGAAGCACTTCGACTTCATCCCCACCACGTTCCTGATGCCCGCGGAGTACAAGGAGCTGTGCTCCACCCACTACAGGACCAAGGGACCTTGGATCGTGAAGCCGGCCGCTTCCAGCCGCGGTCGGGGCATCTACATCGTCAATACGGTAAGACTTTTAGCACAGTAGATATATACGCAAACAGTATGGACACTGCGAACAAACGCTCGATTACGCACGCACACAGACGCACACTTTACACGGATTCTAAGGTCCCGTCGGAGTACAATCATAAGAACTAAATTCAGGGTTGACGGTTTTACTCGAGCGCCGCTTACTTTATTTACTTACTGGTAGAGAAGTGGAAGGTTGTAGGTAAGTGTTGTATCTTGTCTGCTGTAATTTACGAGTTTCGTTCACAATTACATTTTGGTGGTTCGGAGATGGAGATTAATAATGGGGGGGATGGTGGGACCTCTGAACTGTGTTTTGGCCCGAGCGATCGGGCGCATGACCAATTGACCAATACCTTAACGTGGTTTCCAAGTAACGACACAAAACGTTATGAAAAGTATGTCTAATTTTATGTATCTTTGCGTAGCTTTTTGCAATTTTAGGAATCATTTTGTGTACGAATATTGTATGCTAGTATTATGCTTATTTCTTAAGAAATACCATTAGTTCTAATTTAACACGCACCAGATGATCCTTGTTGCACCTAGGACCCCGCGATCACGGCCCGGTACTTAAACCAGTAGTCCCAAGGTAAGAATAATATTTTACAAAAATAAGAGGACAACCCTATACGGTAGGTAACTTTCTGTCCAAAATGGCGGAGTGTCGATACTGCTTTAGCGTATTTATCTACTGTGCTTGTAGCGACACACTATGCGACTTTGGGTGCGCGGCAGGCGCCATCCAACGGGCTATGCGAGGAAATCAAGTTAGTCTTTGTCCTGGCGCGTGTGTAGCGACCTTTGGCCCAAATAGACAGTAGTGTTGTTACTTCATTTATCAACCTAATGTACTGTGTAGCCCTGTACTTTGTATCTACCTACCTATAAAGTGTGTGGAAAATATAAATGGTGAATTGGACTTCTGCCGTTTTATTCAATACACGAGAGCACGAATAATTTTCTGTAGGAGGAAACTTAAAGAGCCAGATCAAGTATAGGTACATACACACAGCGACTACCTGGTACACACTACACACACCATTAATAGAAGCACCTCCAAAAGAACACCCTACCATCACCAAAGTGGTGACCCCGAGGTGATTAAAAATTATGATGTTGAAGAGTTTACCCCACGTTTCTGTTGCCTGCTGATCCGTATACTCCGGAGCTGTGCTCCACCCACTGCAGGACAAAACGACCCTGCAGCGTGAAGCCGTCCGGGCATCTACATCATCAATATGGTTAGACTCTTCAAAATTTACGGTTCGTGAAGCAGCGCCCAGTCTTGCCGAGTGAGTGAGGGTCTTCTTCTTTGAGTGCCTCTTCAGTTCTGAAGGTTGGCCGTCAGCTTTCCAAAATCCTCTCTGTTCTATGCGAGACGAAACAGCCGTTTCACAGATGTGATACCAGTCCACTCCTTTATTAATATAAGCGCAGCGCCCAGTCTTGCCGAGTGAGTGAGGGTCTTCTTCTTTGAGTGCCTCTTCAGTTCTGAAGGTTGGCAGTCAGCTTTCAAAAATCCTCTCTGTTCTATACGAGACGAAACGGCCGTTTCACAGATGTGATACCAGTCCACTCCCTTATTAATATAGCAGCTACAACTTTTTCATTCTTCCAACGCGTCGCTTCCTCTCTATTTTATCCATCATGTTGAGTTGAAGCAACCTGTATCAGTCATGGTACCGAGGGTGAGTGAGGGTACCGAAGGCTAAATCCGGAGGGAAGGATAGTTTGACAGGTTGACAGCGTACTTGTGACTCTACTGATCTTTTGAGTGTCTATAGGCAGCGACAAAAGCTTACAATCAGTGCAGTCTATACGGCGAAGTATTGAGGTGCCATGTATCACATAAAAAATCTTTTTTTTCCAGCCGGAACAAATCCCAAAAGGCGAGAACGTCGTCGTAGCGAAATACATCGACAAGCCGCTTCTCATAGGCGGGCACAAGTGCGACCTCCGCCTCTACGTGTGCGTCACGTCCATAGACCCGCTGCTCATCTACCTGTACGAGGAGGGGCTGGTGCGCTTCGCCACCGTCAAGTACGACAAGACCAACAAGAACCTGTGGAACCCCTGCATGCATCTGTGCAACTACAGCATCAATAAGTACCACACGGACTATATCAAGTGAGTGATTTCTGCGACCTCTTTTCATCTTCCTTTAGGATGGAGCCTAGATTTTGCCACCTGAGGCCGTGGTCGGCCGCCCTCTTTACCTTCTAGGACTCCCTCCCAAAGATTAGGCCGAGATTTTGCCGCCTGGGGCCCAGAGTCGCAAAAATAAACTAGTAGGGGAGGGGGGGATCTAATAGGATCATACAAAACTGATAAGTTTTCCATGATCAGCCTGGGATCATTCAAGTAGGAGCTCTGTGTCCATTATACACAGGACTATACACAACTCGAAGTCGATTTGATCAATTCGTTAATTAATTTATTTCAAACTTTATTGCACAAAATTTGTTACAATAGGCGAATTTAATGCCAAGAGGCATTATCCACCAGTAAACCTTTGGGTCATGCAGAAAGTGCGGTGCTATGTCCGAAGTATTTTTAACGAAATCAAACCTTCCCGCAGATGTGACGATCCGAACGCCGGCAATATTGGTCACAAATGGACTTTATCAGCCCTACTCCGCCACTTACGCAAGCAGGGCCGGAACACCACAGCCCTCATGGCGGCTATAGAGGACCTGGTGGTCAAGTCTATCCTATCTTCCGCGCAGACCATCACGGCAGCAGCGAGGGTCTTCGTGCCAAACTTTTTCAACTGCTTTGGTAAGTGATCATACCAAAGATAATGGTAACATTGGCTATGATTAGGTAGTCGCTGAAACATCACAATACTGGTAGTGAACATCGAGGATCTGGTGGTAAAGTCCCAGTGAGTGACCGGGATAAAGATTTTGGTAACATTAGTCTTAGTCGACGGTCTCTGCGTACCATTGCGCTGATGGTATCTATAGAAGACCTGATGATGAAGTCTCATCTAATCTTACGCGCAGACTATCAGGACAGCTGTAACTTAACTTCTTCAACTGCTTTGGTGAGTGATTGCGCTATGGTAACATTAGCCATGATTGGGTGGTCTCTGAAACACTACAGCACTGGTAGCTGAACATCGAGGATCTGGTGGTATAGTTCAACTGCTGTGGTGAATAACTGGGACAAATATAATGGTAACATTAGTCTTGAGTGGACGGTCTCTTCCATATGATGGCGCTGATGGTGGGCTATAGAGGAGAGCCTCGAGGGAAGCCAGTCGGCTGAGCTGGACTAAGTCGGCCTCAGTCAGATGGGCCTTGTCCTCCGTCCGAAAGTGCAGAGAATACAACGATTCAATAGAGGACCTGGTGGTCAAGTCTATCTTGTCAGACCATCACGGAAGCCGCCAGGGTGCTCGTGCCTAACTTCATTAACTTCTTTGGTGAGTGACTTTGTCGAAGATAATTGTAACATTGGCCATGATTATAACGGTCTCTGAAATACTACAGCCCTGATGGCGGCTATAGAGGATGGTGATGAAGTCCATCCTGTCTTCATGGCAGACCATCTCGTCATCACTGGTGTACGTGCCTAACTTCTTCAACTGCTTTGGTGAGTGACTGGGATAAAGATATTGGCCATGAGTGAACGGTCTCTGCAATGCCACGATGTGCTGATGGTGGCTGTCAGGGACCTGGTGGAGAAATCTATCGGGATGAAATTTACCACTTGGTCCTGCGATGGTGGTTATCATACAAACCATCACGAGAGGGTTTGCTTTGGTGAGTATACGCTATATGGATCCTGTCCATAACACCAGGGCGTTGCTAACAGCTTTTGATGACCATCACCAGGACACCGTTTCAAATCACACCCATAGATGGCGCTAGGCATCGATTATATCGCGCAAGTGTTTCGCTTATAATATTTTAATTTATATAAAAAACGCAAATATACATTTTTATGACTCTAACTTTAAAAATAACGAATCTTCCATATAATGTTTCTACCGGCGTATTACCCCTTTAGGGGTTGAATAAAAAAACTGAAACTGGTATATTTTTATTACTAAACACAATCCGAATATTCAAAATACGAACATTAAAAATGACAGACTTTCATACTAACCTTAATGCTCCATTTCACCCCTTTAAGGGTTGACTTTTTAAAAATTCCTTCTTAGTGCGAGCCTACATAATAAAAACTGTCCATGTTTCAATTTTCATGATTTTCGGCCCAGTAGTTTCGGCTGTGCGTTGATATATCAGTCACCCGCCGAGGCGTTACCTCTTTATGAATAGTATTGATTATGTAATTTGATTATGAAAATGAAAAAAAAAAGATAGTTTTATGTCTGTACAAGTGTATGAGGAAATACAATATTGAATTGATTTTTTTATATCCCCCTGTGCCCTTAAGTAGGGGAATCCTTAAATTACGTCACACGTTTAAAGGACAGTGGGGAAGGGGGTAGACGTAGTGTGGCAAATTATGATTCGATCTAATATATACCTAAACGTTTATATTTTCAGAACTCTTCGGGTATGATATTCTTATTGACGACATGTTGAAGCCGTGGCTACTGGAGATCAATCTATCGCCAAGGTAGGTCCTAACATGTATTCTGATGTAGTCAATAAAACATTTACCTAAGAATTTGTTAGATCTTATTCGTTGTGTGCGCGATGACAACGCCCCTAGTGGCCGCAACTATTCAGGACTTGTCATCTGTCAAATCATGTCAGCTAGATGATAAGATATTTTTGTGTTATTGATTTTCGACTAGTTTTTCAACGAAATTGAAAAAAATAGTGTAAAAAGTGAGTATGTGTATTCTTCCTCGTGAAAAATATGGATATTATAACACCCCGTACGTATTTGAATCGATTAAGCATAAAATACATTTCCAACCTCAAACTGAGCAAAAAGGGAAAAAAATAGTATTAGCACAGCATGTGAGAGAAGTGGAAGAGCTTAGAACGAACGGGAAAAGCTTCTTAATAAGAGCTCTGATCATAAGACTAACGTCTGTGACACAAACTCCCTACAAAACATCATTAAATGTGAGTACATACCTACCTACATATCAAGTTATAGAAATAGTATTTGAGTAAGCTTCATGTCAGCTTTCTTATATTAATTATTTTATTGTTTATTTTAATTCCAGATAAATGATGAACGTGTTATAAATATCTGCTTGGCATCCTTTATCGGCCATCATAGTAAATTCCCTTTCATTTACTTTAGTAACTGTTTCGATTGGTAACTGATTCTGTTCGTATTTTTCAATAAATTGTTGATCCGGATATCTTCGTGTCATAAAACGATTATATCTAGCAATGACCTGAGAATGGTCAATTTTCTTACACCGATACATTGACGGCAATATTGTTGGAATATAGCTAGGGCTCGCCTCAGCGTCTGACTTTTTGCCTCCAATAAAATGTTCACTGCATATTGTATCATGTCGTTTTGGGTGCCATGGGGACCCATCAGCACTAAAACAAATAAAAAAGGACTGTAATTTTGGAACGCTTATTATTATTATTATAGTGTACTAGGTTAAATTTCTTACTTTTTTCTCTTCACAGCAGCTATCCATTTTTGTCGCTGTAATGTCCACTTTGATGTTGGAAACGAATAAAACTTGCACGAACTGTTTTTCCCATTGTTTTTACAATTTACGATACAGCATGTACTATGACCCATATCGCAAATTTATACGTTTTTACTTAAAATTATAAAGGAAGTTATGAAAATAAAGCAATTTGACACATGACAGCCCAGAATTAATTCACATTTCTGCCACGTCGTGCGCTACGATCGATTTGCCGTTCCCCACCACCCACTTCGCACCAACCGAATAGGGTCGGTCGGCCCACTAGCTTTATTAAATAGAAATGATGGTCCATTTGATTTTTATAAATCTTTTGTGTATTAGCTGTACGCGTGGCGGATCGTGTAATCCGTGCCAATTAAACTTACACAAAAGGTGATTAACACCCTCCTGCTAGCGCTTTACATATAAATACTTAACGATACAAATAAAACGTATGGTGTGTATTGTTAAACGGGACAAAGCAGGCAAACGAAATAGCGAAAACGTAGCAGCCAGCTCCTAAAAACGTAATAATTGTTAAAATGTTCGATAGCGCGCAAAAGCACTATATCACGCAAAAACGAAATTATTAATAAAAAAAAACACAAAATCTTAACAATTGCTAAAATCATCGGTAGCAAATGGCGATAGCACGCAAAATCGTAATAATATGAAATAGCAAAAACGCAGCAGTAACAACACGCTATCGTGATTTTCTTGCTGAGGCATTTTACCCCTTTAGGGGTTGAATACCAAACCATTGTAAAAAAGTTGGCGATTAAAAAGAGTAACTGGCGAGTTTCTTGCCGGATCTTCTCGACCAGAAACAACTTTCCGAGCCGGTGGTAGAAGCGCATTATGTTTATTTACTTTTTTTAGTATATTTTATGTATGAACATATATATGTATTAACATGTAAATTATTACATAAGTACTTATAAATAGTTTTAAATCATTCAAATGTATGACGATTTGTAAGTGCTGTGTACAAGCCTATGCAAATAAAGAATTATTTGATTTTGATTTTGAATAAAAAAACTGAAACTGGTATTTTTTTCAATCAATGATTGTGTCAATGATTTTAGCAATCACGAAAATTAGCAACCTCAAGTAACTTAATTATGGCTATAGTAGCAAGCTACCTACTTTCTATTGCTATTCCATAAGTATTGTGGTCCTATAGCCTGGCGTGCGAGAGCCCGCTGGACGCGCGCGTGAAGTCGGCGCTGCTGGCGGACACGCTGACGCTGGTGGGGCTGCCGGCGCTGCCGCTGTGCAAGGAGCTGGCCGCGCCCGCCAACTCGCTCAAGATGAGGATCGGAGCCGTGAGATATAACATTGATTCTGTCCATTTATCTAGATCATATGTATTTTATTTATTTAGTACATCCACATGATACATATTGATACAATCGCACACTACATACTTATTAAAGTTAAAGTTCTAAATAAATAAATATTTCACAACATCACATACATTGATCTGACTCCGAGATAGGTAGCTCAAGCACCTGTGTTACGGATATCAAAACCAACAGCGGAATTACAAATATATACATTCGATACTTTTCTTTTGTAAATATATACTTATTATACATAGAAAACATGACAGGGACGTATGGAAAATGAAAACATACTCCGACCGCCGACCCCAGATAACCTGGAAAAAGGGCAGGAGGATGATGATGAATACATAGAAAACACCCAGACCAATACAAATAGACATGTTCATGCACACAAATATTTGTACTGTGCGGGGACATAATAAATAGTCGGGGGTGCTTTTACCAGTTGAGACCATTGATGCATTAAAATGTACCCATGAAAGATCGTTAATTCAAATCAAATCCGGCTCGAAGGACCATTAATGTTATAGGCGTTTTAGGACGAGTTCAGACATAGCGTTTTTGAAAGCGCGGTCATAACATTGTTTTCAATTCAAATTAAATGTTGTAAGCTTTTTTTACATGCGCTTCCATAAACGAGCGTATACCTAAACGCGTATAGAACGTTAGAATATAGTTTTTTTTCACATGAAATATATTTCCTGATTAATAATTTAAAAAAACGACTGTCAATACAAAATTACTAAGTCACGTGATCCACATTAAAAATATACGAATTACCTAGTCATAAAACAAACTTTGTTCAGAATGGTTGGTGGAAGACGGTGGAGGACTTAACTTTTTACTGACACCCTGTACTATTGTACCTTATCCACTTGTGCACTTCAGTGACATTTACGGGGTGCGACTATGTCGCAATAAAGTTACCAGTAATATAAAAATATTTTATGTTGGTACTTAGGACGCATTTGAGAAACCTATCATAATTTTAACGGAATTGTGAAAGTAAAGACAGTTGTTCTATTTAATTTGATTCATATAAAACGGAACATCCTCTCTGCATTAATGTATGGTTTATAGTCCCTTGTATGTGTTTCTCTTAACAAGGATAAAAGCAAAACAAAAAAAGTGTTAAATCGGGCTTCTTAGAGCGACCCGACTATAGACGAATTTCTAGCATATTTGTTGCTCTTACTTTATAAATGAATTATTATTACCATCATCATCATTATTCCAGCCAAAGGACGCGCACTGCTGGACATACAGTTATTTATTATGCATGTATTAACTTTTTTAAATTCATGAATGATTTATGAATATTAAATTAAAAATGTTTAGTTAAAATAGTAAGCCTTATAATTAGAAATATTTGGAGGAAAGTCTGTTATATTTATAATCTTTTTTTCATTAGTTCTAACTTTTGTCCAGTGCTAATAGACAATACGACAAAAAAAAATATTAGCATTTTTATTCGCTTTTTGAATAAAGAAAGAGAAAAAAAGATGACCCATATTTTTTAGATATCATTAAATATGTGTATTTATTGAAATATTTATTTTTTAAATTATTAATTAATTTGTCGGAAGTGACGTAGTCCTGAGGCTCAACGTATTGTGATGTCGGTGCTATACGTCCAATAAAAAAAATAGGTGACTTTAAGTTACTTACTGTCACTTTATGATCAGATTTTACTTTTTTTTGCTTTAATCTACGTGAGCAAAAACTTTATTAATTTGTCATGCCGAGTGATGACGTCACAGGAGGATTTTAAATTTTATTTTTTTTTCTCCATTAATATCTGTTTCAAAATTCTGAATTTGTTTTTCTTAAATTTCTATGAGTCTAATCTAGAAGTGGTATTTTTCATTTCGGAAAATGTTTTTTTGTCGTATTGTCAATTGATCGTGATCGGACTATAATGCATTTTAACCTCTTGATTTACAAGTGTAACTCGAATTGAGAATCCTCTTACAGTGTCGTCGCGTCCACTCCGCGGAGAACGTGTTCGTCCGCGGCAAGAACCACGCGGGGACGCCGCAGCCCGCGGCCGCGGCCGGGCTCGGAGCCCTGACCGGCGAGGAGCTGCGCCTCGTGCGCTGCGTGAGGGCGCAGTACGCGCGGCGAGGGGGCTTCGTGAGGATCTTCCCCAGCCAGAACAGCTGGCAGAAGTACTCGCAGTATCTAGGTAAGGGTTTTATAGGAGGATAAGTCCAACCATAGGTTTGTAGACTTTGGTAACCATAAACCATTTAGGGGTTTTATGACTTGGTTGTTTTCGTTGGTCCAATTGGTAGCTTCGTGAGGATCTTCCCCAGCCAGAATAGCTGGCTGAAGTACTCACAGTACCCCGGTGAGTGTTTTGTAGAAGCATAGGCTCAACCGTCTGTAGGCTTTGGTAACAGATAAATAGGTTCTCGTTAGTACAAGGAGATGAGGTTTTGTGAGGATTTTCCCGAGCTAGAACAGTTGGCAGAAGTAAAAAAAAAATACGTTTATCGCTTTCTCATACAACAAAACAAGTAGGTAAGTACATAGGTATTTCCGTAACACTTATCTACACACTTATCTACCTTACATACTTAGTTTTTAATATTTAAGTACTCGCAATATTTAGCTGAGTGTTTTACAAGAGCATAGGATCAAACATCCGTAGGTTCATGTAAGAACAGATTAATAGGTTCTCGTTAGTGCAAATCATTGGTGCAGTATTCAAGGAGAGGGGGCTTCGTGAGGATATTCCCCAGGCAGAATAGCTGGCAGAAGTACTCACAGTATTTTGGTGAGTGTTTCGCAGGAATTTCACCTCATCGTCATCATCATCATCAGCCCATTTAAGTCCCCACTGCTGGGGCACGGACCTCCCTCAATCACATGAGGGGTAGTTGCCATACTCACCACGCTTGGCAGACGGGTTGGCGAGGGTTTTGATATAAATGCAGAGTTTTCCTTCTCTGGGTGCTGATGATCATGCCAGCAGCTTTACCTTAGTCGCCTTTTACGACACCTCGGTAAGAGTGAGGGTGGCCTATTCTACTCTGCCGGGGACTACACGGCTTGAATTTCACCTCATCTATGTTATTTCTGGTTGCGTTCAAAGCTGTCGTTCTGGAGCCCGGGGTACGCTTGGATAATGATCCAAAAATATTGATTAGGTTAGAACAGTGATCAGCAAAAAAAATCTCCAACTCTATCCAGAATATGGTGAGGGCAGTCGCTTTACTGTCGCTTAATTTATAATTTCTGCCAATAGACGCTCACTGCTATGCTAGACATAGGCGTCTTCAATGTTCTCCACACAGATCGGTCCTGTGCGACCCGCATCCAATGGATTCAAATTCAAATAGTATATTGCAAGTCACATTACATCAAGATGTTACAAATAAATAAATTGATAAAAGTAAACATGTGACGCCCTGTAAGGGCATAGAAAACTTAGAATCTAATCATTATTACTTACTACATAATATTTCTACATCAACAATTTTTATATTTATAATTAAGTAACGTGCTGTGGTGATTGATTCCTGCGACCTTCACCAGATTATCGGTCCACTTATTGGGGGGTGCCACGGCTGCGACTGCCTCCACTTTCCGAACCAACGACCCATTGCCACTGGAGGCATGCAATCCTTTGGGCTATGTCTGTGACCTTATTTCTCGTGCGGATCTCATCATTTCCAGACAGACATCCAATAACTTATGGTGTTTCCCCTCAGACCCGGTGTCGGGCATCCCGGTGTGCTCGACGTCGCTGAGCAACAACGTGCCGTACCAGGTGGTGCAGCACAACTACAACCTGCTGGTGCACTCGCACGTGCTGCCGCACTTCCAGCACGCCACCGTCGCCACCAGCCTCACCGACACGCCGCAGAGGTAACTATAGCCTTGCCGCCACAAACTCCACCTCCCCGCCAAGGATTGCTCCTTAAAAAAATAGATAGATAGATAGATAGATATAAACATTTATTCACTGAATAATACGACACACCACATTTTACAGATAATAACGCAACAAGTATAATCAAATCAAACACAAACTAATACAGCATACACAACATTACAAATATAAAAGAAGACAAACAGAGAAAAAACAAATTAAAGAGAAAAAAAAACAAAGTAATAATATGGCTTCTCAAGCCGGGCACTAAGTATTTGCGTACAGGTGTGTGTGTGTGTGTGTGTAAGGTATGTCGCGATAGTCAGTGAAAAGTAGCTCACTCAGCTTCGGCCATGGCTTTAGGTAGGAGTACCTTCAGGCCATGGCGCTGGTTTTATGTGAGCCCTAAATACACACATAGGTACTAACACACAATGATATATATAGAATATGTATCTTTTAAGAGGGTAATAATTATCAATTATAATAATCATCAACTTTTTATTGTTCGCTTACAAATACAATTTAAAACTTAATTCTATTTACCCTGGACAAACACTCGTGCGATGAATACTTGTGTTTGTTCAGTGTCTGGGTGTAATATATGTATTTAAGTATATATTTGTGTTCCTCTGTTGTCTGATATCTGTAACACAAGTGCTTAAGCTACTTAGTATGGAATCAGATCAATGTATGAGATGTTGTGAGAATTATTATTATTTATACTAAAATTAACATTTTTTACTTTTGTACCTGAACTAGGTTTGACGTATTTCAGGCAGAAAAGTAAAAAAAGAAGGCCTTATTAAACTAAGTTTAACTAAAATTATACAAAACCGATTTTGAATCCCTAATAAAACAAAACAAAAACGAATTCGAAGTTATAACGAAACCAAATTATATTAAATTATTAACAAAGGACTTTCAATAATTCCTCTGTGTCTTCATAGGACATGTTTAGGAGTGCAATTCGAAGAATATTTTTAGTGCGATATATATTTATATATTAAATATGTTTAGGAGTAAAAGGCATTTAATCTGTTGTATAATAAATATCGGAATAAAGTATTAATCATTTTCAGAAAGCCCAAAAACAAGATGATGTTCTAATTTTTATATCATTTCTTCGATGAAATGTTGTCAATTGTGTGTAGTAGAATTTGGCCGCTCTCTGGGCTCCGTTCTCCCTATTTGACGATTCTTCAAGATAGATCGGTGTTAAGGGGACGCTTCTGGCTTCGCCCTACGCGGCTTGTAACTTTTAGTCATAATTAAATGTATGCTCCGGTTAGACGTGTCGCCCACACGACAGTCGAGACGCGGCGGCGGCGAATAAAATAGAAATAAATAAAATAAAGCGCTCCAACTCCAGATGTTTTAAGAAAACACCGCGCCCTGCTTTGGTCTCGTAGCATTATAGGCAAGTTACCTCATGACATATCATTTATAAAAAATACTTTTAATTCAAATATTATTCCGTACAAGGGTCCGAAATATATATACTTCAATAAATAAAATTGCTGTAAAAATTCAACTTAAACCTGTTATATTTTTACTTCGATCGAAAACACCGTCCGCCATGGTTCTACGTCACCGTTATTGTAAACAACAAAACGTTTCAGGTTATTCGTGGTCTTTTATTTATACGGTTATGTCAGTCATGACACTCACGCGTATTACTTACAATAACAGTGACGTCACGGCACAGATAATAAATAAATATTTCACATCATCTGACTTCGTGTTACGGATATTAGAATCAACAGTGGGATTACAAATATATACATATAATACTTTTCTTTTGTAAATACATACTTATAATACATAGGAAACAATACAAACAGACATGTATCATGCACACAAATGTTTGTACTGTGCGGTGATAGAACCCGCAACCCTTGGACCAAAGGCAGCGTTCACTACCACTGATCCAAACGGGTCGTCAAATTAGTAGACTATCATGGCGGACGGCTTTTATGGCTGTATAGAGAAAATATAATTTAAAATATATTAGGATAGGTGCTTCAAAAAAAATTTCATATTTTTTCATGGCGTAATATAATCGTAAAGAACCGTTCTATCAAATAATAACAATAATAATAAATAATTGTTTATTCAGTAAATAAGGTCACATTACAATACATTAAAACTGAATAAATTACAATACCAGGGTTATTCATTGCCTAAACTAGGTTAAAACCTGTGCTTCAGGCTATACAAATAAAGGTAAAAGATTTACTAATTTCTTACAATTAATAATTAACAATTTTAGAGATTATTATGAGCAAAACTAATTACATTTTGAAGTAAAAACTAAACTAAACTTTTATTTACAAACTACTAGTAAATTTTCAGTATCGTCGTATGATAATGTTCTTAAGAATTTATTTATTACTAATTTGCACTTATAGTTATTTAGGTTATAAATCTCTAGTACTTTATTTATTTTGTTATAAAGGTATGGTCCAAGAAATGTGAAAAACCTATTTGTAAAAATAAATTTGGATGTTGATTGGGAAGTGCAAACTATATCTCTCCGTCGTTTGTTAGTGATGTTAGCGTCATAGGGCGTTATTGAGTGTTGTTTTAGTATTATGCGCGATATGAAAAGCTGGCAATGACAATATTGGCAAGTAGCCTATTCTGGACAATGTAATTTACCTTTGATTCGATAATGATAATGATGAAATAGTCGATCCGTGGCACCTATTGACGCTGACGTGGCCTGGCTCGCAGGCTGAAGCGCTACGAGGCGGTGACGGTGACGTCGACGGCGCCGGCCATCTCGCTGGGCGAGCCGGCCGCCGCGCCACTGCACGACTCGCGCCGCGCCAAGGAGCTGGTCAAGGCGCAGTTGCACGAGGGCATGAGGCTCACGTGAGTACTCACAATTATCCTACCAGCTTCTACAAAAAGGAACAACACTGTTCAAAACTGCCAGTTTAAGCCCAATGGACAACATTTCAAAATTGCTAAGCTCTGAAACAAAAAATACCATTTCTTTATTTACTTTTCCGCTGCGCGAATATATATTTATTAATTTTTTATATTGCTTATTTACTGAGAAAAAAATTAAAAACTAAAAAACGTAAGATGTCGTCGTGTCGACGTCATCGGACGGCAGAATGTAAAATATTTCTTTGCTTAGCACATTATAGTTTTAAATTTACGAAATGCCAAACCCATGACATGCAACTGTCAAAAAAAAGACAACTTGTCAACGTTGAATGAATGAATGACGTTGACAATGTTGACACTAGTATTATTTACCTTTGACAGTAGTACCTTTTTTTTATTAAAACAATGATAAGCAAAGGAATATCGCTGTATTCAGCCGTCCGATGACGTCATTTGGCGCTTACGTCTATTTAGAATAAAAAGAGTTTCAATAATTATTTTATGCATGAAAATGGACAAATTTTGAAAAAAGAAAAAATATGGGTCTGTTCATTTTATGTCTACTTTCATATAAAAAAACAATATGGACATGTTAAAAATTAGAAATGTTGTCCATTACAACCTGTGCGGATAAAGAATGGAATCAGAAATGGCGGCGCATCTATTCACTTCTCGCTCGCTCACTATTTGCGTCTCTCACTCGTGGGGTGCAAGTATAGACGCAAATAGTGAGCGAGCGAGAAGCGAATAGATGCGCCGCCATTTCTGATCCCATTCTTTATCCGCACAGGTTGTACTATTTGTACATGTATGGTATGCACATCTAGTGAGTTAGTGGTAGATAAATTAAAGTCATTGGTAAGAGAAAGAAGAACTGTATTGTCCGAATTAATTACGAACTAATAATGGTAAATGTGAAATGGTTGTATGGTATGAGTACACGCGGTATGTATGGTGATCGATCGTACACTGGTTGAACAACGACGTACTTAAATGAAATACGCAATGGGCAACATTTCAAAATTGCTGAGCTATGAAACAAAAAATACCATTTCTTTATATACTTTTCCACTTGTCGAAAATATATTTATATTCTTTTTATATTGCTTATTTACATTTTGCTAAAAAAAATTATAAACTAAAAACCGTAAGATGACGTCATCGGACGGCAGAATGTAAAATATTTCCTGTGCCTGGCGATGTTCTTTCTCTATCGCACCCGTATATTGATGCTTCTTTAATAACTGACTTTTGTTTGTAAAATAGTCATATTAATGTATGTGATGTTGTGAAATATTTATTTATTTATACAAAATATGTATTGTATTGTTCAATGCGTGTATGTTGCCAGTGATGACATACGGAACCGAAACGTGGCCGCTTACAATGTGCCGATTAAGGAGGTTCAAAGTCACCCAGAGAGCAATGGAGAGGGCTATGCTCGGGGTCTCCCTGCGTGATTATATCAGAAATGATGAGATCCGCAGGAGAACTAAGGTCACACACAGCCCAAAGGATTGCATGCCTCAAGTGGCAATAGGCAGGGCACATAGCGAGGAGAAAAAACGGCCGTTGGGGCGGAAAGGTCCTCGAGTGGAGGCCACGTACAGGAAGTCGCAGCCGTGGCAGGCCCCCCACAAGGTGCACCGACGATCTGGTGAAGATCGCGGGAATCCATTGGATGCGGGCGGCACAGGACCGACATGTGTGGAAAACATTGGAGGAGGCCTATGTCCAGCAGTGGACGTCTATTGGCTGAAATGATGATGATGATGTATTGTTGTGCGGCAGCATGGGCGAGACGCGGCGCGCGTTCGGGCTGTTCCTGACGCACGTGCTGAAGCGCATCGCGTCGCCGAGCAACGAGCTGGGCGCGCAGCACGCCGCGCTCGTGCTGCGCTTCCTGCGCCGCGCCTCCGCCTCGCTGCGCATGCCCTACCACGTGCAGGTGCGCCACACCACGCCACGCCACGCCACGCCACGCCACGCCACGCCACGCCACACCACACCACACCACACCACACCACACGACACGACACGACACCACACCACACCACACCACACCACACCATTCGACACCACACCACACCACACGACACGACACCAGACCACACGACACGACACCACACCACACCACACGACACCACACCAGACCACACGACACGACACCACACCACACCACACCACACCACACCACACCACACCACACCACACCACACGACACGACACCACACCAGACCACACGACACGACACGACACGACACGACACGACACGACACCACACCACACCACACCACACCACACCACACCACACCACACCACACGACACGACACGACACGACACGACACGACACCACACCAGACCACACGACACGACACGACACGACACGACACGACACGACACGACACCACACCACACCACATCACATCACACCACACGACACCACACCAGACCACACGACACGACACCACACCACACCACACACCACGACACCACACCACACCACACCACACCACACCACACCACACCGCGACCACAGTAGATATATACGCAAGCAGTATGGACACTACGAACAAACGCTCGATTACGCACGCACACAGATGCACACTTTACACGGATTCTAAGGTCCCATCGGAGTACAATCGTAGGAACTAAATTCATGGTTGTCGGTTTTACTTGAGTGCTGTTACTTTGGTAGAGAAAATAAGTAGATACATTATTATGTATGTTATCAAAAAAATATTTCGGATTTTTAAAGTAATTGATGGTGGGACGTCACTGTGTCTTGGCTCGAGCGATCGGGTGCATGACCAATACCTTAACGTGGTTTCCAAGTAACGAAACAAACCGTTATGAAAAGTATGTAAATCTAATTTTATGTATCTTTGCGTAGCTGTTTGCAATTTTGCCTTTGTGTACGAATATTGTATGTATATTTATGTTTACATATATAATATGTATATGTGCGTATATGTATTATATTATTTAAAAGTACATTATTATTAAAAGGATAAATACTAGTTATGTAATAAGATTAATAAGTAGCAACTATTACATTGCAATTTGTCTCGCTACCATAATAAATACAGTCTGATCATATGATTGTTTTTAATCAGGTTTTTCGAATCATCATAGCTTAATGTCGCCAGCCATTCTTGAATAATATTTTTAGCATTCCGCGTAGGACAATTAAAACTACTACAGTGCTTTAGGGCTTTATTGTAGACTCCATTCTCTGCAATGATCCCGAAACGCTTCGCGAACGTGGAGCGAGTGGCGGGTGTTTTTAGTTTGAAGACACGCTTTTGTGTTAAAGACTCCGTCTGCTGATGTAATATTACCGCTTAGACTCGTTTATGTTTAGAAATAATATTTGTATTGTTTGTGTTGCTATTATGCTTGTTTCAAGAAATATCATTAGTTCTTATTTGACACGCACTAGATGATCCTTGTTGCACCTAGGACCCCGCGATCACGGCCCGGTACTTAAACCAGTAGTTCCAAGGTAAGAATAATATTTTACAAAATTAAGAGGACAACCCTATACGGTAGGTAACTTTCTGTCCAAAATGGCGGAGTGTCGATACTGCTTTAGCATATTTATGTACTGTGCCGCGACGCTGCGCATGCCCTACCACGCACAGGTGCCCGCGCGACACGCATGCATCACTATACAATTAAAATACACCGTGATTTTTTGAATACCGAGAGACCAATTCTCGGGATTTGAAAAAAACATGGCGGTCGTCGCTTGAAAACCATACAAAAAGACTATGTTTTTGCGATATATATCGTATAAAGGATAATTTACGTTGTAACACCATTATGTACCACCTTTCGAGCAAAATAAATTGATTATTTATTTTATAATTTGATAAAACAAAATATCACATCCCTAGAAGTAGACTCCATGATGTAATTTCAATCAAATATTTTTGTACAAAAAACAAAGTTTAATCTCAAAAAGATAAATGTGCCTAATACATATTGGTGATCACAAACTCCAGCTATTTTCGAAAAAATTTAAACACGGTTTTTGCTAGACCCGTGGATTAAACCGAGGACCCAGATATCATGCTCTGGTAGGTACTTAAACCACAATTAGACCGAATGGATATTCCCATATAGGTAAAACTGTCACTAAAATGACGATTAACCGAATTTCATAATAATAGGTACCAAAATTAAAACTTCAAAACACTTAATGTTCGGGATTAAAAGTGTGTATATTAGCGAAGTTAAGTAAAGTAAAGTTTAGCGAAGGTCGTGCCTTTCTTGAAATGCCATTAATAATTATCCCAACCGATTACGGCTACGGCGGCCAATCTCAACGATCAGCCACGTACGCAGGATATATTATAGTGCTCAAGTGTGTACGTAAACACAAGTGCACTCTCTATTCCCTTACTCTCATATTCCGATGGGACACTACTGTAACACGACCGAAGAGGGATCGGGTGCAGGACCAACAGCTTAGCATGCTTTCCGAGGCACGGGGGTACAAGACCGCCAACTTCCAGACTCCGGGCTGCCACTAAGAATTTCTTACCGAAAACTTAGGTACAATTTTTTGGCCCGACCCGGAGATTGAACCCGGGACCTCTTGCGCAGTCGTTGCTTTAAAGTGCGACCCACTAACCACTGCGCCATCGAAGCGGTGACAAGGTCTTTCCATTCTTCCCTATCCTCGGCTTGTCTTAAGGCAAGTTCCAGCCCCTTTTAACATTACATGTTGGAATGGGATGGCATGAGCGGTAATAAGTGTATACTTATTGCGTTTAGTAATAAGGTGGACATGGTCCCAACTATACTCGAAACTGGAATTCAAGACCAAAAAAGCTACTACAATGTTGCCACTGCAATAAAATGATCGTACATGCAATAGTATAGATAGATAGATATTATTTATTGCACAAAAATAAAATACAAGCATGATACAACAGCAACAGACAGTACTATAAGGCGGTCTTATCGCTTGTAGCGATTTCTTCCAGACAACCTTTGGGTAGAGGAAAGAAATATCGTATTCGTAATAAGGGAAGGCAGTGCAAAGTAGTTAGTAAAGTAAAGTAGTAGTATATACCTATTTTCTAAAAACATACGCTGACATTATTTATTTATTGGTAATTTTAATTCTATAATTTAAAGAAGTAATTTTATTTACTTATTTTTATATAAATACAAGACGCTTTATTAAAAACTTAATTATCCGTAATGTTTGGTAGAAAGGCTGGTTTTGAGCTTGTCCCATTTCAGGTGTTAATAACATTTGGTACAAAATTTGAAGTTACATGTTGTTGTTTCGTGCAGTGAGGTGCCGCCAAGTGATATTAATAAAATAATCTTTTTAAACACTTCTATTGTGTGAGTTGACACGTGAATAACTTGCTAGAGTCTTAAAACCTGCAATTTTGTTAAGAGTAGTCTCGGCAGAATCCATAGATCGATAAAACGCTAAAAACCTTCGTTTTATTGAGTGACTGAGACTTTGACTGACTTCGTCTGTTGACTATCCACTTTGTCAAAATATCATTTGACCATTTTCATTACGAGTTATTTCACTTATGAACGCCTACAATCTAAAACATGTGCAAAACTGGACGAATTAATTACTGGAGTTGTGGAAACCTTATCATGAATTGTGCCAGCTTATACTAAGAGAAGAAGTATTATAACAAAAAGGTTAGCAAAACCTGAAAACTTGATTTGACAATGACATAAGTGACATTGAAAGATTTGACAGTGACGTATCTATCGTAGTTTTTTTGGTCTTGAATTCCAGTTTTGGGTTTAGTTTATTGATTCTTTCGAAACTGTATTAATGTTCTATACTGGAGTAAATCTTGAACATCGCCCTAGGGCCCGCCGGCGAAGATGTGCGACAAGGACCGCTGCGCCGTCATCGCCAAGCAGCTCAACGACTTCCTCTACATGTACTACCGCGAGACCGACCTCTACACCGACAGCGAGGACAGAGAGAACTGCGTCTCCAATATACACTTTGCGCAGTTTCTTTATTCTGCCAGGTGAGTTTTATACTTTTTTTTTTTGGTCAATATGCTAACGCTTGACCACAATCGCACCTGATGGAAAGCGACGATGAGGTCTAGGATGATAAGCATTTGCCTAAAACATGTCTGTTCACTCTTGTCTTAAAGATGTCGGGGCCCAGGAACAGACCTCGGCAGGGAGTTCCATTCTTTAACGGTCCGCATTATAAATGTGGAAGCGAATCGCTTCGTGCGGATAAGGGGTAGTTCTATCACATAAGGATGAAAGCCCTCGCCGCGGCTTGTCATCCGGTGATGAAATGGACTGACACACTCCCCAAAATGAATCCGAATATATAGTTTAATAGCAGTTCCCCCATAAATGATGGTTTTCGCGTGTGAAAAACCCGCTAGATAGTACTAATATGATTGGTTATGTTTAAAAGTGATCTGTTAAAATGTCAATTTGACAAGCTAAACAACCAATGCGATTGATGTTGGACCTCAGCTCAGTCCAACAGTACGCCATCTAGCGGATTTTTCACACGTGAATACCCTCATTCGTTTCGGGACATTCCTTTCAAACAGTCTCGATAGATGGCGCTGGGCGATATGGCGAGGCGCGGCCTTCGGCGCTATTTGCAACCACTATCCCTGGATTTTAAATATCTGCTGTAAAGAGTCGTATTGATTGGGGACCCAGACCAAAATTATGAGGGCATAATTTAATGCAGACGGTAGCGTCTGCTACCGCATCGGAGTTTCCCTCTCTTTCACACGTCTCTTTTGTTTGGATGCGACAGGTATATTTTCGTTTGTGACTGGACGGTTTTAAATAAAGCCACCTGGTGACACGTTCATAATCATATTTTAATAATAGTAGATGTGAATAGTTTGGGACAGGAATCTGTAGCACATTTTTTTTATAGCCAGATTTTTGGTTGCATTCTCACCTGATGGTAAGTCTTTGGTAGCCGGGTTGGATCATGTCTGTCTAGTAATAGCTTATTCACTGTTCTCCATCTGTTTGGTACCACGATCTCACAGAAAACCAGCTTGAAGCAGCGTCTGTGCTGTGTTTCGCTGCGTGAGTGAGGGTACTGGAGACCCAATCCGGGGGAATGGGGGGTTTAAACCACTGGTATTGCGGGTGTCCTCGGTGCGCAGTGGTTAGTGGGTCGCACTATAAAGCGATGGTTGCGCAAGAGGTTCCGGGTTCGATCCCCGGGTCGGGTTAAAAATTGTACCTAAGTTTTCGGTCACAAATTCTTAGTGTCAGCCCGGAGTCTGGAAATGGGTGGTCTTATACCCCCGTGCCTCGGAAAGTACGTTAAGCTGTTGGTCCTGCGCCCAATCCCTCTCCGGTCGTGTCATGCTGGTGTCCCAACGGAATACGAGTGTAAGGGAATAGAGGGTGTACTTGTGTTTGCGTACACACTTGAGCACTATAATACATCCTGCGTACGTGGCTGATCGTTGAGATTGGTGGCCGGTCGGAGGATATAAAATAGAATTGCCGGTGTCTATAGGCGGCTGCAATTGCTTACTATCAAAGTGATCAGTCTTTACGTCTGTCACCTATCACATAAAAAAATCATAGCATTCAGGGTAACCTGAAGTAGGACTACGTTCGATAGTGAACTTACGGTACCTTCACCATAAGGTTGAAAACTGTACTCGCTATCGAAAATTATCGCTTTGTCCTTTTCATTGTGGTGCATGTGAAAGAGACAGAGCAACAGTTTTGGATAGCGAGGATAGTATTTCAAACTCATGGTAAGGTCTCGGAAGACTATAGATTGACCGTCCGGTCCGTATCCCCAGCGAGGCCGACCTCGAGGACGTGCTGCTCCTGCTGCTGCGCATGGAGAACTACGTGGCGACGTTCCTTGGCGACACGCGCAACCCCTTCTGCGTGGACCTGCCGCCCGCGCGCCTCGGCGACGAGCCGCCGCGCCACGCGCTGCTGCGGCTCCTGGCCGCGCTCGCGCCCGCGCACGCGCGCCGCTACAGGTGCGTAGGGATGCAACATCGCTCTTAAAAAACATCGATATTTTCAAAACTGAAACATCGATGTCGAAAACATCGAAGTTTATGAACGATATATCGATTTTTTTTCGATGTTTTTTATCACCATTTATATATCGAATAAATATATTTTTTTAACAGAAGTATCGCAGGCGTTTGTTTTATATTGCAGATTGAAGAGGGCACAAAACGCTAAATAACAAAATCAACGCTTGTGTTGTGTGTGACTGAGAGAAGTGTCAGTTAGGCAGTGTTGTCAACTTAGTTTAGGATTAGGATTTTCTACTAAAACTGGTTGTTTTGACTGTCCATTTAGTGGCAAAAAATTTCTTCTAGTGGCTGGTGGATTTTTCTAGTGGTTTAGTAAAATTCAATTTCAACGGAAGATAGCACTATGATAAAATATCGTTCATAAAACATCGCTCATGAAGAACGATGTATCGTCGATGTTTTAGGTTTCAACATCGATGTTAAAACATCGAAGTTTATGAACGATACATCGATGTTTGAAAAAAATCGATGTATCGTTTGCATCCCTACAGGTGCGTGCCAGCCCAGCGCCCACTCCGACAGCGACTGCCACACACGCTGCAGCCGCTGCCGCCTCTACTACTCAAGGGGCGGCAGTGATCATCTTAGGTAACCATTGGTTGAACGTACAGCACGTAGGCCGAGCGAGGTACAGTTGACAGGCACGGACAGATTGTTTATGACGCTTGCTAGATCAGATCAATCACGTTGCACAGTTACCGTGCTAGCCCAGCGCCCACAGCGACAGCGACTGCCACACACACGGACAGCCCCCCCCCCCCGGGCTGCCGCCTCTGCTGCTCAAGGGGCGGCAGTGATCATCTTAGGTAACCATTGGTTGAACGTACAGCACGTAGGCCGAGCGAGGTACAGTTGACATGCACTGACAAACTGTTTATGACGCTTGCTAGATCAGATCAATCACGTTGCACAGTTACCGTGCCAGCCCAGCGCCCACAGCGACAGCGACAGCCACACACACTGCAGCCGCTGCCGCCTCTGCTGCTCAAGGGGCGGCAGTGATCATCTTAGGTAACCATTGGTTGAACGTACAGCACGTAGGCCGAGCGAGGTACAGTTGACAGGCACTGACAAATTGTTTATGACGCTTGCTAGATCAGATCAATCACGTTGCACAGTTACCGTGCCAGCCCAGCGCCCACAGCGACAGCGACAGCCACACACGCTGCAGCCGCTGCCGCCTCTACTGCTCAAGGGGCGGCAGTGATCATCTTAGGTAACCATTGGTTGAACGTACAGCACGTAGGCCGAGCGAGGTACAGTTGACAGGCACTGACAAATTATCTATGACGCTTGCTAGATCAGATCAATCACATTGCACAAAACATTGAGCAGTTAGAATTCACTACCTGTGATTGAGGAGGCCCGTGCCCTCGGTCAGTGGGACTTAAATGGGCTGATTGTATGATGATTTATGATTATGAGGGTTATGCTCGGAGTCTCCCTGCGTGATCGTGTCAGAAATGATGAGATCCGCAGGAGAACTAAGGTCACAGACATAGCCTAAAGGATTGCATGCCTCAAGTGGCAATGGGCAGGGCACATAGCGAGAAGAACAGGCGGCAGTTGGGGCGGAAAGGTCCTCGAGTGGAAGCCGCGTACAGGAAGTCGCAGCCGTGGCAGGCCTCCTACAAGTGGACCGACGATCTGGTGAAGGTCGCGGGAATCCATTGGATACGGGCGGCACAGGACCGATCTGTGTGAAGAACATTGGGGGAGGCCTATGTCCAGCAGTGGACGTCTATTGGCTGAAATGATGATGATAATAATAATAAATAAATAATTATGATATGCTTATGTAACCATAATCTTCCTTATCATCATTTCAGTCAATAAACGCCTACTGCTGGACATATGCCTTCCCCTAATGTTCTCCACGCAGATGGGTCCTGTGTCGCCCGCATCCAATGGATTCCTACACCCTTCACCAGATCGTCGGTTCACCTTGTGGGGGGCCTGCCACGGCTTCGACCTCCTATACATAACATCCACTCGAGGACCTTTCTGCCCCACCGGTCTTGATCTCCTCGCTATGTGCCCTGCCCATAGCAACTTGAGGCGTGCAATTTTTTGAGCTATGTCTTTGACCTTAGTTCTCCTGCGGATCTCATCATTCCTGATACGATCACGCATGGAAACTCCGAGCATAACCCTTTCCATTGCTATCTGGATGACTTCGTGAGCCTTCTTAATCGGCTCAATATAAGAAATATTTAATAAATTTAGGCGGCCCGATTGGAACAGTGGTAGTGAACGCTGCCTCTGATACAAGGGTTGCGGGTTCGATCCCCGCACAGTACAAACATTTGTGTGCATGATCATGTCTGTTTGTATTGGTCTGGGTGTTTGCTATGTATTATAAGTATGTATTTACAAAAGAAAAGTATTATATGTATATATTTGTAATCCCACTGTTGATTCTGATATCCGTAACACAGGTGCTTGAGCTACCTATCTCGGAGTCAGATCAATGTATGTGATGCTGTGAAATATTTATTTTTTATTTATTTAAAAAATATGCGGCGTAACTTCCCGAATGCTGCCCAGCCGAGTTGGATTCGTCGATTAACCTCTTTCTGGAAGTTTGACTTACCAAGTTAAACTTTTTGTCATTATGAATGAATGAATATTGCATTTATTCATTCATTCATTAAAACACTTCAATTTCATGACAGAACTTGTTTGTTGTTTATGTTTGTATACAGTTTATGTGTGCAGTTACTACCTTCTCTGTTACTGAAGGCAGTGATCATGTTAGGTAACCATTGAACGCAAACGTAAAGCACGTAGGCCAAGCGAGGTACAGTAGGCACTGAAAAAAATATGTAAAAAGTAAAGTAAAGTATCAGCCTGCAACTGTCCCACTACAGGGCAAAGGCCTCCATCATATATTATATATTATACCTACGCATTGCACAAAACATTAGATAAACAATTAGAATTGATAGCACTTAGTTTAGCCAAAGAACTTGACCATCATCATCAACATAGAGTACAGCCGATACCTCCCCTGTTGTTGTAGGGGCGGCAGTGATCATGTTAGGTAACCATTGAACGCAAACTTAGGCCTATTTGGTCTTTGGTAAGTAGGTATTGATGGATGAGAAATCTTAAACGCTTAGGTGTGCGAAATAGAAGAATCATGTTGCACAAAACACATTGACAGGTTGGATGTGGATTGTACTCATTGCACAAAACTTTAACGTTAGAATCAATTATACTTAGTTTCATCATTATATAATTCTGTGCGTCCTGTGAAAAGTGGTACAAGTCGACCTATATCGAATTCGATTTTCTTCTTGCTACTGCAAAAATCTTCTATTAATCTGTCTGATCAGACGGAAAAATGGAGGATTTTTTTGCATGTCTGATCAGACAGAAAATAGAGAATTTTTTTGATGAAGTAGCAAGGAGAAAATAAAATTCGATTCAAGTCGTCTTATACCACTTTTCACAGGACGCACAGAATTATTCGTCTAGGATTTAGAGAGTACAAATATAATACAGTGGACCTTCCACATGCTTGAACACCTATGTATATGATTAATGTACAGACCATGAGCCTTCAAAGTTAGATGGCCAAGTCGATGTAAAATGTGCTAAGTTACTAAATAATTATATACCATTCGATAACTCATGCAATTTAGTGCAATTTTTGTTATGGATTCATTTTCAAAACGCATTATTTAATATAGCAATCGAACAAAGCTCTCCCGTTTTGCGTACGATGCGACACGACGTGACGTCACTTTGTGGTCGCTGTTTGTATGGGGCGTTTTGAGAGGGTCTAATCTATGTAATGTTTTAATTTAACACAGTGGTTTCTGCGTGTCAAGGGTCGCAGGTTCGATTCCCGCAGTCAACATCAATGTTTGTTGATGAAACAGATATTTGTGTTGGGTCTGAGTTGTTTGTGGTACCTTCGTTGTTCCTGGTTTGCCTAAACTAAGGTTTTGTTAGTACAAGGGAAAACTTTAGTTTGGGACCAGGACAATGAATGTAATGTTGTCTTGTGATATATCAGAGAGTTTTCAAGCTAACAGAGTAATTCTTCACCAACAATTTTACTTTTGAGAGGTTCTTTGATTGCTTAATCAAAATAAAAATGTAACTCAGCCATTACACGCTAAGGGCCGAGTTCCCAACTTCAAAACAACGCTAATCGCACTTTAACTATGCTTGCTTTTGGTGCTTGTATAGTTAAAGCGTGATTTCCGTTGTTTGAAAAGTTGGTGAACTCGGCCCTTATAGTCCATTCAGTATCTGAAGGTGAATAGGACAGTTCAAACGTTACGTATCATGCATCCATCTTTTTACAAATAAAATATTAAGTTGTAATAATAATTATTTTTTTGTGTTTCTATTCTTCCAAAATAACAAGCATTACTTTCTCAACAAATCTGAACAAACATTTAAAATAGTTATTACTAATAAAATTTGTAAAAAATGTCTTATGAATTGCATAATGCGCTAATCGGAATTTTTGATCATAGGGATTGACACAAACAATCGCAATAAATCAGTAATCGGTATGGCAGCCATCTTACTATCAAATCACGATTATTGTCTCGTGCAAAATATTTTCGCATAGATTTCATTAGAGACCAAGAACTAGTAATTTCTTTTGGTGACGAAGGTGGTTTCAGATGAATAAAATGCATATTATTTAATTATTTGGGATTTATTGCGTGAGACTTTTGGGCAAGGCGCAAATTAATCATTTAAATAATTTGAACACTTCTTACAAAAAAAAATCAAGTAGAGCATCTTTTCAGTTATCCCGTGACGTTTTGTCAATTTATCATAGTGTGGGTGAGTACTCATTGCTAATTTGTAAGCGATAATGAGAAAGGGTGGGACGCGTCTTCGTGGATTGAATTATTTGTACCACTAAGAATATTTACATATTGTATTCCATATCCAGATATTTAAAATTCATAGATGAAATTTTGAAATTAAAATAGATTTCTTATCAAAACATTTTCGATTCTTAAAAATATCTGTTAGGTTTCAATGGAACGTCTCACTGTGAATATCAAAATAGAAGTGTCCTTTATTTACCGCCACATAAAATCAAAAATGTCTTTATTCAATTTAAGTCCATACAGAACATTTATGAATATCAAATATTATGTAATTTGCTGTTGATTCGGAATGTCAATTTCTACCGAGAAGAATCAGCAAAAAACTCAGTAGTATACTATGTAACAGTATAAATAATAAATAAATAAATATTTCAAGACTCCGAGATAGGTAGCTCAAGCACCTGTGTTACGGATATCAGAATCAACAGTGGGATTACAAATATATACATATAATATACTTTTCTTTTGTAAATACATACTTATAATATATAGGAAACACCCAGACCAATACAAACAGACATGTTCATGCACACAAATGTTTGTACTGTGCGGGGATCGAACCCGCAACCCTTGGACCAAAGGCAACGTTCACTACCATTGTTCCAAACGGGTCGTCAAAAGGTCGTCAGTATGACTACTAGAGTCATACTGAATGGAGTATAGATGAGGAGTATATGAGCATGGTTCGTGTTTGGTATCCCCAGAGCGCCGGAGCCGCCGCGGCCCGAGGCGGAGGAAGCCAGCGTGGAGGGCGCGGGCTCCGACGTGGTGCTGAAGGCGTCGCTGCAGCGCGAGAAGCCGCTGCCCGCCGCGCTCAAGTACGCCAGGTCCTAGCGCCCGCCTCAGGTCTCCAAGCCCGCCATCAACATTCAAATTTGAGCTTCACGCGAGCTTCCTATGAGCACTCGATCGGAGTGATACTGCTGCTGTGTTTCGATGCGTGGATGACTCTGCTAGGTAAATAATGAAACGATGGAAATACAGCCTAAGAGGAGTCCATAATCGGTCGCAGCCTAAGAGGAGTCCATAATTGGTCTCAGCCTAAGAGGAGTCCATAATCGGTCTCAGCCTAAGAGGAGTCCATAATCGGTCGCCGGCATCATCGTCACATGTAGGCGGAGTCGTGGCTAGGGGTTGCAATCAAGTACGCGAAATCCTTAGCGCCTATTTCGTGAGCCATAAGCCTCATTTTACAATCGTATTATAAGTGGAGTCGTAGTTACGGACCGTTCACCACGATGATGGAGTACGCACCGTTCTAGCGCATATTATAAGGAGAGTTAAGCTCATTTTGCCGTCGTGTTCAAGCTGTAGTCCAGTTAAGTATCATATACTTTAAATTGTCTCGGCGATCCGTTATGGATTTGTGGAGTGTAATAGTTTGCCTCCGACACGAGAATTCACATTTCCGTTATGTCCTCAACCAGCAGTTCCAGGTGACCGAGATCAATTTCAACCAGGTTTATTACAAGACCGTGGGGGAAAGCCACGCTTCGACATAAATGGGCTGACTCGGCCGGGATGATACCACGGCCTCACAGAACACCGGCGTGAAGCAGCACTGTGCTGTGTTTCGCTGCGTGATTGAGGGTACAGGAGGCCCAATCCGGCGTAGAGGGGGTTTAAAGGTTGGCACCGCACTTGTGACTCCACTGGTGCCGCGGGTGTCGGCAATCGCTTTCCATCAGGTGATCCATTACATAAAAAAGCCCCAGTAATATCGCTGAATCTGGCAGCTTGCACATTTCAGTTTTCCCTAGCTACGACTCTGATGAAAATTTCATAACTTTTAATGGGTTTATCAAACCCATAATAACGTTCTCTATTACATTCCATCTTGCATACTAGGCAGACATGATATATCCACGGCCACAGCATCACCCACCATCAGGTTAAATTGTGGACTGTCGGGCTATCGAAAAAAAATCACGGGAGTAGATATTCAATTTTTAATATCAAGACGGAGACTTTTGTAGGTCTCTAAGTATTTAAAAAAATATATATTAATTTGCGAAATGTAGACCTTACATTTTGGTCTTTTTCAGCTGCGTTCATGACCTTAGTTAGAAATGAATATTCAACTAATAGCCCAGTAGAATTAGGTTTTAAATTTGCAAAGTGTGATGTAGTTCTGTATTTTTTTGGATGTTGTATGGGTCTGTTAGTGTGAATTCCAATGTAATACGTAATTAATACGGCAGATTATACAATCCGACAGCGACATCTAAATTGAATTTTCTTGGTAGGTTACGACGTTTTTCCAATATCTCGTAAAATTCGAAAATTACAATGTTTGGGAAAATTAGGTCATATTAGAAATGCCATAGATTGGCTCTTCTGGTATCCATAGAGCTGCGATTGTGCTCAAATTTTAGGTCATTTGATATAGTTTATAAGTGCTAAGCAAATAATGAAAAAAGTGTCATAATTACGAAGTTTTTCTCGATTTTCAATTTCCACAACCTTTCCGAAGTTGCAAATTGGAATTCACACTACTCTAAAAGGTCTCTCTAGTATAACATACCAAAAATGCAGAACTACATCACGTTTTGCAAATGTAGCCTCTTTTTTAAATATGATTTTTAAAAAAAGAGACTGGGCTATAAATGAAATACATTTGAGATTTTTTAATGTAAGCCAAAATGGAACTATGAAAAATCAAGTTAACTTTAAATATCAGGGCCTCTTCATGCCTTTAAGAATTCTACCCCCAATACCACCGATGATTAGAAGGATCTTAAGTGTTCTGCGTATATTGAAATATCTAGATAAATATTTTTAAAGTTCACTCTCTTTTAAATTAAATTAATTAGAATTTTACTAAATCTATAACTGAATGATGCTTCTGAGGGCGTTTTTGAAACTGCGCCGGAGTGTGGGAATTTGAAAAACTCGGTCTACTCAGGGCTGCCTATTTCGAAACTTAGCTACTTTGGAACGAACGGAGTTTATGTACTATAGAAATAAGTTTTTTTTTAAGTATTGCAACACCTGCGAAAAATATCTTAAATATTCTAAATTGTACTAGGCTAACGGCAGCCCTGATTATTATAGCGAAAGTAACAAGCTTTTCTACTGTCACATTACAATAGTCTGTGCTTTTGTAAGAATATTTTCGTGGCTCTTTTCAAAGCCTTTGACAGCATAAACAATATTATGTTAATTGTGACATATTGCTAACCGGGCTATTGAAACTGTATGAATGAGAATTTATGACTGTCATATTTTTCTATGGACGGAATTAAAGCAGGGCTATGTTAGTAACTTGCAATAACCTGCAATTGCTTTGGTTAATCAAACCCAGGCAGACGGATTTAATTAATACTTTCAATTTCTAAAATTCGCTAGCTGCCATTTAGTTACCGGGTTTTTTTAAGATGATTAACGTAATTATATTATAAAAAGTCCTTCCGCATGCATCCACGCCATAGAAACATGTGGCATTTACTGTGTTGTGAAGTAGAGTAATAGCAGAGTCGCCTAAGGCATCCGTACAGTGAGGTAGTCTTTATTTTGTAGTGATTTATCCCAAGTAGTAGGTATTATTAAGTAAACTTAAAAATCGAATGTTATCGAAATTTCGAAACAACCAGACACTGAATATGATAAACCTATAAATTGATGTGTCCGGTTTATAAATGGGTGGAAATTTGTACTGTTATTTCAATAGAATCATATTTTCATATGTCCAAAGGCGTAGGTTTTAGTCGAGAAAATATAGCAGCCGCTGTACTGATGCCTGCAAGCTCGATTCAGATATTAAATATAATGCCTTCTACACGTAGCAATAACTAAGATAATGTACCTAATTGTAAACTGTTGCACCGGCCCTGTTATTTATCAGACGTTGCAGAATTATTAACATCGCCATTTTGCATGGAGCTTCCATACTTCAAAATGGCGGAATTACCTTTTGAAGTTACAGGGTCGGCCGTGACTTTAGTTACCGTTAGCCAAAGAGTCGCAAGACGTTTACAAGCGGTTTAGTACCTGGCACTAGATGTTTAGTCAAATCTATAAAGGTGCTATGAAGAACGAAATCAGTAGACGAGCTAGGCCGGCAGTACGATAGCAAACGTGATCCAAACTTAGGTAATAGGTATGGTGTAAGTTAGCGTATTACGAGCGCAAAATGTTTAAATGCGGGATTCATTAGCGAGATTGTAGCTGAATATTTAAATCTTTTGCTATCTTACTGCTTTAGGGATAATCCAGGCCCCGTCACTTCTAGTCTGCTCATATCATTTGATTTAGGGATCCTCTAAACTACCCGTTCCGATAACTGATCGGGGCTCGAGCTGGTGCCTTGTGCATGTTGTCGGCGGCGCAGCGCTCAGCAGTGACGGGCTCGCCTCGTGAATTAGGTTAAATAGACTGAGCTAATGTCGATAAATAAATGTATGTACTTAATTCTAATAATCTGAAGTATTTAATTGCGAATTTATATTTAAATTATTCTCCATTTTATTTACAATGCTAGTCTATGTTATGTACTTATGGTGAAGTGCATTGACTTTTAAAACAGCAAGATTTTTTAAACAACTGTTTTAATGCCTGTACACTCCTCACCCTCAGTAAACCTAATGTAGGGTACTTAAACATGGTATGGGTATTTTTGTTTAGCAGTGATCTGACATCACACATATTATATTTACTTCACCAAAGGTTCAATAAATTTATTTACAAATTATTTAATTAATTTCATATGACTCTATAATGTAATCAAGGCATGGCGATTTGTGCTTTATACTAATAAAATTAATTTTAACTGTATTAGATATTGAAATATATTTTTATTGACATCCGTCGGTAGAAAAGGCGAAAACAAAAATCCATTCTATGTTTATAATAAATAGGAGGAAAGTAAGTCCAAGTCCATCCATCTGTCATCGAATCTCAAATTGTCCATTGATCAAACATTTTGTAAGAAACTGCCGCGTAGAGAATACAGAGTTCTCGCACAATTATGTTTATATTTAAGTGGAGGCTAACGTGGTAAGGCGAAGCGGGAGTAATGTGGAGACTGGGCAACATAACTAACTAACTTAAAGTTTAATTGGTTTCTAATATAATATGATCTCTTGCAGTATTTTTATATAAATGTTATTATTTCTATGTACTATTTAATGTATTTCGTTGGCAGCTAAGCTGATTTTTTAATTATATTTATTTTGATTCCTGCCTTTGTGAGCATTTTATTAGTTTGTTTTATTTAGTGCCATAACAATAATGATAGCGGTGTTCATATTCCAACGCTTCGAATTGCAATATATTAAAATAAGAAACAAGAAGCTTCGCTTGAGTACAAAGTGTGATAATTTTAGTGGATTCTCTCAGCAAAGTTTTAATGTCATACTGTAAAAATATATTTTGAATATGCTAATAAAAATTCAATATTATTATGTCTTTGTTTTTACGCTACCCTTTTACCATGTGCATTAAACTAAAAAATTATCTGCGCTACATAATCCTAATTCCTTCATTTAACACGAATACCGTAGGCTAACTGTACAATCAATACCGAATGTTTGCAAACAATGTCGCAAACAAAAGTTCCTCGGCTGCGCAGGGCTTCCGTCAGGGCAGTTCATTTACTTTACTTCGCTACAAATTCTAGGAATCTTGCAACTTCTTTGAAATTGGTTGAAATCGACATGTTAAAAACTCGGATTTTTTGACACACATATATTTCTAAAGTCAAAGATGCTCCTACACAGAAGATATTATTATTATAGTTGATAACTTTTAACAAAATGTTACACAGTCTTAAAATGTTATATAACAGCTGTCTGGGAGCACTAATAATACATCCGATCCATCTAATAAATACATCCGAATCCAGCCATCCTTAGTAGTGAACATTTCGAGAGGCCTATAACCCCAGCACAGTAGACAGAAACAGGCTGATTAAAGTTGGACAACTGTCCCTAGTAAAGACCTTTGGTCCAACTAGTTCGACGGAGCAGTTGGACCACTGCCAAGGACTGGACCTAGCTTAGTACTGTTTTTACACACTACATTAATTTTGAATCCAGGAGGTAATAATTTTTAGATCCTTGATATAACCGTATTTTTTACGAAAACCTCATAATAGGTATCGTGAATGAAATCTATTTAGCATGTTAGATCAACAAAATAAGCGAAAAAATTCTCGAGAACTCGATGTTGATTTAAAGTTATAGATTTTGTATGAACTCTAGAATTTCGAGTGCCCGAAAATAAGCCCTCCTGACGCTTTAATCACTTTCAAACGTAAATCGCTTGCACGCACGACAATAAAATGGTGTTATTTCAAAGAGAAAATATGCAAGCTGCAAGCGATTTTTAGGTGGTTAAGCGCCAGATTCCTAGACTGCACGTACAGCCACACATCAAAGTAAACAAATTGTAACTTCTTCAATAGACTCTCCCAGGGCGACATCCTAAGTCTATGCTCTCACCTTAACGTCAAACACGTTTGGTTCATTATATCGAGAAAAAAATGACAGATTGTGGTAACTTGATGTGTGGCTGTCTGTACATATATCAAAAGGGTGTTCGCTGATAACGCGACGCAATGTGATTGCAACCCGATATATCAAAAAGTACGAAAGACCCACCATTTACACTGGTTTTGATTATTGGTTAGAAAGAAAATATCGAATGAGGGTTTTCGCGTGTGAAAAATCCGCTAAATGGCGTACTGTTGAACTGAGGTTCAACATCAACCGCTTTGGTTGTTTATCAAATTGAAATTTTGACAGATCACGTTTATAAATAACCCATTGTATATGGACCTCACCCCTATAGTACTCCATCTAGCGGATTTTTCACACGCGAAAACTCTCATTGCATTGCATCATCAGAAGACATGCATAAGAATGGCTAGAAATGAAACGGAAAATAAAGTAATAATTCATTTATTTGCCACATTCTAGTCTACACTTGCATCCCGTGATGCGTCAAGGTGCAGAAACTCTTGAAGTTAAATCCATCCAGTTTGCCGTGTCTTCAGTCTTCATCAAGGCGGGTAGGTCCTGTAACATATACAGACACATTAGAACATCATAGCTAGGCTAGATCGAACGGGCGACTTTCAGCAGGCAATTTATTTTAACGTCAAAACGATTTAACGACAAAAGTTGACGAACGATTAGATTTCATGTGGTAGAAAATGTTGAGCCGCCTGAATAATGTTAACGCCAAGTTTAGACCTCACTTTAAATAGTTTAATTTAATTTGATATCGTTCGTCGCCTGTGTGCGAAATGGTCACAGCTGTTGGAGTATGAAGTCTGTCGTCGAGACAGCCGCGCTGCACCAGGGCGCCGCCCGGGCAGACGTCTCCGCCGCAACGTGTTTCATCTATTTGCCGTACTTACGATTAAGTTTCGTATCGCTGCATCTTGAGTCGTAGGCGCCTAACGTATAGCCCGTATCGTGGTCGCGCTAGCATCGACTACCATCGCCGCCGGTAACGCCGTACGTGCCGTCATCCGCACTAACTATCTGAAAACGACTAGCACGCACTTTCTGATGTGAAAGTCGACGCTCGACACGTTAGGCATAACAGTTTGGTGTGGAGACCACAGAGCAGGCCGGACATGCACGCCTATGGAGGATCGCAACGCAGCTACCTAGCGGCCGCATATCGCTTAGGTATGTTTTCTATGACCGTTATAAAGTGCTCTGTAATCTATCCTGGAGTCAGTGCAGCGTCAGCTATTCGCTAAATGAGTAAATATCAGAAATTGTAATTTACGTCGTATCGACTGAATCTAAGTCTGACTGTCATATGAACAGTTACGAAAGAAGTTGACGATTACATAGTTTCTTTTCGTTCAGTAATTCGCGTCAATCTACTGATGAAATTTTAATACGTAGCAACTGACTCACTTAACGAAAATAGTTCGTAGCACTTATTTATTTGGCAGTAAGTAGGTACTTAACAAAACTTGGAGACAAATAATGAAAATCAAAGAACCGCAACCATAGAACTCAGAAGAAGCAGTGGCTGGAAGCTGGGCAGGAGACGCATGCAGTAGGTGGACTATTTAGTGCAGGAGTTCATTAAGGAAAAAAATCTTCTACTTAAAAAGGAATTTAATCTAGAAAATTAAAATATACAACTTAAACATAACACATTAATTGTTACATTATCATAATTATAGTAATTATAATCAATAAAATCTAGTCGAAAATGTTTCTAATAGAAAACTTATTGTCAAAATGATATCAGCGGGAAAATGAAAACTGACCGTTAAAATTATCCTCATTTATTGAATGTTTCGGGTGATTCACATAATTTAATTTTACTTAATGGATTCTTATTCTAGAGCGACCTTACCGGATAATCTCAAGCTATATTACAAGTCCGCAAGTGCTCGGTCGCTACGCACGCAACGTTCCGTACTTCGGACGCACACGGGCAACCGTCCCGCTCGGGAAGACAACGCTAAGGTAGGTTTGTTCGTGTCGCGTGATTTTAGTCTACGGGCTTAAGTGCTAGATGTGGTGCGCCGCAGGAGCCTAGTAGCGGCGAGGGCCCATGCCGCCGCCCAGCTCGCGCCCGCCGCGGGCCGCGCCGCCGCCGCCGCTACACAAACAGACCGCTCAGACTGGCTCGGGCGCCTCGCATAGCACCCGTCGAGACCACCACTTAGCTCATAGCGAGCGACTCGACCACTCGACTGCTCGACCGGACGCCACGCGAGTCGCACGTGTTCTCTTGCGCTCGTCAACGTTCCGTTAGCTATTACTCAAATTAACGATTTACGATACTTTGAAACGGTAGCTTTGGCACTATGCATCTGATATTTATCACTATAACCTAAGAGGTGTCTGATCGAGTTTACTATGTGAAAGGCTTTAATCAATAAAACATTGACAATACTGAAAATAGTTTATCACCTTATCGTCATTAGTCCATTGGCGCATTAGCTGCATGACAAAAGTGTTATTGTAGTGAGATTTCAACCGAAGACGATATGAAAAAATAGATTTTCCGTTTAACTTCACATCTGGTTTAGTATTTGTTTTAATGCAAAAGAATGATTCATTACTTAGTGAATAGCCCGCAAGTAAACAGATCATTACGCGTATGATTTTAAAACATTTTCCGGTTTTATTAAATTACATTGAAGTTTCGAGTATACAGACATTTTAGTACACAAAGCTCTCAATTTACATAAGAAGTATAAAAAACAAACAAGTATATTTCAGATTTACATGGCTGTTTTGTACTTGTTAATAACTAGTTACTTGACAATGTAGAACACTTACTTCACTACTAAATTGTAACTAATCTAATTCTATATATAACATCATAGAAGTTCACCTATCACCCAAACAATTTATTTGCAAGACAATAATGATTTCAATTAAATAAACACTTATTGTCTACAAAAGTAAAGCTTACAAAAAATAAAATAAACTAATCACTAATGTATCCTTGCAGCGCGATCTGTTTACTTACTAGGGGCTTGCGTCTTGATCATGAGTGTGTGAGAGCTTACCGTCCCATGGGAGCGTACTGCTGAGCGTAGGGGTCTCGGTCGTAGCCGCCACCGCCGGCGGGGCCTCCGCGCCTGGAATGCAAATTATACAATTAAGTAAATATAAAATACATTACCACAAAAATTGTGAACAGTCTGTCAAATAATATCTTCATACAATGTTCACACTTCTAATCTATGAAATTAAGACAAGAAGATCAGAAGAAGGGATTTGACTGTAGTCACATGTATTCAGCTCTGTCTAAGAATATTTTTTAAGTCACTGAAAGACTTTATAGATTACTGTGCTGTAAAAAATGTGCTGAGTTCTGCTGCATAAGTGAAGGTACCGGAAGCCCAATTTGGGGGAAAGGAGGGTTTAAAGGTTGGCATTGCACTTGTGACTATATTTGCGTCGGGTGCCCACGGGCAATCCCTTACCATTAGGTGAACCATCTGCTCGTCTAGTAACTATCAAATAAAAAAAAATCATCAGTCTTTCAATGCACATGACAGTAATTTTAAGGCTTTGTAACTCATACATTAAAATAAAAAAGTTACATGTGTAAATAATAGTAATATTGGCACAGTGGCTATAGCATTGTGGTCAAGCATACAACGTCCCAGAGTTCTCAAGTAAATTTAGGATCGTCTGATGTCTAAGTATGTTTAGCTAAGCTAGTGTGAGTACTCATGCATGAATAGGCCGACTTGTGGCTATTTTATCAAAATATTTATTTAGTTTTGACATCTCTTGGGTACCATTTCTTAATAATTTGACCTTATTTACTAAATCTGAACTTACTTCACTTTGTGCAATAAAGTTTATGTCTCTAACTAAACCGGTCCACACTTTCAATGATGATATTTACTGTTTAAGTAGTATAGTATTGTTAATACTCACATTGGTGATCTTCTGCTGAACATATCCCCGTTGCCCATAGGAGCTGGGCGAGAGGGCGCGCTGCGATCGTAGCCGGACGACATGGGCGCGGGGCCGCCACGCATGGGCGCGCGCCTCTCCCCGTACATCGGCTCCTCCGGGTACATGGGAGCGCGCCTATCGTCCGGGTACATGGCCGCCATGTCATCCACAGGCGCCGGTGCGTATCCGCGGCGGTCGTCTGCGTACATCGGCGCCGGGGCCGCGTAGGGGTCGCGGGCACGGCCCTCCATCAGCGCGAACCCGCGTCTGTCTTCACCGCCGTAGCCGTACCCGTAGCCGTTGTACCGGTCGTCGTAGCCGCTGGCGCGGTCCGCCCCGCGGTCGTATCCGCCACCCATGCCGTTCCTCATGGGCGGGCCGTGCTGGGGCGGGCCGGAGCGCATGGGCGGGCGCGAGTAGGGCGCGTCGCGGCCGCCGCCGGGCCCGCGCATGGGCCCGCCGCCGCGCCGGTCGCCGCCGCCGCCGCGCATGCCGCCCCGCGGCCCGCCGCCGCGGCCGCCGCGCTGGCCGCGCTCCTTGATGCGGCCTCGCTCCACCGAGATGACACCGCCGTTGAAGGTGGTGTTGTTGAGCCCGCGGATCGCCGCGGACGCCTGTTCCTCACTCTGCATGTGCACGAACCCGCAGCGGTTCATGATGTCGCACTCGGTGACGACACCGAAGCGTTCGAACAGCTTCCTCAGGTCCTCAGGTTTTGAGCCCTGAGGCAGGCTGCCAACGAAGACCTTCGTTTGCTGCGGAGCGACGCACATTATGATTTATTGAAAACGATGAATCACAAGAGGTTTCAAATTAACTAAATGATTAATTAAACTTACCGGCAGCATGTTTCCGAAATGGGATATTACTACACTGATTTCCACTATAAATGATTAACAAAACCACTTTAGACGCTAAACGGTAACCTCGCAATTTCACTATCTCGTGACAAAATGGCGGGCGAAAAGCGGCAAGCGTCGAATGACCGGGCTGGAGCGTCGTATTGAAGTGAGTGACAGAACTGCTGGCTGACAGAAGTGACAGACGGGAACGATACAGTCGATTGGTTGTTTCCCCTTCAAATGTCAACGTAGAGAGACGAAACGATTGGTTAAAATACGTTTATACTGTAGTGGTATTGGTTGATTTTTTTGTAGTAGGTTGATGAACATTCAGAAACTGATGTTGAAAAAAATATTTTGTTACCATTATTCATACATTATTTTTTTAATTATTTACATTTTATTTTCATTACTTAAAGAATTATAAAATAAAATTTTCTCCAGAACTGAAAAAATATTGGATATAAAATATTGCTGCTCTTTTTTTTTTCTTATATTTTCTAAATCGTTTCTGAACAAAATTAGCAAGTGGCGATTTCCGGATTCGTCATCCGTGGCGCCATCTAATTTTGAATTATTTTCCCGCTTGCTTGTTTTATGCATTTATTAAAGTTTGTAATTATTAAACTCCTTCCCTCCTTATTATAAAATGCGTTTTAAGAATAGATATAGAAATGAACTCGTGCCAGCCCTTTTTAACATTGCGTGTTGGAACGTACATGGCATGAGCTTTTAGTACAGTAACAATTTTAGATCGCATTTTGTATGGAGTCGGATATACCTTTATACCTAGTCTGATTAAACTGCCTGAGCACCTACCTAGCAAGCAATAATACTTTACGTACATTGAATGAGGATCGCAGTTGAGTACTTATTTAAATTTGGGAGTAGGTACATAGCAACACAAATAAACAATATAAGAATCCAAGTAAAACACGATTCAATAAAATATTAAATATTTTATTTTATATTGTAACATACGTTTTCTTTAAATCAAAATACCTACCTAAAACCTTAACCATAGATCAACATATTTATTCTTATTATTAATTACAGTAGGGATGACTCAAACACCTGAGATATTTACAATGATTATAACTAGGACCTAAAATCTAAGCCAGTGTCATCTCAACGAGTCCAAATACGCCGAAGCGTTGTGTATTGACTTGATCAACTTCGTCATTTGGTAGTTGATACTGTTCCTGACGTACTCGCTCAAGTTGTAATTGTTGATGGAGCCGCAGTCGCTCTGGCTGCAGAGGAAGATCTCGTGGAGCTTGATGCGCACGGCGTGCGGGTCATTATGGTGCACGGCCTTGGGCGGGATCCGCTTGGCCTTGCGGTACAGGTGGTCGGCGGCCAGGGATAGGTTGGAGGAGATAATGTCGGCGGCGAGGCGACCCTCCGAGCGCGCCATTCGTCCGAGGAGGTAGCCTGGAAAATATGGACTTTTATTAATTTATTTATTAGGATCCCACCATAGGTGGCACAACCATAAAAATATAAATCCAAGAACTATTATTTTTTGCTGCCTAGGCAGGTATTAAGTAATTTTAAATAGGTAGATAAAATCCATGGATGCGTATTGATGTTATTTAGGTAAATGAGTGTGGAACACACCTGTCAGCGGTGGTATCTCAGTGGAATAGAACGAGCGCCTTTTAGACGACAGGTTCGTAGGTTCGAATTGGAGCTGCATGCTCTGGATTTTTCAATCTACTTTGGTATTTGCATATTTGTACAATTAGCTCCGCGATGAGGGGAAACTTCGTGCGGAAAGCGGCACGTTTTGGATAGTCTCTAAAATGTGTACCTACAATCATCATGATCCAGTTGCCCTGGTTCCCCTGTCTAAGGCTTGTCATGTTTACTAAGGTCAGACGACAGTCGCTTCATTTCAGACTCCCAAAATCCTGGAACATTGTCCAAGCTCTCTAAATCGACACCTTTGGATGAGATGATAATTCGCTGAGATGATGATAGCTATAATATATATATTTCATAACATCACATACTTAGGTATTACAAATATATAGATTTAATACTTTCTTTTGTAAATACATACTTATAATAGGTACATAGAAAACACCCAGACCAATACAAACAGACATGTTCATGCACACAAATGTTTGTAGGTACTGTGCGGGGATCGAACCCGCAACCCTTGTACCAGAGGCAGCGTTCACTACCAGTGAGCCAAACGGGTAGTCCAGTAATAACAATCAATAAGTGCATATCACATAAAATAGGTATTGTTGCTGTAACATTTCACCTAAAAAGAGAGCAAGGAACTTTAATACCACTCGACGCCAGTCACTTGTCACTAAGTTACTCGTTCAATAAATACCACGTTGGGATTAGATCCCGATTATAATGAGTGACATTGGAGTATTAATTACAAGGATTTGCAATTAATTCATTGCTTTTCGTGATCGAATTAACGAATTTACTGGCACATCTATTAGTAGCTTGTGGTAGTGACCCTGCCTCATACCAAAGGTCGTGGGTTCTTCCCACTCTGGACAAACATTCGTGTGACGAATGTATTTTTGCTTCATTCGTTGATTCTGATACTTAGGTACCCATAACACAGCTATTTACTTAAGTACCTACTCACCACTATCTGATAGATAATTAATGCAGAGAAATAAAATACAGGTAACATTACCATCAGGGTGTGGTACCGCTGTTAGGTCCATTATAATGTTGAAACAATGGAAAGTATAAAATCTAGAGGCCTAGTTGTAAGTTCCAGTCCTCAATAATGGTCAGATCAGATATGCAAACTGGTGATCCTTATAGTGATGCCCTACACCAGGTAACGGAACGCTGATGGAGACAACTGTGACAAAGTCTGACGGAATCACGATCATAATTTTCCAGCTCTGTTACCCAGGTTACCTGGATATTTCCGGACCAATGCGGCCTAAAAACTTTAAAGAGCGTACTCCGACTCCTCTGGTGTTACTATCAAGTGAGCCGTTTGCTCAATTGCCCCCATAGCTTGGAACAGAGGTAGTGAACGCTACATTTGGTCCAAGAGTTGCGGTACAAACATTTGTGTGCATGAACATGTCTAATTTATTAGTCTGGGTGTTTTCTATATATTATAATAAGTATGTATTTCACAAAAGAAAAATATTACATGTATATATTTGTAATCCCACTGTTGATTCTGATATCCGTAACACAGGTGCTTGAGCTACCTATCTCGGAGTCAGATTCAATTTATGTGATGTTGTGAAAATATTAAACCCCCCTTTCCCCCGGATTGGACCTCCGGTACCCTCACTCACGCAGCGAAACACAACACAATGCTACTTCACGCCGGTTTTCTGTGAGGCCGTGGTATCAATCCAGTCGAGCCGGCCCATTCATGCCGAAGCGTGACTCTCCCACGGATGAAAAATCGGATTGGGCGGGTAGGGCTAAAACAAGCCGCATGGGCTGATGCAATTCAAAGGTTTTAAATTAGTGTCTAGTGGTTTTTAGTGTACAAATTTGGTGTTTATGTGTGCAGTGAAGTGCCGCAAAGTAATCCTAATAATAAGAATCGTTGGATTGTATAGTTTTCAACACTGCTCTTGTGTGTCGAGTGCGTTGTCTCGTGGCAACTTGCTTGGACCTAATAATCTTAAAACCCGGGATTGCTTTTATAGTGATATCCGCTGAATCCGTAGGTCGATAAAACGTAAAACACCGGCGTTTTATTGAGTGACTGTGACTTTGACTGACTTCGACTGTTGACTACTTACTTATTCTAAATAAGCTACTTGACATTGGCGAATTATCTTCGGGTAGAACCATAATAAAAAAAAGGGTTTTACCTATAAACACAAACTATAAAATAGTACCTAGATAAAGTTGACCTAGAAATTCGTTTATCAAATATACTTATACCGATGTTTATCAACAACTATTAGCAACAAGTAGGAGTACTTATCATGTGACAGGGTGTCCTTTTATAGAAATAGAAAAAGGTTTATTTGGCACCAAAAATACAGATAACAAAATATAGATCTATACATTACTTATTAATTTAATCCTAATCTAGGTATCTAAATTCTAAGTGGCGCCAAAAAGGTCCCCGCTCAGCTATTTGTCGAGACACAGAGCCTCGACGCTGATATTCTGCGGATACCTAACAAAATACATATTTCACATACAAGTTACTTACAACAGAAACAGAGATCGCTTCAGAATGCACCATACATCATGTTTAAATCTAATACTCTTACAAATTTAATATTTTTAAGTGTTATTATAAGATCTTTGAAATTTGAAGCACAAAAATACCTGCTCCAAATCTGACAGTAAGTAGGCGCCCTTAGATTTACACACCGGCTTTGTATTCACAGACAGACCGGCCTACCTCCGCCAGTTGGTACACCAAGCACATTATCAAAAATTTTACTATCAAAAACTTTCCAATGCACGAGTTCCATTCACATCGAAACTAAAACAATGTGTACATGTTTCCATAGATCACTAGACACAGCACTGTTAGTAAATAAATCTGCTCTCACCGCCAAACACACAGACGATTCCAATGAAGAGTAGTACAGTGGCGAACAGGCGCTTGCTCACAGGGGGCGGCGTGGAGGGCCCCGAGTAGGAGCGGCGCTCCATGCTCATGGCGGCGCAGACACGCTCCGGAGTCCCGCCGCGGTCGCGTCCGCACGCAACACTCGTATTTTCGTTCTCGCCGGCGACCGTGAATCCTATCCTATTATTAGACAACCGTTTCACGCTGAAAGCGATGTGAATCGGTTTTTTCGTGATCAAACTGATGGTCTCAGTTCAAAAGGCGGTTTGTGCTCGTGCCAAAACTTTAATAGGCTATGGAATTGTAGGTAATGTCTTTTGTTTCTTTGACGAGCTTTTTGTAAAGGCTAGTTCTGATTGGTATGATAGCGAATATCACTCCCACAGATTTAATAATAGTAATTAATGAATGAATGATAGGTAGGTATAATCATATTAGGACTTATTGGTTCTAGACCGTACAGTGTGATGATGATGATGATGAATCAAATTGTATTAATTTTAACTGGAGTTAAGGCCCGATGAAAACCGACCGGGATAAATGGGAGATAAAACATAAGAGAAATGACGGGCATATCCAGGACGAAGATCCTATCTCCAAGAAAAGCAGTACTAGATCCAAATTGAACCCTAAATCTATCCTAATTATATTCTAATTTACAAACTCCAAAAAACAGAGATACCTAGATGGACTTGGGCCTTTATTTATAGCGTCAATATTAATACAATCAATCATCATGACTGCCTCATTGGCGCAGTGGATAGTGCGTCGCACTTTAAAGCTTCGGGTCCCGGGTTCGTTTTTCTGTTAAGAAATTTTCAGTGTCAGCCCGGAGTCTGGAAGTGGCGGTTTGTACCCCCGTGCCTGGGAAAGCACGTTGAGCCGTTGGTCCTGCGCCCGATCTTTCTCTGGTCGTGTCACACTGGTGTCCCATCGGAATATGAGGGCAAGGGAATAAGAGAGTGCACTTGTGTTTGCGAACCCTTGAGCACTATAATATATCCAGCGTAAGTGGCTGATCGTTAAGATTAGCCGCTTTAGCCGAAATCGGTTGGAGGATATTATTATTAATCAATCATAATCAAACAGCAACATCTAAACAAATAAACATTTATTTAAAAACGAGTCTTATAAAATCTTCGCACCCATCATCAATATTAAAAATAAATTCTTACATTCATTACAATATTTTTCACAGAACATTAGATAATTATTGTCTTTGGACACCATCAACCTATTTTATGTTAGCCTTAACTGCCAATGTAAAGTTCGAGGCGAGTTAGCGCAGATCAAAGAACAGAACGTAAATGACTGCGGCGCGCCACGAGGAATTATATCACACTCACGCAATATAATATTGGTTAAAATTTTATAACGAGGTCGAAATAGCACGCCACATGTATAGCGACGGAATGTAGGGAGGGACCATTTGGTTATTAAATCACTTTTGTAATGTTACAAGTTTAGTCCTATCTAATTAATTAGCAACATCACATTATCAAAACGAGAACGTCTGAAATTAAATTGAAGATTCATCATGTCATATATATAATATTAATAAAATAACCTAAATAACACATAATCGGACGCAAAACTGAGAAAAGAAATGGCACTATTTAAATTATTTACATAAAACTAAAGAATCTTGATAAGACACCTGGCCTCCAAAGATCATAATCTTACAAGTTATATTCGAAAAATTACTTGTGACTTTGTAGCGTTTAATACAATTGCGACAAATTTATTTTGGCCGATGGGCAAAAACCTAACGAGTGCTGTCTTTGTTTGTCTCTGCCATTTTTCTATAGAAATATCCCGATGAACGCTCTCCCTGTGTATGTCATACTTCAGCCAAATCACCTTTGTCGCACTGTAAACGCGTGGTATCTAAGTACACAATGGAACATAAAACCTGTCAGCCTACCAACACTAGTACAAACACATTGATGCTCTGGCTAGGCGTGTCACTGCCCCATGTTGAAGAGCATCTTGAGGTCGTCTATGGAGAGCTTGGAGTTGGTGTGGCGCGCGCCCGTCAGCACGTTCTCTGCCAGCTCGAGCTTCGCCTCCTGCAGCTTGCGGATGCTCTGCTCCACTGTGTCCGCGCACATGAACCTGTATACACAAATATTTAGGTCACTAACATACATTGACAGGGGGGCAAGGCCATGACATTAACAGCCATTGACAGGAGGGCCAGTATGTGTCATTAACAAGCTTCCTGCAGCTTGCGGATGCTTTGCTCCATTGTGTCCGCGCACATGAACCGGTATAAAAACAATATGTAGGTGACAGTGACAGGGGGCAAGTCTATGTCACTAACAGACATTGACAAGAAGGCCAGTATGTGTCATTAACAGGCTTGGCCTCCTACAGCTTGCGGATGTGCGGAACCTGTATAAAAACAAAATGTAGGTCACTGACAGTAACATAGGGGCAAGTTTGTGTCACTAACAGAATCAGACATTCACAGGGACGCCAGTATGTGTCACTAACAGACATTAACAGGAGGGAAAGTCCTTATTATCACTTACACGTTGATAGGGGGCAAGTCCGTGTCACTAACATAATTGACAGGCGAGCAAGTTGATGACACCAATGTGACACCTTCTAATGAGACAGCAATAGGTCCATTTATTTCTATCAGTCGACTCAAAACAGATTTTGCCGCACTGTGGGTCTCTAAAAATTGGGTGACAAGGGTTAGGAGGCTTTCAAAATGTTGTGTCGTTACTTTAATAAAATCAGCGGTATAGTTGCGTGTGTGTGAAATGTAAAAACGGTCTAACATTATGCAGACTTTGCCTGTCATGCGGATTTTGGACTATATACCGAATTGCAGACTAGGCTGCCATGTTTTTATAATAGCGTGGGTTACCAAATAACAACGACATGTAAAATCCGCATGACACGAAAATCACCCCAATGCATTTTAGGTACATAGTTAATAAAAATAAATGTACTTGGTAAAATGGTTATCAAAAAGTTCTAGTAACTATGATTGAGTTGATTCTGTTGATTTATGTGGTTAACTCTTTTCCAATTTTTAATGTTATTAAAATATCTACTTACTTACTATATTATCAGTAGATCAAGTTAATCATAAAAATGTAAAAAACGTTGATAATGAGTTTTGCGCTCTGGTTTTTTGAATACAGATTTACGGAGTCGTGCATTCCACATTCCACAGACACTCCAAAGCACAGCACATGCCAAAACAAACATCGGCTTTGCCGGAATTATAAAGAATTTAGATTTGATTAACTAACTGACAATGACACAGTTAAACTCAATGGGACGTATTTATTTCAAATGTAGCATTACTAAGAATAACATTGACATCATAAATAATATTAGTGTTGAAATATCTTCAAAACATAAATATCAACCTAATTTCACGCATCGAATTTAGTGGAACACAGTATTCGTCCGTCTATATCACGGTGAATGCTCTGGAGAGCTTTTCTCCCTCATCCCATCTGCCACAGAACTACACGCGCCGGACAACGCTCTGTCACCGCTTCACAGTGGAAAACATTCCATCACGGACTAAACAATTAAGTAAGTAAGTAAACATTTATTGACCACATAAAAGATTTACATAGACATAAGCATAAGGAGATTGCTCAGTAATACATAGGAAAAAATATTAAACAAAAACAAAAAAAATAATAATAGTAAGTTAATATATAAACTAGTGACCAAGGAAGAAGAAAAGGAACAAAGTGAAGTGGTCAACAAGGTCCAAGCTCAGCATGTGCTGCAGCGGTTTGCCGCCGCTGCCGCGCTGGTTTCTTCAGTTTGGACCTTGAGTGACTGGGGAAATCAATTTTGAATTTAAGCAATTCCTATTTCTGCCGCACCATCAAGATATGGAACTCGTTGCCGGCGCATGTATTTCTTCCTTCCTACAATATGGATTCCTTCAAACGAAGCGTGAAGAAGCATCTCGCGGGTCAGTATGGCAGTTCTATCGGAGGTGATGCCTGACATCGCTTCGGTTGTAATTGCAACTAGGGCTCTTCTCCTGCTTACCATCAGGCCGAGGAGAGCTAATATACTGTGTCACTATAAAAAAAATCGTCATATGCGCTTGTAACGATTTCTTCCAGAAGATCGTTTTGGGTAGAGGAGAGAAACAGAATATTGGTAACGGTGCTATAAAGCAGTTAACTTTCTTTTTTTGAAATTTTTAATGAATATGTTTTGTTCATAACGTCAAAACCGTTCCATAACACCGTTTTAGCTAACAAAGGTTTATTGAACGTTTATGAACAAAGCCCTGTTTAGAAGTATGTAACTGTTTTCTGAAATACCCTGTAAATATGTAAATAACGTAAATAGAAATATTCATTACCAGGAGCCCAATTCTCGGGCTCGTGAGATTTATCATCATACGACATATATCACTAAAACATAGTTTTTTTTGTATGGATTTCACGTGACATCCGCCATGTTTTTTCATATAGAAAATCTCGAGAATTGGGCTCCTGTTCATACTTGGTTTAGTTGCCTGTACGTTGCGCGATATTCTGAAAGACAAATTCCTAAGGCGACGCCACTTTCACAGTTAATGAAAGTATTTGGCAACGCCAGCTCAGACGGCAATCTTAATTAATACCATTCGCATTTTGTTTGTTCGTTCATTCTGTCTGTCCTGTGTTGAAATAAACGCGCCAGACAATGTACTCGTCGTAGATTCATTCATCATCGTCTGTAAGTAGGGCAATAATCTGTACTGACTGCCTATGATGACGACTGCAATATATTTCTTACATAAGGGCAAGATTGTACTCTCATAGAAGATGTACCTTTATTCATATGCTAATAAAGACTTTTGGACATGACTCTTACAGCTACGAAGTATACCTACTACTCGTGGGGTGCGAGTATAGACGCAAATAGTGTGCGAGCGAGTATGAATAGATGCGCCGCCATTTCTGATCCCATTCTTTATCCGCACATGTAGTAAATACCTACAAGCAGTGGCTGTACTTACTAGGGTCAACGCTTGAACTTTAGTTCGAAGTAGTAGGTAGAAGGACCCTAATGCGTTATCCGGAGGGGGCAGTGTTGCGCCCGCTCTGTAAGCGGGATTTCGCCTGGGGAGGGACGTGAAGGGAAATTTCTTGGTCAGATTCTCATGTCTCCTCCCCGATCTGGTGCAGACGGGAGCACCCCTGAAGTTTTAGTCGGTAAACCTCCGCCGACGGAGGGAGTCCGACATAACCCGTCAACCCCCGGCGGACGGGTATGCATAGCGCATTTCTTCAGGGTTAAGAAAAAAAAAAGAGGACCCTAATGCGTTCCGACCAGGAAACTTTGAATAATAAACGCACATGTAGAAGGCACGGACCGACAAACAAGCTCGGCTAATGATCGCTCGTTGGTCACTAGAACAACAAACCACTAGGTTTAAGTACCGGGCCGTGATCTCGGGTTCGATCGAGTCGAGCAAAAAGTACGAAAAATGAGACGCTAAAAAGCATGAAAAAATTTTTTTCTACAAAAACATCTTTTCTTGAGTGTACTGTTATAAAATGTTATCTGAAGTGTATGAAGTGTGAAAAATATTATTTTTAGGACATTACTCGGGTTTGTAATCACTTATCCGCATTAGACAAGCATGGTGATTAAGCTTAACCCCATCCTGCTAGCGATGACTTGATTTCTAAGATGGAGGCCTTTACCCACTGCAGGGACAGTATATAGGCTGATACTTTACTAATGATCGGGGCCGGGTACGCTATCGCCAGTCCGAGCCACAAAAATTAAGGTACGGAACGTCGGCTGCCTACATCGCGTGCTAAGCAGGCGCCGCTCTCACATAGCGTGGTTCGCCGTGAGGCGTAGACTACACGGGACGTGTGTGGGAAAGACTCGATAATACGATATAAGAGTTCACGATATTCTGCCTAGCGCGTAGGTCTACGAACCCTACGAGAGACGACCTTCTGTGACTATTTATAATGTGATTCCATTCTCAATCATTTTTTTTTAACCTTTATTGCATAATAGTGGCCCGCCTTCACTTCGTTTCGGGATATTAGATTCTACTTTATACCAATAGAATAGATGGCGCCACGTGTAGATTATATCGCGCAAGCGTTTCGTTTTTTCGGATTACCTGTAAGCATTGCCGCTGTCTGTAGATTTTACCTCTTTATAAATGGTACAGATATTTTATTCCGTCTGAAATGCCTGGGTAACATCATGAAAATTCGCTGGTCCGACCGTGTGCGGAATACCGAGGTGCTGCGCAGAGCCAATGTCGGTGGTATCGAGTCATATCTCATGCGACGGCAACTTCGGTGGAGAGGACATGTCTCGCGAACGCCAGAAGAGCGAGTAGCGACACGCATCTTGTATTCAGAGGTTCAGTACGGCAAGCGGAAACGCAGTGGTCAGTACCTTAGATACAAGGATGTTCTGAAAAGACACTTAAAAAGATGCGGTATAGAGCCCGCTCAATGGGAGAAACAGACAGCGCAACGACCTGAGTGGAGGCAACTCGTCCATCAAAAGGTGCAAATGTTTGAACAAATGAGGAGGTCAAATTTAGACAAAAGACGAGACGACCTTAAGGCATCCCCTATTACTACAATTGTAGTGTGCTGACGTGTTCCCTCTGTGGGCGAACGTTCAGCGCTAAGAATGGTTACGCCAGTCACTGGAACTGGAAGCACACCAGAGGCCAGGAATACCTTAGTCCTCAAATTAAAAAAATCGATGCTTACACAAAGTGGTCGCTGTAGTCGAACCATATAGAACTTGCTCTACTTCTGTGATTAACCACCTCAAAATACAAGCAGACAAGTCCACTGGCAGTAGTTAGCTGCAGTTAGTCAGCGGCCGACAGCCGAGACAACGGATGTCAGACGTTCCCAAACATGCATCATAAATTATACTTATTTATGGAAACTTTACGCCCGCGGCGGCTCGTGTAAGCACACATTAGTTTAATATAAGGAGCCATTTGTATTTCACGGAATTGTAATATGCTAATAGGTCTTTACGTATGAAATTGCCTTCTTTTTTCTAGACACAAAAGATGGATAACTCCTTTTATAAGCAAAAGATCATCAAACTACTATAATTTTAAGACTATATTTTGAGGTTTTTATTAAGTAGAGATCAGATATTATTGAATTTGTGATGCAAAAAAAATCTTTAAAAAACCCTTTTTTACCCAAATATCGGCAGAATTAACGTTTTAATAGTAACTTTTTAATTACCAATTATTTTTTTTCTGAAAAAGTATTCCACCCATTGTCCAAGTTTACCTCGGGCTCCAGAGCGACAGCTTTGGACGCAACTGGGAAATACGCGATGAGGAGGACTTATTATTAAATTAATCACTTTGTATCAAAGGTGACTGGATCTTATAATATTTTGTATTCTTGAAGTGAATAAAATCCTCACCACGGAAATTAAATGATTATCGTATACCACAGGTGCGGCAACACTTAGCATCACCGGTAATAGGGTATATGACTAAGTTCAAGATTTTACAAAATTTAAATATTTTATCAAAATATAGGTCAATATGTGCCAATAGCAAAAATTCTCAATTAAAAATATTACGTCTAGCCGGTTTTATGGTCATTCAAAGATTCATGGGCAAGTCCATTTTAAAACTATGAAATTATTAAAAAATAATTATACCATTAAATAACCCATACAATTTGCACCAATTATTATAATAGAACCATTGACATAAACGAAACATTTGATATAGCTACCATACAAAATTCAAATGAAATGCATACAAAATACTTAGGTGTGACGTCACATCTTAGTAGCCATTTGTAGGGAGCGTTTTGGGTTTGCCCAAAATAATGTGATTTTAAAGTTGTGATATCTTAGGTGGTTTAAATGAGAATCAAGTGATTTTTTCAACGATGTTTCTATCATTGAGAGGTCTTTTGATTGCAATAATAAAAAAAAATAGTCATGTGCCGTATTCGCGTATTGCGTGCTGCGTACCATAACAGATTTGTTTAATTTCACGTCCTTGTAGTATTCCTAGCTAATGTGTCGACTAAGGGCGGATTCGTCCAATCTTTATCCAACGATAAATCTATGATATAGCGCAGCTATATGCAGTGTAAAATAAAAATCCGTTCTACCAACTATAGTTGGGATAAATCAATAGGGGACCGTTCAAGTATTACGTAACGCAATTTTTGAAGATTTTTGACCCCCTCCCTCCCCTCCTGTAACGCACCGTAATGTTTTTCTGTAACCCCCTCCCCCTTCCTCTAAACGTCACGTAACACTCAAGTGATAATTTTTACCCTAAAGTCGCAAAAAGTTATGTAATAGTTTTTATCCTTGGTATAGTTTTAACTGCCTTTGCTTTAATAATATTGGAACGCGTATTTTGTTTATTTTTAAACAAAAAAAAAAGAACAGCTAATGATACGAATCTCCCTCTTTTGAGGACATTTCAGTATGAACGCTATGAACTCGCATTAATAACACCGACTACAGCAATGTGCTTCTGCATAAACACAAACGAAAACAACATTAAATGACGTACAATACAATCTAGGGATTACTCGTGAAATATTCAAAGAAAGAAACAATGTTACGTAATGTGTTGTAATAAAGACCCCCCCCCCCCCCCCCCCAACGCCAATTTTGACAGAATAACTAATATCCTAGGGAATTCAAAATGGCGTTGTCATTGTCACAGCTGTTTTACATTTTTGACATTACCTGTATAACCCTGCTTAACAAAAATATCGCGGTGACATTATCATGAACCATAAAACAATACATATTGTTTTTTTTTGGTTTATAATGGCATTCGTTCATTCACTCGAATAATACAAACTATAGCTATACTTATATACTATAACTATATACTTATAACTATAGCTATACTTATACTTTCACACGCGAAAATCCTCATTGAGTTTATTACGAAAATAGAGTAACGGAGTAAATTACCACCCGGATTATTCTCTTATGTTGGTCGAATCCGCCCTTAATATGCTAACTAATAAAATAAAAGGTAGATGCGGTCCTGCGGGTCCAGCAGGAGGAGGTGGTTGGCGCACAGCTGTACACGCTACACACCTGTACACATGCACGTGCTTGGTCTGCCCCACGCGGTAGATGCGGTCCTGGGCCTGCTGCTCCAGCTGCGGGTTCCAGTGCGGGTCCAGCAGGAGGAGGTGGTTGGCGCACAGCTGTACACGCTACACACCTGTACACATGCACGTGCTTGGTCTGCCCCACGCGGTAGATGCGGTCCTGGGCCTGTTGCTCCAGCTGCGGGTTCCAGTGCGGGTCCAGCAGGAGGAGGTGGTTGGCGCACAGCTGTACACGCTACACACCTGTACACATGCACGTGCTTGGTCTGCCCCACGCGGTAGATGCGGTCCTGGGCCTGTTGCTCCAGCTGCGGGTTCCAGTGCGGGTCCAGCAGGAGGAGGTGGTTGGCGCCGCACAGGTTCAGGCCCACGCCGCCCGCGCATAACGACAGCAACATCACCTAGGACATAGCATACAACATCAGGGATCTTGTACAGTCAACTCCAAAAATATGTATACACTTTAGGACGTTGTCACAATATATAATATAAGAGAGTAGACCTCTACTTTCTTATAGGTAAGTATTGTGACAAGGTCCTAAAGTGTATACACATTTTTGGAGTTGACTGTACATGCACGGCGTAGCGGTAAACAGTCACATCCCTTTATCCGTCACTTCTACTAATCATTTTGAACGTTTGTTCTACAACAAAATGAACAAATATGGGCTTATCGCGTGTGAAAAATCCGCTAGATGGCGTACTGTTGGACTGAGGTCCAACATCAACGGCATTAGTAGTTTAGTTTGTCAAATTGACATTTTGACAGATCACGTTTAAAAATAATCCCATTGTATATGAAACCTCAGTCCTATAGTACGCCATCTAGCGGATTTTTCCACACGCGATAACCCCCATTACCAAAAGTCAAAGTACAAATTATGTTCAGAAACATTAGTAAAGCAGGCTGATAAAGTTATGTAACAGTTTATTGATACATGCTGTATACGTTAATACAGTTGTGTATATATACTTTGACGAGTCACACACAAACGTCTAAAAATACACAGTTCATAGACCTACGTCAACCAAATTCACTGTCATGTTACGGAAGGGACCATCATCATCATCATTTCAGTCAATAGACGCTCACTGCCTGGACATAGGAACTCCCCCAATGTTCTCTACACAGATCGGTCCTGTGCTCCCGCGACCTTCACCAGATCGTCGGTCCACCTTGTAGGGGGCCTGCCACGGCTACGACTTCCTGTACGCGGTATCCACTCGAGGACCTTTCGTCGGCCGTCTGTTCTCCTCGCTATGTGCCCTGCCCTGCTATGTCTGTCGGTTAAAAGTCACCCAGAGAGCAATGGAGAGGGCTATGCTCGGAATCTCCTTGCGTGATCATATAAGAAACGATGAGAATCAGCAGGAGAACTAAGGTCACAGGGGGTGTCAGACATCTCACAAATGTGCGCTAGAATAAAGACGGAAAAAGTTAAAAAAAATCATAAAAGTGGCATACTTTACTTACGACCCCAAAGAAATATTAACTGAATTGTTAACTAATGTTAACAGACATATGATGGAGTCCAAAGAAGCCAATGAGGGCTTTCGCGTGTGAAAAATCCGTTAGATGGAGTACTATAGGGGTGAGGTCCATATACAATGTGATTGGTTATTTTTAAACGTTATCTGTCAAAATGTCAATTTGACCAACTAAACAACCAATGCGGTTAATGTTGGACCTCAGTCCAACAGTACGCCATCTAGCGGATTTTTCACACGCAAAAGCCCTCATTACTAGCAAAGATATGTAGTTATTATCAAAAGAAGAACGAGTGATGATTTTTCTTTCAAAGTCCCACACAGGTGCACAGGGTTCTTCGGGTCATAGATAGAGTCTACTGCAGGAGGCCGCGCCGTCACCGCCACGTTGCCGCTCAGCGTGACACTCTTTACGCGGAGACGAGCTAAATCCTGGTTCACTATGCGAAGTACCTAAATCCGCTAAGATACTACTACTGCTTTGTCACCTGGTTTAAGGATGATGAATATGAGGGTATCTAACCTTCACAGGGTTTTCGGGTCATTGATAGCGTCTATTAGAGGAGGCCGCGCCGTCACCGTCACGTTGCCGCTCAGCGTGACGCTCTTCACGCGGAGACGGGTTAACTCCTGCTCCACCAGGCGGAGGACTGACGTCCACTGAGACACGACGACTGCTTTGTCACCTGGTGTACAAATAAGAACAATTAATGCTCGGACTATGCCAATTGATTGTTGACTTTAAGATATGCAAGTTTACGTCCAACTTTAACAGCATTGGATGTAATATAACTGTCATTATGACAGGTCACTTCAGAAAATAGTAAAGGACAATGGCGAACCTCCATATAACATTTTAGTTGGTATATTTTTTTTTTGCGTCTTGGTATGAAAAATGTAATAATTACAGCTTGGAGTTCCTCAATCGATTGACGTTAAGTACATGATTGTCGTAAGTCTGGAAATAAAGATGTATGAGTTTGAAGTTTTTGAGGTTATATCTGACTGAACAATAATTTGTAATAAAAAATTACTTTTATTTTATTTGGGTGAATAGAATTCAGTTACAACGCCATGTAGTGAAATATTGAATAATTAAATACTGAAATGTTCATTCTGTTCTGATGGTTGGTATTGAATTGGTTTAAAGCAGTAAGTAGGTTGGTTAAAGTTGGAGCACCAGATATTTTTGACAGAACTGACAGACAGGGACTTGAATGGAAGTGCCGACTCCTATAACGTAGTGATTATGTTTATTCTCTTTGGCTCACGCCAGACTGAGTCCTGTCCCGAGACACAGTACTGCAGGCATAATTACACAAACACTACAGAGGACAGACGAACCGAACGCCCTGTTAGGTCTAGTGGCTTAAGTACTGAGGCCGTGATATCGAGGTCCTGGGTTCGATTCTCGGGTCGGGCAAAAAGTATGTTTCGAATTTTCCGAACTCAGCTCGGGTTTGTGATCACCAATCCGCATTTGGCAAGCGTGGTGATTAAGCCTAATCCCGTCATAGTAGCGATAACTTGATTTCATAATAGCGATAATTTGTTTACCTTGCAGTGGGACAGTATAAACCATGCTTTTTTAACCGTTTTACTTCCTTACTATACTAATGAAAACAAATATTTTTCCCCAACGAACATAGATAAAGATTTCTTTATTGGCCACAGAACGAAATTTAAACACGAGTGACATAAATACACAAATAAGACAGATTCTGTAGCCAACAAGGCCCAACCTCGGCATATACTGCAGTGGTCGAAGCCGCTGCAGCGCTGGTTTTCAGACATAGGGTCTTATTTCTAAAATAATGTTCGACTTCTCATACAAATTACACCAATCACTTTTGAATGGAAAGTTGTTTTTTTTCTGAGATAGAATGTTCGACTTTTTATACAAATTACACCAATCACTTTTGTATGGAAGGTTGTTTTATTTCTGAGATAGAATGTTCGACTTCTCATACAAATTACACCAATCACTTTTGTATGGAAAGGGGTTTTTTTCTGAAATAGAATGTTCGACTTCTCATAAAAATTACACCAATCACTTTTGTATGGAAAGGGGATTTTTTCTGAGATAGAATGTTCGACTTCTCATACAAATTACACCAATCAATTTTGTATGGAAAGGTGTTTTTTTTTCTGAGATTAGACCCAATGTTCCTTGCGGAAAATGTTATTTTTTTCATTAGTATACTGCCCCAGATAATGCAGTAAGACAGTTAAAAAGCAGGGTGTATAGGCTGATAGTTTACTAGAGAGGAGTCCATACCCTCGTTGCTGAAGACGTTCTCCCGCAAGCAGTCCATGACGGCCTGGATCTTGGAGGACAGGCGCTTGAAGTCGAACACGGGGTTGTGCGGCGACAGCACGGAGCGGATGGCCTCCGCCACGCTCGTGCCCTCCTCCGGCTCCGCCTGCTCCTCTTCCTCTTCCTTTTTGTCACCACTCTGAGGGGAAGAGGGGAATCGATTCAAGTTGATTGGTTGATGGGTTGATTTGGATGACAATTTATTCAAAATAGCTCTAAAAAAACCGTAAGCAAGCTTACTTGTTTACGGTTTTTTTATATCCTAATATATAGAAGCTAAATTGCGGTTTTTTAATATTTTATAAACCGTAGTTTATAAAATATTTAAAAACTACTTACTAGATCAAGTTCAAACCAAAATTTTCATTGTTAGTTTTCATGGTAATGTATATCATATATTTTTTTTAGTTTATAATTATTTTATTATAGAATTTAAATGGGGGAATTAAACGGGGGGGGGGGGGGGGGGGTGAAGACGACACACATTTTACATTTTGGGAGCGCAAAGTTTAGATAAAATATATATTAGAAACCTCAACATCATTTATCTATCTATAGATGTCCCTCCCACACGTATGATATGATGAAAATAAAAATTTTGATTTTCAGATCAAAGTGAATGATAAACCTGAAGAATTTTTTTTGGGGAGTACCCCTCTCCCCAAAAAAAATTCTTCAGGTTTATCATTCATTCTTTCAGTAGAAATCTTTCTTAGTTAGATAACAACTGCTAAAATAGGGTTCACTCAGCTTTATCCTACCTACTCCTCGACTCTTTTAGAATAAGCATGTTTAGTTCAGTCAGCTTCCTCTGATCCCCCCACTCACTCTGTCCAGCAAGGCTGCGATGAAGCCCCAGTATCTCCATGTCTGCTGGATTTATCATAGAAACATCTCTGTTAATTGACCTACCTTTCTCCTACTCCTCAAGTCTGCCAGAGTCAGCTTGTTCAATTTAATCAGCTCCCCTCATCCCCCCACTCACTCCGTCCAGCATGGCTGCGATATCTCCATGCCCCAGTATCTCAATGTCTACTGGAGTTACAGTAGAAACATCTCTATTGATTGGCCTACCTTTCTCCTACTCCTCGAGTCTTCCCGAGTCAGCTTGTTCAATTCAGTCAGCTCCCCTCGTCCCCCCACTCACTCCGTCCAGCATGGCTGCGATATCTCCAATGACCCCAGTATCTCCATGTCTGCTGGAGTTACAGTAGAAACATCTCTATTGATTGGCCTACCTTTCTCCTACTCCTCGAGTCTTCCCGAGTCAGCTTGTACAGTTCATTAACCTCCCCTCGTCCCCCCACTCACTCCGTCCAGCATGGTTGCGTTGAGGCCCCATCTTCATGTCTGCTGGAGTTACAGTAGAAACATTCCTCTTTATTGGCCTACCTTTCTCCTACTCCTCGAGTCAGCTTGTACAGTTCATTAACCTCCCCTCGTCCCCCCACTCACTCCGTCCAGCATGGTTGCGTTGAGGCCCCAGTATCTTCATGTCTGCTGGAGTTACAGTAGAAACATTCCTCTTTATTGGCCTACCTTTCTCCTACTCTCGAGTCAGCTTGTACAGTTCATTAACCTCCCCTCGTCCCCCCACTCACTCCGTCCAGCATGGTTGCGTTGAGGCCCCAGTATCTTCATGTCTGCTGGAGTTACAGTAGAAACATCTCTATTGATTGGCCTACCTTTCTCCTACTCCTCGAGTCTTCCCGATTCAGCTTGTACAGTTCATTAACCTCCCCTCGTCCCCCCACTCACTCCGTCCAGCATGGTTGCGTTGAGGCCCCAGTATCTTCATGTCTGCTGGAGTTACAGTAGAAACATCCCTCACCTTTCTCCTACTCGTCGAGTCTTCCAGCGTCAGCTTGTTCAGCTCCGCCAGCAGGTCGGCGCCGCCCTCGTCCTCCTCCGCGTGTCCGGCGCCGTCGGGGTCGAGCATGGCGGCGATGAGGCCGCAGTGGCAGCAGATCTGCCGCAGCCGGAGGAGCAGCACCAAAATCTCGTGGGACTTCACGGGTTTTGCGCCTGGACAAACATTGAAACGTTATAAAAAATGCAGGTGTTAAATTATATAATAGTGGGGTATATGACTAAGCTCAAGGTTTTACAAAATATAAATATTTTATCAAAATATAGGTAAATATGTGCCAATAGCAAAAATTCTCAATTAAAAATATTACGTCTAGCCGGTTTTATGGTCATTCAAAGATTCATGGGCAAGTCCATTTTAAAACTATGAAATTATTAAAAAATAATTATACCATTAAATAACCCATACAATTTGCACCAATTATTATAATATAACCATTGATATAAACGAAACATTTGATATAGCTACCATACAAAATTCAAATGAAATGCATACATTATACTTAGGTGTGACGTCACATCTTAGTAGCCATTTGTAGGGAGCGTTTTGGGTTTGCCCAAAATAATGTGATTTTAAAGTTGTGATATCTCAGGTGGTTTAAATGAGAATCAAGTTATTTTTTCAACGATATTTCTATCATTGAGAGGTCTTTTGATCGCAAAAATAAAAAAAAAATAGTCATGTACCGTGTTCTCACAATGGAGAATGTTAATAGGTATACAACATCGAATAAAACTATGGTCCCATTGGATCAAATATCTATATAAATACACAAGTTTTTGTATTGCCAGGACGAGCGAGTGGACAGAGCTAGTGTTGCGAAGTACTAGGACGGCGATAACGTCACTTTACAACCCGTGTATTTTATAATCAAATATATCAGAAACTACACGACGTATAGTAGTAATTTTTTCAATCATATTTTTTATTTTCAACGGAGTTGATGGAGAGCTAAACAATAAAATTATTGAACATTCTCTATTACTTGTTTGAGCATACAATAGTATATTTCCTAATAAATTTGATTATAATTAAATATTATTTGATATGCATTTTAATACTTTATAATTTATTAATGTAGGTATGTCTAAAATTACTATTAAATGTGAACGAAATAAATCATAAATCATTTATTTTGCAAATATGGGTAGTACAAATCAGGTGGTAGGATTACAATCCCAACACCTGGGCACCAAAGTGACTGTCTGACTGACTGAATGGATGAACGAATAGGGAATGGACACGCTAAGGAGATGAATGAGTGAGTTAGTCGTGGGTCACCTTGCAAAGCGATCATCTTCTTGTGCATGTTTGAGTAGGCGGTGTCCTTATGTGAAGGTAGGAAGCCCTCCGAATCTGCTTGCTTCTCTGCGCGCTGGTGCAGGAACTGCGCAAACAGCGTCTTCGAGAACACCAGCACCTGTTGGACGAAATAACATAGATAGATAGATATTCTTTATTGCACAATAACAAAATTAGAGTACAAATATGATACAACAACAAGATGCACAATGTTCGAGCATAAAGGTTTAAAGATATTTATTCTCATAAAAGACAATATACAGTCACTTGCATGAGAACATAGCTTGCTTATAAAACTATATTTGTTTTGGTCCGAGCTTAATCAAACAGCTTTTCTCAAATAATAAAACAGAAAAAGTACTTCACGACAACATATTCGGCCAGTTTAGATTTAAAAACATTATCAGAAGTTTCCCCTTTAATAATAGACGGTATCTGGTTGTTAAGTTGTGCTCCTTCGTACGTGATCATTTTTTTACCTTATTTGTTCGTATATACCCGTTCGTTACGGATTATTATGGAAAGCTCCAGAACAATATTTGGTTAGTAGTTAGTACAGAAATTTGCTGATTTCACAGTCGTAGTATGCACACGCGTAATTTTTTTTTTCCGAGGGGAAACCGTCATGGCCGTCACCTTGCTACATGTAGGGAACAAGGTGGTGTGTGGGACTCGAACCCTAACTAAAAACCCTTGGGGTGTCCCGCTGATCGCGCTCGCCGCTGTACGACCTACTAGGACACCCGGTAATGTGGTCCCCCGTGGAGTCGTATGCTGAGCAAGTCACTCCCCAGCTGTAGGAACGCTCACGTCCTCCGAAAGAACGTTTAGTCGCCTCTCAGACCGGGAAATTGATGGCAGTATTCTTAAACGCCACAGGCCACAGGGCGCGCACGCGTAATATGTTGTCGTAACCTAGATAAGCCGTGTGGTCCCCGGCAGAGTAGAAAAGGCCACCCTCTCTTTTACCGAGGTGTCGTAAAAGGCGACTAAGGTAAAGCTGCTGGCATGATTATCAGCACTCAGAGAAGGAAAACACATTTATATCAAAACCCTCGCCAACCCGTCTGCCAAGCGTGGTGAGTATGGCAATTACCCCTCATGTGATTGAGGGAGGCCCGTGCCCCAGCAGTGGGGACTTAAATGGGCTGATGATGATGATGAACCTAGATTGTCAATGAAGATCATGTTGCCTTCCGTTAGACCTTTATCTCCTGTTCATCATCATGGCGGTCTGGCTGAAGCTTTCTCTACCGCTATGACTCCTAGAGTGATAGTAAAGCCGATGTTACATTCTGGTAGACATTCATCTCCTGTTGGGTAAGTGTGACGGTATAGTTGTGGCTAGTGCGTTCAGGCAGACAAGCAAACCATTCGGCGGTGCCTTATGCACGCCCTCCTGCTGGGGAGTAGGAGGGTTATGTCGGGCTCTCTTCTAGAGGGCGTGTCTAAACCTCAGCGGTTCTCCCTCATCGCCCTTTGTGGGGAGGAGTCATGGGTTCAAAAAGGGCGAACCCTGCCACCCCTACACGGCGGGCCAGGCAGGGTTCTTCCCCCAGCTTGGCCTGGAAAACTGAGCCGCTCCTATCAGGCTGCGGAGGGAGCCTGTGCAATGCGCGTCCGGCATGTTTGCCGAGACATATACTGATGGATTTCACGCCATAATAAGGAAGCGGTCCGCGTCACTTTTACATCGCTTGCGTGAGAGCACCAACACCATCCTTAAAACTCTGGTGGACAGGTGGGACTCGCCATTGCTGCAGCACTGGATTCGTCTCCAAATGCTTGTGAGATAGGCGCAAGGTGCTGCGGCGGGGGTAGGTTCTCCTGTCTTAATAATTAATGTAATTTTCTTATTTTTTGTTACTAACCAATTTCATTTATATTCTGTTTTACTAACCAATATGGGCCTGTAATTTTACTTTTGTTGCCTGAAATAAATAAATAATAATAATAATAATAATAATGCCGGTATCCCCCCAACTGTCCGGACTCCTGCAGCTAGGTGCAGCGCATGACGGTGCTGGGCGAAAGCAATCTGTCACCTTCTGGTAGACGTTCATCTCCTGCTGCGTGAGGGTGACGGTCTGGCTGTGGCCGGTCCGGTCGGGCAGGCAGGCGAGCTGCCCGGCGGCCTGCAGCTGCTGCTTGGTGCGGCGCAGCAGGATGCAGCGCATGATGGTGCTTAAACGCTCCTGCCCGCCCTGGCTCTTGTTATCTATCCACTTCTTCCACATCTGCGGAAAAAAATATTTTTGGTATAAAAACCATACCAGAACATTAACCTATATAATTATGAATTCCCAAGTGTTACAAATGGCAAAGGGCGGTGATAATGCTTGACATCAAGTGATCCGTCTGCTCGTCAGTAACCGAAGACTGCCTCAGGCTGGCGATGATGACGCGTATGTCAACGAATTCTTCAAAATATATATATTTTTTCTATTTATTTTGTGCCAATGCCGTGGAGAATGGAGTCAGTTGACGGCGACTGATGTGACGAACTTGTAATTAGGTGGGTTTCATCTAGAACTAACCATACTTACGGCAAGGTCATCGAACTTTATCAGCGAAAAGATTCGAAGTCTCTATTTTTCACAATGGTCCCGGTACCAATTCCGGCGAGAGTAGAGGGATCTGAAGACATTTTAAGTCTTACCTACTTTGAATCAAATTAATTAATTAATTTGGCTGTTGGGGCAGAAAGGTCCTGGAGTGGAGGCCACGCACAGGAAGTCGCAGCCGTGGCGCCCCCCAAAAGGTGGACCGACGATCTGGTGAAGATCGCGGGAATCCATTAGATGCGGGCGGCGCAGGACCGATCTGTGTGGAGAACATTGGGGGAGGCCTATGTCCAGCAGTGGACGTCTATTGGCTGAAATGATGATGATGATGATGACTTTGAATCAAGGCTTGGCTTTAGCCAACAATGCTCACCGCAAGGTCATCGAACGGGGTGATCCTCAAAAACTTCATCAGCGCGAACAAATCCAGGTCTTTGTTCTGCACAGGGGTTCCGGTGAGGCACCAGCGCCTCCGAGAGTGGAGGGAGCTGACGGCGACGGACGTGGCGGACTTGTGGTTGCGGACGATGTGCGCTTCGTCCAGGATCACTCGGCGCCAGCGCACGCGCATTAGAACTCCGTTCTGGACTCACAACATTTAAAAAAATTAAGACTGTTTCGTGACTGTTAAGAAAATAATGAAGCACGGAACATATTAGTAGCGCTCATTCGCGGGGAATACTGAAGGTATATTGTGTGAGCATAAAAATAATATATTAATTTTGGATTTATGAAAAAAAAATGATCTAATACATACTTATAACCATAACATGCTATAAAATCGATCGAAGCTCCACTACAAGAAGTTTTTTGTACAATCACCGTGGAAAACAATCGTACGGATTGCCTGGTGGCAAGCGATTATAGTCTTTCGGACTCAAAATATTTATTTAGAAACAATTCAGAGTTTAAGATTATGTAGTGTGTGACGCACCACCCTAGGTTAGGCTAGTATTTAAGTAGGTTGGTATATAATAAAGAGACAGTAACACATCACTTGTTTTCATTACACGTCCGGAACCTCGGTCATTGCATGGCGACCCTGCCAGGATTTTACTAACCAATCAAAAGCTGGATCCACTAAGAACACCGTATCAGGCCTGTATCCTACAAGAAGCTTTCTTCTATGCGTTACACCAGAGATCACACTATAGTATACTACCATACTGATTGCTTGACCTCCCGTCCACCGCTGCATTGGCCTCACCTTCTCGCTGTCCCGCTGCAGTATGTTGTAGGTGGTGACGACGATGTCGTGCGGCGCCAGGCGGTGCGGCTGCTGGGCGCGTGCGGCGCCGTGGTGCTGGCAGACCGAGTGCCTGGTGACCTCCCGGTCCCGCTGCATTGGCCTCACCTTCTCGCTGTCCCGCTGCAGTATGTTGTAGGTGGTGACGACGATGTCGTGCGGCGCCAGGCGGTGCGGCTGCTGGGCGCGTGCGGCGCCGTGGTGCTGGCAGACCGAGTGCCTGGTGACCTCCCGGTCTCCGCTGCATTGGCCTCACCTTCTCGCTGTCCCGCTGCAGTATGTTGTAGGTGGTGACGACGATGTCGTGCGGCGCCAGGCGGTGCGGCTGCTGGGCGCGTGCGGCGCCGTGGTGCTGGCAGACCGAGTGCCTGGTGACCTCCCGGTCCTCCGCTGCATTGGCCTCACCTTCTCGCTGTCCCGCTGCAGTATGTTGTAGGTGGTGACGACGATGTCGTGCGGCGCCAGGCGGTGCGGCTGCTGGGCGCGTGCGGCGCCGTGGTGCTGGCAGACGGTGAGTGCGTGCGGCGCGCAGTGCTTGGTGACCTCGCCCGCCCACTGCTGCATCAGCGACGCGGGGCACACCACGAGCGTGCCGCCGCGCGTCACTGACTCACAAACACGATTATACCACTTGTACAGTCACGAGCTTTAATGGACAACATTTCATATTTTTAACATGTCCATATTGTTTTTTTATTTGAAAATAGACATAAAATGAACAGACCCATATTTTTTCTTTTTTCAAAATTTGTCCATTTTCATGCATTAAATAATTATTGAAATTCTTTATATTCTAAATAGACGGAAGCGCCAAATGACGTCATCGGACGGCTGAATACAGCGATATTCCTTTGCTTATCATTGTTTTAATAAAAAAAAACCGGCCAAGTGCGAGTCGGGCTCGCGCACAAAGGGTTCCGTAGCAGCAAAGTCCAAAATTACAGTTAAATCAACCTATCTCAAAAACTATAAGAGATACTTTGATCAAACCAAAAATCGTTGAAAGAGTTAATTAGCATGCATCACCTCTATTTTTTTTAGAATTTTATACCCCGTAGTTATAAAAATAGAGGGGGGGGGGACATACTTTTTACGACTTTGAGAGCTGATATCTCAAAAACCGTTCACTTTAAGAAAAATGTTTTTTAGAAAACTTTATATCATTTTAAAAGACCTTTCCATTGATACCCCACACGGGTATGTACATCGAAAAAAAAAAATTTCATCCCTCAGTTACATGTATGGGGGGCCCCACCCCCAATTCTTTTTTTTACTATTTAGTGTCATATTTTTGTAGCGGTTCATACAACACATATTCCCATCAAATTTCATCACTGTAGTACTTATAGTTTCCGAGTAAATCGGCTGTGACAGACGGACAGACGGACAGACGGACATGACGAAACTATAAGGGTTCCGTTTTTGCCATTTTGGCTACGGAACCCTAAAAAGGTACTACTATCAAAGGTAAATAATACTAGTGTCAACATTGTCAACGTCATTCATTCATTCAACGTTGACAATTTGTCTTTTTTTTGACAGTTGCATGTCATGGGTTTGGCATTTCGTAAATTTAAAACTATAATGTGCTAAGCAAAGAAATATTTTACATTCTGCCGTCCGATGACGTCATCTTACGTTTTTAGTTTTTAATTTTTTTCTCAGTTAATAAGCAATATAAAAAATGAATAAATATATATTCGAGCAGCGGAAAAGTAAATAAAGAATTGGTATTTTTTGTTTCAGAGCTTAGCAATTTTGAAATGTTGTCCATTTGGGACCATCCTAAGGTTGAATGTCGTAGTGTAACAAACTTTCTTAAGAGCTAATATTTTAACGTGTCGAAGTCATAATATTTACCATCGACAACTTTACTTTTCTAGGGGTAACCGGTTGCATGCAACCGTGCAAAAATGTCAACTTGAGCTAGGGCATACGATCACTACCGATGTTTTCCGAGTAATTGTTACTTGGGTAATAACTTTTTGGCCCTGTGTTCTATCTATATAGCAATATAGTTTTTATTTAAAGTTCTTGACTGACACACACAAGTGACACACATAATGTTTGTAATAAGAAAACCGTAATGATAGCTTTTTGCAAAGAGGTTATCGTTTCAAGGGTCGATTAGATATGACATTTTATGTCTTAACTTGACATTCAACATTATTACACTAAAGTTTCCACCTTATTGCATAATTAATGTTATAACGACATTTAACGGAAATGGATCCCAAATTAAATCTCGTGACTGTATCTTTTATTCTTTTTTACGGGTAATGTGACCGAAAAAATCGAAATCCATACTAATATTATAAATGTGAGAGTGTGTGTGTATGTCTGCCGAACAAACAGATACACATATTTGTCTGTCTTTCGCGGCAAAACGGAGCTACGAATTAACGTGATTATTTTTAGCGGAGATAGCTGAAGGGATGGACAGGCTACTTTTTGTCTCTTTCTAACGCGAGCGAGGCCCCGCACAAAAGCAAAATTAGGTATAAATTCATCATCATCATTCCCGGCTGCGGCGGCATTGAATTTCTAGTGGTTACAATGACGCGACTGCCCTTTCGAATTTCGAACCTCTACATTTTGCAAATCTATGTACATATTTCTATCATCAGCTCGGCGGTGAGGGAAACAACATGTAGAGGAAACCTGCACGCTTCGGATAGTTTCTGAAACGTGTAATCATTCATAATTCAATAAGCAGTTTTTCAGTAGGTATTTATTAACTTTGAAGTTACTCGTTAGATGGAGTAAGCAGTCTCTATATATTTCAGGTGTTAGATAATATATCCTGTGCTCCCTAATTTATGGGAAAATTGCCCTTTGCTAGATTTTCCACGTTTGCCTCATATTTCAAAGTAACCATATGGTTGGTTATATGGAAAATAACACTTTATACTAACGTCACGTAGAGTTAAAATAAGTTGGTAAAAAATGTCTGCCATGGCGTATGGAGATATTTTTTATTTATGCCCGTTTGAAACTGGGCATAAATATTTCTATCGAATTATATTTTTTACGAGAAGTTCATTGTTATTTGTGGATTATTCAAAATAAAAATATATTTTTGAATAAACCTTCTTTCATTCATTCATGGGTTATTGAAAATAAAATATGGCAACACTTTAAATGCCGCGACCAATCGCAGTAATTTTTATACAGATACGGGTAGCGCCATCTGTTATAACTTTAGAAAACCGACTGTCTATGTCATTGGAAACTTCCTTATTGGTCTGGTCCCCCAGTCAAAAGGGTTGCGAATGTCAGACGACAGTCGCTTCATTGTAATTACCAGACTCCACAAATCCTGAATCATGATAATCGAGAAAGGATGAAGAGAGGAGAACCAGACTAAGTGGATCTATGAAGTACGACACAAAACAAAAAGTAATGCACAATTTTGACTATGGGCCGTATTTTTTTCTTAGCTAGTGGCCCGTCCTCGCTTCGTTTCAGGACATTAGTTCCACTTTATACCTATAGATGGCGCAATGTGTCGATTACATCGCGCAAGCATTTTGTATTTTCGGATCACCTATAAGCGTGCTTCTGTCTGTAGGCTGTTACTTCTTTTTAATAAATGGCATAGATTTTAAGAATGTATGTTGTTTGCTATAAAAATATATATGTGATTTTTTAATTTTCTCTAATGAACTACAAAAACAGCATACCTCTAAAACTTAATATTTGAAAAATAAAAATATCACTCACGCTTGGAGCTGGCCTTCGTCATCGAGTCATCGTCGTCGTCATCGTTGTCGTCTATATTGTTCTCCTTGTCGCTCACCATCAGCGATATCATCGTGATCGTCTTGCCGAGACCCATGTCGTCCGCTGAAAATTATGATTTTCTTTTAATTTCACAATCTTTGTTAAAAATGTTGACCTACAATAAACTCACATGCTTTACATATAACCAGAAACCAGTCATATACTCCCTCCGACCGCGGGAAAGCCACTCTTTGGAATAGGCTGGTTAGACCGGAATGATACCACGGCCTCACAGAAAACTGGTGTGAAGCAGTGTCTGTGTTGTGTTTCGTTGCGTGAGTACCGGAGGTCCAATCCGGGGAAAGGGCGGTTTAAAGGTAGGCAGAACACTAATGACTCCACCCACTGATGTCCATGGGCGGCGGCAACCGCTTACCATCAGGTGATATGTCTGCTCGTCTACTACCTATCACAAAAAAACCCGGTCTACCATCTCAGACTCCATGCAAGTGTATTGAACGTGGGAGAGCCACGCTTCGGTAAGAATGGGCCGGCTCGACCGGAGTGATACTACGGCTTCACAGAAAACCAGCGTGAAGCAGCACTGAGCTGTGTTTCGTTGCGTGAGTGAGGGTATCGGACTCCCAATCCGGGGGAAAGGAGGGTTTAAAGGTTGGCAGCGTACTTGTGACTCCAATGGTGACGTGGGTGTCAATTGGCAGCGGCAATCGCTTGCCATCCGTCTGTTCGTCTGCCACCTATCACAGAAAAAAAAGTGCGACAACTATATAACCAGTCATATAACGGTGTTAGCCATAATCTTGGTGTCTTGTTATTGTCGCGATGCCAATCCTCACACTATCTATGCTACATAACGGACCGCCATATTCAGTGCCTCGGGGCGTAGGCACGTCGCTCGCTAGGGCTGTGGAGCGACATACCCAGTATCCCGCCGCAGGGGCGCTGCGTCTCGCGCCAGCGCAGCCACGCCAGCGCGTGCAGCTGGTGCGGCATGAGGGCGCTCCAGTGCCTCGGGGCGTAGGCCCGTCGCTCGCTAGGGCTGTGGAGCGACATACCCAGTATCCCGCCGCAGGGGCGCTGCGTCTCGCGCCAGCGCAGCCACGCCAGCGCGTGCAGCTGGTGCGGCATGAGGGCGCTCCAGTGCCTCGGGGCGTAGGCCCGTCGCTCGCTAGGGCTGTGGAGCGACATACCCAGTATCCCGCCGCAGGGGCGCTGCGTCTCGCGCCAGCGCAGCCACGCCAGCGCGTGCAGCTGGTGCGGCATGAGGGCGCTCCAGTGCCTCGGGGCGTAGGCCCGTCGCTCGCTAGGGCTGTGGAGCGACATACCCAGTATCCCGCCGCAGGGGCGCTGCGTCTCGCGCCAGCGCAGCCACGCCAGCGCGTGCAGCTGGTGCGGCATGAGGGCGCTCCAGTGCCTCGGGGCGTAGGCCCGTCGCTCGCTAGGGCTGTGGAGCGACATACCCAGTATCCCGCCGCAGGGGCGCTGCGTCTCGCGCCAGCGCAGCCACGCCAGCGCGTGCAGCTGGTGCGGCATGAGGGCGCTCCAGTGCCTCGGGGCGTAGGCCCGTCGCTCGCTAGGGCTGTGGAGCGACATACCCAGTATCCCGCCGCAGGGGCGCTGCGTCTCGCGCCAGCGCAGCCACGCCAGCGCGTGCAGCTGGTGCGGCATGAGGGCGCTCCAGTGCCTCGGGGCGTAGGCCCGTCGCTCGCTAGGGCTGTGGAGCGACATACCCAGTATCCCGCCGCAGGGGCGCTGCGTCTCGCGCCAGCGCAGCCACGCCAGCGCGTGCAGCTGGTGCGGCATGAGGGCGCTCCAGTGCCTCGGGGCGTAGGCCCGTCGCTCGCTAGGGCTGTGGAGCGACATACCCAGTATCCCGCCGCAGGGGCGCTGCGTCTCGCGCCAGCGCAGCCACGCCAGCGCGTGCAGCTGGTGCGGCATGAGGGCGCTCCAGTGCCTCGGGGCGTAGGCCCGTCGCTCGCTAGGGCTGTGGAGCGACATACCCAGTATCCCGCCGCAGGGGCGCTGCGTCTCGCGCCAGCGCAGCCACGCCAGCGCGTGCAGCTGGTGCGGCATGAGGGCGCTCCAGTGCCTCGGGGCGTAGGCCCGTCGCTCGCTAGGGCTGTGGAGCGACATACCCAGTATCCCGCCGCAGGGGCGCTGCGTCTCGCGCCAGCGCAGCCACGCCAGCGCGTGCAGCTGGTGCGGCATGAGGGCGCTCCAGTGCCTCGGGGCGTAGGCCCGTCGCTCGCTAGGGCTGTGGAGCGACATACCCAGTATCCCGCCGCAGGGGCGCTGCGTCTCGCGCCAGCGCAGCCACGCCAGCGCGTGCAGCTGGTGCGGCATGAGGGCGCTCCAGTGCCTCGGGGCGTAGGCCCGTCGCTCGCTAGGGCTGTGGAGCGACATACCCAGTATCCCGCCGCAGGGGCGCTGCGTCTCGCGCCAGCGCAGCCACGCCAGCGCGTGCAGCTGGTGCGGCATGAGGGCGCTCCAGTGCCTCGGGGCGTAGGCCCGTCGCTCGCTAGGGCTGTGGAGCGACATACCCAGTATCCCGCCGCAGGGGCGCTGCGTCTCGCGCCAGCGCAGCCACGCCAGCGCGTGCAGCTGGTGCGGCATGAGGGCGCTCCAGTGCCTCGGGGCGTAGGCCCGTCGCTCGCTAGGGCTGTGGAGCGACATACCCAGTATCCCGCCGCAGGGGCGCTGCGTCTCGCGCCAGCGCAGCCACGCCAGCGCGTGCAGCTGGTGCGGCATGAGGGCGCTCCAGTGCCTCGGGGCGTAGGCCCGTCGCTCGCTAGGGCTGTGGAGCGACATACCCAGTATCCCGCCGCAGGGGCGCTGCGTCTCGCGCCAGCGCAGCCACGCCAGCGCGTGCAGCTGGTGCGGCATGAGGGCGCTCCAGTGCCTCGGGGCGTAGGCCCGTCGCTCGCTAGGGCTGTGGAGCGACATACCCAGTATCCCGCCGCAGGGGCGCTGCGTCTCGCGCCAGCGCAGCCACGCCAGCGCGTGCAGCTGGTGCGGCATGAGGGCGCTCCAGTGCCTCGGGGCGTAGGCCCGTCGCTCGCTAGGGCTGTGGAGCGACATACCCAGTATCCCGCCGCAGGGGCGCTGCGTCTCGCGCCAGCGCAGCCACGCCAGCGCGTGCAGCTGGTGCGGCATGAGGGCGCTCCAGTGCCTCGGGGCGTAGGCCCGTCGCTCGCTAGGGCTGTGGAGCGACATACCCAGTATCCCGCCGCAGGGGCGCTGCGTCTCGCGCCAGCGCAGCCACGCCAGCGCGTGCAGCTGGTGCGGCATGAGGGCGCTCCAGTGCCTCGGGGCGTAGGCCCGTCGCTCGCTAGGGCTGTGGAGCTGACATACCCAGTATCCCGCCGCAGGGGCGCTGCGTCTCGCGCCAGCGCAGCCACGCCAGCGCGTGCAGCTGGTGCGGCATGAGGGCGCTCCAGTGCCTCGGGGCGTAGGCCCGTCGCTCGCTAGGGCTGTGGAGCGACATACCCAGTATCCCGCCGCAGGGGCGCTGCGTCTCGCGCCAGCGCAGCCACGCCAGCGCGTGCAGCTGGTGCGGCATGAGGGCGCTGCGCAGCGCGCGGGGGGCGGAGGCCTGCGCGGAGTCGGCGGGCCGCGAGCCCAGCGACGCGTGCAGGTCGCGCAGGCGCTCCAGGATCAGGTTCCGCTCCGCCATGTGAGTCGTCATGGCTGTCACAAGGACGTAAATAGCAGGGATCAGATACGAAGAGATAACCAAAAGAGTGGTGAGTATAAATAAATACAGAAGAAGGACGAAAAAAAAGATATATGGATTGTGTGAATAATGATACGATTGAAGAGGATATGATTAAATAATAAATAACAAATAATGATGATCTATCACTTACGATGTTACATGACTATGACCGATAATAGTATGGATTAGTCGACGTCGACATCTCTAAATATTCTGTAGTAGGTACCTAGTAGTTTAACAAAAGATAAAGAATTTTAAGTCGTTTGATCTGATAATCTTACCATGAGTACCTTGACTACCTACCTATAAGAGACCTTACCATGAGTTTGAAATACTATCCTCGCTATCCAAACCTATTGCTCTCTCTCTTTCACATGCACCACAATGAAAAGGACAAAGCGATAGTTTTCGATAGCGAGAACGGTTTTTCAAACTCATGGTAAGAGTACTGATCGATTATTTAGTCGACTTTCTATCCTTCCGAGTAGTATAGATATCAAATCAATCAATCCATTAAGATCGATATTCATCGCCTCGCTATGATAACTTACAAGCAGGTGATTTTAAGTTCACATAACGAAAAGAATGCAGCAAAGAACATTAGATACACAATTTAATTAAAATTATTCAAACAAACTCACCCTGTTTTCCAAACATACGCGGCTGCACAGCATTGCTAGCTTTCTGTAAGTCGTCCCACGATAGACCTTGCTTTTCAAAGCCATCGTTCGCGATGTCTTCTGCGGTAGGCGCATCTGTTCGGCACACAAATGATAGGTAGTGTTAAGGTTTTTAAGGGTTGGCAACACATATGAAACTCCTCAGTAGTAGCAGGTTTCTATAGGCAGCGGGAGTCGCTTAGGGGGCCTCCATAAATTACTTGGTGGTTTTTTTAATTTTCTGTCGTATTACGACGATGTTTAAGATTAAATCATTAGTTATATTTGTTGAAACAACGCCAATAACGGCCACTTATGGCGTTAATCCAAATTTCGAGTGCAAAAACAGACTGAAAAGTTAAGTATATGTTTTAAATAAGTGTTTTCCAAGAGATTGATATCTGGTTTAGTTGATAATTTTGATAATGATGAGAACCATGGTCCAAGACATTGACATGGTCAAAGAATTGCATGCCTCAAGTGGCACATTGTGGCGGGGCACATTGCGAGGAGAACAGTCGGCCGATGGGGCAGAAAGGTCCTAGAGTGGAGGCCACGTAGGTCGAAGCCATGGCAGGCGCCACAGATGGTGGACCGACGATCTGGTGAAGGTCGCGGGAGTCCCTTGGATGCGGGCGGCATAGGACTGATCTGTGTGGAGATCATTGGGGGAGACCTATGTTCAGCAGCGGACGTTTACTGGCTGAAATGATGATGATGATCATACATATTTTATAATTTGTCTTTTGTGTGATGTCGGCCAGTGTCTGGGGGTAATCTCACCTGGCTCCACGACCATGTTGGCGACCTTGTCCCCCTGGCGGCGCACCTCTGCCTCCAGCGCCGTCAGCCGCTCAATCAGCCGCACTCCGCCGTCCGGGAGCGTACTCACGTCCATGTTCTCCAGAAGATTCTACATAAATGGTTTCTAATTAGATAAGATACATAGAAAAAATATTTATTTGCAACATCATAAGACACAATACCACTGCCTCACAGAAGACCGGCGTGAAGCAGCGCCTGCGCTGTGTTTCGCCGTGTGAGTGAGGTTACCGGAGGCCCAATGGAGGAAGGGGAAAAGGTTGGCAGCACACTTGTGACTCCACTGGTGTTACGGGTGTCCATGGGCGGCGGAATTGCTTACCATCAGGTGATCCGTCTGCTGGTCTGCCAAATCTCATATAAAAAAAAAAACAATAAAAGTTAACAATTTTTAAAGAAAAAAGGGCATGCAAAAATAAGACTTTTTATGTGATAAGGTGGCAGACGAGCAGACGGATCGGACCTGATGGTAAACGATTGCTGCCGTCCATGGACACCCGCGACACCAGTGGAGTCACAATTGCGCTGCCAACCTTTAAACCCCCATTTCCACTAGATTGGGCCTCCGGTACCCTCACTCACGCAGCGAAAAACAGCACAGTGCAGATTTTCGCCGGTTTCTTGTGAGGCCGTTATTGATGCAATTTGTATAGGAAGACGACTTTTTTTAGGGTTCCGTAGCCAAATGGCAAAAAACGAAACCCTTATAGAATCGTCATGTCTGTCTGTCTGTCTTTCCGTCCGTCCGTATGTCACAGCCACTTTATTCCGAAATTATAAGAACTATACTATTGAAATTTGGTAAACTATTTTGTTAACCGCATTACCATTTTTACACATAAATATGAAAAAAAAAAAATTTTTTTGGGGGTCCCCATACTTAGAACGGAAGCTCTAAATATTCTTTTTTATCAAACCCATACGTGTGGGATATCTATTGATAGGTCTTTAAAAATGATGTTGAGGTTTCTAATATAGTTTTTTTCTAAACTTAATACTTTGCGCAAGAGACGCTCCCAAAGTGGTAAAATGTGTGTCCTCTAACTTTTACAATAAAAGAATTATAAAACTAAAAAAATGTATATGATATACATTACCATGAAAACTAACAACGAAAATTGGTTTGAACTAGATCTAGTAAGTAGTTTTTTTAATACGTTATAATCCATAAACCGCAATGAGGGTTTTCGCGTGTGAACAGTCAGCTAGATGTTGACACATTGACGAAATGATAAAAAAAAAAATTAGGGAAAGAAAAAAAAATGACAATTTGATCCAATCTATGGTTATTAACTAACTTTAATTAACACGTTAATTTCATACCAATTACACATAACGATATAAAATACAAACGTTCATAAAAACAAAACCAAAGTACTTCTAAAATATAAATAACTTAACACACATTTAGCTCACAAAAGCTCAGGCATTTCACCAATATAGTTTATCATTCGAAAACAAATCAAATCTTGGATTGGCTACTAGAAGTGCGGTGAGGACACGTGGGACAGGTTAAATTGCTCGCTCCACTGTGAGACACCTCGGCACTGCAAACAGTGTTTCGTCGTTGAAGTTCTAACACCACGTAACTCATTTCGAGCAACTTTTCGGGGAAGCCAAAAACCGTATCCAAGACTTACGTGCTATTACGCACGTACTATACAATTGTTGACTTCCGTTCTGTTACTTTTTCAACATTTAAAAGTTTTTTGATGGCCGCAACTGAATTCTGATAAAAAAAAACGATCCGTCATCCAAGTCTCTAACGAATAGCATCAAAATGACATAATCGCCACCAATAAAATAAACAAGATGTGACTTACGTGGTCATTTCAAAGCGTAATTCATTTTATGACTTCCGTGCTGTTACTTTTTCGTAATTTTAAAGGTTGTTATTTGTCGTATCTTGATTCTGATTGGGCGAAATGACGCGTCTATCGATTCTCTAGCGAATGGCATAAAAATGTCAAAACCGCCAAAAAATGACTTACGTGGTGTTAGAACTTCAACGACGTCTTGCTTGTACTGCCAGCTGTAAGTGTTGTTGTTGGTAAATATGCCACTAACTCACCCTGATATTGTGCAGGTCTTCCTGCAAGCTGTTCAGCTTGCTGAGCTCGTTCTCCCGAACATGCTTCTGGACATAGACCACCTGATTCGGGTAGCTGGGGGGCACCAGGAACTGCCTTATGGTGCCATCTTTCACGATGGTCTGACTTGCGCTGTCGTCATCTTTTACCTTCGGGGACTTTTTGATGCTCGGTGACTTTTTGATCTTTGGCGATTTTTTCTCTTCGTTTACCTGAAATATTATGAAACTTACAGCCATACTGATTTGGAAGTGTTTTGTTTTGTCAGTCTCGAAATTTATGGTGTAAGATTTTAGTAAACAAGGAGCTATTTCGGAATCACTTGCCAAAACTTGGCAGATAACATACCTACAGGGATGTATTTTCAAATCGAATATTTAGTTTTTTTTTTATGCTAGAGGCGACAAACGAGCAAGCGAGTCTCCTGATGGAAAGATATCTTTGCCGCTTATAAACATCCACGAAATCCATATCAGACCGGTTTTCCAAATATTTTTATTTTAAAAATATTTGAAAAACCGGTCAACAAAATACGAGTCAAGCCTTTATGATGTCTAATTTTGTTTCAGTATCACTCACTTTTTTTTCTTTGTTTAAGCTCAAACGTTTTGGACTCTTCGGACTTCGCGACATTTTAACTTATTCTCATATCACAGCATGCAATTTTTTTATTATTATACAGTCCCAAAGTATAGAATCACAAAAATAAATAACACATTTAAATACTAAATTATATATCGCGTTAATGAGACAGAGTATCGTCCGCACTGGCAAATGTCTACTGTTCGTATTTTTTTAAGGCGCATCTACCCTCACGTTTATTTACGAACTGACCATATTTTTACCAAATTTCTCACTGTACAAAGTGTGTAAGGTGGGTATGAATAATATTGAATGAAGGCTGACTATAATATCAATACGTAGGTGATAATAAAACTCGCCACACCGGTCAATAACCATTAAATTAACGTGTCTCTTTGATCACTCGACATTGGCAGAGTTATTATGTGTTCGCCGTAGGCAACGCAGTAGCAGCCATATAGAAAAAATTGCGTTAATATGTTTGTTTCAGTAATGCAGAACTACTTGAACTAAAATATTTATCTGTCGAAGAAACTTATTCAGGAATAGATAACGAATGACCGGAATATATGGATGAGAACATACTGCGCTTACACCGATCCTTCATGACCTGGTAATAGGGAAGACAGAAGATGAATATAGGCACTCATTACATACAGACAACTTGCATAGTAAGTTCTCTGTGAGCGGAGAGAGAAACAAATCGGAGGTGTATCTTGCCGCCACGACATTTCGTTAGTCTCATCAGCAGTCCTCATCTATCTATCACCGTTAAGGTGAAGGGTAGGGCAAACTAGCGACGCCAATCGATTTTAATTTTTAGCAACTAAACCGGATCTATATTAAACAATTTCGGGGTTACAACCTCTCGGCAAACGCTTATACTATTTATTAAATATCCATGCACAAATGTTGGGTCTGTTTTTGTACGCGAAAAATTGATTCACTCCAAAAGCGGCCGCTTTTGGCGGTAATCAATTAAAAAAAAAAACGGTCCTAACATTTTGGCATAGTCATTTAACAAAAAGTATAAGTACTTATTTGCCGAGAGGTTCTAACCCCCATAATTGTTTAAAATAAATCCGGTTTAGTAGCTAAAAAATAAAATCGATTGGCGTCGCATAAAATCGATTGGCGTCGCTAGTGTGCCCTACCCGTTACCTTAAGGCACACTAGCGACGCCAACTGATTTTAATAGTTAGCTACCAAAACAAATATATTTTAAATAATTTCGGGGCTACAGTCTCTCGGCAAACACTTATACTATTTATTTAATAACCATGCCCAAATGTTGGGTCTGTTTTAGTACTAAAAAGATGATTCATGCCAAGAGTGGCCGCTTTTGGCGGTAATCCAAAATTCGAGTGCAAAAGCAGATCATACAGCCAACTATAAATATTAAATAAATAGTATATATGTTTACCGAGAGATTGAAGCCCCGCAGTTGTTTAAAATAGATCTGGTTTAGTAGCTAACAATTAAAATCAATTGTCGTCGCTAGTAGGGTATATACCCTTCACCTTAAAGCTATTGTAGATGACTGACACTGAGAACGTTGATGCATTTTGGACCGATCGATAGTAAGTAAATAACAGACTTAAAAATTTCATCTCGTGTTGAAATGAAATGAAATTAAAATTGTTTATTAAATTTAGGTCCATACAGAACACTTATGAATGTCAACATGTTTACCACTGGTTCGGAATGTAGTTTTCTGCCAAGAAGACACCAGCAAGAAACTCAGCAGTTACTCTTTTTAAAAAAAATAATGTTTTACAAAATGTCACCATTAACTTAAAAATATAGTACAATTTTTGTGTTACTAATATGTCCCTAAATTATTGTCATTCAAAAAATCGTCTATTTTATAATAGCCTTTCTTCATTAAACAGTTTTTTATATACAATTTAAACTTATGTGTGGGCAAGTCAATAATTATCTGAGGTAACTTATTAAACATTTTTATGCTCAATCCTATAAATGAACTGCCAACCTTATGGAGCCTGATATTTGGAACGGCCAGTCTGTGCTTGTTTTCTTCTTCGAGAACAGATGGACATTCTTATGTACGTACATAAGGCAATCAAGGATGTATTGAGAAGCCACGGTAAAGTGTTCAGGCGGGACGAGATGAAATTTTTAACTGTATTATTTACTTAAGAAGAAATTGCAAAAGATTGCTATAAACAATATCAACTATCGATCGATAGTACTCTATGAATGTGGCTGAAAAAAAAAACCTTACTGTCACCTACCTCATCCTCGTCGTCGCTGCTCAGCGCAATGATTTCAGGCTTACTATCAATTATAGTAACATCATCGTCATCATCATCATCTAGTACTATGCTTCCTTTACTTGCAGGCGCCGTTATATTATTCAGGACCTTATCCTTTAAGGCCTGTGATTCATTTTCATTTAACACTAAATGTATTATAGATACATTATGACTTGTGTTCTTCCCTTTGGATTCGTTCAGTTCGTTGGTGATGTCTTTCAGTGGGCTCGAGAATGGTGAGCAGGTCAGCCTTGACACCTCAACCTCGTTGTCGGGATCGGGAACAGCCTCTGTGACTAGAGTGTTTTCAGAGGACTTGCCGATGCAAGTACTGACATCTGGCAGGTCCGAAAGACTGCAGATGGAACCAACTCGCGAATTTGGCTTGCTCTAAAAGAATAAGAATATAATAACATTTTATTAATTTTAAGAAATAATATTCTATTATTATTATTTGATAGAAATGGGGTGAGCCCTGCGTCTCATAGCCACTGCGACCAGTAGATGATCTATTGTGGCAGCCCCGTAACCTATTACAGCACCTCATGTAGCTCCAATAATATTCTATTGCTAAAGAATAAAACATAAAATACAAAATAAATATACATAGGTCAGCTTTAGCTGACATTGATGTCGAAGAGTTCGCTGACCTACGCGCTATGCAGTAGTTACGGGTAGGGCACACTAGTGATGCCAATCGATTTAAATTTATAACTACTAAACCGGATCTATTTTAAACAATTTCGGGGTTACAATCTCCCGGCAAACACTTATACTATTTATTAAATAACCATGCACTAATGTTGGGTCCGGTTTTGGATGCGGAAAAATTGATTCACGCCAAAGGAGGCCACTTTTAGCGGTAATCCAAAATTTGAGTGCAAAAGCAGACCAAACAGTTAACTATAATTGAAATTGTATTTCTGTAATGCCTAGTACTTAAGTTTTGTATTTTGTGCAATAAAGTATATCTATCTATTTATAAGTTTTAAATAAATAGTATAGGTGTTTGCCGAGAGGTTGTAACCCCGAAATTGTATAAAATAGATTCAGTTTAGTAGCTAAAAAATAAAATCGATTGGCGTCGCTAGTATGCCCTACCCGTCACCTTAATATCGTGTCTCCCACAAATGTTCGGTATAGTCTGTCTCTATCTTGCCCAACCTAAAGTCCGTCTCGTACGCGAGGTTTTTGTGTATTTTAAGCGGGCGGCTATGCAAGTCCTTTTCAGACCAATATAACTGCGACCAGTTTGATCTATTGTGATCGCCAGTGTGCTACATATCAGTCTCAAACCCTAACAACAACAAGTTTGGGAGGGAGATTCGTAGCTTCGTTGGGGCTCAAAATGTGCTTTCCCAGATGTATGCTACGTTTGCGCATCAGCGGTCCGCATTCGGTGACTATGTGTATAGGGGTTTTGTACGCCTCGTTACACATTCTGCAGATTCTAGTGTCGCTCAGTCCCATAGTGGCCATGTGCTTATTGAGGCAACAGTGATCGGTTAGAGCTCTTACTAGGATGCGTATGTGGTTCTTACTTAGCCCAAGAAGGGCTTTATGAGTAGCTTGTGGGTTGTTCCCGGCAATTTAAATACCATCCACATCACCTGGATGGATTTATATCGACTACAGTGAGTTTCTCACGTCATTTCCTACCACGCACAGTAAAACTGTGGAACCAGCTGTCATCCGTGGTGTTTCCGAACAGATACGACTTGGTGACCTTCAAGAAAAGGGTGTACTCCTTTCTTAAGAGCCGGCAACGCATATGTGATACCTCAGGTGTTGCAGATGTCCATGGGCGGCGGTGATCACTTTCCATCAGGTGTGCCGTCTGCTCGTTTATCCGCTATAATGTAAAAAAAAAAAATTGAGCCATGATTCGGTGCGCGATGTTCCTCTTATCAATCTCTGTTTCATTTAAGATCGGCCTCACTCCCGAAAGTAGGTACGCTATAGTTAATTGAGAAATGGTTAAACTTACCTCATCAGACTGAATGAAATCTGACTCGTCACTGTCATTATCCTTCGGTATCACACCCATTATGCTCATCCTCGTAGCCCGCGACATCACCATCTGATCCTCATCAGGTTCCTCCTCTTCTTCTGCATCTTCATCTTCACCACTCTGCCCCGCCCCGTGATCACCTTCACTTTCATCATCATCATCGCTAGCACTCATATTTTCATCACTCCGTACATCCACCTTCCTTCCACTGTCAACTTTAAGTGGTGTGTCTTTCAAACAAACTAATTTCTTATTCTTGTCATGTTCGATGAGTATGGAGTTCTCTGTATCCGAGTCAATGAGAATCATTCGCTTCTTCGATTTCACGCGGCCGATGAACGAGTCCGAATTGGAGTCCTTCGACTTGGGTCTAAGCGGAGGGCGGCGTCGTGGCAATAACTCAGGGGATACTTCCTCTGTTGGCAGGCAATTGTATAGTTGCTTGAGACATGATTGAAAATATATTTTGTTATGTTATTGCGAAAAATAAGCAGACAAGAATGCGGCCAAACAGATGGTAAATGGTAACCGCCACTCATAGACATCAACAATGCCGGAACACAGTCATGCTGCTGCCTAACGTAAAAGAAGAACTCTTTTTAAAACACGTTTAAAAAAGAAAAAATATAAGAACAAAAAAGGTGTAGGACCAGTTAAAATGTAGAAAAAAGTTTTTTTACTACATACTGTTGTATACTGTACTTAAGGTTAATCATTCATGAACTGTGCTTCGTATTCCGAAGTGCCGTGCCGTTTTGGAAAAATAAAATACTACTAAAATACTATTCATTCTGCCCCTGGCTAGCTAGAGAGGGGCGGGAGGGGGGGCAGTAGTCATTAATTAAGTGGCATATATTTTCTTTCCCATAACTATAGACCACTCAACAACAGTGGCCTTTCCTTCACTTTATCATTATCTGGACTAACCAGATAGATATCTAAACCCCCTCTCTGAAGCTGAGATCCCAATTGGGGGGAGATGAATTTTCTCATACAGTGGCTTTGAATCAGGTATCTGAACCACTGGTAGCTCAGTCCAATAGAAGTTAGTATGTTCCCTACTTGCTTATGGTATAAATATGACTGTCTCGGTGGCGCAGTGGTTAGTGGGTCGCACTTTAAAGCGACGGCAGCGCTAGAGGACCCAGGTTCGATCCCCGGGTCGAGCCAAAAATTTGTACCTAAGTTTTAAGTAAAAAATTCTTAGTGTCAGCCCGGATTCTGGAAGTTAGCGGTCTTGTACCCCCGTGCCTCGGAAAGCACGTTAAGCTGTTGGTCCTGCGCCCAATCTGTCTCTGGTCATGTCACAGTAGTGTCCCATTGGAATATGAGGCTAAGGGAATAGAGAGTGCCCTTGTGTTTGCGCACATACTTGTGTACTATAAGTAATATGTCCTGCATATGTGGCTGATCGTTGAGATTGGGCGCCATAGCCGTAATCGGTTGGAGGATATTATTATGGGATAAATAATTAAAAAAATCTATTTTTATTTATTATTACTATTTAATTTATTTGTTTGATAAACATTACCTTCATCAGAAGAGCTCATAACTAATTTGTTGGGAGATGACCCTGACTGTCTCCTGATGCTGCCTCTCTTACTGCCATCTAAAATATTTCCTTTACTAAGTACTATAAGAAAAAGTGGCTATCATCATTCCATTAATCCATCATTAAAGGAAATGTTTATAAAAAATTCTAAAAAAAGAAGTAGTTCTGCCACTGAACAAAGACACAAATGAATGAATAGGTAAATAAAAAATGAATTGTGACACACGAAAATATAAATAAACAGAAGAAAAACAATAACAAATATAATAATTGTACAGTTCTAGCATTAGGTCATGGTGCCAGGTTGCACCCTTTTCTGAACCCCATGTCGCCTTAACAGGCAATGAGGGAAAACCGCTGGAGTTTAGTTGGTGTGCCTCTGGCTGGCTTCCCGTTAGGAAAAGCCCCCGCCAAAGGAGAGCCCGTCATAACAGCAGGAGGCACATCAGCACATTACACTCTGAGCTGGCGGCATTCCCCAGTGACAAAAAAAGGGCATCTGGAGGTACAATACACAATTACAAGGCATTTAGATAAGAGGACTATAGTATAATTTATTTTCTCATGCAAGGCTGTTATTTCCTTCCTCTTTTACATAGTACGGAACAGAAGAAAGCTTCCAGAAGGGAAGAGCTTCTCTTTTCCACAATCCTAAGGCATTATCTAGCTAGTGCAAAGGCAAACTGATTTATAAAGCACCTATGACAGTAGTCAATAATTCCATTCTATTCAAAAAATCTTATATTTTAACAAGGCTCCGCATTTAAACATTATATGTATTTCGGTTTTATGGTAATCATATTTATAGTATCTTACCGTCATCACTGCTTACTATCACATGTGGATTGTGGACACTGCTTCTTCTAAGTGCAGATTTGGCTCCAGTCTGCTTGTTCACTTGTTCGTCCTCAGACTCTAAACATATAAATTTAAAATCCTATCAGTCTAATATTATATGAGTAGAATTATTAGTGTCCTATATCTGAAGTTGCAATATGTTAGAAATATAATGTAAAAGTCTTTAGAAAATATGATATAATCTGGTTCAATGACGAAAGTTTCCAAACTTTAATGAAATAGTCTTGCTTGGCCTGTCTCATACTGAATGGTACTGCGACCGGTACCGGTAAACCATCGATCTCTCGCGAAGAACATATCTAATATATTTAATTTACTTACCGTCTGTAGTTGATTCCTCTGATTCAGCGACGAATACAGTCCGATTTTTTATTGCTGATCCAGGTGGCTTTTTCTTAGCCGAAAAAGGCATTTCCACCACCAAACTGTTGTCAATAACTTCGGTATCAGAGTCACTAGCGGCACCAGTATTGTCACGATATTCAAAAAATGAATTCTCCATTATTTAAACCAATTATTGAGTATTTATCTTAATTAAACACGAAAAATGTGTTCTTTGTTTACATCTCAAAACATTTTTCAAAATGAAATATCGTTGTCTGCGTTTAGTTATTATTATAATTAATAAATTCGTACTACCGGAAAACTAAATATTGAATTAATTAGAGCTGGTTTGTTTTCACAACCGTAAAGAACACTTATTTTATTTTTGATAAAAATAACTATATACATACAAAACTATGTATGTAATTTAAATAATTATTAAATTTTGAATTTCATAAAATAGGGATACAGTAAAAACAAAACGCAGTTATTAGGGTTGTACGCACTTTAATTGAATGATTAACGATTAATGATATTTTTAAATTAACCTTTTTTTTTATTGTAAACTAGCTTTTGCCCGCGACTTCGTCTGCGTGTAATTCGAATAAAAGCAAGGTCTAATAGATATCTTTATAAATTATAGCCTATGTGCTATTCTGATCTATAAGCTACATTACTGTAAAGTTTCATTAAAATCCGTTTAGTAGTTTTTGCGTGAAAGAGGAACAAACATCCATCCATACATCCATCCAAACAAACTTTCACCTTTATAATATTAGTAAGGATTCATTACCAATATGTAAGTAAAAGTATTATGAAATATAATGACTGTAGCAATAAAAAATTAAAACGTTCGTTACAATTTATTGTTTTCAAATAACTTTAACGAATTGTTTGGAACAGTGATATAGTGAACGCTGCCTTTGGTCCACAGGTTCGATTTATGAATTGTGGACTCTAATTCCAATAATGCCATCTTGCACAACCTATCTGATAACCAAGAGCTCGGATCAGCGTCCGTTATGTATATGTAATCCTACTGTTGATTTTGATATCCATCCGTAACACAGTTGCTTGATGAGCTATCTATCTCGGGGTCAGATCAATATGTGATGTTGAGAAATATTTATATAAAAGAAAAAAACTTGCTTAGACTTTCAAACTACGATTTCACCGAAGGCACATCACTAAACGTCATTGTTGCAAATGACAGTTGACACGAGTGCGTTTGTTTTGTATTTTTATTCAGTTTTATGAACCAGATTTTAGTATTTAAACTGTAAATTAACCTTCCTATTTAAGCACAGACCTTAAAATGACGGAAGTGCAGCTCCAAGAATTCAAGTTAGACCCCGATTCGGAACTCCGATTTGAAGTAGAGTCGAAGAACGAAAAAGTGGTTTTAGAAGTGAGTGAACTCAAATTTACGAGTTTCCATAGGTTTAATTAAATACTCGGTGTTAATGACATACTTTCTACGTTAAAACGATGTAGAAAGTATCATCATGAATGTAGTTAAGTTTAATTAATGATTTTTGTAGGTTAAGAGTGGATACGCGGAGTTATTTGGAACCGAGCTCGTGAAGGGCAAGCCATATGAGTTCCACACAGGCGCGAAGGTGGCTGTGTTCACGTGGCACGGCTGCACGGTGGAGCTGAGGGGCCGCACCGAAGTCAGTTATGTAGCCAAAGAAACCCCAATGGTGAGAGATAATTATTTATGGTTACCAGGTCTTGCGCAATAAATGTTGCTTTATATTCTTATCTGGCGAATATCTGTGTAAATAAAATATTGGGAACATTATTAAAGGTGCTTCCAATTATTTCTATATTAATCACATATATTTACTATTTAATTATTTATAATTTATTATGATAAAGTAATTTCTTTAGGGTCTTTCTAAGCCATATGACAGGGGTATGAGTATGATTAATAAATAAATAAAATATTTATTGTAAATAACTTAAATCTATAACAAACTTATGGTCACAATCTTACATTTATAGTACTTATATTTGACATTTTGCCTGAACTAGGATACCCTGTGTTTCAGGCTAATAAATAGATTCTAGAAAACTATATTGGTAAAAACAATAAATTACAACTTAACCTTAATATTCGGTACTCTATTGAGCTCTCGCAGTGAAAAAACAGATAAATAAATGTTTGAGTTTGAATATACCAGCCATTGATTTTAAACTTTCATGGTCACTAACATTAGAGTTAGTATAATGTTTTAGAGTTAGTATGACGACCCGTTTGGAAGAGTGGTAGTGAACACTGCCTTTGGTCCAAGGGTTGCAGGTTCGATCCCCGCACAGTAAAAACATTTGTGTGCATGAACATGTCTGTTTCTATTGATCTGGGTGTTTCTATGTATTTTAAGTATGTATTTACAAAAGAAAAGTATTATATGTATATATTTGTAATCCCACTGTTGATTCTGATATCCGTAACACAGGTGCTTGAGCTACCTATCTTGGAGTCAGAACAATGTATGTGATGTTGTGAAATATTTATTAATTTATTATTATTTAATGTAAATAACTATTCTTATAGCAGCCATTGAATTAGGTGGTAAAGCAATGATGCTGCCTTTGGCACTAATTTCATATTTAACATTTCAGGTTGTGTACTTAAATGTCCATGCAGCTCTGGAACAGCAGAGAGTTGCAGCAGAGCAGGAGAACACCCGCGGGCCGGTGACCATGGTTGTGGGCCCGGGGGATGTGGGCAAGTCCACTCTAACTAGGATATTACTCAACTACGCTGTCCGGATGGGTAGGAGGCCCATATTCGTTGACTTGGATGTTGGACAAGGACACATTAGTATTCCTGGCACGATAGGTGAGTATATTCACTTCTTATTTTAATTAGTCTGTGCTATAAATAATCTATTGTAGTACCTATATATATTTTGTACCTTATATTTTGGTAAAAGTTCTTAAGCTATTTACCTTGGGATCAGGTTGATGTGTTACATTATTTATTTATTTCTTTTTTTAGATTGTTAAAATAAAGAAATATTTGTTTTTACTATGTTTAAAACTCCTGTAATTACTGTGACTCTTAATGTATTTTTACAAACTTATACATATTTATTTTTATTGTTAATGCAGGTGCAATGCTGGTGGAAAGGCCGGCGTCAATTGAAGAAGGCTTCAGTCAGCAGGCTCCCCTGGTGTACCACTTTGGCCACAATACCCCCAGTGATAACTTGGAACTTTACAACACTATTGTATCTAGACTAGCAGAGGTTATTGCTGAGAGATGTGAAAATAATAAAAAAGGTATAACACAGATTTTAAAAATTCATAGGTTTGTTGGTGTTGTGCTTGGATTCAAACCTGCAACTACCTGCTTTGAATGCGCATGTTTGTATCCACTGAGCTACCAATGCTCTTTGCAAGAAATGAATGGAATTGACCTAACCTAATTTGACCGTGGGAGAGTCACTCTTCGGCATGAATGGGCCGGCTCGACCGGAGTGATACCACGGCCTTACAGAAAACCGGCGTAAAGTAGCATTGTGCTGTGTTTCGCTGCGTGAGTGAGGGTACCGGAAGCCCAATCCGGGGAAGGAGGGGTTTGGAGGTTGGAAGCCCACTTGTGACTCCACTGGTGTTGCGAGTGTCCATGGGCGGCGGCGATTGCTTATCTAACACATAAAAAAAAGTTACCATTGTATTACATGTCTGAATAATTGAAAATATTTCCTATTTTCAGCATCAACATCAGGAGTCATAATCAACACATGTGGTTGGATTAAAAATGCAGGTTACAAAGTGCTAACACATGCAGCACAAGCATTTGAAGTAAGTTAAAGAAATATATACAAATATTTGGATACTGATAATAATATATCAAATTGACAGATTTCAATTTAAATTTGTTTTTATTTGTTTCAGGTAGATGTGATATTAGTTTTAGACAATGAAAGACTGTTTATTGAATTAAAAAGGGATATGCCTAAGTTTGTCAAAGTTGTTTATCTGCCAAAGAGTGGAGGTGTAAGTATTTTATTTTATAGTAGATAAAGATAAGATAAAAAATCTTTATTCAAGTTAGGTCCATACAGAACATCTATGAATGTTTATGAACAGAACAGAACAGTTATTACAAAGATTTGTATGTTTGTTATGAATAAACTAAAAAAGTACAAAACAGTTTTCAATGACATATGAATACAGTTGTCTTTTGTCTCAAATATTTTAGGTAGGTTTGAACGCTGATGCCGACTGTGCCCTGCTCATCCAGACTGAGGGTTTTTTTCATGTGATAGGTGGCAGACTAGCAGACAGATTACCTGATGGGAAGCGATTGCCGCCGCCCATGGACACCCGCGACACCAGTGGAGTCACAAGTGCGCTGCCAACCCTTAAACCCCGGATTGGGCCTCCGGTGCCCTCACTCACGCAGCGAAACACAGCACAATGTTGCTTCACGGCGGTTTTCTGTGAAGCCGTGGTATCACTCCGGTCGAGCCGGCCGATTCATGCCGAAGCGTGGCTCTCCCACGGTCTAATGGTTTTCGAAATTTTAGTAATTGTATGTGTGATGCCTCGATGGCGCAGTGGTTAGTGGGTCAAACTTTAAAGCGACGGCTGTGCAAGAGGTCCCGGGTACGATTCCCGGTTCGGGCCAAAAATTTGTACCTAAGTTTTCGGTAAGAAATTCTTAGTGGCAGCCCGGAGTCTGGAAGTTGGCGGTCTTGTACCCCCGTGCCTCGGAAAGCACGTTAAGCCGTTGGTCCTGCGCCCAATCCCTCTCTGGTCGTGTCACAGTAGTGTCCCATCGGAATATGAGGGTAAGGGAAAAGAGAGTGCACTTGTGTTTGCGCACACACTTGAGCACTATAATATATCCTGCGTACGTGGCTGATCGTTGAGATTGGCCGCCGTAGCCGTAATCGGTTGGAGGATATTATTATGTGTGATGATGCGCAGGTGGTGGAGGTGTCGTCGTCGCAGCGCGCGGAGGGCCGCGACACGCGCATCCGCGAGTACTTCTACGGCCGCCGCACGCCCTACTACCCGCACTCCTTCGACGTCAAGTACACCGACCTGAAGATATACAAGGTTAGCGGTGTTTATTTATTTATTTATTTATTCAGTCTCACTAACAACAATACATATTAAAACTTATGCTAGGTTATAGTTAAGTTGTACAGCGTCTGATATGTATGTCACTTAGAAGTGAGCACAACACTGATAATATAAAATGTAGGTACATAATTTCTACTATTTCTAACAATGTATAATTTATTTAGTAAGTAGTATTTATTTTTAGCTTTTCGCTCCGTTGGTCTAATGGTTTAAGTACCGGGCCCTGACCTCGGGGTCGGGGGTTCGATTCCCGGGTCGAGCAAAAAAGTAATCTTCGCCGCTCATAAACATGCACGAACTCAGATACATCGCTAATGTGTTGCCGGCATTTTTAAAAAGGAGTATGCTCTTTATGTTATGTAATATTATTAATATAAGTATGTATATTTCTGCCATTTTCAATTTCATTTGTTAAACTGCTTTGCACTGCCTTCCCCTATTACGAATACGTTATTTCTTTCCTCTCATCATCGTCAGCCCATTTAAGTCCCCACTGCTGGGGCACGGGCCTCCCTCAATCACATGAGGGGTAATTGCCATACTCACCACGCTTGGCAGACGGGTTGGCGAGGGTTTAGATATAAATGCAGAGTTTTCCTTCTCTGGGTGCTGATGATCATGCCAGCAGCTTTGCCTTAGTCGCCTTTTACGACACCTCGGTAAGAGTGAGGGTGGCCTATTCTACTCTGCCGGGGCTGCTTCGACAAATGCTGAGTGGAACCCAATTTAATGCCATTTGCTGATTTATGTTTCTTCTATTTTGTATTTGATGTAGGTAATGTAAGTGTTTTGGCATTGAATATATATTTTTTTGTTGTTGTTGTATCATACTTGTATTTTGTTTTTGTGCAATAAAAAATATATATCTATCTCTTCTATTGAAGATGATTGATGCTATGCTGGGACCACATCTGTATAACAGATTCAATGCCAAAATATGCCTCTTCCAATCAACTTGGAAAGAGGCAGAAATCGCTTCTACAAGAAACTCTCTTAAGCATGTCCTACGACGATACAGAGAAGTTACTTCTAGTCGTTAAGGTGACGGGTAGGGCATACTAGCGACGCCAATCGATTTTAATTTTTAGCTTCTAAACCGGATCTATTTTAAACTATTACGGTGTTACAACCTCTCGGCAAACACTTATACTATTTATTAAATAACCATGCAAAAATGTTGGGTCCAACGCGTACGTGAAAAATTGATTCACGCCAAAAGTGGCTGCTATAAGTGTTTGCCGAGAGGTTGTAACGCCGAAATTGTTTAAAATAGATCCAGTTTAGTAGCTAAAATTTTAAAATCGATAGTGTGCCCTACCCGTCACCTTAAGTAAAATGTATTGTGTTTATAAACATTATAAACACAATACATTTTACTTTTTATCTTTCTTATTATTAGTATACACAAATCTTTTTGGTTTCATATAATATTTTCTTTTTTACGCAGCATAATTACACCGCACAATTATTTTAAAATAGGTTATATTTTGCCTGTAACACAGTGTATCCAAGTACAGGCACATATAATATAGTTTACGTTTCATTTACCTAAGTAGATTTTAAGTTTTATTATATAACATCCTCATCATCATCATCATCATCAGCCCATTTAAGTCCCCACTGCTGGGGCACGGGCCTCCGTCAATCACATGAGGGGTAATTGCCATACTCACCACGCTTGGCAGACGGGTTGGCGAGGGTTTTGATATAAATGCAGAGTTTTCCTTCTCTGGGTGCTGATGATCATGCCAGCAGCTTACCTTAGTCGCCTTTTACGACACCTCGGTAAGAGTGAGGGTGGCCTATTCTACTCTGCCGGGGACCACACGGCCTCTTATACCACACGGATAATTTGCTTCGCGTCGCGTTATATCATGTCGTGTCGCTTTACGTCGCGTCGCGTCGCTTTGTGCCGTTTTGCATCGTCTCGGTATCGGCAACTCTGAACACTGACAAATATTGGCACTCACCGTTGGACTCCAGCACCTCGGCCGTGAGCCGCACGGCGTAGGGCAGGCGCGGCAGCACGGGCAGCAGCCCCCGCAGTGGAGGAGGAACAAGTCGCCCCACGTCGCTATAAGTTGCGTCGGATCGCTTTATGTTGTGGTATGTCGCGTCGTTTTATGTCGTGTCATGTCATCTTGTCGCTTTGCGTCACATCATGTCGTTTTAAGTAGCGTCGGGACCACTCGGCATAACATAATGATTTTGAATAGAGATTTAAGTTTAATTATATTGTAATGCGCAGGTGGGCGCGGCGTCGCTCCCGGACTCGTGCATGCCGCTGGGCATGCGCGCGGAGGACGCGCTCACCAAGCTGGTGGCGGTGGCGCCGGGGCCGGCGCTGGCGCACCGCGTGCTCGCGGTGTCGTTCGCGGCGCAGCCCGACATCGACGTGCTGCACACCAACCTCGCCGGCTTCGTCTGCGTGTGAGTGCTCATGTGACGCGAGGCGGCGTGTTCGCTGTGTCGTTGAAAACGCTCGCAATTTGCCAGCGTGGCAACTCCCTAAAACCGGGTCGAAGGCGGTTTTAGGGAGTTTTTTTTTTCAAAGCGCCGGCGAACACGTCGCGGCTGCGCAGCGTTCACTTTGCGGATGCGCAACAGATTCGCCGCGGAACCGCAACGGCTACCGATCTGCGTGGCCGCTAAAAAATAACAATGGCGTTCAGATTTATCTCCGCGGCGAATATGTCGCGCATCCGCGGCGTAAACGCTGCGTAGCCGCGACGTATTCGCTGCGTCGTCGCTACGCTATCCGCCAGTGTGGCAACTCCCTAACGTACTTTCCGGGTCACAGTACAAGATCGCAAATTTCAATATTTCGAGCTAACAAGAGCTCCGAAGCATCGGCTTTAAACGCAACCGGGAATGAATGCTATAGAGTCCGCGTCATGAAAGAAGTCCCACGGAAAAACGCGGAACTAAAATTTTATTTTTCCTTGTGTCTATGACCACAAAGCTCATAATAGCAGAATATTGATGGAGACTGAAGCGTGCTTTTCACGGGACGTCTTTGCTGGCGCGGAGTTTAGCTCTACCGTTTGAGAGTCGACCTGCCCATGGTTTGTGGGGCGCGGGGGCGAGGAGCGCGTTCGACCAATACAAAAAGTTTATCTTCTTTTTGGGCCAATCAATCAGTCGGATGTCGACCGTCGCCGTCACAGACCAATAAGAATGACATTCGCAGCTAAAATCATGCGTCTTACCTAGCTCCAAAGAGAACTTTCTCGATTGCTCAAGCGCACTCCGCCCCCCCGCGGCTCGTGGGAAGGTCGACTTTGTAGCGGTAAAGTTAAGACATGAGATAAATAAATAAATATTTCACAGCAACACATACATCAGATTTTGAGATTGGTAGCTCAAGCACCTGTGTATGAGACACCTTTTAAATGATAGATTTGATATAGAGATAAGAGAGTTTATTGCTGATGATAACTTAGACTACTGATATATTGATGATTGATAATGAGAACGCGTCCGCCGTGTGTCGGTGAAATCTTCTCTCTTAATCGTTACGCTCTCGACAGTGCGGTCGTGGCCGTCACGTAGTCACATTCCTGGCAGTTATTCTTCTGACGATCTCTCGCCATTTCGCCCTGTTGGTCGTCAGTTTGGTGCACTCATGCAATGGGCCGCCAACAGTAGACTTTATCTGGTCGGTCCATCGCATAGGTGATCTACCGCGTGGTCTGGTACCCTCTACTTTGATCTGTACTACTAGATGTTCTATGGACTCATTTCCTCTTCTGGAGACATAGCCGAAAAAAGAAATGTAAAGCTTTAATTGTCTAATTTATCTATCTAACTTGACTTTTGACGACCCGTTTAGAACAGTGGTAGTGAACGCTGCCTCTGGTGCAAGGGTTGCGGGTTCGATCCCCGCACAGTACAAACATTTTGTGTGCATGAACATATCTGTTTGTATTGGTCTGGGCGTTATCTATATATTATAAGTATGTATTTACAAAAGAAAAGTATTATATGTATACATTTGTAATCCCACTGTTGATTCTGATATCCGTAACACAGGTGCTTGAGCTACCTATCTCGGAGTCAGATCAATGTATGTGATGTTGTGAAATGTTTATTTATTTATTTATTATAACTCCAGCACCGCCGTGGACCCGGAGCGGCAGACCATGACGATCCTGTCGCCGCAGCCGCGCCCGCTGCCCAACACCGTGCTGCTGCTGTCCGAGTTGCAGTACATGGACAACCACTAGCGCTTCGGCACCGGAGCGACCACGGCCTCACAGAAAACCAGTGTCAAGCAGCGCCTGTATTCCGCCGAGGGTTTAGAGGGAAGTGGGAAAGGTTGGCAGCGCCCTTGCGACTCCACTGGTGGTAATCCGTCTGCTCGTCTGCCACCTGCCACATAAAAAATCCAACTGTCGATAATATTGGTTTAAAAACTATGTAGGTACGTATAGTTTTTGATTTAGGCCCACTGCTCATGTAAACACATCATGCGCACGCGCCGCGGCGCCGCCAATGAAAAATCTCCTCGATGGAGTTATGGAGCCGTGAAATCCATCTGTGCTGTTTCCACGGAGCAGCAACGGAGCAAGACTATGAGGCAGGCGATTAACTTGGACCAGGCCTACCGCCTGATACTTTATGGTTCAGTAAACTCCAAACTTTTTGGCCGAGAACTGTATGCAAAGCTATGTTCAGTATAGCCATCCCCATCCAAGAATTTTGTTTTTTTTTATCATGGTTTTATAGTCTGGTCTGAAATCGGGTAAGGCGGTAGATAACTATGATTTAAGGATACGCCGATTGGATATTCCTATTAGGGAAATTGACTACAGTGAAAATATCTATTAAATTGTTATTAACCAAAAAGAAAATACTTTTTAAGTAATTCAACCCAAACATTATATTAAAATAGTGTCATCTTTTAAAAATATCATCATTAGTAAATTATTAAATCTTCATGTTTGACCACGTGACTAAAAACACAAGAGAAATGAAATGACGTCACCAGCCATGCCCAAACATAATAATCCGATGCTGTGATACCATTTTAAAAATATTAAAAAGTTGATAAAAGAGATGTCATCGTTTACCCAATGTACGGAACCCGTACAAATGTCAACAAATCTATTTTGTACGTTGTTCCGTTTCAAGTATTGCTAATACCAATCTGTGAAACACGGTAGAATATTATTAACTTAAAAAATCTGCAGTTACATTTTGATGGTTCTAACCACTTGTCTTCATTGTTTACAATTTTGATAAATCAATTATATTTTTTAAGACTCTGAGCTCCACTGAGTGGACGGAGCATTTCTCGGACGGCTCGTGACGTCAGAAATCACGTTACTGCGCGTTTTGGCCGCTTTAAAATAATTAAAACTTTGAAGACGATTTTTGTAAAAAAATATAGGATTTACTCAAAAATGTAGATACGTAGTGCAATAATGAATTAATTTGAGACATCCTTAAAACAAGTTAAATACCCTATTTCTGGGAAATTTCAAACCCCATTCCTCATGAAACTGTTCTAATATAGTTTCCTGAAACTTTTTGTCCAAAATGTAACAATAAAGGTGAAACATTTTTAACTCTTCTCCAACATTTTTTTTCTCTTGTTTCTTGCATTAGAAGATTAGTAAGTTTTGAGATTATCAAACATCTGTATAGTTCAGGGGCAGAAAGGTCCTCGAGTGCAGGCCGCGTATAGGAGGTTGAAACCATGGCAGGCCTCCCACAAGGTGGACCGACGATCTAGTGAAGGTCGCGGGAATCCCTTGGATGCGGGCGGCACAGGCACCGATCTGTGTGGGGATCTATGTCCAGTTGTGGACGTTTATTTGCTGAAATGATGATGATGAAACATCTGTAAGCTCTCTCGGGTTCTCTTTAGACCGGCTAAGAAGTTTGGAGACTGCGCTCCCTCTCCTGCATAAGCTGTTGCTGCGACACTGATCTGTAAATAAACCTAGGTTATAATATACATTGACTGTAATTTATTTAAGAAATTTCATGAATTAAATGTATTTTTCACAAATTAATACTGTTTTATTCAATCAACGGTATAATTTTAATCAGTCGCTCGCCACTTTATTATTACCGTATTTAAAGCTCATGCCATTCATGTTCCTAATATGAAATGTTAAAAGCTGAAACATGGTTAGTTCCGGATTTTTTCTTAGATCGCGTTTTGTAATAAAAGGCTTAAGATCTAAGGGCTATAACGAAACTGAATTCACAACCGAATCTTTGTTCCCGTCCCTTTTACAAGCGCTGTACGTCTTCTTTGTTTGAATGCGACAGGTATAATTGTCATTCGTTACGGGACGGTTTCGTTTCAGCCTATCAGTCGTCATAATCGGTAAGGAAAATCCAGGATATTTAATGAAATGAGTGGATACAATGATTAAAATACAAATTGTGTTAAAAATATTTCATTTATTTACAAAAATAAAGAGGGTAGAAATATTTACACAAAAATAAAGAATGAACAAATTGGATTTGCTATCCAACAACTTTGCCAATAAATAACAAAATAATACTATCATATCGTCTTATCTCTCTAACATTTGATAAACTGAGAACTTTTGAGAAACTCTTGAACTCCCCCCCAGAGGGTGTTGTTAATTTTCTTTACGTAATATTTGAACGGCCCCTGGCTGCCAATGATGTGTAACTCGGTAGTGATTGGTACAGAAAATGATCATTGTTAAGTCCAAAAGAGTTACTAATTTTGTAACTCCCTTCATTCCTATAAACATATTGACCTCCCAAATGTCATCGTCTAAAGATGTAGAGCGAAATGGATCCATATTAGGATTGTGCGTGTTAAAAAGAGATAGTGAGTGAGCGAGATTGGTTGGTACACGTCACGGAATCGTAAATGAGTGAGTTAAATCTCCATGGCGGGATTCTTTAGGCCAAAAGAGATGAAGCGTGATTAAAACACGTCGCTAACTCCGTAACATCACCCATCCACTATCTTTGTACACTTAGTTTGCAAATAAATAGTTGAACATTCCTTCCATTCATTTATACATCTTTAAATCTCTGACGCGAAGATCGATTTTAGAATAACGATGTCCATAAAGATGTAGAGCGAAATGGCTATATTGGGATTTTGCGTGTCGAAGATATAGTGATTGATCGAGATTGGTACACGTCACGAAATCAGTAAGAGTAAGAGTGAGTGAAATCGCCATAGAGGGAATTTAGAAGCCGAAAAGGGATGGAGTATGATGAGAACGTATCGCGGAATCGGGTGAGAAATACGCTCTGAAACTAACCTTACTGCTATTGGAATAGAATGTAAAATCATTAATATGTGAAATGTGTGTACCAATCACATCCATGTATCATTGAGTATTTCCAGTCTTTAGAGTTATGTACTGAGTTACTAGGGAGTTAAAGATGTACAAGAGTGACATTTCGTCTAAAGAGATAACTCTTTTATACAACGTGCTTTTTTAACCGTCTTGCTCTCTTATCGAGAGCATTATACTGATAAAAACAAATATTTTCCCCCAAGAAATATAGGGTCTTGTCTCAGAAAAAAAAATCACCTTCCCATACAAAAGTAATCAGCTGATTGGTGCAAATTGTATGGGCAGGCAATGTTTTTTTTGAGATTAGAGCCTATATTCCTTGGGTGAAAATGTTCATATTCTTATTCTTTTTCCATGTAGGCAAAGCTTAGATCAAATCTAGGTCTTAAATGAAAGTGCTTTCAGTGTTGACACGGGCGGTTGCCACGTTGGTTATCGTCAGTATAAAATACGTAATAGATTAAAATTTTAGTAATATCATTTTATTGTATATTTTCGATTTTTATTTATTAATTTTAGTTTGTATAAATAATTCATTAATATGTTCACTAATGCCTTAAAAAGGTTAGTTTGTAACCTACCATAACCAACTGCTCTATAAATGTATGATAATGTGTACTATTCTTACATATTCTCTCTTCATTCGATTCTCGATCTCCGATGCGGACGGACGTGATACCTGTTATTTTTTTTGCAATAAATTATTGCTACAGTAATACGTTACCTAGTCTAATCTGCGGAAGTGACTTTACTGGGTCACTGTGTTTGTGCAACAAAGACAGACTTATTTGTATAGTAATGTGTGATTGATAGTGAACAATAATCCACTTATTAAATATGGACGGAAGTCCATTTAATAGCAGTGGGAAAACGGTCCGACACCCTCCATCTACCCCTGCGCCCCAGCCCTCTCCGCGGGCGCAAGCCCTCCCTCAGCAACAGCAGCACCAGCAGGATGACGGCCCTGGAGTCATCAGCACTCCTGAGCTACAGGAATGGATGACCAAAATTGAAAAGTGCTTAAACGGGGTATGCGTGATTTCATGCGAAGGAAAATTAAACTCGGACCAGAAACTAAGAATAAACAACTCATGCCGTAACGTTAGCCTGGGAACTTCGCAATTAGTCGTGCAGTACCAATGCCTGAAGGCCAAAGCCGTCGGTTACCATAACCACCTGCACTCACTCAAGGATAATCAAGACCTCTCGCAGGAGCTACAAAGCTTAGACAAGCCATCGCAGCATCATCAAGCCCAGGTTCTGGAACAGTCACCTTTGCCGATATAGAAAAGAAAGGTGAATCAAAATTAATAAGCCCGATAAACGTTAGCTCAGTAGCGATATATCCTGCGGACAAATCTACATCAAGTGAGGACACCAAGAACCTATACAAAAAAATATTTGCCCTGAAAAACTGAAGCTACAGGTCAGAGGTCTTCGAAAAACCAAGAACGGTGGCATAATTATCAGCACTGACTCAAAGGGTGACATCAAAAAACTCAAGAAATCAGAGCAGCTGACTACATCTGGCCTTACTGTAGACGAACCACAAAAACGTAGGCCCAGGATTGTCGTTATAGGAGTGCCCACTTCCATGACTGAACTAGAGGTATTCAATTGCATCTGGCACCAAAACTTAGCTGACAAGCTGAAGGACATGACCACTGAGAAATTCGTGAGTTCTATTAAACTCAGTCACAAATCAGGAAGGAAAGGTGCAGACACCTGTAACTTCGTGATTGAGGTCCCTGCAGAGATTCGTAAGGCCTTAATTACAAACGACAGAGTCTTTGTTAATTGGTCGTCCTGTCCTGTCTGAGACTTCACGCTGAAAACCAGGTGCTATAAGTGCCATCAGTACGGTCATGCCGCTAAGACATGTCGGGCGGATAACACCATCTGCGGACATTGTGGAGAAAAAGAACACGACATAAGGATTGCTCTAAGAATACTGAGCCACCTAAATGCGCCACTTGTTTGCATTAAGCGCGAGCAACCACAAGACTGGTGACCTTGAGTGTCCGGCCAGAAAAATGGTCGAAAATCGATTTATAAGGTCTATTATGTAGGTATAGATTATGAAGGCGCCAAATAGCGCCACTTGTCAGGTACTTTTAGTTACGTTAATTATGTAGTTTGTTTATAATGTAAGTTATGCTAGATAAACAATAGAGGTATTTATGTCACGAAATGACTAGTGTCATCAAAATTATTACTGGGTCAATATTCACAAATAATCATCACATTCACTCGTAGGTATCTGTATTGTTTACATTCACGTTAGATTAAGATTTAGTTTAATGATTAGTTATCTTGATGTTTTTATGTTTTGTTTTATTGCTAAAATTAATTTGTTAATTTAAGTCCTTTTTTCTCTTTGTTTCTGCCTAAGATACAGGAAATTCCTAGTTTAGGCAGTAAACTTAAAATTGTTCCCTAAGTTTAAGATTATAAGTCTTTTATGTTCCAAAGATTTTTCAATAACATTTTATTTATTATTTATTTATTTAAATTGGGTGAAAAAGAGACTAATGACTATAATGCCCTCGATAAGGGAGTAGAACGGTTAAAAAAGCACGGTATATATACCTATTTATAGTTATTCTCTGGAGGATTCTGAAGGACCGCATCAGAAATGATGTAATCCGACAGAGAACCCTGCGACAAGATGGGATGATGACATTTTAAGGCTGGCTGGTGTGGGCTGGATGAGAGTGGCCGAAAATCGGGAGCAGTGGCGTGCATTAGGGGAGACCTATGTCCAGCAGTGGACGAGTGTGGGTTGCTGATGATGATGATGATGAAGTTATTCTGCGCCTCTCTAGAGTGTATCGTTTTCTTCTCTTGCATTAGTTCAGTTCTGTTGCCTGCCCTGGCCGTGTCGGCGCTCGCTGCGCGTGCGCGGCGTGTCCCTGAGCATGGCCTGCGCGTACTTGATGGCGACGCGCATGGCGTCCTGCACCAGCTGCTCGCAGTTGATCAGGCTCACCTGCAAACGTACACGAGTACACTAAGCTGCAGTAAGTGAAGTGGCAGTGGGCTGGTCATATTAGCCGCAGAACTGACAGCCGTTGGAGCCGTAAAGTCCTTGAGTGGAGACCGCGACTCGGTAAGCGTAGTGTAGGACGCCCTGCGACAAGATGGGATGATGACATTCGAAGGCTGGCTGGTGTGGGCTGGATGAGAGTGGCCGAGAATCGGGAGCAGTGGAGTGCATTAGGGGAGACCTATGTCCAGTAGTGGACGAGTGTGGGTTGCTGATGATGATGATGACACAAAGCTGGTGAGTACCAGTGGGACAGCCACGCTTCGGCATGAATGGGCCGTCTCGACCGGATTGATACCACGGCCTGACAGAAAACCGCCATGAAGAAGCATTGTGCTACGTTGCGCTGCGTGAGTGAGGGTACCGGAGGCCCAATCCGGGGGAAAGGGGGGTTTAAAGGAGGTGTCCATGGGCCGCGGCAATCGCTTACCATCAGGTGATACATTTGCTCGTCTGCATAAAAAGAGCACGGAACAAAAATTTGAGATTTTCTTGTGTTCATAAGCATAAAACTCAAATTTGAATGTCCATGGCGACTCATGCGTGTTTTTCACGGGACTGCTTTGATGCGTGAATCTCTCTAGTAATTGGCGCATTGAATAGATAGTAAATTCTCCAACCGGTTACGGCTACGGCGGCCAATCTCAACGATCAGCCACATACGCAGAATATATTATAGTGCTCAAGTATGTACGCAAACATAAGTTCTCTTACCCTCATATTTCGATGGGACACTCAATGTTACACGATCGGAGAGGGATCGGGCGCAGGAACAACCGCTTAACGTGCTTTCCGAGGCACGGGGGTACAAGCCCGCCAACTTCTAGACTCCGAACTGCCACTTCCGGAAAATTTCTTACCGAAAACATGTACAATTTTTTTTGGCCCGGGGATCGAACCTTTTTTTTTTATATAATAGGTGGCCCCATGGACACTCGCGACATCAGTGTAGTCACAAGTGCGCTTTCAACCTTTAAGCCCCCCCTTCCTCCGAATTGGGTTCCGGTACGCTCACTCACGCAGCGAAACAGCACAATGCTGTTTCACCCCGGTTTTCTGCAAGGCCGTGGTATCAATCCGGTTGAGCCGGCCCATTCGTGCCGAAGCGTGGCTCTTCCACGGTTCTCCCAAGATTTTTCGAGAAAATTACTTCCTTATGTCATTGGTGTTAAGGTTGATTTTTTAAGTCAGTTAATTTGTTAGATAGGAGGAATTGCCACATCATCGTCGTTATGTATCTTTAAACGTTCTTTTCAAATATGATAACATCTTTTTTTTTATGTAATAGGTAGGCCGTGTGGTCCCCGGCAGAGTAGAATAGGCCACCCTCACTCTTACCGAGGTGTCGTAAAAGGCGACTAAGGTAAAGCTGCTGGCATGATCATCAGCACCCAGAGAAGGAAAACTCTGCATTTATATCAAAACCCTCGCCAACCCGTCTGCCAAGCGTGGTGAGTATGGCAATTACCCCTCATGTGATTGAGGGAGGCCCGTGCCCCAGCAATGGGGACTTAAATGGGCTGATGATGATGATGATGATGAATAGGTAGGCAGACGAACAGACGGATCACCTGATGGTAAGCAATTGCCGCCGCCCATGGACACCCGCGACACCAGTGGAGTCACAAGTGCGCTGCCAACCTTTACCCCCCCGCCCCCCCCCCCCCCATCCCCCGGATTGGGCTTCCGGTACCCTCACTCACGCAGCGAAACACAGCACAGTGCTGCTTCACGCTGGTTTTCTGTGAGGCCGTGGTATCATTCCGGTCGAGCTGGCCCATTCATACCGAAGCTTGGCTCTCCCACGGTTATCATCTATGATTCGAAGTAAGACCAGTTATGCTTATTTTCCACTGGGGGTGCGAAGTATGGCTTTCTATGAGTAATGGCACAGTCTGTTTAAGATAAGATAAGATAAAAACATTTATTTGTTAAACACACACGACACAACATAATAAAGAAACACAAATATAAAGAAAAAAAAAACAAACTCGTGAAATCAAAGTTAAAGTAAAAACAACACAGTAACAAAGAAAAAAAAAGTACCTACAAGTTCCATTAATCGGCCGGGCAATATATACCTACATTGTGTCCAGTGTCCAGGCGTAACAAAAAGGAGCTCACTCAGCTAAAGCCACGACTTAAGGAAGGGGTAGGTACCTTCCTGTAGACCATGGCACTGGTATTATGTGAGCCCTGATTGCTATGAACCTTCCTGTAGACCATGGCACTGGTATTATGTGAGCCCTGATTGCTATGAACCTTCCTGTAGACCATGGCACTGGTATTATGTGAGCCCTGATTGCTATGAACCTTCCTGTAGACCATGGCACTGGTATTATGTGAGCCCTGATTGCTATGACGCACGGACGGAATAAACACTGCATGTGTATGGTGGGTCACCTTGGCGCCGGACATCTCGGCGTACAGCAGCGGCGAGCGCGCGGCGGGCGCGGCCACGCGCGCGTGGAACACGGGCACCACGCAGCGCAGCCAGCGCTCCGCGTTGAACGACGGACTCGCCAGCTCCTGGGGATACCGCACCAGCTCATTGCATTTTATGAACAGCAATGAAGCTTTAATAACTAATTGGTTTTCTATTGCGTCTGCCAACTGGGCAGGACGAAGTTATACTCGTACAATAATAACTTTCTTGACATCTAACGCCTCAGTGTTGTGACTCACCATGAGTCAACATTAGATTGAATGTCTCGGCAATTAATAAATTCTTCATTGATAACTGAAATATTTACTCTTAGCTGGTTCTTAGTTCTTAAGCAATAAACATGATTAATCCTCTCCTTTATACCAACTTGAAACTATATTTTTTTAATATTCTGTACACATTTAGGAAGACAACCATTGCCTGTAACACACTCGGCTTAGCATAGGCAAGGTAGTTTTTAAAAATGTAAAACCTTTATTTGAATAAATAAATTTATTGATTATTCTATATATGTGGTAGCTTGTCAATAGCTCTTTGATATTTTTGTTATTGTTATTTTTTTTATGTTAAAGCTGTTAGCTATCCTAAAAAATAAATAAATGCAAAATCTGGAAGATGGCGATAATCTATATTTATAAAAAAAAGTAGTGCCAGTTAAACTATTTATAACTTAAGAACGGCTGGCCCGATTTGGCTTAAAATCTGTGGAGAGGTAGGTTAGAACTAAGGAAGAACATAGGACTTTTTACCCCGGAAAATGTCAGGTTCATCATCACCATCATCATAAAAACGATTACCAAAGTTAGTGTCAAATAAATATGCGCAAAAGGTCATTCCATTTCTTTCGACTTTGCGAAGTCTGGCTAATCGGAAGTCTGTATAAGCCAGTCAAACAGAAGTCTTTATTGGCGTACTACGATAAGTTAGAGGGCATTACCTGCGATATTCTACAAGCAGCCACTATAACTCTTCCAGCTGTCTAGCACAATCCAGTAACAAAGGCGTCGCGACGCGAGTGCAGGACAGTCTAAAGCCCAGTGTGTGGTATGAGCACCATACAAAATGCACACGAAGCGACATGATACATTTAAGTTATGAGAGGTAGGTACAAGTATATTTATCTGAGGCATCCTACAAGCAGCCACCCCAGCACAGTGCACCAAGAGAGCTGACCCGCCATCTATATTGACTAGACGTGTGTAACTCTTGACAGAACCGACTCAGAGATCCGACTCAGCCAAATGATACACTGTTCCGAATCTCTAATGTTCGTTCCGAATTTATTAAATGGATCTCGAGTCCGAGTGAGCCGAATGAACTGAATGATCAGATTAAGCCTAATGATCCGAGTGAGCCAAATGACTGAGCGGAATGGTCCGAATTCAGAGCGAAAGAGTAAGTTGTGGGATATCCGGGGCGAATAGGTATTTTCATGTTTTACGCGGGGAAAACAGATATGTATATTACATGGCACAGCAGGAGGGAATCGATTATTTATTCGTAAAAAAAACAATTAATCACGAATCTATCTGAGAGTTGATGTTCCAAATGATTCAAATGAATACCGCATGTTTGCACTGATCCAATCTTTTTAAAGATACGTTTTGCCAGGTCTAATATTGACCTTTATTTGATATTGAACCTTGATAAGGGACCACGTATCAGATCCGTTATCATTTCTGGCAACACATGTCCTCATATTGATGCTGAACAGTGCAGTTCTACATTACCTGCGGCATTCTACAAGTGGCCACTATAACTTCTCCAGCGCAGCCCAGCAGCCTCCGTTGTCATTTCTGGCAACACGCGTCCTCGTGTTGATGATGAGCAGTGTAGTTCTACATTACCTGCGGCAGTCTACAAGCAGCCACTTGGGCCAGGCCGGAGCATGCTGTCTTCAGGAGGTACGAGCAGCGTACGAAGTGACATGACACATTGAAATAGGAGTTCAGGCGAGTATATTTACCTGCGGCATTCTACAATCGGCCACTGTAACTCCACCAGCGCAGCCCAGCAGCAGCGCGGGCGCAGGGTAGGCCACCAGCACTTAAGCCAGGTCGGCGCCCTGCATGTACGGTACGAGCAGCGCACGAAGTGACATGAATCGATTAGGAGTTCAAGCGAGTATATTTACCTCTGGCATCCTACAAGCGGCCACTATGACTCCTCCAGCACAGCCTAGCAACAAAGCGGGCGCAGGCACGGGGCAGGCCACCAGCACTTGAACCAGGTCGGCGCCCTGCATGAGGTAGGAGCAGCGCACAAAGTGACATGACACATTGTAACTATTAGGAGTTCAGGCGAGTATATTTACCTCCGGCATCCTACAAGCGGCCACTATGCCTCCCCAAGCACAGCCTATCAACAAGCGGCGCAGGCACGGGGGGGGCAGGCCAACCATCACTTGAACCAGTTCGGCGCCTGCTAGGTAGGAGCAGCGCACAAAGTGACATGACACATTGTAACTATTAGGAGTTCAGGCGAGTATATTTACCTCTGGCATCCTACAAGCGGCCACTATGACTCCTCCAGCACAGCCTAGCAACAAAGCGGGCGCAGGCGCGGGGCAGGCGGCCAGCACTTGGGCCAGGCCGGAGCCCTGCATGAGGTAGGAGCAGCGCACGAAGTGCACCACGAAGCGCCGGCCCTCCGCCGCCGCCGCCTCGAATGCCTCGCGGACTTCGCTCTCGGCTACTGCTCTGCACACATTCAAATTCATTCGTGAAGAAAGTCGTGACAGCCAATACAAAGTCAGTCACGAGCTTTAATTTAGGATCCATATAAGATTGAATGTGGTGACGTGGAGCAAAATTTCGCTAATATATTAACGATTCAAAGTCATAATATTTACCATCGACAACTTTACTTTTCTAGGACTTGAATGAGGACATACAATCATTACCGATGTTTTCCGATTAATTGTTACGTGAGTAATAACTTTGTGAAAATTTAACAATAAACTATTTCTTCTTGACTGACACTGACACGAGTGACATAACATATGTTCGTAATTAGAAAACCGTAATGATAGCTTTTTGCAAAGAGGGTCGATTAGATAAGATAAGATGTCTTTACTTGACATTCAACATTATTGCACTAAAGTTTCGACCTTATTGAAGTATGAATGTTCTGACGACATATAATGGAAATGGGTCCCACATTAAAGCTCGTGACTGTACAATGTGTCGGTTGATGTACATTGCATGTCGCTGGGCAGATATCATCATACTCTTTTAAAAATATAAATAATCTGTAATCACTTTGTTTCATGGTATCGTGTAGGTAATAATAACTGTAACACTAGGAAGTCAAAAATTGAAACTTGCCGTGATAGCTTTAATTGATTGTGCATTAAGATTATAAGTATTCAGCTGTAAGTAGGTATTATTTGTAATAACCGTTGGTGTACCTTAGTAATAAATAAATATATACGGTCACTGCAACGCCTGGTCGTTAGTGTTGACAGGCCTCGCCTGCATACTGTCCAGGAGCGCCAGGCACTGCTGGTACTCGCCGTAGGGAGCGCCACCAGTACCCGCACGTCTCACTCAGCCAGGCCTTGATGCCAGAGAAAAGTCCTCAAAACTATCATTTAAATTTGTTACTTGTGGCTAGGTAAGACACTCACTGCAACGCCTGGTCGTTAGTGTTGACAGGCCTCGCCTGCATACTGTCCAGGAGCGCCAGGCACTGCTGGTACTCGCCGTAGGGGGCGCCACCGGTACCGCACAGCTCACTCAGAGCTGCCTTGATTCCCTTGACCTCGTCGTCGCGTCGCGCCGGCTCAGCTAAGTCGATGACTCGATCCAGCTTCACGGCGCGGCAGAACAGCTCGCGGGCCTGAAGCAATTAATAAATTAAAAACAAGGTTACGACCTGGACCCCAATTCTCGTGCTTGTGATATTTTAAAAACATGGCGTATATCACCTGAAAACTATACAAAAAAACTGTTTTTAATGATATATGTCGTATGAAAATAAATATCACGAGCTCGAGAATTGGGCCTTGGTACTTCTGCAAGCGGAAATAGAGAATTTTAACAGTGGGAGAGCCACGCTTCGGCATGAATGGGCCGGCTCGACCGGAGTAATACCCTCAAAATAATAGTCCTCAGAAAACCGGCGTGAAGCAGTACATGCGCTGTGTTTCGTTGCGTGAGTGAGGGTACCGGAGGCCCAATCCAGGGGAAGGGGGGTTAAAAAGGTAAGCAGCGCACTTGTGACACCACTGGTGTTGCAGGCGTCCATGGGCGGCGATAATCGCTTACCATCAGGTGATCCGTCTGCTCGTCTGCCACCTATATCATAAAAAAAAAATAGAGCTTATCTTTGTAAGAGTCCAATAACGTTACGCACAATCGCCCGAACCCGATTGTTCCGAACTGACTAGCAGCCGAATTCTAGAACCATTGATAAGGATATAGAATATTTCTAGGTTGGTGCACTAGTATGTTGGCGAACATTCTAGAATCCGTTTATCTCGAAAATTCGAACAGCAAAAAGAACTTTCTAGATTTATCCGAAGGGCTGTTAGTGCGCTTATATAAATAGCTGAAAGTGTGATACTATGAATAAATTCCAATGTGGAAAGGGAAGTAAAAGAATCGTCTCTGCGATTACGTACGAACAACTATACTTGAAACTAGAATTCAAGACCAAAAAAGCTACTACAATGTTGCCACTGCTATAAAATGACAGTACAATAGTATATACCTATTTTCTAAAAACATACGATGACGCAATCTATTTATTGGTAATTTTAATTGTATAATTTAAAGAAGTAATTTTATTTACTTATTTTTACTTAAATACTTTAATAAATAACTTAATCATCCGTAATGTTTGGTAGAAAGGCTGGTATTGAGCTTGTCTCATTTCAGGTGTTAATAACATTTCGTACAACATTTGAACTTACATGTTGTTGTTTCGTGCAGTGAGGTGCCGCCAAGTGATATTAATATAAGAATCTTTTTTAACACTGCTATTGTGTGTTGAGTGAGTTGACACGTGAATACTTGCTAGGACCTAAGAGAGCCTTAAAACCTGCGATTTTGTTAAGAGTAGTCTCAGCAGAATCCATAGAACACCCCTGTTTTATTGAGTGACTGAGATTTTGATTGACTTCGTCTATTGACTATCCACTTTGTCAAAATATCACTTGACCATTTTCCTTACGAGTTATTTCACTTATTAACGTCTAAAATCTAAAACATGTGCAAAACTGGACGAATTAACTACTGGGGTGGTGGAAACCTAATCATGAATTATGCCAGCTTATACTAAGAAAAGAAGTATATTTACAAAAAGGTTAGCAAAACCTGAAAACTTGATTTGACAATGACATAAGTGACATTGAAAGATTTGACAGTGACGTATCTGTCGTAGTTTTTTTGGTCTTGAATTCCAGTTTCGGGTATAGTGAAATGAAATCTAGGACAGCACTATAGCGGCCCGTCAAGTCGCTTAGCGATACGACAGAGTTGGCGTGACAAGACATATAGCGCCGCGCCGCAACGCGGTACTGCGGTCGTACCCTAACAGTATATCACAGACGTACAAAAAAAATTTTTTTTGGTGCAGCTCTGTTTGTGTCTATAGTCGATAAAGTAGGTAATGTACAATATGTTGACATTTCCAGAATTTCCCTATCAGCTCTAGTTTTTATGTTATTCCGAGACAAAATACAGAAAAATTCAAAAATATGGCAAATAAATGGCCTATTGAAAAAATATCTTTTTTCATGTCCAATATTCACTACATACTTGTAATATCGATGATAACAAACATGCTGTTCACACTTATTAGTGGAGTTACAGCCTAAATAATATGGAATAACATGCCTTGTTGTATTGTACCTACTGTATCTCTGTTTAGTGTGACCAATAAATAAAAAAATATCCACCAAACATGTTTTACCTTTTATGCTATTTTATCAAACTACTAAGTAAAATACAAGTAAATCTTTACTTTACGATTTATTACATACATACATACTTAGCTTGGGCGCGTCGTTGTATGGAGTTTTCTACAAGATTTTAAATTCAATATATCTCACCTTAGTTCTAAGATAAAAATATGAATCTAATAATTATTTTAATTCATGAGTTTCACATTTTAATTATGTGAAATGTTTGTATATTTGATTGCTTTTGAATATGCCCTCAATGATCTATTTTCAGAATTTCAGTCTCTTTTTTTTTTTTTTTTTCCTATGTATTTGGTTTCATATTAGGAAGTGGGACTTGCTATTTGATACAAGTCATCTGCTGTCAATGTTAGATTTGTGTTTCGCTGTACTATTTGTTTTGATTCGCGTATAAGATGGGAACAATCCAAATAATAGATATATAATTTATATAATATAGATACATATGTATGTACATAATTATTAACTATTTATTGAAATTTTTAAGTTCACTAAATATATATGCGATAAAATTTATAAATGAGGATCTCGTTGTTTCCTTTTTTATGGCTTGTGCAAAAGTAAACGGCGGAACCCGGAACATATCACACGTGAGCTCATGTTCGAGTCGCGCAGCCGCAAACCTGGGGCACTGCGTCACCAAATGCTCGACCGACTGTGTGGAGATGTCGTCACAGGGACAGGTGTCGATGTCCACGATCTTAAACCTATGCAGATAGGTGCGATGATAGCCGTGGCCAGTTAGGTACTGGGTGAGGAAGAAGGACGTGCCACATTGTTCCACGGCAGCAAAGACGTCATCCAGTTCCGGACATAAACTCCTTGTATGACTTCCTTGCTCCGCGTTGGCATAACTGTGCCTCCACCCCTCCATAGTTTCCTTTCAGGCCTCGCGCTTGACATGGCTTAGTGGAAATTTGTCGTAGCAGTATGCTGACCTCGCTTCGGCCGCCGCTTTTGCCGCTGCGTCTGCCGCCTCGTTTCCATCTATGCCAGTATGGGCCTTGACCCAGCAAAATTCTATAGATTTTTGCTTACATTTCATGCCATAAATGTACCTCTGGATCGAAGAAACCAATGGATTTGTGTTGCTCCTGTCCTTTATTGCATGTAATGCAGACATGCTGTCAGACAGGAGCGTCACGGCCCGACCTTTGTCCTTCAACGCCCACTTGCACGCCTGGTCTATGGCAAATAGTTCTGCTTGGAAAACCGAACAAGCCGAGTGCAGACGGAACTTACGAGTTGTGTAGGGTTGATTCCGTTCCGGGTGAAAGGCGACGAATGCAGCGCCGACTTGTCCGGTGTCCAATTTGCTACCGTCGGTGAAGATGGCGATTGTTCCAGGCGGGCAGTGGGTTTCGACATCCTCATTATTGGACACCAAGTCGAAATTGATGCCAACCCGGTCAGGTGGTGGAAGAAGATCTTCAGGGAGTGCGCGCTGTTCGAGCATGATGTCATCGGGAAGAGAAGGTGTCACGCCTGTCAGTCTGGTGGTTTCAATCTTATTCACTTCCAATACTTTCAGGGCGAGTGGTGGAAATCTTGCCAAAGCCAGTGCTGCAACAGTGGACGTAGTCCGGAAGGCTTTGATGGCACGTATCGCAAAAAGACGCTGCATGCCCTCCAGGGACTTCCTCACGCACTTTTTTCTAGCCACATGACCCCATACTCCTGCCGCGTAGGTAACAATTGGTACTATGACGTGCAAGTAAATGGTCCTCACGTTCTCTGGGTGGACTCCCCAGGTGGGGCGTATAAAGAGACAAAGACGGTGAAATATTTTCGTTGCTTTCTCAGTAATGTATTTCACATGCTTTGAGAAGGTAAGAGTCTCGTCTATAATGACTCCGAGCAACTTTATCTCTGGGACAAATCTGAGTTCCGTCCGATCCATCACTATTCTATTCTAGCTTCCCTTGCCTTTTTAGTAAAGGAAATTAATTGAGTTTTGGTCGGACCGAACTCAAGTTTAACCCCCTTGCCCCATTCGCTGATTTTGTCTAGTGCTGTGTTAGTTTTGCTTTCCAGGTCCTGGATCGTGGATGCCGCTACAACAAGAAGAACGTCATCAGCGAACGCCTGCAGATGACACCCCGAAGGTAAATCCATCCATAGAAGCTCATCTAGTATGACGTTCCACATTGTGGGACCACACACAGAACCCTGAACACAACCTTTAGACATCTTTTTCTGCACTCGGGCTCCTGCATAGGTAATAGCGACAGTACGGCTCCGAAAGTAATCCTGTATTAGATGGTATAGGTTGGCAGGACACCCAATTTCACGCAACCTTTTGAAGAGAGCTGGCCACCATGCATTGTCAAAGGCAGCTTTGATATCCAGGCTGACGGCTATGGCTAGCATCCCACTAGCTTTGGCCTGTCGGATTTTATCAAGGGCAGTCCCGATGGCTTGAGTGGTGGTCTTTTGCTCTCGGAAGCCGTACTGCTGCGTGTGGAAGCGACCGTGCTTATTAGCGTGGTAAGAGAGTCTTCTGGTGAAAAGTTTTTCCAAGTGCTTTCCAAATACCGGTATTAGTCCGATAGGTCTGTAGGAGCTGAGTGCAGTAGTATCGAGCTTATTTGGTTTGGGGAGTATCTTTACTTGCGCATGTTTCCATTGCGAAGGAAAGTGATGAAGCGCCAGACAGCGGTTAAAAATATCCGTGATGAGCCTGGGATAATCCTCGCAAAAAGCTCGGACGATATCCGCGGTCAGGTGATCGTGACCTGGCGCTTTATCAGGATTCATAGTCCTGATAGCCTCCAACACTTCCTCCGCTGTAAATGGTGCATCATTTGGTTCAGTAGATGGAGTGTAGGCAGCATTTCTGACTTCTTGCTGATAATGAGTGGTATCATCGCTCTCCTCAGGATAGAAATGATCGAGTAAGGCTTTCGCCGTGTCGTCGGCGTCAGTGGTGAATCGGTCGCCGATTTTTAGTGTTGAAGCAGGTTTTTGGGGTGGTCCTTTCTTTAACAGCCTATTTGTGACGGCCCAAACATCCTCCTTTCCTTGACGCTGACAGAAATCTCTGAAATTCTTTGATGACGTATTTTGAATCTCTTGTGCATAAATCTCTTTTGCCGCCTTCTGTGCCTCGATGAGTTCTTCTAGAGGTTCTCCTCGTTTTGCTTTGCGGGTCAGCTCTCGGTGTATACACACTACCTCTTTCTTCAGTTCATCCAACTTGTCTGACCACCACGGTGGTTTATACTTACATCCTTTACCCCTGTTGGGCATAAATTCAGAACATGCTTTGTGTATGGCAATATAAATTTGATCGATGATGAAACTGATCTGTTCCTTGGTTGCTAGGTGGATTTCATACTGTAGTATGTCGGATTCTGATATTGCGGTTGTGAGAATAGAGTGAAAGTCAGTCCAGTTTGCTTTTTTATTTTTGTATTTAAATGTGGTATCTTTTATTAAATTATTTTGACTAGTATGATTTGTTGATTCCAATTTATATTCAATTGCGTTGTGCTGTGATAATGGGGAGGCATCTAAATTTACGGTCCATCCAGTCAACTGGTCTTCATGACGAGATGAGACGAAGGTAAGGTCGATTATGGATGATCTTTGTTGTCCTTGAATGAAGGCTTGAAAAGTGGGTGTATCTCCAGAGTTACAGATGTGAAGGTCGTTTGCGTACACTAACTCGAGCACGTCTCTGCCTCTTGCGTTGGGTGTAACGCTACCCCAGACTGGATGCCAACCGTTGAAATCGCCACCAATAATGCGGAACTGTCCGGAAGTTTCCTTAAGTAGAAAGTCTACCCTTTCCAAAGTATTGCTGCTGTCATCATTGGGCTCGACGTATACTGATGAAATTGTGACATATTGATTTCCAAATTTGATTTTGATAGTGCTTATATTGGGGGTTGATAATTGGGTAATGCCAAACGAGCTGATTTTATGGTTTAAATTAACAAATACGCATGCTTTTACCCTTTGATCTAGTGAAAATTGATAAATATCTATACCGGGATGTTTTTAACTAATTTAATTTCAGTCACTTGTAACTTATAAACGAGTAGAGTAGAGTTTATAATTTCAGTCACTTGTAACTTATAAACGAGAGCTGATAGAAAAAAAACGAATACCATATTCGTAATCACCACTAAAGTATATTCAGGAATACGCCTCAAACCTAATTCACCAGAATCTATGTTGTCTTAAATAATAATAAAATATTTATTTCAAATAACTTATGTCTAATACAACTTTTGATCAATTAATCTTATATCTTATAATAGTACACATATTTAACATTTTACCTGAACTAGGGTGACCTGTGTTTCAGGCTAAAAATAGGTCTTAGAAACTTTAATCATATAAGTAATAAATTACAACTTAAACTTAATCGTACTCTACACTAACAATTAAAATTAGGTGATAGTCATTTGGGGACAATGAGTAATTTCTCTGTATCATCGTAGGATAACTTTAGGAGCACCTCCTGTGGGTGTTTTAGCGCTAATTAAGTGTATAAATTAAGGTCGTGTGGTCCCCGGCACAGTAGAATAGGCCACCCTCACTCTTACCGAGGTGTCGTAAAAGGCGACTAAGGTAAAGCTGCTGGCATGATCATCACCACCCAGAGAAGGAAAACTCGGCATTTATATCTAAACCCTCGCTAACCCGTCTGCCAAGCGTGGTGAGTATGGCAATTACCCCTCATGTGATTGAGGGAGGCCCGTGCCCCAGCAGTGGGGACTCAAATCGGCTGACGATGATGAGAGGAAAGAAATAACGTATTCGTAATAGGGGAAGGCAGTGCAAAGCAGTTTAACAAATGAAATTGAAAACGGCAGAATTATATATTAATAATATTACATAACATAAAGAGCGTACTCCTTTTTAAAAATGCCGGCAACACATTAGCGATGTATCTGAGTTCGTGCATGTTTATGAGCGGCGAAGATTACTTTTTTGCTCGACCCGAAATCGAACCCCGGACCCCGAGCTCGGGGCCCGGTACTTAAACCATTAGACCAACGGAGCGAAAAGCAGTGGGGACTTAAATGGGCTGATGAGATAGATAGATAGATAGATAATTAGTTTATTGCATCAAAGGACACACATGCATATACACAATTTTAAACATTGAAATAAAAATAAAAATAAAAATACCTTGTAAAATAAAGAGTGTGGAACCCTTTCCTAAGTTTTCTGCATGTGTGCCGCAGCAGTGCAAGTGGGCCAAAGCTCAGTGGAGTTTTTGCTCAAAGACACAGTCAAAGACCAAAACACTGATTTTCAGCTTAAGCCCTATGATGATGATGAAGTGTGTAAAGGTGGCGTAGTTGTGTTTAGTGAATAAATAGGTTGGTAGTGGTATTGTGGGCCGCACCTGCCTCGCCCTGTCCCCGGTGAGCGCGTGCAGCGCGGGCGTGTGCCCGCCCGCGCCCCGCACGCGCGTCACGCACAGCTCCCGCAGCGCGCCCGCGCGCGACACGTGCGTGCCGCAGCACAGCTCCCTGCCCAAGTGATATCGTTTAATCTGACGAGTAGGGCACACTAGCGACGCCAATCGTCATTAATGTTTAGCTACAAAATCGGATCTATTTTAAACAATGGACAACATTTCATATTTTTAACATGTCCATATTGTTTTTTTATATGAAGATAGACATAAAATGAACAGACCCATATTTTTTCTTTTTTCAAAATTTGTCCATTTTCATGCATAAAATAATTATTGAAATTCTATTTATTCTAAATAGACGTAAGCGCCAAATGACGTCATCGGACGGCTGAATACAGCGATATTCCTTTGCTTATCATTGTTTTGATAAAAAAAAGGTACTACTGTCAAAGGTAAATAATACTAGTGTCAACATTGTCAACGTCATTCATACATTCAACGTAGACAAGTTGTCTTTTTTTTTACAGTTACATGTCATGGGTTTGGCATTTCGTAAATTTAAAACTATAATGTGCTAAGCAAAGAAATATTTTACATTCTGCCGTCCGATGACGTCATCTTACGTTTTTTAGTTTTTAATTTTTTTCTCAGTAAATAAGCAATATAAAAAATGAATAAATATATATTCGAGCAGCGGAAAAGTAAACAAAGAATTGGTATTTTTTGTTTCAGAGCTTAGCAATTTTGAAATGTTGTCCATTTTGGGATTACAAGCTGTCGGCAAACACTTATACTGTTTATTAAATAACCATGCGCAAATATTGGGACCGATGGGCCGACACCCGGTAGGCCGGCCTAGGTATCGCTGGAAGGACGTCGTCGAGAATGATCTGCGAGAACTTCAGGCCGGTGACTGGCGACAAGTAGTGCAGGATCGATCAAAGTGGCGTTCTCTTGTTTCGGAGGCCAAGACTCGCTTCGGGTCGTTGAGCCAGTGGAGTAAGTAAATATTGGGTCGGTTTTTGTATGCGGAAACTTGCTTCACGCCAAAAGTGGCCGCTTTTGGCGCGAATCAATTTTTCGCGTACGCGTTTGACCCAACATTTGTACATGGTTATTTAATAAATAGTATAAGTGTTTGCCGAGAGGTTGTAACCGCGAATTTGTTTAATATAGATCCGATTTTGTAGCTAAAAATTAAAATCGATTGGCGTCGCTAGTGTGCCCTACCCGTCACCTTAATAGCACATATTTGACTTATTTTGAAAAACCTTCTCATATTATGTATTAGTACCCTAAAAATAATATTTATTTTAATTTATTATGATTATTTTGTTAAGAAAATCGTCATAAAATATAAGGATTATATAATCTGTAAAAAAGCTTCATTCAATGCAATATGGCGTCGAATCATTCGAGTGACGTCAACCTTTTGTAAACAAGTAGGAAATTCGATAGCAAACGATAAATTTGATAAATGTTTAGCGTCCCGCGTAGATAGAACACAATGGCGTCGAGTCTGGCACTTGTTTTGCTTACAAAAGGCAGACGTCACAGTAAAGAAAGCCAATCAAAACCGTTTATGGCCACATGGTTCCAAGCACAAAACAAATCGCCCCCAAAACAAAACCAGAGATGCGGAACAGTAAAACGCTTCATTTGGAACATCACTCTCAGATAGATCCGTGATTTATTCCGCTCATTCGGATCATTCGGCTCAATCGGACCATTCGGCTCATCGGATTATTCCGCTCATTCGATCATCCGGCTCAACGGATCATTAAGCTCATTCTGCTCACTCGGATCATTCAGCGGACTATTCTGCTCACTTGGATCATTGAGTTCACTCGGACTCAAGATCCATTTGAGTTGAATGACATACAGAACAAACATTAGAGATTTGCTGGCATGATCATCAGCACCCAGAGAAGGAAACCTCTGCATTTATATCAAAACCCTCGCCAACCCGTCTGCCAAGCGTGGTGAGTATGGCAATTACCCCTCATGTGATTGAGGGAGGCCCGTGCCCCAGCAGTGGGGACTTAAATGGGCTGATGATGATGATTAGAGATTTGGAACAGTGTATCATTTGGCTGAGTCGTTTCAGTAAAGAGTTACACACGTCTACTTACTTGGAAGGTAGTGGCAGCGGCGCGCTGACCAGCCGCAGGCCGCGCTCGGGGTAGGTCTCTCCCGGCACCGTCAGCACGTCAGGCTCCTGCGACACCGCCATGCTATCCACAATTCTCGTAGAAATAGGTGAGTCGCATTTTATTGATTCCCTGTGCAAATTTGAACCTTATTAACAATACAAAGTATTTTTTTTAAGCGGGCGGCTATGCATATTCAGACCAGTATCTCTGCGACCAGTTTGATCAGTCTCAAACCCTACACTTTTCAGAAAGTGTATTAGTTGTTTAGGACTGAGATCTCTAGCTTCATTGGGGCTCAAAAACTGCTTTCCGTGATTATGTGTATAGGGGTTTCATCCGCCTCGTTACACAGACGTTCTGCAGATTCTAGTATCGCACAAAGTAATACTTTTGTAATAGAATAATAACAGTGCATATACATAGAAAGAAGAATGTTTATTGGAACAAATATCCTTCCTACAACATGGATTCCTTCAAACGTAGCGTGAAGAAGATTCTCGCGGGCCAGTATGGCAGGCCCAATGGAGGTGATGCCTTGCTGCCGTTCGCTTACTAAAAGGTCGCCAAGCCACAGGGAGGGGAGGACGGTAGCTTGACATCGCTTCCGTTGTGATTGCAACGAGGCTCTTCTCTTGCTTACTATCTGGCTGTGGAGAGCCAATATACTGTGTCACTAAAAAAAATCAGACGTCAGATGGAAATCAGTGGCAAGGTCTTTAATATATCGACGATGATGTGCCAATACCTCCTATCTAACAAATTAACTGACATTAATAATCAACCTTAACACCATAGACATAAGGAAGTAATTTTCTCGAATAATCTTGTGAGATAGGAGGTATTGCCACATCATCGTCGATATGCTGATTTTGATCTGACTTCACGCTCCATTTCCAATAGGCCACTGGTAAGCTACTTCTAATCTCTTGATTGGAGGTACCAATAGCCCAATTCAGGTGGAAGGGGAGAATGTTTGCAGCGCACTAGTGACTCCACCGGTGATTGAACATCCATGGGCGTCGTCAATCACTTACCATCAAGTGATCTATCTGTTCGTCTAGCACCTATTTTATAAAAAAAATAATGAAATAAATGAACTTACCTAATTAATTCTTGTGCTGCTAAAATGACTTTTTGCGTCAACTTGTCACCATACACAGAAAGATTTAAACTAAATCCCCTGTCGGTCACACTGGACCCAGTCTGACACACAACACTATTGGGCAACACCTTCCTAATCGCAGCGTTCAGCAAATGGACACCCGTGTGATTCCTCATTATGTTCAGTCTTTTCTCTGCATCGATTTCTAACACTACATCACTTCTATAATTCACATAACTGTTACTAGCGGCCACTTTAAAGTGACCCTTATGGAACACAAAGTCGCGGATTTTGAACACACTATCTACGTTAAAAGTCACATTGTCATTAAACTTTATAGATCCACTATCAGCCATTTGACCACCTTCTTCACAGTAGAAGTTTGTATCTTCTGACACTAAGTAATATGGTCTATCTTCGCATGGCTCGAGAAAGTCTATCCAGTCACATTCTTGATTTAAAATTGCTACTAATTTGGTTTTCAGTGGTTTAAATTTTATTTCGTTTCCTTCTGCTTCGTAATCGTATTTGTACTGGTCGTTTGTAGATTTGAAACCTTCTTTGATTAGTTTCTCTATGGCAGTATCGAAGAGCAGACCCCGGTTGGACGTTTGTTCCTTAAACGCAGACTTGTGCCGGGCCTTGTGGTCGGCCAGGAGTTTCCAGAAACGTTTCTTGTCGATTTCCAGGTTGTTGATGCTGGCAATGCGTTCTATCAACTCGCTTTGAAAGCCATGTGTGTCATATAATTTGAAGACTAATTCTCCGGGAATTACAGCTGACTTTTCCTTGGCCATTGCCTAGAAATGAAGTAAAATTTATGGAATTATTGACTATGCTAAACTAAAAGAAAAATCAATGAGTTGATGACTTAATATTATAACAAATAATAGGCTAAAATGAAGGCAGATAAAACTGTTGTAATCTGCACGACAAAAGACGATAGCAGACAACATAGGAACAAGTGAATCACATTACATCAAACTGATCCCAAAGCAGCTTTAGCACTTGTGTGTTAGAATCAAGAAGACTAACACACAACCAAAAGTGTTCAACACAAAATTTCAGAGTGGGAAACAAACCGAACCTTGGGTTCATTAAGCAGGCAGGCTTAATTTGAAATGCATACAATAATATGTTTAAGTAAATGGGATCGGTACTCCATTCTTCCGGAGACATCGATTACAACATCAAGGCACGTATTGCTGCCGCGTGGATCAAATGGCGTGAGGAGACAGGCGTCATATGTGACCCCAAAGGTGACAGGTCTATAAGTCTATCATTAGACCGGTACTTTTGTATGGCAGCGAGATTTGGCCTGTACTTGAGCGACACAAGCAGGAGCTGCATGTCACGGAGATGAACAACCTGCGTTAGATGTGTGAAGTTACGCGAAAAGACCGCGTGAAAAACTCACGCATACGTGGGAGCCTTCATATCCGTGACATAGAAGACAAACAGATGGAGAGTCGCCTACGTTGGTACGGTCATGTCCTGCAAAAACCGGACAGCTACGTAGGAAACCGTGTGTTGCCGTGTGGTCCCCGGCAGAGTAGAATAGGCCACCCTCACTCTTACCGAGGTGTCGTAAAAGGCGACTAAGGTAAAGCTGCTGGCATGATCATCAGCACCCAGAGAAGGAAAACTCTGCATTTATATCAAAACCCTCGCCAACCCGTCTGCCAAGCGTGGTGAGTATGGCAATTACCCCTCATGTGATTGAGGGAGGCCCGTGCCCCAGCAGTGGGGACTTAAATGGGCTGATGATGATGATGATGACGTAGGAAACAAATGTCTGGCCATGGCGCCACCGCTGGGTCCCGGCAGAAGAGGAAGACCTAAAAAGGTGTGGTTTGACATCGTAAGGGATGACAGGCGTGCTAATAAATTGACCATTACGGATGCACAAGACCGCGCGAAGTGGAGGAATCGAAGTACAGCTTGGGACGCAACCGGGACAAAATGCAAAGATGAATTCTGTGCGAGATTGTACTGTGCGCACCGGACAGGTATGTCGAACGGCGCCGCAAGCCGCCACTATTGGCCGTGCCGCGCGAGCGCACGGACCTCCGCGGCAAGTCGGCGTTAACGCTTACATTGAACACTCTTAATAAATTAGCACAACGAATTGACCTATTTCATTCCTCTTTGAGTGAGTTCACACGGAAGTTATTGTATGTTTTATGTTATGGTTAAAATGCAAAAGAATTGTATTATAAGTTATATATACCATATAAATATGATTTTAAGTAATAGTTACTGTATAAATAGGTACTTATATAATAGTTATTTTTAATGGGTTGCTTGTCTATTGCATTGGGTCTCAGCCTGTAATAATAGATTAAGTTCAGTAAATAAATAAATGATTATGTATTACGCATTATTATGTATTACCTCTTTAAACTCCTTATACCCGAGTGCAAAGCCAGCCGTCTCTACGTCTCCCATCTGCTCCACCTCCGGGTACCTCTTCACCAGATCCTTCCACTTCTTGGCCAGTCCCGCCTGCATCTTAGCGTAGGCCTGCTGCTCGTGTTCTAGGATGACCCTGGCATCATTGCTGCGGGATACCAGCTCGGGGTAGGCCGAGCCGAGGGTGTTGGCCACCTCGGAGTACAGGTGTGAGAGGAGGTGAGGGTTTTGGAAGACTTCTGACGATATTTTGAACGTTTTGCGCATTATTTGTTTGAGGTTGAGGCTGGAAAACAATAAGGGTTAGATTAAACCCGTGATTATGTTTAGTGGCATTGGCAGAGTTTGTAGGTCAATAAAACGTAAAACACCGGCGTTTTATTCAGTGACTATGAATTTGACTTCGACTGTTGACTATTCACTTATATCAATTAGCTACTTGACATTATTGGCAAGATATCTTAGGGTAGACCCATATTCTATAAAGAAAGTGTAAGGTAAGCTTTTTTTTATATGAGAGGTGGCAGACGAGCAGACGGATCATCTGATGCGTCACACCAGTGGAGTCACAAGTGCGCTGCCAACCTTTTCCCCTTCCCCCCATTGGGCCTCCGGTAACCTCACTCACACGGCGAAACACAGCGCAGGCGCTGCTTGACGCCGGTCTTCTGTGAGGCAGTGGTATCACTCCGGTCGAGCCGGCCCATTCATGCCTAAGCTGGTGTCATTATTGTCATCAAATGTCAATTTCTTTAAGTGATATGTGGCAGACGAACAGACGTAAGACCGGTGGAGTCACCAGTGCACTGCCAACTTTTTAACTTTTAAGTTTCAATGTTGTAAGCAAAAAAGTGGCTATGATTATTTTATTATGTGATAGCTGTCAGACGAGTAGGTGGATCACCTGATGGTATGCGATTGATTGATTTATGATAATTTTATGCTAATAGCAAGTGATCATCGTCATCCATAAAGATTTGCTATATCAGAAAAATCGCAGAACTTTACTTAATTGCTAGAAGCGACAAACGAGCAAGCGAGTCACCTGATGGAAAGTAATCAATGCCGCCCATGAACATCCGCGAAATCAGAGCGATCGCCAATTAATGTGTTGCCGGCCTTTTTAAAAAAGAGTACGCTCTTCCCTTGAAGGTCCCTAAGTGGTAGACGTCGGGAAATACCCCTGCAGCCAAAACTGCTTATGTCATCATCATCATCATCAGCCCATTTAAGTCCCCACTGCTGGGGCACGGGCCTCCCTCAATCACATGAGGGGTAATTGCCATACTCACCACGCTTGGCAGACGGGTTGCCGAGGGTTTTAATATAAATGCAGAGTTTTCCTTCTCTGGGTGCTGATGATCATGCCAGCAGCTTTACCTTAGTCGCCTTTTACGACACCTCGGTAAGAGTGAGGGTGGCCTATTCTACTCTGCCGGGGACCACACGGCGTAAACTGATTATGTAACAAAAACAAATAAGGGTACCGTTACACATGCTTATTTTCGTGCTTTTGAGCAAGTGATACTTAGTAGCATGTGTGGACGGACGTGCTACTAATAAGCATGCTATTTTTGAGCTTGCTCAATAACCGCACGCCGGTCGATTTTTAAGCATGCTACCCACAGTGCTGATGGAAGGGGGAGTGTGGCCGATTGCTTTAGCACGTGTAGACAGTTATTTTTAGACATGCTAATTGATGGCTAATAGCATGCTTTTTAATAGCAAATGTGGACAGTTCATTATGCATGCGTAAAAAGCATGCTACAAATTAGCATGTGCAACAGCAGCTTAATGTTGTGAAAGACGCTAGTTGGTAAATAAATACCGGCTCCCTTCTTCGCCAGAGTGGCCTGATCGCTATGACATGTCCTTTTATTAAACGAGGCTTGAAAAGAGTTCGGCGAGTAGGGCTAAAACAGGCCGCGTGGGCTTATGCAATTCAAAAGTTTTAAATTTGTGTCTAGTGGATTTTAGTGTACAAATTTGGTGTTTATTTGTGCAGTGAAGTGCCGCAAAGTGATCCTAATAATAAGAATCGTTGGATTGTTTCGTTTTTAACACTGCTATTGTGTGTCGAGTGCGTTGTCTCGTGACAACTTGCTTGGACCGAATAGAGTCTTAAAACCTGCGATTGCCTTAAGAATGAAATGCGCTGAATCCGTAGGTCGATAAAACGTAAAGCGTTTTATTGAGTGACTGTGACTTTGACTGACTTCAACTGTTGACTACCTACTTATTCTTAAAAGTTACCTGACATTGGCGAATTATCTTCGGGTAGAGCCATAATAAAAAGAGTTCTTCTTTCACGGTAGACAGCGGCATGACTGTGCTCCGGCATTGTTGATGTCTATGAGCGGCGGTTATCGTTTACCATCAGATGGGCCGCAAGCTCGTCTGCCTATTAAAAGTAATAAAAAAAAGGAGAAATGTCAGACAGTTACCTGGAAGCTGGGAACACTCCATCGGCGAGGCACACGCTCACCATGCGCGCGTGGTCGGCCACGCGCCGGTACGCCGCGTCCAGCGCCGCGTCGGGCCCGTAGCGCCCGCCGTATGGGGATACGCCTTTGCTGTGCTGCGAACAATTCATTACGGACACTTTTACAAACTTTTTCAAGCTTGAGGACTTACTTCAGAGAGAGAGGTCCTTTCGAATACTCTGAATTTTTAAAATCTATGTTATTAGCAGGATTGCCACCATTATGGCAAAAAAAAAATCGGAACGATCGGGCATGCATCAGATACGTTCGAAGTTTGGTCCAATCAAAATATGACTTATGTGAGACAGTCTAAGAAAAAGCCACTTTTGCCACCTTTAGGGCAAAAAAATCGGAACGATCGGGTATGCATCAGATACGTTCGGAGTTTGGTCCAATCAAAATATGACCCATGTGAGACAGTCTAAGAAAAAGCCACTTTTGCCACCTTTAGGGCAAAAAAATCGGAACGATCGGGCATGCATCAGATACGTTCGAAGTTTGGTCCAATCAAAATATGACTTATGTGAGACAGTCTAAGAAAAAGCCACTTTTGCCACCTTTAGGGCAAAAAAATCGGAACGATCGGGCATGCATCAGATACGTTCGGAGTTTGGTCCAATCAAAATATGACCCATGTGAGACAGTCTAAGAAAAAGCCACCTTTGCCACCTTTAGGATAATGGGAGGAAATTTACCTCCCATTATATATTTTTTATATGTATTTCTTGTTGTTACGAGCCGCTTTTAATAATTTAGTATAAACTAAACGAATGTAATTTTTTCATCCAACATAACGAAGAATCAAACTCGCCGCAAAGCACAACTGGCACATAATCGTATTTGTGCTGCGCCACAGATTACATAGTAGGCTGCGCGCGCGGGAGAAGATGAAGAAGAACGCGGTACATGCGGCGCGCGGTAGATGGCGCGGTGGAGCGAGACTGTGTTGGGTACCCGTGAATGAATTGATTGAATCTATCGCATATTGTCATAAATCGGGACAAAATCGATAGACCGTCGGGACGCGGGACAATGTCGTCGAAATCGGGACAATGTCGTCGAAATCGGGACTGTCCCGTTAAAATCGGGACGGGTGGCAACTCTGGTTAGTTATAGTCTATGTTGTCACGAAATGGCAGCCAGCTGGCTATTAGGGGAGGCCTTTGCCCAGCAGTGGGACTATTTGAGCTAAAAAAAATTTATTAGTATTAGCTCGGCGGTGAGGGCTACTATTTAAGAGTGCGGCGGAGCGTCGTTAAAATTCAATTCGTGGCGAGCTTTGCCGTTCCTCAGACATTTCGCAATCTCTGTCGCACCACCGCGACCCTTCCGTGCGAGTAGAAACAGCAAGATAGCTGTTTATAATAAGTAAGAAAATTTTATGTATTTGTCAATACCAAAAATGATGAATGAAACTTTATTATATTTAGGTTTTCTTTAAGACATTGTGTAACTATACAATACAAGCTGTGTCCCTCTCTGTTAAATTTTCATAATGAATAATTGAGTTTTTAATACATAACACAGACAGAAAACAGGTCGTTAAAACAGCAGGTGTTAACCGAGACATACTAACCTAGATTAATATTTTCTTAATTCGAGTAACAGCAGTGAAATGTCGAGATATCCTCAAATTGAAAATTCTTTTGGTATTACGTTTACATAGGAAATACGTTGTTCGCCGGACCCTTATGAGGTAAAGTCTTAAGACATAGCGAAACACTTGCGCGATGTAATCGACATTCAACGCCCAGCGCCATCTATTGGTCCAATTGGAACAAATATCAAGATTAAGTCCCGATAAGAAGTGGGGGTGGGCCCTTAGTTAATAATGCTATATACATACTTTCTCTATCGCTTGAATAATGGGTCGAAAGAGATCAGTGTCGTAGTTGGAAGGCACGCCCTGCAGAAGCGCTGCCATACGCTCCAGCCCCATCCCCGTGTCCACGTGCTGTCTGCGGAGACCCTTCACTGTGCCGTCTGCTTCTCTGTAACGTGACACAATATTATTCATGCATGTTATTATAATTTTAAATTTATCTTCTTATAATGCGTGCGCCTTCCAAGAAAGGTATCCGCAGAATACCAGCGCCACGGGGACCTCACGTGTCCGTGGCCGATGCTGAGCGAAGACCTTTTTAAATGCCGCATTGAGAAATATGTACTATGTTGCTTTGTAATTTTTATTATTGGTACTTAAATAAATAATATCTATTTATTTATTTTATTTATTTATTTATTGAGGATAACAAACAAATGTACAATGTATCTTACTTTAAAATACAGTTACCACATAGTATTTAGTAATTGTACAATCAACAACATTATCCACAAGTAGATTTATTAAGTTAATGCTGTGTAATGTATTGCCGGAGCATGTAATATCAATTTCAATTCATTAATACTTGTACCTGTAAAAGTAAAGTATCAGCCTATATACTGTCCCACTGCAGGACAAAGGCCTTCATCATAGAAATCAAGTTATCGATACTATGGGATTAGGCTTTATCACCACGCTTGCCTAATTCGGATTGGTGATCACAACCCGTGCAATGTTCGAAAAATTCAATCATACTTTTCGCTCAACCCAGCAATCGAACCCAGGACCCCCGAGATCACGGCCCGGTACCTAAACCACTTGACCAACAGGGATTTCCTGTACCTGTGTTTAACTTTATATCCATCTTCATTGTAATTCATTGCTGAGTGAGTGACGGTACCGGAGGCCCAAAGCTCTAAGTACTGACGCTCACTCTATGGATTGGCAGCACACTTGTGACTCCACTAGATTTATGGGTGTCACAGATAAGGTGATCCGTCTGCTTGTCTGCCACCATAAAAAAAACCTGGCTGACAATTTTTATTTTATGTGATGGGTGGCAGACGGGCAGACGGTTTACCGGATAGTAAGCGATTGCCGCCACCCATTGACACTCGCATCATCAGTGGAGTACGCTGCCAACATTTAAGCCCCCCTTTCCCCCGGCTTGGGCATCTGGTAGCCGCCGGTTTTCTATGAAGCCTCGGTATCACTCCGGTCGATCCAGCCCATTCTTGCCGAAGCGTGACTCTCCCACGCTCACAAATTTCCACAAATAAGTGCATCACTTTTTGAAACAGTATTTATGTATGTTATTTGTAGACGTCGGTAAAAGACGTCGAGGACGTCAACATCGCCCACGACCGCAAACATTGGAATCAGTGTGCCTGGCTGATAGGCACACTGAGCTAAGAGACTTTGTATAAACGAAATACCTTTCAGTCAGCCCAAAGGGCTCAGTATAAATAAATAAATCAATTTGTAGACAGTGGCTCACCTATTACACTGTATGAAGACTAGATTCCATATCTCTGTGAGTGAGCCATCCGGATTGACGTAGTGTATCTCAGTGCACGGCCCACAGGGGCCACTGGCACCCATCTCCCAAAAGTTGTCTTTGGCACCCAGATCCTTCAGCCTACTCTCTGGTACACTGTAAAAAGAGAATCATGACATTTTTCTCTATCAAAATGATTTAATTTTGAAATTGTAATAACAATCTCATGTAAAAGCAAGAAATTTCTTTGCAATAAGGGCACATTTTCATTGGTCATTACGTTAGTAAAAACATGCGGGGTGCAGCCACGGACCCTTACCGCACGAGTGGTGGAACGTGGAGGTGCGAGGGGGTAACGTCAGACTTATCGACTTATGTAAATGCCCCCTTAAGGTGGTCCGTTTCCTATACAAACTTGTTTTACAGGAATACTTACAGGCAGAAGCTTGAATATGGTTAAAATGTCTTTTAAAAAATTATATATGTGTGTCTATTTACGCGAATGGTATAATCTTTCAAGTTTAAAACATAAACAAAGTATAATTTCGATTTTAAAAAACGTAGCAATTTGCGAAATCGCTTGAATGTGTGTGTGCTTGAAACGAATGCAATCTCTCGTAAAAACGGCGACATCTATACGAATCTAGTTAAATTTCCTAGATGGTAGGCTATGTTTGCTTAGCTAAACGAACTGGCTATCGAACAGATGGCGCTGAACTGCAATAAAAATATGCATGATATTTTAGCGATTTGTTAATTTATATTCATAATATATTAAAAATTGTATTTTTTTATTGCTATAATAAAACACAAAATGCAAAAAAGGTCACACACTTTGACTTTACATTGATAAGAAATAATAGAGGCTTTTAAGTGCGACCGTCTGTCTACCCGCTGCGCCATCGAGGCATCATGGCATTATGTGTAGCGACGTTGCCGCTCTTACGCGTCGTTGCCATATTTCTATAGCACCAATTTCTTCAACTTGAAATTATTTCGGGATTTTAGATTGCTCCTTTACTGGGTTGCCAGAAGGTACTTTTCCTGAAATTCTTGGTAAAATTTAGTTTTCTTTTTTTTAATTTCCTTTTTTTTCATTGGTTCCATAGGAGAAATATTGTGAAGTGAGTGTACATGAAACGAACATGCAATTTATATACGCATCCATGTACGAAATACAATTGATATGTCAAAATGAGCAAAAATGTACTGGGATAACACATTGCCATCTCTGTCAGTTTTAGTCTGCATAGTAAAAAAACAGAGTTTAGCTTGGTATTGGCTGTCTAAAATCGCCGTGAGACTGGGGCCACAAAACTAGTCTGTATATTTATGGACAGGAATTTGGGGACAAATACAAAATCGTACCTGGCAACTATGACTCAATATAGCATCGCGGCATCGTCCGAAGTGCGATCCTGTTTACGCTTTACAAAATGTACCTACCGCTTATTTCCAAAACATTTCAACTAAAAAATTCAACTGTAAAGTAATCAAATTTTAAGAAATACCTACTTTATTGTTTCAAATGATTGGTCATAATAGTGCATACATAATTATTTCCAATAACTTAATTATAATATATTTCTAAGGAATGATAAACCATTTGCTGTAACGGAACGTAATCAAATTTTTTGTGATAACTAGTGCTGTGTATGCATCAATCCATTCAACGCTAAAATAAATAAATATCGATGATATTCATAGCCTTGGTTTGGTAGGTGCATTGTTGAAGAAATTGAAATACAAACATGAACATCTGCAGTTCGCGCGAAACGTAACAGCCACGCGCTATCCGTACTTATCTGATAATATATAATATATAGTACAACGGGTAGGCCAATACAGCAGAGTTGGATGGAACTCTACTACTGCTACTCTCGGCTCCGTTCGGGTTCCGGGACAAAAGTATACGTACAAGTACAACCAATTATTTTTTTAGTTTTAGTGAAATTACTGTATTTAGAGTCGAATGTTGCTACGAATTTTCTATGAGCGAACGGTTTTTTTGAGTGATATTGAATAAAGTTCGTCAGGGTACAAAGTTAGGAACTCATCTGTGCAATTTGTTGTTTACGTCGCGTAGTGTTAATCAAGCGGCAGTGTTTTAAATGTTCTAATGTTAAGTGATGAGTTTAGAGGATAAAGTCCAATGTGGATTGATAAATAGTGACTCCATTGGTAATGTATTGGCCTTAAAGTTATGGGAACTCGTGATAAACACTTGGAATTAAGAGTCAAATGTAACTCTTGTGGTCATTGATTGAATTAAGTATAAAAAGTTAAGCTTGGTAAGTACATACCTACCAATTTAACTTACTTTTCTTGCTACTTTTAACTTCTACTACCTATGATAATATTATTTTTAAAAAGTGATAGTCTGTAATTTAAAATTTAATAGTATTTTTCCAATAAAATGTATGCTATGCTATGATGATAAATTTTCATTTGAATAATGCTTTTATCGATAAATTGCCAGCTTCTCTGATAGCAAAATAAACAACTCTACTCGTACTTTTTCAAACAACTTTTTTTCATTCTGTCTGAATTTCTGACTGACTTGTTCTGATCGTTGTTTAGGTATTATATGCAATTTGATTGACTTTCCTATATTTTGTTGATTTTTTTGATAGTTTTGTTTGAGATGAAGTGAGGAGCTGGGTGTTCACAATGGACTTTGGAAGGACAAACAAATCGAGCTTTTTAATGTGTTACTCTTTTACTATGTACAGAACAATAAACTTTGCTTTTCAATTACAGAAAGACCTATTCTCTAACCAAACCTCAAATTGAACTGAATGATGAAACAAAAAATGGATTACACAGTGTTTACTCTTTTGAATGTACCATGTGTGGAATGCTCTGGAAGCGAGCTAGTGAAAAGGATGGTCACATAAATAAAGCCCTAGTTTGGGGTGCTGTGACAAGTGGCAGCTACTATGCACAAGTAGCCCAGATGACTGCGCTTATGGATATACCAACTTTATCACCGAATAAGTTTCACTCAATTGAAAAAGAATTGGGATCTGTGTGGCAACAACACTTGACAGAGGAGATAATAAAAGCTGGAGCCGAAGAAAGAGCCATCGCCATTGTAAAGGGACACATGTCCCCTGATGGGGTGCTATATATCACTGTCTGAAAAGATCATATGGGCATAACTTTAACTCATCTTCTGGGATGGTAAGTTTAACTTTGTTATAATCACTTGTTTGTCATACATTTATCATTGTTATTTAATTTTTGCAAGTAAAACTTTAATCCCACTGAAAATGTGTCTCAGACATAAGGACGGTACAAAGTCCAATAAGGGTAACTCCGTGTGTACCCGTATTATTACTTTAAAAAAATTTCTTACCAATTCGGGAGTTCAAAGTAATAATAGAATGTGTTATAAAACACACATCCCTTTATTACAAAACATGGTCTAAAGTTAGGCTTGGTTTAAAATGGATGCTGTCACTTTCATTTGAAAGCTATATAAAAGTGACAGCGTCATTTTTAAACCTTGTAGACCATTTTTGTAATAAAGGGGACAGATGTTTGGTAACAATATTTAATAACAAATTGAAATAATATAAATTTATTGTTACAAACATTCTTACATTATTTATTTCTTTTTACAGATACTTCAGTCCACTTGGGATAGAATGCATAGCATTCAAGCATGGTGATTTTCAAGAAACACTCAAAGTTACTTTAGAAGCATTTTATTGTATATAAATTGATGTAAATATTTTTTATTAATTATTAAAAATTGACTTGATACTACCTCCTACCTACCTACACCAACTAATTTGTACACCTCGTCATACAGTTAACTAGTTTTGGAATATTTACTTTTGTTTGTAACATATGACGGGAACTTCACAAATGATCATGCTCCCCAAATGTCCCTGAGGTTGTGGTGCTATGTGGCTGGTCATAACATTCACTCTGCTATAGTTGAGTGAAGTGATGGCTAAAACATATGTCATACTTGAACAGGTGCCACCTTTGGGGACTGGTCTGCTTTGGTTTAAATCATATTTAGCTTATTATTTTGTGTTGCATTATTAGCTGTTTGACTTGGTATAAGGTATACTTTGTGTATAATGTGTAATAAAACATTGTATAAAAATATGGCGTTTAAAGAGTAACTGGTGAGTTTCTTGCTGGACCTTCTCGTCCAGAAACAACTTTCCGATCCGGTGGTAGAATCGCATTATTTGTATTTATATTTTAATATATTTTATGTATCGGCATATTTATGTAATCACATGTAAATTATACATACTAATGAAATGGTTTTAAAGGATTCAAATATAGATTTTATTATATTGATTGTTTTTTAATTAACATTCCTAAGGACTTATACCACTCCACTTCTTCTGCACGAACCTACCTACATGAAGTTATTAGAAGTCGCCCACCCAGCCCACTCTATTAGGTCTACAGACGCTATGTGGCAAAAAATCGTCCCGAAACGAAGTGAGGGCGAACCGTTAGTTGCATAATAAACCGCACTTCAATTTCGAAGTCCAGTGTGTGTTAAGTTATCTACTAGATTACCATCGCTACCTATCCGTAGTCCATTCGATAGATCTGAAGAAGAAATTCACATATTCCGTAATTCCTATCCACATCATATTTTTAGTGTTAAGCGCGCCATCTATTGCCAGCGAGGAATAACAGCTATCCGATAAAAAACATGCTTCAGCTTTGTATGTGTGTGTGGGGACGATACGTACGTACACAAGTTGATATTAATTTAGCAACGATGCAGGAATATAACGATTCTGGTTTAGTTGTTAATTGTTGAAATACATCAAAAAATCGCAGTTATTACGTAGATGTCGCGAATCACTCTACACTTAAAATTACTGTCCTGTAGAAGTCGTAATTATTTATTTTCTCGATTCACTGACAACAGAGCCATCTCTTAGCAATCGTTTAGCAGGATTGCGTGAGCTTCCACCTTAATTCTTCTTGCCCCTTTTTTGCATGACCCAAGGTTGACTAGTGAGTGCCTCTTAGTTGAGCTTGCCTATTTTATATTTTTATTTGTGCAGTAGGGATACTTTTTCAAATATATTTTTCTTGAAGTAATTTAATACACAACTAGCTGCACTAGAAAATTACGGTTTAGAAAAACAGCAAGTATACCCAATAGATTTCCAAATGTCACGACACTCCCTGTCTTCTGGTAGGCCAATGACTGCATCTCCTGCAAAGTATGTCACCACCAAGTTTTCAGGTTTCAGCCTGTATGGCCCAAGAAGCAGATCCCATGCCATTTGGCATGCCTCTTTCTGAAAAAGAATAGTTACAGATTTAATATTATTATTCTTCTTTACTTAACATTTATCATCATATCAAAACCTGTAATCCATGGACAAACAGCAATGAATCATTGTTGATTCTATGTCTTATGAAATAAGATAAAAAAAACAATAGTAAGTTATTGGTACATATCGTCAACCTAATTCTAATAAGACGTATCTCATTTGTTAACATTGAGCTGTTGGAGCCCCATTCTCGGTCTCGTGACATCATCATATGAATATGTATCGCTAAAACACAGTTTTTTTGTAAGGATTTCATGTGACATTCGCCATATGTTTTCATATTGAAATCCCGAGAATTAGGCTCCCAGAAGCCCAATGTATAAAAATGAGATACATCCTATTAGAATTAGGTTGACGATATGTAACAATATTGTAAGCTAAATGTTCATTAACTTTAACACATGGATTACCCTAGTATCTCACAATGGTAAATTTAAAAAAAACTTTATTTGTTCTCTCACATAGTTGGTTGGTACATACAAAATAAAGCTTAGTATAGTGTTACTAAAACTATGTAAGAGACTGGTATACTAAGAGACCTGTAAGACAGATTACCAGCCTCTCCTACTCCGGACCGCTGTAAATAAATGTACACTACTATTTTTTACAACTATATCATACTAAGCAGTGTCTGTGCACCTTTGTGAAGAGGAAATTAAGTGATTATTATTAATACTTAATTATGGAAAGTCTTTATGCATATTGAATTAAGTATCAATATTCTTTTTTCAAGTCGTAAAAGGAGGTGTCGTAAAAGGCGACTAAGGTAAAGTTGCTGGCATGATCATCAGTACCCAGAGAAGGAAAACTCTGCATTGATATCTAAACCCTCGCCAACCTGTCTGCCAAGCGTGGTGAGTATGGCAATTACCCCTCATGTGATCGAGGGAGGCCTGTGCCCCAGTAGTGGGGTCTTAAATGGGCTGACGATGACGATGATTCTTTTTTCAGTCTCTTAGTGTGGCAGTTTGAGTTGAGAAGCATTTTTAAACTATGTATAACATTGAAAAGATACAATGTACATTTTATAATTACATATTAATATACACTCATAAAAACAATAATAGGAAAAAATACCTTATAATAATCCCCAAAGGACCAGTTGCCGAGCATCTCAAAGAATGTGTGATGGGTGCCATCGGTGCCCACAACCTCCAGGTCATTGTGCTTGCCGCCCACACGGACACACTTCTGGGAGTTGACTGCTCTCGGGCAAGGCGGGTCCACGGCGCCAAGAAATACTCCTTTGAACTGGAAAGTAATTGTAAAGGGGCATCATAAATTTTGTCACAAATTTTATATAGCTGATTACATTTGTGACTCCTCTAGTCTCCAGTCTCGTGTGATGTCACAACCACATTAAAAACACCTTTTATTTATATCTAATTTTGTTAATGTATCATTTGCTTAAAAATATAGAATAGAGATTTCACAAAATAAGTATAGTGTAGATGTCTTGCCAAATTTGTACCATTGAACATTTTAAGTAATCCATTATAAATTATAAACACATAAATTTGTGTCAGCTATGCCCAAGAGGGTAACATGATTTATTTATTTATTTATTGTTATAAGGACACATTACAGATAACAGTTAAATAAAAACAAAACATTAGAACAAGTAGCTTAAAACTGAACTATTACCTAAAAGCATGCATCCCTGACATGGGTAGGTAAGTTATTAACTTACAATAAAATAAAATAAAAAGTAAAAATTGCGCTACACATTAGTGCCCTAGGGCTTAGGGCTAAACTTATCTAAAACTTATCACTAATTGTCATTGTGGGCCCTAAGAGCCCTCTTGAAAGCAAATTTATTGGGGTTAAAAATATCAATATCATGACTTTGAGATATATTGTTGTATTGGCGACACATCCGAACTATAGGATTATAAAACGACGTATTATTTCGGTATACCTGGAGCGAAAATAACTTATGATTATGTGTTCTTATTTACTGGAATATTTCTATTTCACCTGTTTTGTAACATTCACGAGAGCAAAAAACACTTTTGAGTTTAAGGTTTGATTTAAATATGAGTTAATTTAAATGAAACCTTAAAATTTAAATATGTCAAGTCAATAGAAAATTAATGCGACTGTGCATCTACAATTTTCTTCTTGTTGAGTTTTTCTGGTATAGTTATGTTCATTAGTAAATTCAAAGTAGATCTAAAAAAAATCTTTAATACCACATCATTTAGATTGTCAAGGCCATTCATTTAAAACCCCAACATTTGTAAAACTTCATGGTATATCAATATTAAGCAGTTAAGATGCAGATCTTAACTGCTAAAAAAAATCTAAGAGGTAAGTAGGTACCTGATTCATTCCAGCATTTACGAATGGCACAGTAGAGTCACACAAGGGCACCACTGGACTGGACTTGACATGCTTGTGCCCGTGGCCCTCCACGAAGTACTCAATGAAGGTGTGACGTATGCTGTTGGAGCTGGTGGACTTCATCCTCCGATGCAATCTGCTTCTCACCGGTATTCGTAACATCTTGATCGATTGCCGAAAAAACACTTTTAGTCCTCGAATTAGGGTTACCGAATAAGTTTGCCAGGCACGATCCTAAGATAACTACTTTGAGAACATATTTGGACTTTTATTTTGTTTCATTTAAAGAAAAGCCCAATTTTTTGCCAAAATTTTTCACCTAAATTCGCAAGATAATGTCTGAGTCTGGCATGTGTCAATGTCAAAATGTCAACAACCTGTATGAATGAGATAACGAGGTATAGTTTTATACAGCCTTCAATCATACTTTGCACAAAACCTTTGATGAATGGCTTCGTTTTTATAAATTGCACTTTGCATAAAACGAAACGCAAATGTCACGTTTTTTGACATTACATTACTTTTGATTTGTGACATATTCGAGAAATAATAATCGAAGAGTTTAATTTACGAAATATGTGACTTATTTATTTATAACGACCGTACACGTGTGTTTTAACTATTGGTATTCATCGTTAAAATTAATAGTCTCACGAAAAAAACATTTACCGGTGCACTAGGGGTATTTATAACAAGATTTTTTTAAGGACACGTAAGCCTTACATTTTGGTGTTGTTCTTCGTTTTTCTTGTTTAACATGAAGCGTTTTAAGTATCTTATGTTGTCGTTGTGTATTGGTTTGTCTGTTGCCGAGTTACTTGGTCCAGACATGAAGAAAGAGGTCGAGAAAGCTGAGGAAGATGACACAAACGAGATGTTGGACACTAGTGCTAAAGTGGACCCCGAGTACATATCGGAGCTGACCGATGCTTTGAACAAGGAGATAATAACACTGCAGGAGTACGCCGAAGCACTCAGGAAGCAAGGGCAGAAGGTAGAAGAAGAACCAACTAAAGGTAATATTCATCTCCCTATTTCTTTGGTTAGAAAGAACATATATTTATTTTATTGCACAGCATTGAAAACTAAGTTTGGACAACATTCAGTAGTAATTTCAAGTGTTTACATTTTGTAAGAATATAATAGTAGTTTTTAATATTATATTAAAAGTGTATTCTGACATGTGCATAGTTCATTATCCTATTTGTTTCATAGAATGTGGCTATAAAACAAATAGGATAATGAACTATGCACTTTCTTATATCGTTCATAATACATCTTAAACACCCTGTTGGTCTAGTGGTTTAAGTACCGGGCCGTGATCTCGTGGTCCTGGGTTTGATTCCCAGGTCGAGCAAAAAGTATGTTTTGAATTTTTCGAACATAGCTCGGGTTTGTGATCACTAATCCGCATTTGTCAAGCAAGGTGATTCAATAATCCTATTATAGTAGTGATGTCTTGATTTCTATGATGGAGGCCTTTGCCCTGCAGTGGGACAGTATATAGGCTGATACTTTACATCTTCAGAGTATATGTTCATACCTACCCATTATTACAGAGAATAATGAGAATTCAAATAATAAATATGTAACCTGATGTTTATATCTTCAGTTAAACTTAATTGTATCTTAAAACAATATTTTGTGTCGTCATAACTTTGGTAATGAAATATGTTTTCAGAAAATCATCTTGAGCAAATGGAATACACCTTGAAGTTGCTGAAGAAGAGTCTCCTGCGACACACGGAACCCAACTGGATAACTGAAGTGAAAGGACTACCCTCAGACACTCAGCCAAGTGACGTAGAGGTTATTTACAGTATTTTTTTATGTTATTTTTTTTTAAATTATGACAATGATGTTCATGTCTGAATGAATGTTTTTACTTTTATTGTACACAACATGAGTTAAAAAACTTAAAAGTAGACAATACAAGTCAGAAAAAATATATAATTGATCGAGGGAGATTCACGCTGCGTCATAAATGGACCAGCGCAACCGGAGTTATACCATGGCCTCACAGAAAACCAGGGTGAAGCAGCACTGTGCTGTGTTTCGTTGCGTGAGTTAGAGTATCAGAGACCTAATCTGCGGGAAAAGGGGTTTAACGGTTGCCAGCGCACTTGTGACTCCAGTGCTGTCGCCGGTGTCTATAGGCGGCGGCAATCGCTTACCATCAGGCGATCCGTCTGCTCGTCTGCCACCTATCACATAAAACAAAATTTTCTTGTTACAACTGTCACTAACAAATATTAACTGATTTCAGAAACTAGCTGACAATCCACAAAACCTGTTGGACAGCCTGCCACCATTGCCTGAAGTGGAGGAGGAAGAGCTGACCCCCGAGTTGAAAGAAGGTGCTTTGTTAACCACTATTATTACCATACATAGTTTGAATAACAAAAAAGCAGAAAAGACTGTTTGAACATTGTGTTATACCTACTGATACATTATTTAATTTGAATAGTAATTTTGTTTTTTATTCAAGTGTTTAGTCAAACCATGTAAATGATTCTTGGAAAATTAACATTTTGCACATGTACACGGTAAACGGCATTTTAAAGTTTTATTTGCTACTCTTGCTGCAAATTTGAACTAAATGAAACAAAACATTAAATCCAGGGTTTTAAATGCAAAAATAAACATACACTGGGGAGAAAATAAACCAAGCCACCATCTAAATTTCATACAAACACGCCTAGTTTGAAAGTTCGCCCATTTACTACTTAAGCTACTTAGTACGGAATCAGGTCAACGTATGAGATGTTGTGAGAATTATTATTATTATTATTATTTACAAAAAATCTTATATGAAGCAAGAAAATTATTTACATTTGCAATTTTTTCTGGAAATTGGCATATTTAGGGGGTCAATTAAAATGTTTATTAAAAAATTTAACTTTATTGACATAGATTTACATTTAAATTATTTCCATAGCAGTAAAATTTTCATAATTGTAGGCCTCTGAACTAAGTACGTTTGTATGAAAATTAGCTGGTGGCTCGGTTTGTTTGCTGCCTAGTGTGTTTCTTATTCTTGCATTAATACATCACTCTATTCTGCATTAAAATATAAGTGTCATAAAAAATAATGAAGATAAATGTCTTCCAGCTAAAGAAATGTACGACGTCGCAATGGCGAAGCTGAAGCGGCGGTCACCAGACCTTCGCGGTGCTATCCTGCAGATCCAGAGCGCGGCCAACAAGGGCTACCTGCCCGCCAAGATCAAACTCGCCTGGTCTCACATCTTCGGAGAGGGCGTGGAGCTGGACGTGGACAAGGCGAAGGCGATCTTCGAGGAGTTGGCAGAGGAGGGCAACGCTGACGCACATGCCGTAAGTTACCATAACTTTGCACAGTATTCGTAAATATAATTTCCACAAAAAATACTGTTTGTAAGTTTGATCTCAATTTATGTTTTTTTTGGGGTAAATATTTATAATTTTCTATTAATCTATCTATCTAATCTAGTAGTATATTTTATATAATTTTATATAATTTGTGTAGGTTATATTGTATTATAGTAAGTTAACATTCGTATATATTAGTGTATGATAACGTGTTTATTTATTTATTTATTATCTAGATATATGTATTTATACTATAAATTTACTTAATCAATATTCAAAATCAAAAGGATTGCACCACCCTCCCCTCTTCTATCTAATGTCCTTTACCTGAAGGTTGTCTGGTAGAGATCGCTCCCAGCGATAAGACCGCCTAAATTGTACATTGTATCTCTGTTTACCTAGCTTTTAAGTTTTGTATGTTGTGCAATAAAGAGTATCTATCTATCTATCTAATTTTTTAACTAAAAAAGGCCCACAACATCTCTTCATGTATGTGTGTGTGATTCGTATCTTCAATTCTGAAGGTCGTGTCCTTGAAAGTTTCTTGTAGCTTCGTGCACTAGCCTCTTCCATTTAGTTCGGTTCTCGGCTGTCCTTAGGGCGGTGACGACGGGGAGCCCAGTGATCGATCGAGTGATCATTTCTTCATACGGGCAACATATTCTTATGATAAACTATAAAGTGAAATATCTTTTCACCAAGTAACTGTTTCAACTTTTCCCAGGGCATGGGCTTCCTCCACGCGACAGGAGTCGGCGTGCCCGTGTCGCAGGCGAAAGCCTTGGTGCACTACACGATGGGCGCGCTCGGCGACAGCGACTACGCGCAGATGGCGCTGGCGTACCGCCACTGGGCCGGGGTCACCGTGCCCTCCTCCTGCCCCAAAGCTATGGACCTGTATATGAAGGTGGCTTCTAAAGGTAAGAGCTTGAGCGCCTAATTTAAAGCAGACGTTACGACCGAATCGGGGGTACCCTCTCTTTCACACGCGCTGTGTTCATTAATATTCTCGTTCGTTGCGGAACGGCTTCGAATTAAGCCACCTGAATCGATGGTCCATGTACAGGATACAGTACACATTATTTTGGTTTTCATCGTCATTATTTGTGCTAATAGTCCAATCTTGTAATGGTAAGAAACTCTGTAATCCTATTGCATATTTGAAATAAAACACCTATTTGTCTAAAAACAAGATAAATTAAATTAAAATATTGCTTTTGCCACCAATGGGCGGCGCCCATCAGGTGAGACGGATCACCTGATGAGCGCCGCCTTGTCTTCCACTTGTCACAAAAAATTGCCGAAGAATACAATCTGCCATTGTTCGAAGGTGAAAGAGTGCTTAACTAACATTAGTTATGTTGAAGAAGAAGGAAGAAAAGGGAGATTGGAAAATATTGTTGCAAAGAGAGAGTTATCTCTTAACTCAGCATGTAATTCGAAGTTTATTGTCGGCTCACGGCGAAGCTAAATGCACTTACAAAATCCGTCGACATACCAAGGTTTCCGGTAGCTTAGTCGCTAAAGCAACTGCTTTACCGACTAAGCTACCGGGCAACTGTCCGGTTAGCAGAAGATCGTAGGTTCGAGTCCCACCCGAAGAAAGTCTATATTTTTAAGTGCATTACTTAAATTCTAGGTTACGTCTAAAGCTGTCGCTTCTGCTGAAATCTGGAAGTCTGGTAGTTACAATACTGGTGAAGTAATTAAATTGAAAATTTAAAAAGAAAACCCCGACGGGCGGCCATCTTGGAATAAATTTGTCACAATAAAGATATTCTGCTACTCAAGCCCTTTTATGTGATACCCATATTCTTTGTGACGGTGGCGAACTTGAATCGATTTTTATCCAATATAGCTAAAAACACTCCCCCCTTATTTATCTTTCAAAGAAAAAAAAGAAATCAAAATCGGTTCCTTTGTTCGGGAGCTGCGATGGCATAGAAAGATACACACACACACACGCAATCACGCATGTACGCACGCCCGCACGCACGCACGCGCATACGCACACACACACACACACACACACACACACACACACACACACACACACACACACACACACACACACACACACACACACACACTTTCAAACAAAAAAAAGAAATCAAAATCGGTTCCTTTGTTCGGGAGCTACGATGGCATAGAAAGATACACACACACACACACACACATACACACACACACACACAGTCACACACACACACACACACACACATACACACACACACACACACACACACACACAGTCACACATACACACAGACACACATACACACACACACGTCAAACTTATAACACCCCGTCGTTTTTGCGTCAGGGGTTGCGTCAAAAGCTATATTTCGCGCGTGTTTGTGTGTAGTGGCGAGCCAGGTGAGCTGGTCGGGCGGGCCCGCCATCCACCGCACGCGCCTCGCCGACGAGGCCGAGGCCGGCGCGGGCGGCGCGCTCGACACCGACCTCATCGAGTACTACCAGCTGCTGGCCGAGAAGGGCGACGTGCAAGCACAGGTACCATGCGACGTGGAAGCCGTGTCGACGAATGTTTGAGGAAATGGACAACATTTCAAAATTGCTAAGCTCTGAAACAAAAAATTCCAATTCTTTGTTTACTTTTCCGCTGCTCGAATATATATTTATTCATTTTTTATATTGCTTATTTACTGAGAAAAAAATTAAAAACTAAAAAACGTAAGATGACGTCATCGGACGGCAGAATGTAGAATATTTCTTTGCTTAGCACATTTTAGTTTTAAATTTACGTAATGCCAAACTCATGACATGTAATTGTCAAAAAAAAAGACAACTTGTCAACGTTGAATGTATGAATGACGTTGACAATGTTGACACTTGTATTATTTACCTTTGACAGTAGTACCTTTTTTTTATTAAAACAATGATAAGCAAAGGAATATCGCTGTATTCAGCCGTCCGATGACGTCATTTGGCGCTTACGTCTATTTAGAATAAAAAGACTTTCAATAATTATTTTATGCATGAAAATGGACAAATTTTGAAAAAAGAAAAAATATGGGTCTGTTCATTTTTTGTCTACTTTCATATAAAAAAACAATATGGACATGTTAAAAAATTGAAATGTTGTCCATTGGCGACCCGTTTGGAACAGTGTTAGTGAATGCTGCCTCTGCCTCGATCCTCGCTCAGTACAAACATTTGTGTGTATGAACATGTCTGTTTGTATTGGTTTGGGTGTTTTCTATGTAAAAATAAAATAAAAAAACTTTTTATTTACTTAAAGCTAAGCGGTAACAATAAGGTACACTAAGACAGGCGAACATTAACTTAAGTAAACACTATACAAAAAATAATATGATATACACAGTGGACCTCGCACTAGGCATAGGCTGTCCTGCGAGGACCATAACCATGATTTCCAATATTTTTTTAGGAGGAAATACAATTAAAAAGTTTCTTTAAAAATTTCAAAAGAATGGAAAATTAAAATGCTACAACTCATAGTAATTCAAGAGTGAATGAAAAAAAAATAAAAAAAAGGATTACAAAATTAATTTTTAGACTGGAATCCTAAGGAACTGCTCAGTCTCTGTATAATTCTAAGTTATGAGCTGTTTGAAGATTTCTGCTTTAGCCGCGCTTTTATGTATTATAAGTATGTATTTACAAAAGAAAAGTATTTCATATCTATATTTGTAATCCCACTGTTGATTCTGATATCCGTAACACAGGTGCTTGAGCTCCCTATCTCGGAGTCAGATCAATGTATGTGATGTTGTGAAATATTTATTTATGACAAAGAATTTTTGAACGGAACGCCCTGTTGGTCTAGTGGTTTAAGTACCGGGCCGTGATCTCACGGTACTGGGCTCGATTCCCGGGTCGAGCGAAAAGTATGTTTCGAATTTTTCGAACATAGCTCGGGTTTGTGATCACCAATCCGCATTTGGCAAGCGTGGTGATTAAGTCTAATCCCATCATAGTAGCGATAACTTGATTCCTATGATGGAGGCCTTTTCCCTGCAGTGGGAGAGGAACTACCACCCGGGCCGCTATGAATGAATGAAAACATTTATTTCGACCAACACGGATCATATAACTGTTAAGTCGCTTATACCATTAACACTCGTAGGCAAGCCCGGTCTACTGCTGAGCCCGTTAGTCGACCTCCAAAAGTTGCGGAAATCCTGCTTGGAGTGATATGACGCTAGAGTGTTCACTTTTATTTGCTCCCTATTATCCTATGCTATGCTATGCTAGCTATGGACAACAAGAAGCCCATAAATAGGCGAGCCGATCGAATAGCAGCCCATTTGCTTGTCGGCGCTCAGAGCGTACGGATTTAGGAATCGGTCATCATGCGAGACATTGTTTTAGGCAGTCATTGTTGGATGAGTCATTCATTGTTAAAAGTTCTAGTCTAAGCTATGTACAGATTATTGTTTAGTCCATTATTAACTGTACTTATATAAAATTCATAGCAAGTGTGAAATCGCAATTTCAGTGGTTTTAAAAGATATTTGTTTGAATTGTAAACGTTTTCTCATATTTTGATAGATAGATAGATATACTTTATTGCACAAAATACACAACTTAAGTACTAGGCATTACAGAAATTTTGTGTACAATTTCGGCGGTCTTATCGCAGAAAGCGACTTACCAGATAACCTTCGGGTAAAGGACATTTCGATGGCTTAGTTCACAATTGTACTAACTACAGATTTGTAAATTTAGCAGGAGAGCATTTTTTAGTTTTTTAAAGTTTGAAAGTGGACAGGTCGAAAGCAAAGTCATATAATATAAAACAATATGAGTCTATTCATTGCAGTGATTCTTTAATTTTAACATACCCCAATATTGTTATATTAGTACAAGCAAAATTTACAAATCTGTAGTTAGTACAATTGTGAACTAAGCCATCGATTTAATAGTAGAGAAGGGGTAGGTGGTGGTTTGATGTTTTTGTAAAAAGATTAAATTCAAATTAAAACCATTCGTTTAAAGTATCTTTTTTTTGTCCTTTCCACATCTGAATCTAAAAGTACCTACGTATCTAATCGTGGTTGTCGGCAGGTGGGGCTGGGCCAGCTGCACTTCCAGGGCGGGCGCGGCGTGACGCTGGACGTGAAGAAGGCGCTGCTGTACTTCATGCAGGCTGCCAACACCGGCAACGCCGTCGCCAACGCCTTCCTCGGCAAGGTACCGCCATCGCATCATCATCATCATCTTCAGCCAATAGACGCCCACTGCTGAAAATAGGCCTCCCCCAAAGTTCTCCACACAGATCGGTCCTGCGTCGCCCGAATGGATTCCCGCGACCTACACCAGATCGTCGGGACACGTACTTGTTGTGTTTCTAGAGAGCAATGGAGAGGGCTATGCTCGGAGTCTCCTTGCGTGATCGTATCAGAAATGATGAGATCCGCAGGAGAACTAAGGTCACAGACATAGCCCAAAGGATTGCATGCCTCAAGTGGCAATGGGCAGGACATATAGCGAGGAGAACAGACGGCCGTTGGGGCGGAAACGTCCTCGAATGGAGGCCGCGTACAGGAGGTCGCAACCGTGGCAGGCCCCCCTCACATCATCGTACCTATAATTAATTAACGATTAGGCTGCGTTACAGCAGCCGTGGTCACAAGTGGTCAAGCAAAATATACGAGTACATAATGTTGTATCTCATAATAAGTTTCGTGTTAATCCCTGTTTTAATTAATTATTGGTAAAATGCAACGCGAAAATCTAAAAAACGATTTATATCGTCATCAACCGTGGGAGAGCCACGCTTCGGCATGAATGCGCCGGCTCGCCGAAGTAATAACACAGACTCACAGAAAACCAGCGTGGAGCAGCATGCGTTGTGTGCCAGCCGAGTGAGTGAGTGTACTGGAAACCCAATTCGGATAAGTGGCAGCACTGGCAGCCCACTCGTTCCACTGGTGTCACGGGTGTAAGCGGCGGTAATCGCTTACCATCAGATGATCCGTCTGCTTGTCTGCCACCTCCTCACCTGAGCGTGTAATTCATCATCATCAGCCCATTTAAGTGACCACTGCTGGGGCACGGGCCTCCCTCAGTCACGTGAGGGGTAATTGCCATACTCACCACGCTTGGCAGACGGGTTAGCGAGGGTTTTGATATAAATGCAGAGTTTTCCTTCTCTGGGTGCTGATGATCATGCCAGCAGCTTTACCTTAGTCGCCTTTTACGACACCTCGGTAAGAGTGAGGGTGGCCTATTCTACTCTGCCGGGGACTACACGGCCACAAAGCGTGTAATTACTAGTTCCCAAAGCTGTCACTATGGACCCTGGGGTACGCTTGAACCATGATCCTGGAAGAATTCGGGAAGTCTTGTAATCACAATGAAGCGACTGCCGTCTGACTTTCGCATCACTTAGACAGGGGAACCAGATCAACTGTGAGTATAATATTATAACTATTGATATCCGGGATTAACTTTTAAACGCTGAAAGATAAAATATGATTTCCTTGCAGATATATCTGGAAGGCGGAGACGGCATCAAGGCGGACAACGAGACGGCTCTAAGATACTTTAGGAAAGCTGCTGAACTCAACAACCCCGTAGGGCAGAGTGGGCTTGGCATCATGTATTTACAGGTAGGTATTTACTGTTATGAGTATTTGCCCATCCAAAAAAAATAGGGCTTATCTGTAATGTATAAGGTCCATATTCCGTTGGGCAATACGTTGCATAAGCACATTCATCCGAGCATGAACCCGTTTGTTAACTAAACGGAATTCCTTTGATTTATAACCAACAATGTTACCATGCCCTATGACGTAAGCGGCAGTGGTGCCATCATTTATTTTCACGACTTTGTTGACAGAGTACCTACGGTTTTTTGGCACATGGCAAAAATCGGAACTATTGCTGTTTCATTTACAAGACGTGTTAGTGGTTGTGACATTTTCCCATAGGAAAAAAAATGTACAACGCCCTTGAACGGGTGTCTCATCGTCGATATGATTATGTAATAGGAATACTATCTTCAATTAAATAAAGGTAAATATATATAAAGAAAATACGGTTTCTCGTATAAATGGGAAATTGTAAACAATACAAAGTGACACGAAGTGTCAAAAACGAATTCTTCTTTTTTTTTAATATATGGGCCGAGGCCCTGCTGTACATGTTACTATAGTGCCTTCTGATTATAGTCGTACCTATATTTATTCTATGTTCGTACTGTAAGTTACGTCCGATAACGGTTATTTGGCCCGTGGTATAAATAAAAAAATAATAATTAAATAAAAAAGCTTTATTGCTTACCAAGTTACTTAGACTAATAAAGATTTAGGTTCATATATTAAGAAGTAATAATCTAATTAATTGTCAAATACATTTGATGAAATGAGCAGGGAATCCCAAACTAGGCTCAGCCTGTATCTTGGGTAGCCAGTAACTTATTAATTAACAGAGTTACAGTATCAGTTAAATAAAGCTTAGGTGTGAAAGTAAATAAAAATATATAATGTGCTTTTTATAAGAAATGTCATGTTTTAAATAGTAAATTTAAGATGTTATGATCGATTCTGTTGCGTTATAGTCCAGAGTGAGTAACCATTCAAACAGTGCCGTCTTTGCCTGCTGCAGTGTATACAGTTTTATGTCACAGAATTTCAGAGCACGATTATATAGTGACGAAAATGCGTAAGCCGAAAATCTTTTTAATCTGGTGCTTACCGCCGGAGGATTATTACTTTTGAGAGTGTTTTTGTGAGATTAGACACGCTTTAACTATGTACAGTTGTCGGACACGTAAAACCCGAGCTTCCAAATACAAGGAGTTCGTAGGGAACCTAAAAGGTTTCTTAAGCATTACTTTCAAGACTGCACGTTGTGCCCTCTCTTAAGCGATTAAGTGTGTTTTTGCTGCACAAATGTCGGAACTAATGCTGTTTTAAAAGTTTTAGAAAAAACGTGTCACTAAAGTGTCTTCTGATCTTGGTCGATCAGTATAAGCCGGGTGGAAGCGCCGTGGTATTTATAGCTGTGTCACATGTTCCCAGGGCCGCGGCGTGCCCAAGGACACTTCGTCCGCATTCAAGTACTTCACGATGGCTGCCAACCAGGGCTGGGTGGAGGGCCAGCTGCATCTGGGCTTCATGTACTTTGGTATGTAACAAAATGCAGTAGCGGTGAGGGGCGGATGGGGCGCCTAGAGCTGCACTTTTTAGGGGGCGCGGTTTATTCTCGCTGGTTGACATCGAAACGAGTATTTCCCGTTCTCCACCCCATCTCAGTTAAAGGTTTTTTCTCGTTGTCCACCCTCTGCTAGTCCACCCCGGTTGGACATCGAAACAAGTATTTAAATAAATCCCGTTGTCCTCCCCTTCTCGGTTATAAGAGTCGGTCACGGTCTGTCCACCCCACACAGCGAATGTTTTTGATCAGTCCATCTCATAGGCGATCTTCCTTGAGGCCTGGACCCTCAACCTTTCCCTGCACGTTGTTCAACAGCCGCCTGTCCTCGGCGGTCATTCGTGACCAAAAAGGTCAGGTTACGAGACTGTACCGGAGACGATACACGCTTCTTGATGCACAGTATCATAGCGTTGGGGGTGCGAGCAGGGGGGAGTGCCCGCATGGGGGAGGGGACTGCCCCCCTCCCCCATGCGGGCCCTCCCACCTAGTTTTACAGCCTCTTTGCTTCCTTGACACCGGTCAAGGAAGCTAAGAGGCTGTAAACCTAACTGAAACCTAGGGTTTAATATCCTGGTGGGAGAGGTATCGAGGACTGTAAGGGGGCGGCACTTTTTAGTTAACATGGCAGCAAAATCTGAGCTCCTTAGAGGGGGGAGAGGAAGTAAAGAGGGCGGCAAATTAGTCTTTCTTCCCATTCCGGGCCAATACCCCCGCTTTGCGGATGCTGTGTTGTTGCGGAGTCGAGTATAGCGAATGTTGTTCGCAGGCGGCATCGGCGTGCGGCGCGACTTCAAGCAGGCGAACAAGTACTTCTCGCTGGCGTCGCAGTCGGGGCACGTGCTGGCGCTCTACCACCTCGGCCAGATGCACGCGCAGGGGCTGGGCGTGCTGCGCTCCTGCACCACCGCCGTCGAGGTCGGTGCCGCTTGCCTTAACCCTTGGCCAGACCATATTTTTAATTTCAAAATACCTTATCTGTTTTCGCTGGTTCAGCCACGTTGAGAGAAATGGAGTCGGATCGAGCTGTGAATTTGTTTATTATGTATGTGATTTATGTATTACATTTTACAACTTACTGAATGTACAATATTATAAAGGCGAACACTGCATGCTAAAGTGTTGTTTAACAATTTTGTATTACTAATATCTATTTTAATTAAAAAAAGAGAAATGAACTTAAGTACTAATAACTAAGGCTGCGTTCACGTTGGCAGCGGGCGCGGCTACGCGACGTGGAGATTTCGTGTTAACATTGGCCGCCAAGCGTTTGCGCGAGTTTGACGTGTTGTCAGAGATTGAAAACATTTTTTTATTTTTAATCGAAAGTTCATATTTAAAGTGGGAAATGTTAAAAATAAGAGTTGGTGTGCACTAAATAAATAAATAAAGAAAGAGAACGGGGAAAATAATTTTACCAAAGGAAAACAAAGCTAGCTTCGTACATGAAATATTATATTAACATATAAAAACAAAACACTATAAATGAATCACTAGATTTTCGAAATATTGGCCAAAAAGTTTCTATGTACCGGTTGGGGACCCCAACATTGCTACCATTTCTAGCGACAAATTCATAAACGGTTGAATTAAACTTACCTGACGTCGCGAGTGAATCGCGCGCTCCCCCGCTAGTTCGACGTGAACACACACAAACATCTTCACGCGTTTGATATTGACGCGAACGGCGCGCGCGCAAGTCGCTAGCTTGCCCGCTACTTAGACCGCACGTGCGTTTCGTATGTGAACACTTCCATATTATGCCATATGTTTGATATCATTAAATCAGTTCTAGTTATCAGCAACATGTTAGTAAAAATTGTTAAAGTTATTTTTTTTTTAATTTTAAATTCTTTTTTTCTGTTTGTACCTAAGTTTAGCTTCTCTGAAACTTATTCTACATTTCGCTGTGCTGCATGATGTTTAACATGCAGCACGGCGAAATGTTTAATGCTTTTATTATAACCATTTTGGTATTGGTTACGCTAGTTCTTAATTTACCTAGTATTAACAAAACCGGTTTCGACGACTGCTTGTAACAACAACATACACAACACATAATAATGTGTTAGTCACTCTGCACGCCGTGGCAGCCTTTAATTAAGGCATCACTATATCATGTATTTAAATTATAAGTTAAGATTGTAAAGTGTATGCTTTGTTGGTTGTCCTTAAATAAATAAATATTGCGCGACCGCGCCCGCCACCGCGCCCGCGAGTTAACGTGAACAAGGATTAACATCGTTGAAGAAAGTTATGATCTAGGTACAACCTGTGCGGATAAAGAATGTGATCAGAAATGGCGGCGCATCTATTCACTTCTCGCTCGCACACTATTTGCGTCTATACTCTCACTCGTGGGGACTCGTGGGGTGCGAGTATAGACGCAAATAGTGTGCGAGCGAGAAGTGAATAGATGCGCCGCCATTTCTGATCCCATTCTTTATCCGCACAGGTAGTACTTTGTTACTTCGTTTTCAAATGTACGGTTTCGGTGGCAGTTGTTCAAGAACGTGTGCGAGCGCGGGTGGTGGGGCTCCCGGCTGATGCTGGCGCACGCGGCGTGGCGCGCGCGCGACGCGGACTCCGCGCTGCTGCAGTACGCGGCCCTCGCCGAGAGAGGCTTCGAGGTGGCGCAGACCAACGCTGCCTACATACTGGACGCTGGTGAGTCATCCATTTAGCCCTCGCCGAGAGAGGCTTCGAGGTGGCGCAGACCAACGCTGCCTACATACTGGACGCTGGTGAGTCATCCATTTAGCCCTCGCCGAGAGAGGCTTCGAGGTGGCGCAGACCAACGCTGCCTACATACTGGACGCTGGTGAGTCATCCATTTAGCCCTCGCCGAGAGAGGCTTCGAGGTGGCGCAGACCAACGCTGCCTACATACTGGACGCTGGTGAGTCAATCCATTTAGCTCTCGCCGAGAGAGGCTTCGAGGTGGCGCAGACCAACGCTGCCTACATACTGGACGCTGGTGAGTCAATCCATTTAGCTCTCGCCGAGAGAGGCTTCGAGGTGGCGCAGACCAACGCTGCCTACATACTGGACGCTGGTGAGTCAATCCATTTAGCTCTCGCCGAGAGAGGCTTCGAGGTGGCGCAGACCAACGCTGCCTACATACTGGACGCTGGTGAGTCAATCCATTTAGCTCTCGCCGAGAGAGGCTTCGAGGTGGCGCAGACCAACGCTGCCTACATACTGGACGCTGGTGAGTCAATCCATTTAGCTCTCGCCGAGAGAGGCTTCGAGGTGGCGCAGACCAACGCTGCTACATACTGGACGCTGGTGAGTCAATCCATTTAGCTCTCGCCGAGAGAGGCTTCGAGGTGGCGCAGACCAACGCTGCCTACATACTGGACGCTGGTGAGTCATCCATTTAGCTCTCGCCGAGAGAGGCTTCGAGGTGGCGCAGACCAACGCTGCCTACATACTGGACGCTGGTGAGTCAATCTATTTAGCTCTCGCCGAGAGAGGCTTCGAGGTGGCGCAGACCAACGCTGCCTACATACTGGACGCTGGTGAGTCATCCATTTAGCTCGTATATTCTCTTTTGTGCCGTGTGGTCCCCGGCAGAGTAGAATAGGCCACCCTCACTCTTACCGAGGTGTCGTAAAAGGCGACTAAGGTAAAGCTGCTGGCATGATCATCAGCACCCAGAGAAGGAAAACTCCGCATTTATATCCAAACCCTCGCCAACCCGTCTGCCAAGCGTGGTGAGTATGGCAATTAACCCCTCATGTGATTGAGGGAGGCCCGTGCCCCAGCAGTGGGGACTTAAATGGGGCTGATGATGATGATGATGATTCTCTTTTGTTATGGAACAGTTTTCTTGTAGGCCACCTTGGTTCTGATGCAAACAGGAATTAAATTGAACGTTGAGTGAGGTGAGAAATTTTGTCAACATATCGCCTCGTTGGTCTAGTGGTTTCAGTATGTACCAGGCCGTGATCTCCACGTCCTGGGGGTCTAATTTCAAGTTACCACGTACGATCGTTCGATCGAGCCGACAGTCAATCAATTGTAGTTTAGTTTGGCAATTTGAAATACCATCGTATGGGACACTTTCGTACGGATCCGACCATAGACTCTCGTGAATGAATGATATTCGCGATGATAGTGTCGCCGAAAGACCCACATCAAATAAAACCAATTGAATTGATTTTATTTATAATTAACAATATTTTTTTAACGAATTAAAGATATTTGACTTTTTAAATTAAAGGACTATTGTTTAATGTGTTTGAAAGAAAGATTTTAAATAATAAAAACATTAAAATGTTAAAATATTTTAAAAAATCTGACAGCTTGCTATTTTTCTACATCATAGCCCATATAGTTATCTGTGGCCATCTGTGAAACAAGAAAAAAACTTGTAAATTATTGACATAAGTATGTACGTACGATAAATATGCAATCTCAATACATAATTTAAAATATTGTAAAATTGTTTGAAAGCGTATGTACATTAGTATTATGCTTATATACAAGTTCTATAGTTATCTAAAGACTCTACTTTCTTAAGTAAAATCAAGTATAAGTTAGGTTAGTCGCATAATCCTACCTAAATAAGTTTATTTGTTATTAAATTTACTCTGCCGGGGACCACTCGGCCACGGAGTAGAATAGGCCATCCTCACTCTTACCGAGGTGTCGTAAAAGGCCAATAAGGTAAAGCTGCTGGCATGATCATCAGCACCCAGACATGGAAAACTCTGCATTTATATCAAAACCCTCGCCAACCCGTCTGCCAAGCGTGGTGAGTATGGCAATTACCCCTCATGTGATTGAGGAAGGCCCGTGCCCCAGCAGTGGGGACTTAAATGGGCTGATGATGATGACTATTCCAATTTACACTTTAGAAAGAACAACTTTGAAACATCATTTCTATAATTTAACCATTTGTAATTAAATATTTCAGTAAACAAGACATCAAAGTTCTCCATTGGACCAAACTGTAATAGAAAGCTGAGCTAGAATGACTGTTGGAGAATGAGTTGAAAAAAGTGAACATCTCACCGGAGGTAATCAAAATAACAAAAAGTTATTTAACTGAATCTATAATATCTGTATCTATATCCTCGCCAACCCGTCTGCCAAGCGTGGTGAGTATGGCAATTACCCCTCATGTGATTGAGGGAGGCCCGTGCCCCAGCAGTGGGGACTTAAATGGGCTGACGATGATAATATCTGTGCTATAACTAATTTCCTTACTGAAAGAAAAAACATTAAGATAAAGATAATATAATTGTTTGAAACATGTATACAAAAGTGTAATCCTTATAAATAAATATTTCACAACATCACATACATTGGTCTGACTCCAAGATAGGTACCTCAAGCACCTGTGTTACGGATATAAGAATCAACAGTGGGATTACAAATATATGCATAAATACTTTTCTTTAATAAATACATACTAATAATACATAGAATATACCCAGACCAATACAAACAGACATGTTCATGCACACAAATGTTTGTACTGTGCGGGGATTGAACCCGCAACCCTTGGAACAAAGGCAGCATTCACTACCGTTCCAAATGGGTTGTCAAATCCTTGCAGTGTTATTCTTGGTTGGTGGTCCAGAAACTATGATTTTGGAGGCCAGTGTACCGTGAGCCATGATCGAGGATTTGGCAAGTCTGGCAATTACTATGAAGGGACTGCCGTCTGACCTTAACAACCCTTAGACGGGGGAACCACACCAAATTAATCATGGTTACATGTTACAGAAACTTATTAAAGTAATCTTAAGTGCATATGGAGCTCGTTGGTAGAAATATGCATTTGAGTTTATTTTTTACATTATTTCCATTTTAAAATTAAATAGCTTGTTTTTATTTACTTAATAAGTATGATTGTAATCGAAATACCTATGTACCTACCAACAGTTTTTTGTATGAGAGAGCAATAAAAATACTTTTATTATTAGGTATTTATTTATTTTATTTAAAACTCCTTTATGATTATTGCAGAATATCTACCAGCATTGCACAGATCTCCGCTAGAAGAAACATACCCAGTTCCAGCACTCCGGGTTTCATTGCTAAACGAAGTTAATTATTTGCTGAAAATAGTTTGTTATAATTCAACTGATAAGTACCTATGGACAAGCATCATTCAGTCATCATTTATTATGTAAATAAAGTAAAGTATCAGCTTAATTATTCCCTTTGTAGGGCTAAGACCCCCATCATAGAAATCAAGTCATCGCTACTATGATGGGATTAGGCTTAATCATCACTCTTGCCAAATGCGGATTAGTGATCACAAACCCGAACTATGTTCGGAAAATTCAAAACTTTGCTCGACCCGGGAATCGAACCCATGACCCCGAGATCATGGCCACAGGGCCATCGTCAGAACCGTCTTAAACCATTGGACAATGGGGCGTTGTTTTATTTGTAAATAGTTGAAGGTTATTAATTAATACTAAGTGGGTGTGTGAAGATAGATAGATAGACATCCTTTATTGCACAGAAAGAATACAAAATATGTGTGTGTACATAGTTTCTTCTTAAAATAGGATAACATTATTGTATCTTTTATTATTTATTTTAATAAATGATTCCATCACATGTACTTTGTTGTTTTTTTCATTCCTTATGTACTGCTCTCCTGTTAATTAGTATGTTAATCGCATGAGTGTTAACAGGGCTTTTGGAACAGTGGTAGTGAACGATGGCTTTGGTTCAAGGGTTGCTGGTTCGATCCCCATACAGTACAAACATTTGTGTGCATGTACATGTCTGTTTGTATTGGTCTGGGTGTTTTCTATGTATTAGTATGTTTTTACAAAAGAAAAGTATTATATGTATATATTTGTAATCCCACTGTGGACTATTATATCCGTAACACGGGTGCTTGAGCTACCTATCTCGGAGTCAGATCAATGTACATATGTGATGTTGTGAAATATTCTATGGGATATATTGAAATTCACTAACTAATAGTGGAGCAAATGTATTAAACCAGTTAAACATAAGTTTAACTGGTTGGTACTGTGTAATATTTAATGGATATCCAAAATTACCCCAAAATTGTAAAATTTATAAGTAGATAACTAGGTACTTAAATAGTTATGTAGGAACCTAACACAAAGGTAAGTAGGTAGGTATACCTACTTTTTAAGGAAAGAGAAAACTTATTACGTATACTTGTAATGTAGACAAAGTAGGAACTTAGGCAAAATTATTGCCTCTTGTAATACATAATTGAGGCTTGCAAATGGTTAAAACCCTCAAAATGTATTTCACTTTGTACTTTGGTGGATTAATACCTAATTGAATCAAAAGCCTATATAAATAATACCTAATTAAACCATCAAAAGTTTCAAACTTTTGAACTGTTAAGATTAAGTTTGAAGAATACAATGTACTTAGTCGCAGAAAAAGACTAATTACTTAGTGAATCTAGTTTATCTATAAGAAGCCTACACCACTAGGTAGGTACTTAGTATACTTACTAACTTAAATCTGCATGAATCATTGACCTATACCATACATATTCTCACTGGCATAAATCTACAAAAATTCTCAGTAAGTAGGTAAATAGGCACTTAATGTAAATTAATTTACATATTTAAACGTAAGTACTGAGATTCATACATGAAAACTTTGATTAAGCATTAAAAGTACCTAAGTACTCTATGTATTCATAATCATCTATATAGGTATAGCAATTTCAACATTTTATACCAAGAAACTCCGCTTTAAACTAATCTTTATTGATATGTAAGTCATTGGACCTTATTTACAAAGACATAAAGATCCTTTTTTAATACACCATAAATCCATTCAACCGAACCAAAACACCTTTCGAGCTATCGTGAATTTTGACATAAAGACGCGAGACAAGAAATGTCAAATTCGATATTTTGGTTGAGCATTGGCGTCTTCAAATTAGGGTTTGAGGCGAGATGTGTCAAAAGAGTTTCGGTTGAGTTCAACCGACGCAATGTTCACTTCAAATTAGGAAACGTCGTCAAATACGTTTGGTTGAGTCTCAAAGTTAACTTCAAATTAGACCCCCTGGGTTCGATTCCCAAGTCGAGCAAAGGTATGTTTCGAATTTTTCGAACATAGCTCGGGACTGTGATCACCAATCCGTATTAGGCTTGTGACGACATTTCTGTGCAAACCATCGATCATCTTATCACACAGTGTCCCAAATTTGCAAGAGATCGGTTCGACCATGAGAACATCTGCTCATCACTTAGGGTCCCACCATTCGCTTTTTCAAAAGTCATCAAAAAGGAGACAACAAGGGAGTCATTAATTCACATCTTCAGTAACCTTAAAGAGTTTAATAAATAAAGCAGGATTTATTTTTATGTACATTGTATTTATGCCAATTTACAGCGAAAATATTCAACATTTCAGTGAAAGATAATTATTTTCAAAACTGAAGTATTTACGTCTTGTATCTAATCGCACCATCCGCAGTAAAACCAACACATAAGAAAAAAAAATCCGCATTAGGCAAGCGTGGTGATTAAGCCTAACCCCATCATAGTAGCGATGTCTTGATTTCTATTATGGAGGCCTTTGGCCTGCAGTGGGACAGTACATAGGCTGATACTTACTTTTCTTTTCATGTTAGTGTGAATATAATGTTTTCTCAAACATGCGCGGAAATAATAATTTTGAAATCATTCTTCGAGATCCATCGATATTGCTGTATTGAGAAAAACAGGCCAGCCAAATTTGAATGAATGAATACTGCATTTATTTCGACACACATTTATAAGACAGGAGAGAAACAGAGGTTTATACACAAAATTTTGACATAACAATACACAAAACAAAACAGTTACAATAAGTACATGCAAGAAAATGCGTGTGCCGAAACAGGCGCCCGCTCAGCATAATGTCGTGACGTGCCAATAAATTTCACAATTGCGACACAATTGCAATTGCAATTGTGTCGCAGATGTCTATGGTTGGCGGTAATTCACTTACTATCAGGTGAGCCGTCTGCTCGTTTGTCTGCCATACCTAATGTAAAAAAAAAAACCAATACAAGCATTGATGGAATCACGTATGTGTGCCTCAGCCACGCCTCGTTCCACATCTCCACGTGGTGTTCATGAATGCTGGTACAGTCGATTGCTGCAGTAATGTATTAAGACTTAACAAATTTAAATTTTCGATAAAGCGTTTGTAACTTGATAATAAATTAAAAAAACACGTAGGTACCAACTATTTAAGAGTAGGTATCAAGTAGTACTATTGTGGTACTAACTTCCTATGATATCAAGGTACATATTTCGTATATGATCTCGCGGTCCTGACGTTCACGAGGTCTTAGCGGAGCTAGGTATACAAAACCGACTTAAAAAGTCGAGGAACACAAGCGTGGACACCACATTAAACCTTAAAATATAGTTTAAATCAAAATAAAATTATAGTATGAGACTTTTTGCTTATTAAATGTCTAGAAGAAAAACGGCAATTTGATAAAGAGGTATTATAATTAGTGATAGGCCGATTGTGGTTTCAAATCAATACGAATGGCCGAACATTAGGTAAAAATGAAAAATTCTTCCGAAGTTCGGCGGTTCAATTTTTCTGCGCTTTTTCATGTCGTGACTTGCATAAGCTCTCGCTCGTTGCAAAAGGTTTCCGCCTGCACTCAGCGCTACGTAAGTCGTTAGGGCACACTAGCTACGCCAATCGATTTTAATTTTTAGCTACTAAACCGGATCTATTTTAAACAATTTGGGGGTTACAACCTTATACTATTACTTATACTATTTATTAAATAAACATACTATTTATTAAATAACCATGCACAAATGCGGACACAACATTTTTAAGCGAAAAATTGATTCACGTCAAAAGTGGCCGCTTTTGGTGTGAATCAATTTTTCGCGTACGCGTTGGACCCAACATTTGTGCATGGTTATTTAATAAATAGTATTAGTGTTTGCCGAGAGATTGTAACCCCGAAAGTGTTTAAAATAGTTCCGGCTTAGTAGCTAAAGATTAAGATCGATTGGCGTCGCAAGTGTGCCCTACCTGCCACCTTAAACCGAATGTGAAACGCATTTCGGCTTATCCCTAATTATAATTCGGTATTTGACTATTTTTTTTTATTTGTGTAATCAAAAGACCTCTCAATGATAGAAACATCGTTGAAAGAATTACTTGATTCTCATTTAAACTACCTGAGATGTTACAACTTTAAAATCACTTTATTTTGGGCAAACCCAAAACGCTCCATACAAATGGCTACTGAGATGTGAAGTCACAAACAAGTATTTTGTATGCATTTCAATTGGATTTTGTATGGTAGATAGCTACCAAATGTTACGTTTATGTCAATGTTCTATTATAATAGTTGGTGCAAATTGTATGGTTATTCAATGGTATAATTATTTTTTAATAATTTCATAATTTTAAAATGGACTTGCCCATGAATCTTTGAATAAATAAATATTTCACAACATTACATACATTGATCAGACTCCGAGATAGGGAGCTCAAGCACCTGTGTTACGGATATCAGAATCAACACTGGGATTACAAATATATACATATAATAATTTTCTTTTGTAAATACATACTTATAATACATAGCAAACACCCAGACCAATACAAACAAACATGTTCATGTACACAAATGTTTGTACTGTGCGAGGATCGAACCCGTAACCCTTGTATCAGGCAGCGTTCACTACCACTGACCGGCTAGACGTTGTATTTTTAATTGAGAATGTTTGCTATTGGCACATATTTACCTTATATTTTACTTACTTACTCCACTGGCTCAACGACCCGAAGCGAGTCTTGGCCTCCGAAACAAGAGAACGCCACTTTGATCGATCCTGCACTACTTGTCGCCAGTCACCGGCCTGAAGTTCTCGCAGATCATTCTCGACGATGTCCTTCCAGCGATACCTAGGCCGGCCTCATCATCATCGTCAGCCCATTTAAGTCCCCACTGCTGGGGCACGGGCCTCCCTCAATCACATGAGGGGTAATTGCCATACTCACCACGCTTGGCAGACGGGTTGGCGAGGGTTTTGATATAAATGCAGAGTTTTCCTTCTCTGGGTGCTGATGATCATGCCAGCAGCTTTACCTTAGTCGCCTTTTACGACACCTCGGTAAGAGTGAGGGTGGTCTATTCTACTCTGCCGGGACCACACGGCACAACCTATATTTTGATAAAATATTTACCGAATATTTTGATAAAATATTGATATTTTGTAAAATCTCGAGCATAGTCAAATACCGTATTGATCGTAGGTGAGGGCAGCATATTCAGCTCGGCGGAGCGCTACGCGCGCGCGCTGCAGTCGTGGGCGCGCGCGGCGGCGCAGGGCTGCGCGGCGGCGCGCGTCAAGCTCGGCGACTACCACTACTACGGGCTGGGCACGCCGCGCGACCTGGAGCAGGCCGCGCACCACTACAGGCGAGTGTTGCGCTTGCTAACTTAATATCGTTCAATAGGGACTAGCAGTGATAAAAGTGTGAGGACCCAGCTTCTCGCGACACCCCCGTACTCAGACTTAGAATAGAATAGTTTATTTGCTTTTGAACAGGGTTTACAAATAAGTAGATGGTAACAGTTATCATGATCGCCTATCCAGCCATTGACAACAGCATGCAAATACAATACAATTAGGAGGGCGAGCGCGTCAAGCTCGGCGACTACCACTACTACGGGCTGGGCACGCCGCGCGACCTGGAGCAGGCCGCGCACCACTACAGGCGAGTGCTGCGCTTGCTAACTTAATACCGTTCAATAGGGACCAGCAGTGATAAAAGTGTGAGGACCCAGCTTCTCGCGACACCCCAGTACTCAGACTCAGGAGGGCGCGCGCGTCAAGCTCGGCGACTACCACTACTACGGGCTGGGCACGCCGCGCGACCTGGAGCAGGCCGCGCACCACTACAGGCGAGTGTTGCGCTTGCTAACTTAATACCGTTCAATAGGGACCAGCAGTGATAAATGTGTGAGGACCCAGCTTCTCGCGACACCCCAGTACTCAGACTCAGGAGGGCGAGTGCGTCAAGCTCGGCGACTACCACTACTACTGGACCTGCGATTATGATCCTTAAGGTGGTAAACACTTTTTGCCCGCGACCGTAATATGTATGTATGGTTGTTCATCTATTCCTCATATCTTCTAAACTAGTTATCATATTTGAACAAATGAGTGTCGTTGGAAGCGTCTTGATTGTCTTCTGGTCCTAGGCAACTTGACGTCACGTTAAATTGACTACAACGCCCTCTAGGGGACTTAGAGTAAAAAATAAATTTGCTTGTCGGTACCGTGTTTGGTATCAAATGAAAGAACTTTTTTAGCACATTTCAAATATGTAATTTTATATCTCTCTCTAGGCGGTCTCTGATTTTGCCAAAAATGAGACACTAAAAAGGTAAGGACATTAGGTAGGCGCCTCATATTTCCATGGTTAACAATAAGCTATTTGACAGTATGGAAAATAAAGGTATATTTATAATCATCCGCGTAGTTTAAAGCTTTAAAAAGGAATTAACAATAAAACACATAAAAAAAATATTGAATAAAAAGAAGTCCCGAAATAAAATTAATTTGTTTTGTGCTTAGAATCACGTGACCACAAACTGTTTTGATTGGCTTTCTTTACTGTGACGTCAGCTTTTTGTAAGCAAAACAAGTGCCAGACTCGACGCCATTGTGTTCTATCTATGCGGGACGCTAATCATCTATCAAATTTATCGTGTGCTATCGAATTTCCTACTTGTTTACAAAAGGTTGGCGTCACTCAAATGATTCGACGCCATATTGCTGAATGAAGCGTTTTTTGAACACAGATTAAATAATCCTTATATTTTATAATGATTTTCTAAACGAATTATTCATAATAAATGAAAATAAGTATTATTTTTAGGGTTGGTATACATCAATAAATAATATGAGAAGGTTTTTCAAAACAAGTCAAATAGTCTATTGTAATATCGGTACAGGATAGCATCGGAGCAGCTGCACAACGCGCAGGCGACGTTCAACCTGGGCTACATGCACGCGCGCGGGCTGGGGCTGGCGCGCGACCTGCACCTCGCCAAGCGCTGCTACGACCTCGCCGCCGACGCCTCGCCCGACGCGCGCCTGCCCGCCGCGCTGGCGCTGGCCGCGCTCTCCGCGCACACCGCGCTGCTCGACCTGGCCGAGGTGACCGCACACCACACACACTACACGCACCGCGCTGCTCGACCTGGCCGAGGTGACCGCACACCACACACACTACACGCACCGCGCTGCTCGACCTGGCCGAGGTGACCACACACCACACACACTACACGCACCGCGCTGCTCGACCTGGCCGAGGTGACCGCACACCACACACCACACACTACACACTACACACACCACACACCGCGCTGCTCGACCTGGCCGAGGTGACCGCACACCACACTACACACACCACACACACCGCGCTGCTCGACCTGGCCGAGGTGACCGCACACCACACTACACACACCACACACACCGCGCTGCTCGACCTGGCCGAGGTGACCACACACCACACACCACACACTACACACTACACACACCACACACCGCGCTGCTCGACCTGGCCGAGGTGACCACACACCACACACTACACACGCCACACACTACACGCACCGCGCTGCTGGACCTGGCCGAGGTGACCACACACCACACACTACACACGCCACACACTACACGCACCGCGCTGCTGGACCTGGCCGAGGTGACCACACACCACACACTACACACGCCACACACTACACGCACCGCGCTGCTGGACCTGGCCGAGGTGACCACACACCACACACTACACACGCCACACACTACACGCACCGCGCTGCTGGACCTGGCCGAGGTGACCACACATACCACACACCACACACTACACACACCACACACCGCGCTGCTGGACCTGGTCGAGGTGACCACACAACACACACTACACACACCACACACTACACACACCACACACTACACACACCACATACTACACACACCAAACACTACACACACCACACACACCGCGCTGCTGGACCTGGCCGAGGTGACCACACACCACACACTACACACACCACACACACCGCGCTGCTCGACCTGGCCGAGGTGACCACACACCACACACTACACACACCACACACTACACACACCACACACACCGCGCTGCTGGACCTGGCCGAGGTGACCACACACCACACACTACACACACCACACACACCGCGCTGCTGGACCTGGCCGAGGTTGCAATGACGGAGGTTCGGGACGTGTAATTAAAACAAGTGATGCGTTATGACTCTCTGTTTATTACGTACTAATTAACTTATATACTAGCCTAACCTAAGGGCGAGGTGCGTCACACACTACAAGGTGACCACACACCACACACACCGCGCTGCTCGACCTGGCCGAGGTGACCACACACCACACACTACACACACCACACACACCGCGCTGCTGGACCTGGCCGAGGTGACCACACACCACACACTACACACACCACACACACCGCGCTGCTGGACCTGGCCGAGGTTGCAATGACGGAGGTTCGGGACGTGTAATTAAAACAAGTGATGCGTTATGACTCTCTGTTTATTACGTACTAATTAACTTATATACTAGCCTAACCTAAGGGCGAGGTGCGTCACACACTACACCTCCCCCGTTTTTTTTTGAAAATAATTTCTTAAATTATTTTTTAAACATTAAAAATTTAAATTTTGAAATAAAAACTGAATCGTAACTAATAATTTGACATAAAAAAATAAGAGCAATAATATCATACCCAAGATGCACGACGTATTATAATTTAAAAATTAAAATTTTCTTTGATAATATTCCATTTATATTTCCTATTAAAATAACAATATTTATACTAACTTAATACAACTGTTGGCAACCCTGTAAATATTATAATTTAAATGTAAAAAGTATGTAGAAAAATTTAATTAAAACAATTTCCAAAAAAAAAAAATTTTTTTTTACATGTGTATATTTAAAACATTTCACACCGACAACTCAACAATAAAAATAACAAAAAAGAAAGGAAATAATAATATTTTAAATTTCTATTGAAATTACTTTTATCGGCACTTATTTATAATTGACAGCACAAGTAGGTCACTTATATTTATTTATAACAAAAAAAATACAACTGAATAATTTCAAGTCTTCCTTTCAATAATTAATTGTTGCCATAATTTGTATATTATATTCATAATCTCTCCAAATTCTATGCTAAGTATTATTTATTTTCCATCTCCATTACTATACAAACAAAATATCTTAGTCTCAGAAAGTTTATCATCATTTTCTCATACTCCTATTTATATCTTGCATTCCTTTAAAATCCTTATTTTGGCAATACATTAATCCTACTCTGCTCGTTATTTATACATCATCATTCGTACAGTATCGGTACACTTTGCAACATAGGTACTTAGCCTATTTGCTTCATTTGCCTGGGCCTGGCATTATTGTACATTTTATTAAACATTCCACTTCATACTTATAAAATGGTTACTTGTATAGTGCCATCAGGGGGTCGTATTTTAAGCCTACTTTGGACTCCAACTCATCTCACAGAGGAAAACTCGTTCGCACCATGATCGATGGAAGGATCCGCCCCTCCATGTACCATAATATTGTGTACCGCATACTCGAGCAAATAAATACTTATACATCTCTTTCAAATCCTTCTTAAAGTAAAACTACATTCCCAAATTTGAAAAATTTAGTTGAACAAAAGCTTTTGGGTGATCAATCCAAATGCATGCGTAGCTTTCATAACCAAATAATTCCCCATCTTTCTTTATTTAATAAACTATCGTCCATTTGAAAACCTTCATATTAAACGTCATATCCTTAGCCATACCTCATCCATGCTGTACCTAATCGAAACCAAAAGTATCAAAAAGATTTTTAATACAGCTAGCAAACTTTCATACCATTTTCAAAACTCATTCATTCTGTTCCTAATTGAATACCTATCTAAAGTTCCAAAAATATTTTAAAACAGCTTACTTATTCCTCTCAATCCATCACTCAACCTTACTATACTCAATCACTGTCCTTCATTATACTGTGGCTCACTAATCATTCAATGCAAAAATGCTTCAAATCTGACGACCTACTTTAAAATTATATGGAAAGTTCCAAGAATCAGCACAATCAGAAAAACCAGCTAACGCGTGTGGCATTGTTCATCAAGCGTCATGTTACCGCTTTACCTAAATGTATGATGCAACTTGTTATTGTAAAAGTGTCTTCTGGTTTATCTTCCAATGAATTTCTATGTTTAATCTAACCAATCCTTATAAGTATGAAAATGTACTCTTATGAATCTGAATCATGACGATGAACTTAATATGTACTGAAACTATTTATGATTAACTATAGTATATGTATATGAAAATAATAAAAAAAATCACGTAATACTTAACATTTGGCCAGAATATTAAGTATATGTTTGAAAAACAATTGCAATAAATAATTTCTATTTCTTTTTCAAATATTTTTTTTTTGAAAACATACAATAACAAAAGTAAGTAATCTAAAAACATATTTCAAGCCTTTTGGCTATATATCTCAAGCCTAGCTAACAAAATAACCCTGATGTAATTTCAAAAAATATATTCATATTTAAATTATAAAATTTTACTAATAATTACCATAATTACCGTATAAAAAATAATAATAATTTAATCTGACTAATTCTAAAAATGATATCATAAAAAAAAATTAGAACCGCAATCTGACTTAAAAAAATATCTAACTCCGTCAAAAATAAAATTGCATTTAGGATAATTCTTCAGATTTCAAATAACTCTATCTACGGCATTAGTACCTTACCTGATACAGTACCTACGCTTCAAGGCTGCATGGTAACGCCACACGTGTTGCTATGTCAGCGTTTCGATATGTGCGCTTTCACAAATCATACCTATTGAAATTACTGAAATTTATAATTTGAAAATTATATCGACCTTATAAGAATTCAAAAGTTTTCCCTTCAAAATGAAATCAAATTTAATAATAAAAAATCGAGCTATATCCAAGTTATTAGTTGGTTGGTGACAATCAATATTATTCTAAAAGTGTAACATTCTGTAAAACGCTAATAAAAATAAATACACAAATATTATGTCAAGAAACCTAAAAATGAAATCAACTGAAAAAATATATGGTTGCCAACATTAAAAAATTTAAATATAAAGAAAGTAAATATAAAAAGTATAATAAAAATCTTCGACGGCGGCTGTTCCAATCCTTGAGACCATGCGACGTCCATGGTCTCCAACATTCTCCCGGCGCCCTGCGTCTCCACTCCAACCATCGGACTCCATCATCGCCCGGCTGCCGGCAATCATACCACATCGGACACCAACATCTCCCGGCAGCCTGCAAACACTTCGTCCTCTGGCTCCATCTGCGCCCTGCGCCCAGCATTCCTCATGATGTTCTCACAGCACGCACGCCCGTACACCGTATTGTCTTTTCTTTCACATTATTCACTTAGTTTTTATTCACATATATTTGTCATAATTGTCTTTTTCCACAACAATATTTACAAACCCGAAATTTAACTTGACATGTGCCCGTGCGCAGCGCCGCCATAGGCAGCACTGGCAGGGTCGCCATGCAATGACGGAGGTTCGGGACGTGTAATTAAAACAAGTGATGCGTTATGACTCTCTGTTTATTACGTACTAATTAACTTATATACTAGCCTAACCTAAGGGCGAGGTGCGTCACACACTACAAGGTGACCACACACCACACACACCGCGCTGCTGGACCTGGCCGAGGTGACCACACACCACACACTACACACACCACACACTACACACACCACATACTACACACACCAAACACTACACACACCACACACACCGCGCTGCTGGACCTGGCCGAGGTGACCACACACCACACTACACACACCACACACACCGCGCTGCTCGACCTGGCCGAGGTGACCACACAACACACACTACACACACCACACACTACACACACCACACACTACACACACCACATACTACACACACCAAACACTACACACACCACACACACCGCGCTGCTGGACCTGGCCGAGGTGACCACACACCACACTACACACACCACACACACCGCGCTGCTCGACCTGGCCGAGGTGACCACACACCACACACTACACACACCGCGCACACCACACACCGCGCTGCTGGACCTGGCCGAGGTGACCACACACCACACACTACACACACCACACACACCGCGCTGCTGGACCTGGCCGAGGTGACCACACACCACACACTACACACACCACACACACCGCGCTGCTGGACCTGGCCGAGGTGACCACACACCACACTACACACACCACACACACCGCGCTGCTCGACCTGGCCGAGGTGACCGCACACCACACACTACACACACCACACACACCACACACCGCGCTGCTGGACCTGGCCGAGGTGACCACACACCACACACTACACACACCACACACACCGCGCTGCTGGACCTGGCCGAGGTGACCACACACCACACACTACACACACCACACACCGCGCTGCTTGACCTGGCCGAGGTGACCACACACCACACACTACACACACCACACACACCGCGCTGCTGGACCTGGCCGAGGTGACCACACACCACACACTACACACACCGCGCACACCGCGCTGCTGGACCTGGCCGAGGTGACCACACACCACACACTACACACACCACACACACCGCGCTGCTGGACCTGGCCGAGGTGACCACACACCACACACTACACACACCGCGCACACCGCGCTGCTGGACCTGGCCGAGGTGACCACACACCACACACTACACACACCACACACACCGCGCTGCTGGACCTGGCCGAGGTGACCACACACCACACACCACACCCGGAGATGTCGTCGACCCAAGTGGTGTTATACTTCAACTTGGCTTACGAACTTTTTGATCCAGAAAGAGCCGCGCTTTGGATTGGGCTGACTCGACCGAGGTGACCACGGCCTTACAGAAACAGCGCCCGCGCAATTTTTTCCTGAGTGACTGAGCTAGAGTACCGGAACCCAATAAGAGAGGAAAAAAATTTAGAAGTTGAAGCAGCGCACTTTTGATTCAACTATTGTAGCATATATATAGTATGCCGTGTGGTCCCCGGCAGAGTAGAATAGGCCACCCTCACTCTTACCGAGGTGTCGTAAAAGGCGACTAAGGTAAAGCTGCTGGTATGATCATCAGCACCCAGAGAAGGAAAACTATGCATTTATATCAAAACCCTCGCCAACCCGTCTGCCAAGCGTGGTGAGTATGGCAATTACCCCTCATGTGATTGAGGGAAACCCGTGCCCCAGCAGTGGGGACTTAAATGGGCTGACGATGACGATGATTGTAGCAGTTTGTGTACATAGGCGGCGGCAAATTGTTTTCCATGATAATCCGTCTGCTCATCTGCCACCTTTCATATGAAAACAAATGAATAATAACATGTTTTCTCCACCCAGTCGTTCTCGGAGAGCCCGTTGTCGGTGCTGTTCCTGAGCGACTCCCCGTTCACCTCCAACTGGGACCTCTACCTCATCACTGCGCTGCTGGCCGCGCTGGGGCTGGTCGTGCTGCTGCGCCGCGGGCAGCCCAACTGAGCGAGGTGTAGTGCAATGACTGAACAGCTGAGGGAAGTGTGCTTTTGATGTCATTTTCCCGTTATCCACCCCGAGTGGACAGATAAATGTTTGAAGTGACAAAAATTCTCGCTGTCCAAACCTTCTCAGTACAAACAAGCGGCAAAGGCGGACAGTGAGACTTTTTAAACATTTGTGTCACTATCCACACTGGGTGGACAACGGGAATAAGTCCTTTTGACTATCGGTAGCTTTCGCATTAAAGATAAGGTCCAAAGAAGATATTGAAATACATTAACATATTCTAGACTCAATATTATTTGAGAAATTTTTCCAAAAAAAATTTTACCGTATCATCAGTGTACCAGCCTACCGATGAATGTCCCCAATGTGTGGATCAAGCCTACCCTCACTTTACATCCATGATTTGTTGAAAGCTAGCGATTGTAAAAGACGAGAGTTTTTTTTTTACTTTGGTTATAGATCTCACTAGAATATTGTTGGACAGTAAAATAATATAGGATTCTGTCAATCGGGACTATCTAAAAAACCGTTAGATGTCGTAGGTACTATAAGACTACATAGACACATGCACTTTAAACAGACTGAGCCTTTTAACAGAAATCATACTTGAAAAACCGCGCAAAGTTGTTAGTACTGGGGTGACGTGCTGGGCGACGTTCTTTCTCTACCGCACCCGTAAAGAATCTGCCTCAGGGCCGAATAGATCTCTTTCACACTCTGTGATGTTTTTTCCGAAAATGGCAGATTCCGTTTAAAGCGCGCGCTTTTAAGTTCCGTGTAACACTAAGATCCATCTACAAATTGATTGGTTATTTTTCAAAGTGATAAATGTCAATGAGCAGTTTTCCAGTAGGTATTTATTAACTTTTGCGTTACTCACTAGATAGTGTAAGCAGTCTCTATATATTTCAGGTGTTGGTTGATATATTCTGTGCTCCCTAATTTATAGGAAAATATCAGTTACATGGAAAATAACACTTGATACCAACCTCAAGTAGACCTAAAATAAGTTGTAAAAAATGTCTGCCATGGCGTTTGGAGATGTGTTTGATTGCTGTCCGTTTATAAATGAGCAGTTTGTCATTAAATATTTCTATCGAATTATAGTTTTTACAAGGAGCTCATTGTTGTTGTTGATTATTTAAAATAAAAAATATTTAAATAAATCCTCTTTCCTTCATTCATGGGTTAATGAAAATGAAATATGGCAACACTTTAAACGCCGTTACCAATAGCTGTAATGTGTATACAGATACTGGTAGCGCCATCTGTTATCACTTAAGAGAAACCGACTGACTAATGTCATTGGAAAACTCCTTATTAGACGAACGAAACAACCAATGCTGTCGAAGTTGAACCTCAGTCCAACAGAGCGCCATCTATCGGATTTTACACGCGAATGTTGACCTACTAAACGTTTAGTTTCATTCGCTGTACATTATGCTTCTCCAAAAAGAAAAGATATGTTTCAATTAGGGGTATCGTGTGTGAAATATCCGCTAGATGGCGTGCCTGTGGTACGAGGTCCAACTTCAACATCATTGGTTGATTTATTCGTCAATTGACAATTATCTCGTCTAAAAATACCCAACCACGTTGTAGATGGACCTCAGACCGCCATTTTCGCACACTATAGCCCCCCTTAGGTAGTTTTTAATATAGTTATAGTCCATAAAATATAGCTTGATTAGTAAAACATGTCAATTCATGTCACAGAAAACGATCTTTATGGAAATAGTAATAAAATTCTGTAGAATAAAACATGGTAAAATGATAAACCTTATGTCCATTGAAATAAAGGTCAAATGACATTTGTCATTCTAATCAAGCTTTATTTTACAGACTATAAATTTAAGATGATTAGATTAAGAATTTTGGTTACATTATACAGGGTGTAAAAAGACCCTTAACGAAGCCGGCGTCTACGCACTCAGACCATTAAAACAAGTCTTAGAAAAAAAAATACTGACGGGAAACAAAGTTGATGCACGCGCGCGAGGTGTCGTAAAAGGTAAGGTAAGGCTGCTGGTATGATCATCAGCACCATGAGAAGGAAAACTCTGCATTTATATCAAAACCCTCGCCAACCCGTCTGCCAAGCGTGGTGAGTATGGCAATTACCCCTCACGTGATTGAGGGAGGCCCGTGCCCCAGCAGTGGGGACTTAAATGGGTTGATGATGAACTTGGAAAGTATTGAGTTCCCAGATATGGTCTAGAAGGACAAAATGGTCCTGATGATGTGCTGAATACGTAGGTTTCGGCTTCGTTTAGGGTCTTTTTACACCCTGTATTTTTCCTTTGTCAAGAGATATATTTGTTATTTTAGTGAGATCTCTAGCCAAATGTCTGAAAAGTCTTATCTTGAGATCAATATAAATAAAAGCCAAGTATTTTTGCACTAGTTACCTAATGTAGAAATAGAAGGCAATTGTACATAAATTATTGAGCACTCACCGGTTCATTTGACCACCGAATGCGTTTTATACAAACAAATGTCTTCATTTTAACGCGCCATAAATTCTAGAGTATTTTATTAAGGGCAACGATATTAGCGCCACCAAGTGGTTTATAGTGTATTTGCTTGATATGTATGCTTACTTTTTTTAAAAATGTCTCTTATTCGCCACAATCAATATAAATCACTTGGCGGCGCTAGTATCGCGGTAATCAGTATCGCCATAAGCGTAAGGGTCTTATTTATATTTAAACATTTGCCAACTAGAACAGTGTTATAAAGCAGTTTTCATTCTTTCTTCGAAAATGTTTCAAACGTCAAAACTGCTCTATAACACCGTTTTAGCTAACAAAGGTTCATTGAACATTTATGAATAATGCTCTAATATTTTAAGTAACATGAACCATACATTGGTCACCTTTGAATTAAGCAAAGGAAGCCACCCCTCCTTTCTTAAAATAATGAAAATTTAAGGCCATTTTCAAGGCCTTCATAAATACCTAGGTATGGTAAATTTTGGTTGTATCTACAATTTATTTTGGCGAATATTGGAAGGGTTTCTCTTTACAGAACGCATGTTTAAAACACAAACGATGGTCGGTTAAATTGCCTGTGGGTGGCTGTGCTATAGTTACATCTTCACAGAAATGTAAATAATGCATTTTAATATATCTTTTTATTTTCGTTATTGCTCTCAAGATAGCGAACCGAACTAGATTAATATAATTTATCAGTGCTGTGTTTGTACCTACAGTTAAGTGACACTAATTTTAGATCGTATGAGTGTTTTAATTGATTGTGACTGAGTTAATAAATCATTATTGTTACGAACACAGTTGTTTTAGTTCATTAAACACTAGACTAAATGAAAATAGCGGAAGACACGGCACCTCCTTTCAAATTAGACTACTGAAAACGGACCTATTTGTTTTGACAATTGCTTGAAGGTAAGAAGGTTATAATTTCGTGCTTGAAGGAGCCATCAAACGTGCTACGCGCGTGCTACGTCAGTCTACGTGAAATTAGGCGACGGGGACCTAATTTGCGGTCCACGCGGTAGAGACGAGTCACCTATTTTGATTTAATCTAAGATTAAACATCCCTGCCACAATAGATCATTTACTGGTCGCAGTGGCTCTGAGACTCAGGGCTCACCCCATTTCTAACAAATAACAAAAGATTAAACATTACAGTCTTGACATTGGTGATAAGGCGAAGCTTAGTAAGGAAGATGCTAACGCTCTTGTTCCACAATAGATCATCTACTGGTCGCAGTGGCTATGAGATGAAGGGCTCACCCCATTTCTGACAAATAACAAAAGGTTAAACATTACAGTCTTGACATTGGTGATAAGGCGAAGCTTAGTAAGGAAGATGCTAACCCTCGTGTTCCAAAACGTGGTTTAAAATAAGCAGTGGCATGAATACTACGAATAACTGAGGAACTAGAATAAACATTATTACAAAACCAAGGTTAACGTTAGTTAGTGTATCAACTATAATACAAAAGTTAAACCAATCTGACCCCTAGTTTAAAATTATTACAAAACGAATTACTGCAAAATATTAATTTGGTCCCCGGCAGAGTAGAATAGAATTGGCCACCCTCGCTCTTACCGAGGTGTCGTAAAAAGCGACTAAGGTAAAGCTGCTGGCATGATCATCAGCACCCAGAGAAGGAAAACTCTGCATTTATATCAAAACCCTCGCCAACCCGTCTGCCGAGCGTGGTGAGTATGGCAATTACCCCTCATGTGATTGAGGGAGGCCCGTTCCCTAGCCGTGGGGACTTAAATGGGCTGACGATGATGATGATTAATTTGGTGACAGTGACAGTTTACCCCTGTGACAGTTCATTCTGTTTTACACTAAAATTATTTGCTAAAACTGGGTGTGGAATACACCAATGCAACGCCTATAATTAAATTCACAGTAAAGTAAAACAATAAATACTTGTCGTAGATAGATTTTATTATACCACTTTTAGGTAATAGAATTTGATCTTAGATGATAAAATTAATAATTACAATTGAAAAAAAAATCCCATATGCAGTGCAACCAGTTTCTTGGCCGGTGGCTAAAATCAAAACTAATACTTTCTTGTGAGGAAATTGCCGTGTGGCCCCGGCAGAGTAGAATAGGCCACCCTCACTCTTACCGAGGTGTCGTAAAAGGCGACTAAGGTAAAGCTGCTGGCATGATCATCAGCACCCGGAGAAGGAAAACTCTGCATTTACATCAAAACCCTCGCCAACCCGTCTGCCAAGCGTGGTGAGTATGGCAATTACCCCTCATGTGATTGAGGGAGGCCCATGCCCCAGCAGTGGGGACTTAAATGGGCTGCTGATGATGATGATGAGGAAACCAAAACAGATTTGTAACACAATATTCATTTCATTATAATGTAGTGAGTATATCGCACCCTTATAATTTGACCTTTGACTGACCGGATGGCGCAATTGGTAGTGACCCTGCCTCTTACGCCAAAGGTCGTGGGTTCGATCCCCACCCTGGACAAACATTCGTACGATGAACACTTGTGTTTGTTCGGTGTCTGGGTGTAATATATGTATTTTAGTATATATTTGTGTTCCTCTGTTGTCTGATATCTGTAACACAAGTGCTTAAGCTACTTAGTATGGAATCAGGTACAACTGTATGAGATGTTGTGAGAATTATTATTATTATTATAATTAAAGCGATCTAACACAAAATTCTTGTAACATCTTACCAAAACCTGACCTTTTAAAGCATAATTATATAGATTACTCTATATAGAAAAAAGTGACCTTTTTTTTATAGTGACACAGTATATTGGCTCTCCTCAGCCTGATGGTAAGCAAGAGAAGAGCCCAGGTTGCAATTACAACGGAAGCGATGTCAGGCATCACCTCCGTTGGGACTGCCATACTGGCCCGCGAGATGCTTCTTCGCGCTTCGTTTAACTTGACCTTAAGGTGACGGGTAGGGCACACTAGAGAAGCCAATCGATTTTAATTTTTAGCACTTATACAATTTCGGGGTTACAACCTCTAGGCAAACATTTATACTATTTATGAAATAACCATGCACAAATGTTGTGTCCGCTTTTGTACGCGAAAAATTGATTCACGCCAAAAGTCGCTTTTGGCGGTAATAAATTTTTCGCGTACGCGTTGAACCCAACATTTGTGCATGGTTATTTAATAAATAGTATGAGTATTTGCCGAGAGGTTGTAACTGAAATTGTTTTAAATAGATCCGGTTCAGTAGCTAAAAATTAAAATCGATTGGCGTCGCTAGTGTGCCCTACCCGTCACCTTAAGGTCAAGTTAAACGAAGCGCGAAGAAGCATCTCGCGGGCCAGTATGGCGGTCCCAACGGAGGTGATGCCTGACATCGCTTCCGTTGTTACTGCAACGTGGGCTCTTTTCTAGCTTACCTTAAGTAATATTGCACTTAAAAGTCCCACCCGAAGACTGCCGATAAATATTTAAGTGCAATATTTACCTACCTGAAAATTGCTATACCCAAATAAATCATATATAAAACTGACTATCGCTAGGTATAACAGTTACAGCCTATGCCTCATTCTCTTTTTTTTATTAGGAAAATATGCCTTTTTTTATGATATAGATAAACTACCTGAGACATCACAACTTTAAAATCACATTATTTTGGGCAAACCCAAAACGCTCCATACAAATGGCTACTTAGATGTGACGTCACACTTAAGTATTTTGTATGCATTTCATTTGAATTTTGTATGGTAGCTGTATCAAATGTTTCGTTTATGTCAATGGTTCTATTATAATAATTGGTGCAAATTGTATGGGTTATTCAATGGTATAATTATTTTTTAATAATTTCATACTTTTAAAATGGACTTGCCCATGAATCTTTGAATGACCATAAAACCGGCTAGACGTTATATTTTCAATTGAGAATTTTTGCCTTTGGCACATATTGACCTATATTTTGTAAAATCTTGAACTTAGTCGTATACCCTATTCATTACAATCAACACGATACGAAGGCGCCTGCGCACAGTAAATGTTGCTTCAAGTTGGATTTTGTTCACGTTACTTCTGTTCCCGCTCACTCTCGTTCTTTAAAATAATCTCGCTATCCCTGTCTTTCGAACATCTCTATTTTGCGCGCGATGTCGTCCGCAGAGTATGTGTACTCCGTTGAGCATTCTTCCTTCATATCATCAGATCCGTGGTCGTTCCTCTGAAAGGTGATAGATAAACTTCAATCAAAATTTTACCGTGGGAGAACCACGCTTCGGATGAATGGGCTCGACCGGAGCGATATCCCGGCCTCACAGAAAACCGGCGTGAAGCAGCACTGTGCTGTGTTTTGCTACGCGAGTGAGGGTACCGGAGGTCCAATCCGGGGAAAGGTAGGCGGCAATCGTTTAACATCAGGTAATCCGTCTGCTGGTCTGCCAACTATCACATAAAAAAAAAACATTTTTCTTTAAGTGTGATGTGGCAAACGAGCAGACGGGTCACCTGATGGTATCACTTCAGTCGAGCCAATCCATTCTTGCTGAAGCGTGGCTCTCACACACTTAGTATATTTTTAGAACTACATGGTTTGAATTGAATTAAATGTCCTATGTCCCCTTTTTTTTTTTTTTTTTTTTGCGTTGGGGGAATGCCGCCGGCCCGATGTTCAATTGGCCGACGTCGCCACCTTTCGGCGGCGCCTTATGCATACCCGTCTGCCGGGGGGCGGACGGGTTATGTCGGGCTCTCCTCCAATAAAACTGAAGGCCTACTGACTAAACCCCCAACGACGCTCCCTCTTCGCCAGAGTGGGAAGGAGACATGTGTACTAGTTAATGAACTCTGACTACACGTTCCTTCCCAGGCGTTGGCCCGCTTACAGCGCGGACCCTTCTATGCCTCCCCCAGATGGATTGGGGGGGGAAATATGGACAGCCGGAAGCGCCGAGCTGTCCCTACCAAGCTGAGGAGGAGGCCCGTGACTGAGGAGGAGGCCCGTGGTCCTATGTCCCCTAGGTGCGGCAAAGGGCGTCCACACAGCTCCGCTATCTCGAACGGTCTTGAGCTTCGCGCTTTACTTCGCTCCAAGTATGTCCTAGGGTCTTCGCTCCGACCACATACCGAGGCAAGCCCTAGACTGGAACCCCCAAGGAAAACGGAAACGTGGGCGCCCTAAACAAACCTGGAAGCGGCCTATCACTGCAGAACTACCTATAATTACAAGTAAAATCTTTTCTCCTTATTTTTATGTGATAAGTGGCAGACGAGCTTACGAATCGCCTGATGGTAAGCGATTGCCGCCGTCCATAGACACCCGCGACACCAGTGGAGTCACAAGTGCTCTGCCAACCTTTAAACCTTGATTGGGTTGGGATTGGACCCTCCGGTACCCTCACTCACGCAGCGAAACACAGCACAGTGATGCTTCACGCCGGTTTTCTGTGAGATCGTGGTATCACTCCGGTCGAGCCAGTCCATTCATGCCGAAGCGTGGCTCTCCCACAGTTTAATAATAATGAAAGTACAACCTGTGCGGATAAAGAATAGGATCGCTCGCACCCCACGAGTGCGAGTATAGACGCAAATAGTGTGCGAGCGAGAAGTGAATAGATGCGCCGCCATTTCTGATCCCATTCTTTATCCGCACAGGTTGTAAAAGAACTAGCTACGATTTTTTTTATTGAACTATGGGCTAACGCCTGACCACAATCTCACCTGATGGAAATTGACGATGAGGTCTAGGATGTAACGCGTTCGCCTAGAAGATGCCTGTTCACTCTTGACTTAAAGATGTCCAGATTGTAGTTGTCCGGAAAAACAGACTTTGGCAAGGAGTTTCATTCTTTAGCCGTCCGCATTATGAACGTGGAAGTAAATCGCTTCGTGCGGATAATGGGTAAGCCAATTGTTGGCGACGGCCACAACCATCCTTTTTTATATTGTCTATGTCTTTTATATCTCTTTTACTTTTGATACTATCTTCTATTGTCTATTAAAACAGTTGCTTTAGTGAGTTGTGGTCTAATATATTGTGTGTGAAAAATAAGTGGTTTGATTTAATTGGCGTGCTTTAGGGACTCTAAGCTAGGGACAATAAGTGTGATCAACACCAATAACGTATGGATGTAACCCCTCGCCGCGCCTTGTTGTCCTGTGATTGAATGGGCTAGTAAAGTAATAATAAAACAAAACACGAACCCAAAACTGCGCATACTCAGGCGACACTGTCTGCAAGTACGCCACCTTATCCTCTATCTCCTTCAACCTTTTGAAGACGTCCGGCGACACCGACTTGATGTTCAGGTAGTGTTCTACGCCGAGGACGCGCTCGGCGATGGAGGGGGGCAGCCCGGAGGTGCACGACGCGTCTTTGGGGGGAGGGAGCTGCGCTGTTTGGGGACCCCACTCGTTGTGGACTTTGCGGACTGTAAGTATAAGAGGGGCAAATTAATAAAGAAAGGCCATATACGGACTTAGACCACTAGACTCGCTTAGAAACTTGTTCGAAGAAATTAACATTTTCACATTAGCATCACAGTACATCTTTGACTGTATTATGTATGTTTATAAAAATTTAGAAAACTTCCCTCGAAAATCCGACAACCATAACCTAAATACTAGAAATAAACACAAGCTTGCTGATCCACATCTCAGACTTCATAAGATTGGTAATTCATTCGTAGGAATGAGTATTAAAATATTTAATAAGTTACCACAAAAGCTTGTTGATTTACCAATGCCCAAATTTAAAACACATGTTAAAAATTATTTAATGGCAAAAGCCTATTATACAGCTAATGATTACTTAAATGACAAGAATTTGTGGAAATGATAAACTGTTCGCCTACACCCATGACACTGTACTTAAAAAAATTTGGTGATTAAAAAGAGGAACTGGCGAGTTTCTTGCCGGTTCTTCTCGTCAGAATCAACCTTCCGATTCCGGTGGTAGAATCACATTATATTTATTCATTTCTTAGTATATTTTTTGTATCGACATATATGTTTAATTACATGTATAATATACATAGCTCAGCCGTGTGGTCCCGGCAGAGTAGAATAGGCCACCCTCACTCTTACCGAGGTGTCGTAAAAGGCGACTAAGGTAAAGCTGCTGGCATGATCATCAGCACCCAGAGAAGGAAAACTCTGCATTTATATCAAAACCCTCGCCAACCCGTCTGCCAAGCGTGGTGAGTATGGCAATTACCCCTCATGTGATTGAGGGAGGCCCGTGCCCCAGCAGTGGGGACTTAAATGGGCTGATGATGATGATGATGATGATGATACATAGCTATAATTTATATTTTTCATGTATGACGATTTGTAAGAGCTGTATATAAGCCTATGCACGTAAAGTACTCTTGAATTTTGATTTTTTTTTTGATAAGAGAATTAATTATGTAACAGGTCTCGAGACAACAACCCCAAACTGTTTATAACGATCTGACTCGAGAATATCCTGATGGTAAAACTGATATTATGAATCCAAAACCTAAACCCCCTTATTACAAATTACGAACTATAAGGAAAGTCTTGGAACAAAATTCGTGCCGGCCCCTTTTAACATTGCGTGTTGGAACGGGATGACATGAGCTTTAGTACTGTGATAACTTTAATTTCGCGATTTAGAATAAGGTGAATTTAGTTTCAAAAAGTGTTTATTCAATACACATAAGTATCTGCAATTTAATCTCATTTCAACCTCATCAATGAACTTAAGTTTTAACGTAACTTTGATGTTTGTTCCTTTCCAGTTAATTTTTTGTTAACTTCTATATAGGTACCTAGTTTTAATGTGTGCAGAAGATTTATTGTTCCTCCTCGGACACATTAAGTGGAGTATAGTTTAGAACGGATTTATGTACACCAATAACTTGACTCTGTTTATGAGTCATAATAAATAAAATGTATTGACTATCAGAACACAGAGAATACAATAACAGTAGGCAGTACACGATACAGATACCAACAGATGAGAGGCGATACCAGAAGAGATGGTGTGGTTGTGTGTGGTCAATCAGGTCCCGACTTCAGCATTTCCGTGGCACTCATTCAGCTGGTCTCACTGAAAACCAGCGTCATAGCCTTTGTCTGGGCTGTGACATAAGCTGAGTGAGGGCCATTTATACTAGACGTCATAACACATCATAATATTCATTTGGCACTATCTGGACATGATTGAATATAGTTTTGTTTTTTTTTCCTTTTGTTTTATTTTTATGTATTTTTAATTGTTTTATGTTTTGTTTTCTGTTTGTGCCAAATTGTGTTCTGTTTATAATTGCTATATGTTCTGTGTTGTGATGTCTATAATAATAAATATTTTCTTTCTTTCTTTCTTTCATTTGCTGAAACGGCATTCTCTGCAGTGCCGCAGCAGCGCTGGTATTAAAGTGACGGGTAGGCCACACTAACGACGCCAATTAATTTAAATTGTTAGCAACTAAACCGGATACTACTTATCAGAATTCGACAAATGACATATCATTATAAGCGTCTTGATCGTCCGTGGTGATAGGCTAATATGAAGTTTCACAAAATCTAGTGGCGCCCTATAGCGCGACAAAAATAGTACAGAGTAAAAATAAAGTTATGATAAATATGCCGTGTTTGGGTATCATTTGAAAGCGCTTGCACTTGTACATTTTGAATATATACTATATATATTACTAGCACTTGACACAAAATAGTACAAATAAAATAAAAGTAAAAAACTAAAACCCAACTACGACATAAAACGTCGCTGAAAAAGTATAAAAACAAGCCTTCGTTGTCAATTTATGCAATATTAATAGTAGAGATAAAAGTTCATGTTGGAAAGCGCCGTAGTGTCACACGGTAAATATAACTACCCTTTGGACACGTGTGACTTGCGGATTCCAAACAGAAATTTTATCTTCTACATAGTGAATATTGCATAATTGGACAACCGAAGGCTGTTATACTTTTTCAGCGACGTTTTTTGATCGTAGTTGGGTTTTTAACAATTTCGAAGCTGCAGCCTCTCGGAAAAAACTATACTATTTATTTAATACTTATACTTAACTTTGGGTCTGCTTTTGTACTCGAAATTTGAATTACCGTCAAAAACGGCCACTTATGGTTTTAATCCAAATTTCGAGTTAAAAAACATATCAAAAAGTATTGCTAAATAATTAAATAAGTAGTATAGATGCGTGCTTAAAGACTTCAGCTCCAAAATTGTTTAAAAAGATACGGTTTAGTAGCTAACAATTTAGATTGGTGTCGCTAGTTAGGCCTGCCCGTCGCCTTAAGGTTTTACATTAAATTGCTCATGGGCTTGCTCTTGGTTTCAAACTCAATCATAAAATTGATATGTATTCTACAATGGAGCCAGCTTACCCAGACGCAACCTATTCACTCTAGCTTTAAAAAAGTTGAGGTTTGAGCTTCATCATTGGAACATTTCACTTCCGGTGTGTCACTTCGGAGCCGCGGTACGCTCGACTTGAACTATGATGTAGGATTTAGAAAGTCAGTTGACCGTGGGAGAACCACGCTTCGACATGAATGGGCCGGCTCGACCGGACTGATACCACGGCCTCACAGAAAACCGGCGTGAAGCAACACTGTGCTGATTCGCTGCGTGTGTGGGGGTACCGGAGGCCCAATCCGGGAGAAAGGGGGTTTTACAGGTGGGCAGCGCACTTGTGATCCGTCTGCTCGTCTGCCACACATTACATAAAAATGTCAGGTAATTACATTCAAGCGACTGCTACCTGAACTTCGCAAACCCTTAGCCATTGGAACCAAGCCAGTTTTTCTAACGTGATACTCTAGATAAAGGGACTTAGTACCTATCTTTTGTATGAAATCTTAGTACACAGTATTTTTTATACTGACCCATGGTTTATTCAGTGTCAATTTTACCATAGCCACAGTTTTACTGTTTTATGCTTATTCATTTTAATACTCTGGGAATCGGGTTCGATTATATATTTGAGCGCATGGGTCCTCACCTAATGCACCTATCAGCTCGACCGAAGTTATACTTATTCCTCCTTACACATAGCGAACTAAGTATACTTAGTCCCGGAACAATATTCGTGCCAGCCTGATTTAACATTGCGTGTTAGAACGGGACAACATGAGTTTTAGTACTGTAATCACTTTAGATCGCGAATTAGAATAAGGTGGATTTTGCTTTAGCCCTAATTAGTGATTTCAAATGTATCTTGGAAAATGCGATAACTCACTTTTCAAATGCCCTTTCAAATCTTTCCTCCTTACAAACTGTGTCCTAATGCGAGCACAAGTCTCCGTGTCTTCCGTCTCGCTCTGCCCTTGAGACGGTATGAAGTCGTGAATGTTGTTTATGTTAACTTGCTCTCTCTTTCTATCTATGAAATTCTGAATTCTTTGCTGCAGCTCCTCATTAGACACGTTTATTTGAATTAAATTCTTGTCTATGGTACATTCTTGTGTATTTTCTGGGCTTCTTTGTGGTATGGGTTGTGATGTTGATGATTGAGTCGGTTCGGGAGGACCTGCAAGGATATTAGGGAAATGTGAGGCACTTTCAATGAGTAGTGAGGCCGATCCGGCTCGAAGGACCAATTTTAGATAACATTTCGTCGGTGATACTGTAAAAAGACCTATGGCAAGACTTAAACGATTTTGCAAAAAGAGTACTTCAAAAGAGCAATGTACATTTTCGGCCATAGAACTAAAATTCAATATCACCGACGATTTATTTATAAAAATAAAAATACAACATGCAATAAAATATTTATTTCATTCAAATCGTAAAATAACATTTAACCCTCTATTGAGGTTAAAGAACTTATTATAGTAAAAACAGTGCTTGATCGTAAACTATATTAAACACAACAATGAAATACAACAGCTCGTATTTTGTTCTAAGAACTTTACCTAAACATTACTTTTACTAAAAACAAGTAAATACTTTGAACTGAAAACAGTAGTCACGTTCAAAAGTAATAATTAAATATGAAACACTCTCTAAACCTAACCATATAACCAAAATATATTTATTTATTGCCTCAAAGATAGGAAATTTGAATATTAGGTATGTAAATATTCAGTTTTTGGAATCCAAATAAATATAATTTCAATATAATCCAAACTTAAAAATATGTAACTTTCATAATTTCATAGAAGCTTCGTTCATTGTATCTATTATGCATTTGTAAATGTGTAAATTTATACTATAATAATAAAAAAATATATTAGCAAAAGCTAATAGGTAACTAAAAATTCTCACTAAGTATGTATATCGAAAGGGATTAATATAATTTGCGTACACAGAAAAGAAAACCATTTTCTTAAGACATTTTTAAGAAAGCGCGTAAATTAAGCGATTTGTTCTTGCCATAATATAAAAATAAAAGAAAACAATATACTACAATTGGCAGATGCGACAGTTGTCCCTTAGTTCATGAATTACCAGGTTTAATAAAAGTCAATTAAAAATTAAGGTTAGCAATGTCGCTTCTTCAATTATTAATACACTAGAACAGCCGTACTCAAGAATTTAAGAGCCATTCAGGTATTAAAAGTAAGCAGAATTTTAGTTAATTTGAACATTATACAAAAGTACTCAGAGTTTCATTCTCTTCTGCATATTAGGGATGCTTCAAATACTTATTGTACGGTACAGGAGAATAAAAAGGTTCGTCACCTTAAGGTACATTTTCGCTTGCACGGCAAAAATCAGTTATACTAACATAACGTTTTAAAAAGATCTACTAACCTTCTTTAAATTTTTTTACGTCAAAAGGAATCAATGTTGCTACAGGCAAATCTGAACTTTCTGATCTAACAGTTAAGCATAATTTTCTGTGCAACAGGTATTACTCTGACAACTTTACGAAAGGCTAAAAAATAAAAGCATATCAAACGAATCAATTTGAAAACTGACGAACCTTTTCGTTCTTTGACTGTACATTAAAATTCTGCTGACGTAATACTTGAAAGGCCCTAGAAGGTTCAGCACAGGCGCGCTAAACTTTCTGTCCCTTAGTTTGACTCGACCACGCACATTCGGCGTTCTCCTTCCAGACGGCGGGCTGGTCCGCGTACACCTCCTTCTTCCATATGGGCACACTCGCCTTGAGCTGCTCGATGAGGTGCGAGACCGCCTCCAGCGACTCGCGCCGGTGCGGGCTGCTCACCGCAATCACCACCGACGCCTCGCGGCTCGGGACCATGCCCAATCTGACGAAAGAAACGTTGAGGTTTTAAGAACAGTTCCTAATAAAATAATCATGATAAAGTTTTTTTTAATGTAATAGGTGGCAGACGGATCGCCTGATGGTAAGCGATTGCCGCTGCCCATAGACATCCGCGACGCCAGTGGAGTCACAAGTGCGCTACCAACCTTTAAACCCCCCCTTCCCCCGGATTGGGCCTCCGGTACCCTCACTCACGCAGCTGCAGCAGCAGCAGTTTGATAAACAAAAAAATTAAGATGGTGATCAATATACCTATAATAATCCTAATTTTTTTTTAGATTGATCAATCATACTATAATTTAGGTACAGTCAACTCCAAAAATATAAGAAAGTAGACCTCTACTTTCTTATAGGTAAGTATTGTAACAAGGTCCTAAAGTGTATACATATTTTTGGAGTTGACTGTACTTAAGTATCTTTAGAAACGATTCCTGCCTAACAACCTTCAGGTAAAGAAGTAGTTATCTATATTAAGGTGATGGGTAGGGCACACTAGCAACGCCAATCGATTTTAGGTTTTAGCTACTAAACCGGATCTATTTTAAACAATTTCACGGTTACAATCTCTCGGCAAACACTTATACTATTTATTAAATAACCATGCACAAATGTTGGGTACGTGCACAAACACGAAACATTTTTCGCGTTTAAAATAGATCCGGTTGGGTAGCTAAAAATTGAAATCGATTGGTGTCGCTAGTGTGCCCTACCCGTCATATTAAGAATACAATACAAGTGAAACATCGCCTCCTGTGTGTTCCGCCGAATGAGTGAGGATACTGTAACGATGGAGAAGTCTTTCGTCGCTGGCTATCGGATTAATGTCAGTCATTTAGAAGAAAGTTTATACTTTTAAATATGTAACGTTCGCGTAATATATTGTGTATTTTGCAAGTTATGAAAGCGAAATAAAAAGACGTAAAGCACTTGCGTTGTTTCACTTACAAAACTAAACCTTACAGTACCGACTAGAAGTCCAATCTGAGGGAAGAGTAGTGTGTATGTGATAAATATCCTCCAACCGATTACGGCTAAGGCGGCCAATCTGAACGATCAACCACGTTCGCAGGATATATTATAGTGCTCAAGTGTGTGCGCAAACACAAGTGCACTCTCTATTCCCTTACCCTCATATTCCGATGGGCCACTACTGTGACACGACCAGAGAGGGATTGGGCGCAGGACCAACGGCTTAACGTGCTTTCCGAGGCACGGAGGTACAAGACCGCCAACTTCCAGACTCCGGGCTACCACTAAGAATTTCTTACCGAAAACTTAGGTGCAAATTTTTGGCCCGACCCGGGTATTGAATCCCGGGACCTCTTGCGCAGCCGTCGCTTTAAAGTGCGACCCACTAACCACTGCGCCATCGAGGCAGTCAGTGTATGTGATAGCAATGGTGTTGCAGGTGTCCATGAGCAGCGGCATTCGTTTACCGTCAGTTGAACCGTCGTTTGCTCATCTGCCATCCATCACATTAAAAAATATTCAGATTAGGAGTATTTCCACTTTGCCCCACCAAAGACGCCACATGGTGAGGCACAGTGAAACTCTTTAAAGTTCGCTGCGGAAATGGCATATTAGTATCATCATTTCAGCCAATAGACGTCCACTGCTGGACATAGGCCTCCCCCAATGTTCTCCACACAGATCGGTCCTGTGCCGCCCGCATCCAATGGATTCTCGCGATCTTCACCGGATCGTGTCGGTCCACCTTGTGGGGGCCTGCCACGGGTACGACTTCCTGTACGTGGCCTCCACTCGAGGACCTTTCCGCCCCAACGGCCGTCTGTTCTCCTCGCTATGTGCCCTGCCCATTGCCACTTGAGGCATGCAATCCTTTGGGCTATGTCTGTGACCTTAGATCTCCTGCGGATCTCATCATTTCTGATACGATCACGCAGTGTATCAAGAGGAAAGTCTTCAATACGTGTGTGTTGCCAGTGATGACATACGGAACCGAAACGTGGCCGCTTACAATGTGCCGATTAAGGAGGCTCAAAGTCACCTAGAGAACAATGGAGAGGGCTATGCTCGGATTATTAAAGTTCCAGATAAATTAACTTTCTTGCATGTCTACCGTAATTAAGTCGCGAAATCGCATTATATTTGTTAATGTCTATAGATTGTTCACGTGAATACAGAAGAACTGGAAAAATAACTTGTTTGTTCATGTTATTCATTAAATTGTAATGATAAGCAAAACATTAGCTTTTATTACGTCGACGTACAAAATAGGTGTCATTATTTTATTTCACTATCATTACTCGAGTGTAGGTACAATACTTGAACATCATTGAACAGAAACCGCATTGGTTGTATGAGTTTCTAAACACATTGAGGATGTAAGTAATTGGTTTCGTCATGAGTGCTTGCAGTGTTCAACAACGACCTTGCATCGTTACAGTTTACTGATAGTTCACAAGATTGTACTACGGTTTTGTATAGGTCACCTTTTAAACTACACTATCACCAGAGAAAAATAAAAAAGTCAGAAAAGAGAGTCAGATGTAATACATATTTAGATTTTACCGCTTATGGATAATTTTAGCTTATACTTTGTTTGTCAGATAAAAAAAAACACACACATGTTATATTTAACAAAAAAAGTTGAAGTTTACAAACTAACTATCTCACAAATAAGCAATCCGAAAGCTGTCCTCATCTCTGATCAAAGGTCGCTACAGGTGATAAGACCGCTATATTGAGCTGTCATTTGTTGTTGTGTACCATCATAAATTTGTGTTATGTTTTGTGCAATAAAGAATATCTATCTATCCGAAACTGGACAAGTTTCGGATTTCGGAAGTGGTGAAACCAGCCTTAAACCAGTTATTTTAATTTTTAATTACATAATTAGAAATTTTGCGTAAGATTTGTATCTTTTATCTCGGCAATGACAACAATAACGTAGTAATAAATATAACTAGGGTATTAAAATAAATCTAACTTTATCGGCGTCCCTGATAGGTCACTACTAAACAATAGATAATTAGAGTGAGCAGACATCTTACTACAATAATAATCAAGAATGAGCGTAATAAAATAAGTTCAAGTAATGCGACGTATTAGTAAATAATTATTATTACAGTATTAAAACCTACTGGTACATCATCATCATCAGCCCATTTAAGTCCCCACTGCTGGGGCACGGGCCTCCCTCAATCACATGAGGGGTAATTGCCATACTCACCACTCTTGGCAGACGGGTTGGCGAGGGTTTTGATATAAATGCAGAGAATTTCCTTCTTTGGATGCTGATGATCATGCCAGCAGCTTTAGCTTAGTCGCCTTTTACGACACCTCGGTAAGGATCTGATACTGGTACAGGATCATCATAATAACATAGAACGTTTTGACGAGCGACACAACATAAAATCAAACATACAATTCGTCAGTAAAGTGTTGAAAAAAAATGATGGCGCCTCTGTCGTTTACGTCATAGTGTGGCTTGGCATGGACACCGTTAGTGGTTCAATAATTTTTCGTGTCGCTTTTCTTCTCCCTACATAATGCGCACTGCCAATGTAAAACCTGCACACATTCTTCGTGTTCGCATAGTGATCTCGGCGTAGTTCGGCATGAGATAGAGACAGACTTACGGAACGTGTGCGGGAGAGACATGCAGCATGAGATTGTATCTACTTATTTTCCGTTAATAGCCCTTGCGACTACACAACAAACGCTAGCGATTACGATATGCTAGCGTTCCCCAGCCCCTATCTAAAGTTACTTTTAATAGGTAAAGTTACTTGTCAAGCTACTGGCTATTTACATGTGCCACGGCTAACGTAAAAGACATTTGCATAGCTGTTGCTGATTGGACAAAATTAATTTGTATTACCAAGAATTTTATAGTCACGTTTCGTTTACAGACATTTAAAATTAATTGTTTTTTTTTCAAATAGTTTAATTAATTAAAATTGCTGATTTGATTGCCTTATTAGCTCCCTATTTGGTAATGTGAAACAGCTATTTCAATGGACAACATTTCAAAATTGCTAAGCTCTGAAACAAAAAATACCAATTCTTTGTTTACTTTTCCGCTGCTCGAATATATATTTATTCATTTTTTATATTGCTTATTTACTGAGAAAAAAATTAAAAACTAAAAAACGTAAGATGACGTCATCGGACGGCAGAATGTAAAATATTTCTTTGCTTAGCACATTTTAGTTTTAAATTTACGTAATGCCAAACTCATGACATGTAACTGTCAAAAAAAAAGACAACTTGTCAACGTTGAATGTATGAATGACGTTGACAATGTTGTCACTAGTATTATTTACCTTTGACAGTAGTACCTTTTTTTTATTAAAACAATGATAAGCAAAGGAATATCCCTGTATTCAGCCGTCCGATGACGTCATTTGGCGCTTACGTCTATTTAGAATAAAAAGAATTTCAATAATTATTTTATGCATGAGAATGGACAAATTTTGAAAAAAGAAAAATTATGGGTCTGTTCATTTTATGTCTACTTTCATATAAAAAAACAATATGGACATGTTAAAAATTTGAAATGTTGTCCATTGTCGTTTTTAAGTATTTCGGTAGCTTCAGCAGTTGCTGAGTGTAAGAACGTTCGAAGCAAGAAATAAACCAAAAACCAACCTGTGATACATGGCTATACTGTGCACAGCTGGCCACTTGTTGCGCACCTCTTCGCATATTCCCTTCATCGCCTTCAAGGCCATCGGTTCATATGCTTCATATTCTAATCGTACCACCTGTTTAAAGAGATAAAGTTACAAGAATGGTTATTCTATTTGAGACAGTACAAAATAAATAGTAAACAACCTATATATAACTACATCTATTACCAATTAATGACAAACATCAGAGGAACATTACACACCTTTATGATTCTACATTATTGAAAATGAAGCAAATATTTACAATAATGTATTTAATCTAAAATAACTAAATATAAATGGGATCATTTTTAAGCGTCATCAAATTTTAACTCTGCTTTCATCATCGGTATCTCTTATCATTAAACCAGTAACCTACAAACAAAAGTGAAATGACTGATAAGATTTTTTTATCACCAAAGTAATGATAATTAATACTTTCAATGTTACTGTAAAACTGCTCACAGACCAACCACGAACTGAACCACGACCTTGGTGCGCTCCGAACCATTATTAATATCGGTTCGGCTGGTTCGGTGCGTGGTGCGGCATCGCCAAATCCGATCGTGTGGACGGCGCACCGAACCATTTGGTCCAGTCGCTCTTGTCACACCGTTGGTATCCTTACTTTACTCTTTATACACCGTACATGCAACAAGTCACGATTTGTTTTCAGACATGAATTCGGAGCAACGCTAAGAGAACATCGTTAATATTACGAAGGAAAGAGCTGTATGGATCTATTTTTCACTATCGAGATCATTATGAGATAAAAAAAATGATTTTTTCTGAGATAAAGTTTTGCCCATTCTTTTCTATTCTTTATGTTTTGACGACCATAATTTTGAAAACCTTCGTTTGGGACCAGGATAATGTGTGTGATGTTTTCTCAATTGAATTTAATATTAATGACGTCCAACTGAACCCTAGTTTTCCTCCCTTTCACATGCGTTGTGAGTCTCCTTTATTTGGATGCGACAGGTATATTCTCGTTCGTACGGGACAGATCGAACTTCTCTTTCTCTCTCTCTCTCGGACGGAGCGTCGGACGGTGCGCACGTTTGTAAGCGCACGGTTCATGGTTTAGTGCGTGGTTGGGTTCGTGGTGCGGCCGGACCAAATCAGAACGTCTGTTAAGGCTTTAAATCATGATTCTGGAATGAGGCCTTTGCCAACAGGCACTCTGAGATTAGAGACTTAATTTGAAGTATGTGTAATTCAGAATAAAATTCTATTATATAATAATATAAAAACCTATGAATATTTGACCAACTTAATGCTTTGAACATTTGTCCCATGAGCCAAATAGGGCAAAAAAGATTTTAAAAGAATTTAAGGCGGAGCGCTGCAGATGCTGCCCTCGCGCTCCAAAAAGTAGAATGAACTATCTTACCTTTTTATCTTCAAAACTAGCTCTAGTAGTCCCAACAAACAATGACACGGCCCCGCAGCTGTCGTCTACAACCAGGTCACTGATTGTCTCAACGGACAGTTTGTCCACAGTCAGCTTGAGATGATCCATGTTTTCTACTTATATATTTGAGTCTAATATAATATAATTTAGCCCCCACTAAGTGGAGGTATCACAGCTATACTATCTCGTTCACTGATTTCTAAATCTACGGTTTCTTCACAGACTACTTCGTTCTTAGCTAATAAAATATTATCCTTAATTGTTTCCAAGTTGTAGTTGGCTGAGATGTGATTAAGAAGCTGCTTGTAACTGATCTTTGTGGGAAGCCTTATCGTGGTTTCCTTGATTCCGGCCAAGTCTTTAGTTTTTGCAAAGAACAATAGCTTCACAGTTACTTCATGCTGAATATCCATATTTCAATCTAAAAGAAACAATTTTCTTAAATAATATAAACTAGTTCCTTTCTTTAATCAATTAACTTATTCTATATTTGTATAAAAAGTTAATTTAATTCAATAAGAAAACACAATGTTGAATAAAAACTAAACTCCATTCAGAGAAAAAAAAATTGGATGTTCTTTACTATTACCTAGCCAGGCATCTCCTAGGCAAACGCGTTACATCCTAGACCTCATCGTCACTTTCCATCAGGTGAGATTGTGGTCAAGCGTTAGCCTACAGTTCGTAAAAAAAAAAACCTGATTTGTTTGAAATGATTTGTACATAAAAATAAATATAATCAAAGTTCAACTAAATGCATGTCAATAATCCATGCATGATCAGTGCACATTTTTTGAAAGTAGGTAAGTAACTTAACAACCAGTTTGTGAAATTCTACACTCATTATGGCAGGGTTGTCAATATTATAATTATTATAAGCCTGTAAAATAAAAGTTTAGTAAAAAGGACAATATCCTCTGAAGAAGAGGCATATCAATAGCCAAAAATATTTAAAGAGCCTAATGATTAAACCCTTTAACTACCAACCTCCTTCTTAACACATTCATAGAATAATGATTGAAAAAATGCTTTTAATTGGCTAGACAAATGTGGTAAGTAAGTTTTTTAAATTTGGGAGAAGTTTTATGTAAAGTATACTTTTGTAATTATGTATAAAGAAGTCATGGTAAAACATTTATTTAACGAAATAGTTGACAGCCCTACATTAAACCCTTACAAGTTAACGATTTGTATGGACAAGACAGAAGCCGGTTTTGCCACTTCTCAATTAACACAAAAAAATTGGATCATGCATTAAATTAAAGGCGTTAAGCCCGGCGCGCCCGCTCTCAAACTCGACCAGAAAACACAACTACTGCTATCTGTATTTATACACATTTTATCATCATCCTTAACAAGCCGAGGGTTTTTTTATATGAAAAATCGTGGCGGATGTTTACGAAAAAAGCATGTTTTCATGATCAAAATATTTTTCTGATAAACACAGGTGGCTGAATGCAGTAAAGTATAAAGTATCACACCAAGGTTACCACTTAGCACGAATAAACATATTTTTATGTATGACCTCCTTTAACCTCAAAATATTTAAATAAAAACAAACACATTATTTATACGAAACTCAAAATTAACAACGTACTTACACATTTTAACAAATAAACAACGTGCACTATAATACACTTTTTACAAATAAACACCGTGCACTATCATTTAAATTAGAAAAAAATATTAAAACAATTTAAGGTCTTCTTCACCAAAATAAAGACCGGGATAAAATGAATGGATGAGTGAATGAAATTCATTTTTGATAGATAGATGAATGAGTGCGATTGAACGAATGAAATAAAAAATAACATTATTTGACATAACATACACATTTACAAAGCTTTTAATTTTTTTAATCTGAACTGTTTTTGATTTAGCGGCAGGGATCCATACTGAGCATGATAGGTATTTTTTATTTGTTTATGATGTAGAATTTAAATTCAAAATATAATTTCTCTAATAAATTATTTGATAGGTGTTTTATGGAATGAAATGCAACGTCAGTAGACTGACTTCGTAAATGGTAAACTGTCAAAGTAGGTATTTTAAAGAGTCAAATAATTATATTCTTCAGATAATACATATTAAAAAGTACTCTGTGGATAATACTAAAAACACAAAATTATTTTGGCGAGGCTAAGATTATGTGCTCCCTTAGCGACGATGATTGGAAGCTCACTAATAACGACACTTTGCAATTTCTTGAAGTCATGTTTGGTTAAAAGTTTTGATTCATGTTCACGACTAAATAATATAAACCGGCTGCTAATAAAGCAGATATACGAAGTATTGTTGCGTTCCCCGATGTAATACGTACGCAGCTGCGGGAATAAGTTAATTTTTTTTAATTTGAACACGAATAAAATAATAAATAAAAATACTTTTATTTCTCAAAATTTACAATTTCATGTTTCGAGATTCCCCAGTAAGTAATAATATTCGTGTTGGGGTTATCCCGCTCTCACCACATTTTGTCTAAATATTTTGAATAAATCAAAACTTTTAACCATACTTTACTTCAAAATATAGCAAAGGGTCGTTCTTAGAGAGCTTCCAATTATTGCCGCTAGGGGAGCGCGCATAACCTTTGCCGCTCCAAAAACATACAAGGCGTGTTTTCGTAGGCGGATTTTTGTTCTCCAGCCCCAATGCGCTAAGCTAAACTAAAACTAAAATGTGCGTAACTTTAAAAGTTATTTTTTCATTGATGCTAGTCATATTTCTGATTAAATTTAATAGTTTCTTAGTTTTTCATAATAAACGTTCACGTTTCATTCATAAACGTTAAACGTTCAATAAACCTTTGTTAGCAACAAAAAATCTACTTACAAAATTTACGAAAAAATAATGACTGCTTTATATCATCGTTTCAGTTAAAAAACATTTAAGAATAAGACCCCTAAGAAATATATTTTACTGTATTTAATTAATAACACTTTTTTGTAATTTGTGACAATTATTACTTGATGAAATTTTAATGTGTTCTGTAAAATACCTTTCTACCGGTTTGACAAGTGACACTAACCTTGACAGTTTGAATTAAAAAAAGTTACCGGATTTCAAACGGTTTTGTAGCGGCTGTGTATTTGTGTTGGAGTCGTCCGCTTCCACTGCTTTTTGGCAACATTCCCTCGGGCGCGCGTGTTACATAAAACGAACGGCGCACAGCGTGCACCACAAAAAGGTTAAAAATAGATATTCACAGTGAGTTGCGTGTTCGGGCTAGCGACATTTTTGTTTATAATTAATGACATACATATCGCGTCGCTGATTATGTTACGTATTAGAAATCGCAGTGAAACTCACTGAAATCGGCTAACTGTAAACATTGGACTGATTTTTTTGTTTGTATCTCACTCCAGATCGGGTTGCAGTGTTGATACCAAGTGCTGTGGCTGCCGCGACGGATTCACAACAAGCAACAAGTGAACAATTAAATTATTGTGCTTCAAGTGGTTTAAACAGTGAAAATGGCTCACAACGTCGAGCCGATGGACATAGACAATATTGAAAGTGATTTTGATAATAACAAAGAAAATAGTATCCACCATAGCAATGTTTATCCAAGGACTCCTTGCACGGAAAAGGGCTATGAAGAGCTGGACGTGTCGGAATTGAACATGCAGTTAAGGTATTCTATTACTCCTGCCGCCTCACCTATGTCCAAAAGTTATACAGCAAATTGTGCTGATAACAGGAGTCTGGAATCAGGTGATGGCACCTTAAATGCTAACCTTACTAGGTCTCTTAATTCTACCATGGCCAAAAGTGATATAATGAACAAATCAGTGAAAATAATGCCATTACAAACAATATCAACCGAGCAGTTTGGCGATAGTAACCGAAACACATCGGTGCTGAGACCATTAGACACAACCACTGTTATTGACAATAATGTAACTGTCACTATAACCCAAACAAATGATATTGATGAAAACTTGTCTCTTCCAAGTTCTTCCTCTTCTGTGGCCCAAACCCCAGAAGCAACAACACCAACTAAAGAAATTCCAAGAACTGATGGGGGATCACCAATCATGAGAGGCCTGAAGAGTGTCTTGAACATGTTCAGGTCATCTCAAAGCCCGATACCACCAGCTAGACAACACAGAGATAGCCAGTACTCAGGTTTTAAGTCCGGCCGACACTTCTGCTTGTACACCAGACAGTTCTCAAGCAGGGCTCACAGTTCTGGCTTCAACACCATTAGCTTCCCACAAACATAAGGATGTCAGTCTGTCAAAACGAAGCAGCCCTCTTAAAGAAAGCATTGTATTTAATGAAGATTTAGAGAAAGAGTTGCTTTGGAAAGATGAATCAACAATATTGTTTAGCCAAGAAAAGATCCCGATTCACAAACTGTTTTTTCAACAAGGACCAAATATACAAAAAACGGCTGCAGATAAGGAGCCCAACATTGAAGACAATTTAAATTCTACTGTAGAATATATGGACATTTCTTATAATGATTCTATTGTTAAAAATAAAACCATAACTGATTTACAAGCTGAAGGGTTAAATGAATCAGATGCTGAGTTTTTGGATTGTGAAACTACATTCACCAATGACAAGTCGCACATAGCTGACTTGGAAGGAAATGAGCCTGTAAGTAATGAAATTGCACCAAACACTAATCTAGCACAAGTTGTTTCTCCCGCAAAAATTATTGCTAATGAAAAAGTACAGCTTGAGGATTCATGTAAGATAGATTTGCCACAGTTTGATGTAACGAAAACAACACTACCTGATGAAAAGGATGATAATCAACTAATTAAGTCTCTGCCTGAATTTAAACAGGTTGAAGCCTCTGTACAAAATTATATTATGGGAATAACCGGCAAACTGGAAATTATTGGTAATGAAGAAATTGATAGTAAAATTATATCTACCACTATTAGTCAAGAAAATGTCAAAACAACTCAAGTGGAACAAAATAATGGTGGCAATTCAACCACGGATTTGTCTGATTCTAAATTACTTAAAGATAATACATTTTATATACATGAGAATGTAACTAATAATACATTTGTGCAACAAACTGATCACCTTCCTGTAACTCCTGATATTTGTGATACAACATACAGCACTAAAGCTGAAGATGAAACATTCATTAAAGACACTGTAATGGAGCATTCTATAATTACTCATTCTTTTGTGACAGTTGAGGGCACAACTTTTGTTAAAGACTTCGAAATTGATAAGAACACCATAGATACTAAATCGAAGGATGCGACATTTATCAAACAAATGGAAAGTATTTCTGAAATACCAACTTCAGTTCCTACTGAAGTTGCAAACGTGACATTTGTCCAAGAAGCTGCCAACCCAGAAATTGCATTGAATGTTGAAGATGAAACATTTGTTAAAGAAATTGTGGCTATTTCTGATTTTTCTGAAATACCAACTTCAGTTCCCACTGAAGTAGAAAACATCATGTTTGTTCAAGAAACTGTCAATAATGAAATTGTTTTGAATGTTGAAGATGCAACATTTGTTAAAGAAATTGAGACTAAACCCGATGATATTAATAAAACATGTACCGGCAGCATCGAGTATACCGCTTTTGCTAACGATATTGAAAATGAACTAGTTGTTGAAGCAAACACCTCCACTCCAAGTACTGCTACAGAAATCCATGATTCACCAGCGAATATTCCATTACCAGATGAGGATGATATTGAAAATGAAAACTCTAAGGGTACAAGTATGTTATTTGAAGAGAACACAGTACCAGTGGGATTATTCAACGAAAACGACATCGATACAAAATTAGAAAGTGAAAATAAAATTGATGAGGTGCCAATAAACATAGCCAAATCGATAGATACAAAGAACAAGATTGATTACCCTGTTGAGGATAAAGAACCAATTATTTCAATTAGTACTGGTAGTATTACAGAACGACTTGGATTGCCGGATATTTATACTAATGATGTTACTTTCAATGATAAGAATAAAATTAATATGCAATATTATGATGCTAAAAAAACTAATGAAATGTTACCCCAAAATCTTACAATGGATATTAATGAAAGTATTATTGATGAACGAAATATCGTATTTGAAGTGCAATCCACATTTAGTAACGAAAATACTGAAAATGATTTAGATAAAAGCATGAAGCAAGATTTTGATTTGGGAAATATTCCTGAAGACGTCATAACAGCATTAACTGAAACAACTGATATGATTACTGCAAAATTGACACCTGCAACAAATGAAGACATAATAAGTAATGCTACTGATACTACCAATATACTAGAAACAGTATCTGAAACAAAACACGTTGAAAAACTCGTTGTGAATAATGCTGCCCCTACTTTGAAAAACAACATAGATGAACACTTGATAGATAAAATGGAAGTCACAGAATGTAAGGAAAACCAAGATGTCATTTTAAATACAATTGCCTCAACCACTGAAGTCCCTCAGGTGAATATGCCTGCAGCTGAACTATTAGCGGTGGAGTCAATAAATCAAGTAACTTCTTGTAACATTATTGCCAAACTTCCTATTGATCAAACAATTAATGTTGATAAAGATTGTACCCAGGTTCTATCATCACTGAATGATATTTGTGAAAAACTCCCCAACGCCACTAATACTTCAACAAATGAAGTTAATATACTGGCTGATGTCAAAGATGGAAACATGAACACAAAAAATAAAAAAGAAATAAATGATGTTTCATCTACTATAAATCATAAGGAATATAATACGGTTGATATAGTTGAGGAAATTGTACTCTCAGAAAACAATAGTCCATATTTGTCTGTGGCTGAAAGAATTGATTCTATCCCGACCCAAACTGGTAATTTTGAGGACATACAAAACCCATTTGCAACAAAAGCAAGAGTTGTGCTTACTCCACCATCCTCACCTAAAATTATTTCGAAAGGATACAATTTTAATTTTGACGAAATAGACGATCCTTTTGCTACTAAAACTAAAATAAGGTTGTCACCCCCACCTGAAACTCCACCCAAGGAAATGGTTAATACAAAATTTGAAAATAATGAAGATCCTTCTAAGAAGGATGTCAATAAAAATAGAAGAAAATCACAGCCTGAAAGAAAAAGACCAGTAATGCCTAAGAAGAAACTAAATTCCACTATTTCGGGCCCTGTAAAAACAACTACCGCCCAAGATATTAAAAAATCAATTAAAGACATAGATGCCAAATCAAATGTGACAAGTGCGTGCAATGCTGGAGACAGTACGCCGGATTCTGCCAATGTTGGTGAAGATTTCAAACCGTCTTCACTGGAAAAAGACTGCAATACAAGAGTTGATTTTGATTCAATTCCCGAGAAATCATTGGCACTGTCTACAGAAGATCAATTCAATAAAGAAATTGATAAGGAACAAAAATCTCTAGACGATCGTGACGTTGATACAGCTGCCGAAGTTACGAGCAATCAAGAAAATAATTCATTGACAGAATCTATAAATGCTGCTGCAGGTGAATCTAAAATTACGTCTTCATCGGAACAGTCTGCCTATTACTCGGCTGGCACGTCGTCTGGTGAAAGTATTGTAAATAGAAATGTTTTTAATATTCCTGAAATTGATGATGTCAACTTTAATCCCTTCGTTACTAAGTCTAAAATGCGCCAGTCCCCTTCTGGCTTAGTAGAAGATACAATATTCGAAGCTGCTGTTTCAATCAAATCTGATACTATGAATACTGAAAAAAATGAAGTAAATTTCGAAAATTTGCAATGCAAATCATTTACAATTGATGAAAAAGAATTTGCAAATATTAGTAATACTACTTGTTCATCCAAAGCAACTGACGAAAAAGACATCACTGTTTGTGAAGTTCATACTGAAGATGAAGATACAGTAGAGGGTCCATTTCTTGAAGCTGATGACAATGATAAAATGTCAGATTTTGTGGGTGAAGACGTTGATATGATGCGATTTTCTGAAATACCACCTCAAAAGAATGATGAAAACATGGATAATGGTGAGATGTTCATTGACGCAGAAGCATTCGAATTTTTATTAAATCAAAATAAATGTAACACTGTTTCTGATAGTGGAAAAGAGAGTCTGTTTCTTAAATTCGATCCATTATTCGCGAAGCGAGTTTCAACTGACGGTGTTCTCGCTGCTCTGAATAAAGTTCAAAAAAGACAAAGTACTCCTAAGAAAATGGCGGCATTAGTACAAATGGATACAACATTTGAAAAGGTTACAGCTGGGCCTTCAACTTTAAATGAAACACATGAAGCAGAAACTAATGTTAGTGCTGAAGAAAGCACAGAAGATCTTAACATCACTGTGTCAAAACCAATGATGGTCGTAACTCCAGCCATCAACCCAGTTGTCACTCCAAGGAACAAAACTACAACGCCTACAAGCTTGAACAGACGTTCTATCACATTCACTTCTCCTGCCATAGCTGTTATTGACAGACTCCTCTCCTTAAGTGCCAATAATTCTCTAGTCAGTCAGGGCCATGATACGACAGTTACTGTGAGCAGAGATCAGAATGAAGCTGATCTAGCTTTGACTCAACTTAGAGAGCTACTTGCTGAGAAAGAAATAAATGTGTACAGTTTAAGGTCTGAAAGCAAAGAGTTAAAGGATAGACTTTCATCTCTGGAATCTCAAATGAGATCACTAGAATCCGAAAGCCAAGAGCGATTGAGGAAAGTTAATGAATTAAATGAGAAGCTTACAGAAAAAACAAAACTCAATAAAAGTATGGCATCAGTCGTTGAAGAATATGAGAGAACGATTGCAAGTCTTATAGCTGAAACTGAACAAGACAAGAAACGACACAATGAAGAAAGAATTAAGTTAATAAAGGAAAGAGATGAACAAACAGCTCATCTAGCGAGCATGGAGGTTTCCTTCAGCGACTTGCACAGTAAATACGAAAAGAGTAAGCAGATTATTCTCACTTGCAAGGCTAACGAAGATGCTTACAAAAAATCCATTAAAGAATTTGAAGAAAATCTGTCGAAAATGCAATCTAACTATGAACTTCTGAAGCAGCATGCAACTTCTAAATTGAATCATGCAAACCAAGAATTGGAAAAAATGAATAGAGCGCACGAGTCCGAGGTTTTGAAGATGAATGCCATGATCAAAAGAAAGGATTTGCATATCACTTCCTTGGAGGAAACTTTGACGCAGAAAACTAAAGCCAACGAGGAGTTGACCGCAATATGTGATGAGCTCATAAACAAAGTCGGCTGAACTAATATTAGGCATAACTAAACATTTGCTTTGTTTTATAGTGTCTGTGATCTAGACTGATATTTCTTGACTTGCTGCTTGTGCGCTTATCTAATGATAAACGCATTAAGTTCCAGCTAGTGTCTACAACCCAAGTGCCAAATCATGATAGTGCCTAACTATGATAATTCCTGAATGTAATTGAAGACTGTAAATTGTGATAAAATGTTAAATTTCATTGAATTGTTATACATGACTGTCATAATTGTGTATTTGCGGATTTCAATGTGATTTTAAATTTCATGTAGTAATTTCCAATATAGTACATTTCTCATTATGCTGGACATAATTTAAATGTGCAATTCAGCGTTGAACCTAGTTTTTCTGTTAAATTATCCTTGTTGTGCATATGAAAATGCATAAATAGTACATTCATAAAGTATTTATTTTGTCGCAAATAGTTTTACAGTTTAAATATTTTTGGGATCATGTATGGATATAAAATATTTTTGTAGATAATATTCTAAAACTTAGCATTGTCCTCAGTATAGTACTTATTTTAGAATGTATTTTATTTAACTAAAATAATAAGGTCTTGGGCACACAAAACACTAAAATTATTTTATTCAAATTAGTAAAATAATTATGTTGTATAACCTACTTACATTATTATTATAATTTTAATGCTATCATTAGCAGTCCAAAGTTTGATGCGTGTATTTGATTAGATTTATTTTATTTTAAATAAGTGTGACAAGACAAATTACTTATCTCAAATTACCTAGTATCTCATTTTGTCCTCATTTAAGATCCTTGTGTGACTCTCAAATAACTATATCGCTTTAATACTTTGTAGATCAAATTAAAAATATCTTTTGTATTGCATGTTTTGAAGAGTATCACATCTATTGATGGCTATAAAGTTAATACATACATATCAAAGCACATGTTGTTGCACACGGGTTGTTGAATCAACTATTTTTGTAACATTGTTGTAACATATAGACATACATAATATTTTAGTTAATAAAGTTGACGTTTTTCATATTACCAAGTTGTTGATTATTTCATGTTATATCTGATACGACCAAATGCACACAGATGCTCAGACAGTAAACGTAAACTGTTTGAGGAATGTTTATTATTGTTTGATTTGTAGTTCTATTTGGAGCGTCTAGCTTTCTTTTGTTTCTTTCTAAAAATAAACTCATAGAATCGTCTGACTGATCGACGATTAGCTCTATACATCTATAATTATGGAACATAAATAAGCCTAGGTTTGTACCAGCGCTGTGCCACTCTGTACCATGTTAGATGCAAGCAAAAAGAACGATATCCCGGGGGTGAACGACCTCGCCGCTGAATGCGGACACCATGCCTCCACGGGGCTATTCTCTCGAGAGGTGCAGCCGAGGCGGCCGGCGGCGGCGCTGCGCTGCGTCACCATGGCGACCAGGGACAAACATTGTCAAACTTTGACTGTCACGCACTCCGTCAGTACCAGTAGTGAAAAATCGGAATTTCGTGCTCCGCGATATGCTCGAGGCATGTATGACGAAACCGTTACGGTGTTAAACGCTAAGGAAATCGAAAGCCCTTCTAATTCCGAGGAAGAGGAGGTTGTAAAGGCGGCCATGTCGAAGTTCAACCCTCCCATAAGGCATACGGCCCGGCACGACTTCGACTCGGATAGCGAAAGCGATTCCGATGAACCGGAGAAGTTCCTCAACAATATCTCTGGAGAAGATGAAGTAAGTAAGATACCATCTCTTTATTTAATGTTTTTAGCTCGACATAGCCTAAAACTTTTAATCTCCACTTTATTCATAGAATTATGACTTTATTGAAAAACTACGCAGTAAACGGTTGACCTTTGAAAAGGTCATCATGGATGGCGTAGGTATTTAAGTGAACAGGAATAACCATTTTGTGGAAGAGAGTCGATTCCGTGGTTGCTTTCCCATCACATTACAGCCCAAACGATAAGAAAATATCGCCTCATAACGCTCCAATCATAAAGACTGTGACATCTTGTGTCATCAGATCCCCACAGTGCTCCATGGTCATAAGCTGTCTGAAATCTTAATTAAAATCTCTATTTAAAAATATTGCAACGCCTTTCTGAATAGAAACAATGGGAGAGTGTAGACGGTTTGAGAAAGCTTTCACTGAGCTCCGATCTCAGGCGAATAATAAAGCAGTCATGGCTATGGAGACGGCATAAAAATGCAACATGTTCAATGATACATAACCAAGCGGAATGTGTTGCTTATGCAGCGTCAGTAGGTAACGGTTGCAGATTGATAGATTCATCACTGGGGTAATTATAGTGCCGTGTAGTTCCACAAATGGATTATCTATGCTACCTATTAGATGGTAAGTAGTGAAGGATATTAATAGGTAATATTTAAAGGGCTTTTCTCGGTGGCGCAGGTGGCGTTGTCTAGTTTCTTAAGTGTAAATCGCACATTTAAGCGATAGCTTCACATGGCGTCCTGGGTTAAATTTCCGGGTCGGGCGACAGTTTGTACCCGAGTTTTTCTGTTAGTCAGCCCGAGAGTTGGTGGTATTGTTGTGTGCGTATGTTCTTTTCCACCATACCTGTGTAAGCTTGTTCAGCAGCCTGAGTCCTTCCCCGGTCGTGTCACACTTGTCTCAAATGCTATTTGATAGTAAGGGAATAGAGGGACACTTGTACACCTTTACGAGTATGTCCTGGGGCACTTTAATCGGAATAACATTTGGAGAACATGGTTTATTTTCTTTTATGATTTACCGGTTCATGATTACCTACTTAGTCTCCAGAGAGAATTCCTGCGCCGCCCGAGAAACCACCAGAAGTACAGAAGCAATCTTCTTTCGAAATCGTCGGAAGACCAAAGCCTCCGCCCGCTAAAGTCACGGATTCTTCGAATTCTGGTAAGTGCCTCTAATAATAACTGTATCAGTAATTAATTACCTGTCATCCATCATCAATAACTCAGGATGATCCCCGTCCCTTTCATACGCATTGTCTGTCGCTTTTGTTTGGATGTGACAGGCTTGCAGATAGGTCGATTCACGAAAGATGACCACAAATGACGACCGCATGTAATCTCATGAAGAAATGGCTTATCCTCAATTTGACACATTTTACGACTAAACACATTTTATATTTGATTGAAAAACTTTTTTGTCTTAAGTCTTTTCTTCATGAGATAACATGCGTAGACGCTGGCCATTTGTGGTCATATTTCGTAAACCGATATCTGTACCTTAACCTTTTGTCCGTTTGCGTCCAAAGCGTCGTCGTTTAGGAGTAGGCACGTTGGGTGCCCGGGTTAGGTACGTTGGGACCATGATCCAAGATGCGGGAAGTCTGGTAATCACAATGAAGCGACTGCCATCCCACATCGCAACTATTTAGACAGGGGAATTAGACCGACTGGATCATCATTTACACGTTTAGAATCATTATTTCAAACATACTTATGTAGGTAGATAGTTATCTACAGTTTTAGAAACTATGAGATACGTGCAGGTTTCCTCACGAATTACGAAGCTCAGTCGAGCTAGTGGTCGGGCAGAAATACACTAGAATACAACAGAAATATCCCAAATTTTTGGTCCCCTGTTAGTCCCAACGCTCTGCTGGTCTTGTGGTTTAAGTACCGGGCCGTGATCTCAGGGTACTGGGGTCGATTCCCGGGTCGAGCGAAAAGTATGTTTCGAATTTTTCGGATAGCTTGGGTTTGTGATCACAAATCCGCATTTGGCAAGCGTGGTGATTAAGTCTAATCCCATCATAGTAGGGATATTGATTTCTATGATGGAGGCCTTTGCCTTGCAGTGGGACAGGTTATAAGCTGATTAAAAAAAAAGGTGGCAGACGAGCAGACGGACGGATCACCTGAAGGTAAGCGATTGCCGCCGCCCATGGACACCCGCGACACTAGTGGAGTCACATGTGCGCTGCCAACCATTAACCCCCCCGGATTGAATGTCCCATATATTCCCGGATATCCCATATTTGAATTTTTTTTAGGTGCGTGTTCGGATTCGAACCTAACGACCCCCGTTAGGATAGGGCACATGTTCTTTTCCACTGACCTAACTTGCTCTTACGACAATATCTACACTTCCTATTGTAAAATAAATATCTATCTATCGAATTACTAAAATAAATTTGTTTTAAACATTGAGGTTTTAGACAAGGCCGCCGCGCGTAGGTATTTGTAACTGATAGTACATTTTGCTGTCGGAAACCGTGTATGAAAGTCGATACGCTTGAAACTTCAATGTAGTGACATGAGCGTAACATTTTTTATTTGCGGAACTTAAAAATGTTGCGTGAAATAATATTTTGGTTCTGCTATAAATATCTATTTATCGTCCTATAATTATATGAAGTACCTTACCTACATACATTTACTGTAACTGATTTTACAGCGTGTGTCAATATTTAGGTAAGTATGCCTACTTACCACTAAACCACTTAGGTAACTACTTTAGGTTACACATCCGAACCAGTGAACGCCAAACTCCTTATGGTGGTACATAAAAAAACTCATTAAATACTAGTTTAAAATCGTAATTATAATAATAATTAATTATACCTATATAATTTTTAGTAACTAATCCATTCTTATATTTGATGATCCTTAATTTCCTCAGAGTCAGACAGCGGAGACGTGGAGGGCGAGAAGCCTGAACTGCCGACGGGCAGCGGGCGCAAGCGCGGCGGCGGCGTGGTCATCCCGGCGGAGGGCGCCTACGACCCCAAGCAGTTCCAGGACCTGAAGGTGCCGCCAGACATGGAGAACATATTCCAGTACATCATGAAGTAAGTCTGTCCATCTTAAACTTCCTCATCTTAGCGTGTGATTCCCAGCCCCATAGCTTCGGAAGTCTGATAATTACAAAGGAGCGATTTCCGTCTGACCTTCTCAACCAGACCTACAGGAAGCATGGATAGGTATCCACAATTTTGAAAAACTACCCGAGATGTGCAGGTTTCCTTGCGACCGGTTTCCTTCACTGTCGAGCTAATGGTAGATATTTCTACCATATATTTTAAATGCAGAGGTGCATGCTCGGATTCGCGCTCGAAAGCGCGATCTCACCCATTTCACACACCTTCCTTCCATCTTAAACTTATTCGTTACCTAATATGAATGTAGGTATGACTCATTACTCCTACGACGACCTCGATGGCATAGTGGCTAAGTTTTGGCGTTCTACCGCATATGGTTACAGATTCGTATGCCAGTCCGGTCATTTATTTGATTCAGGCCGATCCTTTTGAACCATTATTTTTTCTGCCAGAGGCGGCAAACATGCAACCGGCTCACTTAAGGGTAAGACACCATCTATGAACATCTATGAGAACATTGTCTTCTTCATCTTCAATATTAGATTTAAAAAAAAATTGAATTTGTAAAATGTCTTATAATATTATAACTTTATGGTTCTTCTTCATTTGTTCATGGCAAGTAAATAAGTAAGTACCATACTTACTTATCAGAAACAGAACAGAAACATTATTTATTTGCATAATACACATTTGATACATAGATGGTATGAAAAGTATCAGAGTCAGGAACTTTCTACCACGTACCTCAGTTCTGTGGAACGGTTTGGCTGCAGGAGTATTTCCGGACGGCTACGACTTACGGATCTTCAAGAGAAGAGCGTACTCTTTTTTTTAAAAAAAGGCCGGCAACACATTAGCGAACTCTCTGATTTCGCAGATGTTCATGGGCGGCGATGATTATTTTCCATCAGGTGACTCGCTTGCTCGTTTGTCCGCCTCTAGCATAAAAAAAAAGAGTCACGGTATTTTATTTCACAGTATTATGTAATTTTACGTGAAGTTTTAAGATGAATGAATATTATCTGCCTTCATGAATGTCAGTTCTATACGTATAAGTTAACTGACAAGTCATTTTCTTATAAATAATAGATAGTTAGTACTTGTCGCGGTGCGTCATGGTCAATGAAGCTGTTTTGTGGTCAGGCGTAGGTGAGGATTAGGTTTCGTCGGTCGGGGGCCGAGTGAGACTCGTCTTTACGGTCTAATTTAGGCACCGTTGCGTTGTGAACGTCAGTCGGGATTATTTGGTTATGTTGCTGCTATGTACCTACTAATAATAATAAATAATAATAATGTCCTCCAAACCGATATTTCGGTCATGGCGGCCAATCTCAGAGATTGTCCATCTGCACTCTATATTCCCTTTTCTCATATTTCGATGGGACACCACTGTGACACGAGGGATCAGGCGCAGGACCAACGGCTTAACGTGCTTTCCGAGGCACGGGGGTACAAGAACGCCAATTTCCAGCACTGGAAATTTCTTAACAGAAACAGTCAGGTATAAATTTTGGCCGACCCGGGGATTGAACCCGGGACCCCAAGCGTAGCCGTCGCTTTGTGCGACCCACTAACCACTGCGCCACCGAGGCAGTCTATGTTTAAAGCATACTGCCAAACTCTCTATACCTGCAATCTGTGGATTAACTATACGCAGCGGGCCATCAACGCACTCCGAATCCAATATAATAATGCGTTCAGGGTACTGGTGGGGCTCCCGCGCTACTGTAGTGCATCTGCGATGTTTGCACACGCGCACACTGACGGCTTCCACACCGTGGTGCGGCGCCGCATCGCGTCGCTGATGCACCGCACGCGCGGGAGCCCCAACACCATCCTGAACGTGCTCAGCCAGAAGCCGGACAGCCCCGCGCTGCGGCACTGGGTCCAAGTGCATGTGCGCTTGCCCGGGGTCGCAGCGCGCGGCAGATACCTTAATTAATTGGTTGTGGTTCTACTAACATAATTTTTAAGTATTTTTGTATACTAATAATATTATGGGCAAAGCCTGAAATAAATGTATTTTAATTTTTTAATTTTTATGTACTACTAAGTATTTAAATGACATAAAATCTACGAATGACGCATAATTTGCAACAATCGTAAATCTCGCGCCCTCAGCACGTTTACAAGATCTCTGATCCAGCATTAGAGCAAATAGGTCGCGGCTCCAAATGTTATTGCTCTATTTGCCGCCCTGGTCATTGACAGCGGACAGCGGCTATCGGCAGCTAAGTGGGCGGCAGATTCTGTGCGACTGTGTTACTCTAGCATACCTACAGAGTGCATCGGTAAATATTCAAATACTTTTCACTATCCAAAATCAAAATCAATTAATTCTTTATTTGCATAGGCTTGTACACAGCACTTACAAATCGTCATACATTTGAATGATTTAAAACTATTTATAAGTACTTATGTAATAATTTACATGTTAATACATATATGTTGATACATAAAATATACTAAAAAAAAGTAAATAAACATAATGCGATTCTACCACCGGCTCGGAAAGTTGTTTCTGGTCGAGAAGATCCGGCAAGAAACTCGCCAGTTACTCTTTTTAATCGCCAACTTTTTTACAATGGTTTATTATCCTCATACCAAGTCATACAGTCTAATGCAACACAAAATAGAATGAAGCAAATTAAAAGCTAAATATGAGGTAAACCGAAGCGGACCAGTCCCCAAAGGTGGCACCTGTTCACAAGTATGACGTATGTGTCAGCCATCATTTCACTCAACCATATTACCCATTCTACCAACCATTCTGAACAACGTTTGTGTTACGACATTTGTAAAATTTGTATGACTTCCTACATGTACCTACAGTCAAAGAACGATAAGGTTCGTCAGTTTCCAAATTGATTCGTTTGATATGCTATGAGCACTTATTTTACTATTACCTTTCACTATTACCTTTCGTAAATTTGTCAGAGTAATACCAGTTGCACAGAAATTTATGCTCAACTGTTAGATCAGAAAGTTCAGATTTTCTTGTAGCAACATTCATTCCTTTTGAGTTATACCTATATGAGAAAATTCGTGGTCATTTCGTGGTGATTCAGGACATAGTTCTCAGTTACACTTGCCGCTGTTAGTATTCTTTACCTTTTTATAAACAATAGGTAGGTATACATGATGTCGACCCGTTTGGATCAGTGAGTGAGTGGGAGCGAACGCTGCCCCTGGTGCAAGGGTTGTTGCGGGTTTGATCTCCGCACAGCAACAAAATGCGTGTGCATGAACATGTCTGTTTGTATTGGTTTAGGTGTGTTATAAGTATGTATTTACAAAAGAAAAGTATTAAAATGTATATTGTAATTCAGTTGTTGGTTGTGATATCCGTTACACAGGTACTTAAGCTACCTACCTCGGGGTCAGATCAATGTGTGTGATCTTGTAAAATATTTATTTATTATTTACCTCACAGAAAACCGGCGTGAAGCAGCACTGTGCTGTGTTTCGCTGCGTGAGTGAGGGTACCGGAGGCCCAATCTTGGGGAAAGGGGGGTTCAAAGGTTGGCAGCGCACTTGTGACTCCACTGGTGAAACCGTGATCTAGTTGATCTGGTTCCCGTCTGCTCGTCTGCCACCTATCACAAAAAAAAAAAAATCAAAGGCCCTCAGATTACCTGGCAACACTGATTCAGTAGCATCGCCCACGTGCCAGCCTTGCTCTGATTGAGTTATTAATACTAGGCCGTTAGTTATTCCAGATCTGTCACTTGTAACTAATTTTGATCACCTGGTTAAAGATAGTGCAGTTAAATTTAACTGCAGTGAAAATACATTGGCCGGTGGAATTATGGGACTAATGAACTACACCTTGATGTTGCGACTTTGCAGTTATGAGGTTGGGATTGGTCGGCGCTGGTTGGCCGTTATGCGACAGCTCACTGGCAGGGTCGCCATATTATGAGGTTGGGACAAGGAGCCGAAATTATAACACTCGGTCTGGATTAGAACTAACCGATTGGCATAAATAATGCGATTATATAGGAGTGACGTATACTTAATAATAGACATCCTCACATGTTTAATCTAGTAAGTTCTTTATTGTGTATAGAAAACAAGGTTTCAAAAATGATCTTATAATAGTTACATATATAGTATCACTTGATCCCACCTTTTCGGGCATATAAACACTACGGTTATATTGAGCTATAAACCATTACCAAATTTGGCTTTTTTATTTTATAATCTAAATATTCCTGAATACGATTAAGGAGGCTCAAAGTCACCCAGAGAGCAATGGAGAGAGCTATGCTCGGAGTCTCCCTGCGTGATCGTATCAGAAATGATGAGATCCGCAGGAGAACTAAGGTTACAGACATAGCCCAAAGGATTGCATGCCTCAAGTGGCAATGGGCAGGGCACATAGCGAGGAGAACAGACGACCGCTGGGGCAGAAAGGTCCTGGAGTGGAGGCCACGCACAGGAAGTCGCAGCCGTGGCAGGCCCCCCACAAGGTGGACCGACGATCTGGTGAAGATCGCGGGAATTCATTGGATGCGGGCGGCACAGGACCGATCTGTGTGGAGAACATTGGGGGAGGCCTATGTCCAGCAGTGGACGTCTATTGGCTGAAATGATGATGATGATGATGATTCCTGAATACTATAAAAGCAGAAAAAAAAGGAAGAGCTATACATTTCCTAGCTTTGTATACTATTTTCTCGATTTCTTGTCCATTGTTGTACATTAAGTTAAATTTGTTAGCACTTTTGTTTTCATTGTTTTTGGCAGTCAAAAGAACTGGAGCAATAACCTAAAACCTGCAATCAAGTTGTATTATGGTGTACTAGCTCACTCATCGACTTCTGCGACACAGGCCTGAGACCCTAGGGCAAAAATCACTGACTATGTAAATTGACACAACTTTTTGCCAACAAATAATTTATTTATTTATTATTTAATTACAAGTAACCATTTTTTCTCTTCTCATCATCATCTTGTTTCCTAGGAGAACTGTGGGGTACTCTTCCTCCTCCTTCGTGATGTCCACTGCCAAGAGTGCCTGCGTCTGTTTTCTCCAATGAATACAACCTTAAGGTGACGGGTAGGGCACACTAGCGACGCCAACCGATCGATTTTTAGCTACCAAACCGGATCTATTTTAAACAATTTCGGGGTTACAACCTCTCGGCAAACACTTATAGGTACTATTTATTAAATAACCATGCAAAAATTTTGGGTCCGCTTTTGTACGTGAAAAATTGATTCACGCCAAAAGTGGCCACTTTTGGCGTGAATCGTAGGCTGTTTCTGAATTCAGTGTGCAAACAAGAGCAAGTTCATCCCAAATAAAAAAATATTATCGACGGGACGTACCTACCTGCCTATCTGCATCGGGTACTAAATATTCTAAGCACACACATGCGCACGTTAATTATCTCGGTGTGGTTCGGCGTTCGAAAGACTATATGGAACATGTGTGGGAGAGACACAAGACGATACCCTGACGATATACACCGCTTTTTGGTTTCATTTAGAACAACAGGTTAGTGTAATTTGGCTAGGATACACAGAGGCCGATTGCCGATAGTTAAATAGATGCTCATTGGAGAGGTTACTCTGCCATTCTGGCAACTATTACTCTTTTTTATACAGCTAAATAAAAAAATATATAGTAAATGCCTAGCGCAACGAACTCATCGATATCAAGGATGCTACAGACGAAATTTATGTCTATTTATTTAGTGTTTCAAGTTATGCCCTTTTAAATCTTCCATCATCCTACCAACTGTTTTAAAAATATTAGCAATATAATATTTCTCATTCCAGATACACCCCTCAGAAGATAGACATAGAGTTCAAACTGCAGCCTTTCGTGCCGGAGTACGTGCCCGCCGTGGGAGACATCGACGCCTTCATCAAAGTGTCTACGCCCGCCGCCAACGTGCGCGCGCAGCCGCTCGGGGAGAATATCCTCGAACATATAGACAACCTAGGTTAAGATAATTCCTATTATTGTAGTAGTCACTTCCGGTTATATTCTAAGCCTCACTTCGGTGCCCAAAGTACGCTACTTACATATGATAAGGATCCTTCGACGGGTCTCTTTCAATACCATGGTCTCAATTCCAGGAGCGCTCTACACCAAGAGTCCGTTTTTTTGTTGCTGAGGAATGCCGCCAGGCCGAAGTGCTTTGGGCTGACGGTCGCCGTCTTTCGGCGGCGCCTTATGCATATCCTCCAGCTGGGGAGCGAGGAATATGTCGGGCTCTTCTCTGGTGGGGCTTCACCGCACCGCCGGGCCCAGCCGGGGGAGGGACAGCCAGGAAATCTAATCCGTCCCTACCAGGCGGCGATGCCGGCGCTGGTGTCCCCATACCTCTGATTTAGCTTTACTACGCGATGCCTGACCAATATGTTCCCAGGGAGGGTCATGGTGCTGGGTTTGCCCTTCCTACTTAACGGCGGTGAGGGAAAACCGCTGGAGTTAAGTCGGTATGCCTCTGGCCGGCTGCTTGTTAGGAGAGGCCCCCGTCAGAGGAGAGCCCGACATAACCCTCCTGCTCCCTATCAAGAAGGTATGAATAAGGCGCCGCCGTCGGCCCATTGCACTCCGGGCCGGCGGCATTCCCCAGCGACAAACAAATAACAATTTTTTCTCTCCTACACATTCACTGCAGCTACTCATCTCTGTGTCTAACCTGATGAAGACAGTGTTATTAATTGATTGTCGATCGTGTTCCAGGGCTGACGGTGCTGGACGAGCCGGCGGCGGAGCAGAGCGACTCGGCGCTACTGCACCTGCAGCTCAGGGCGATATCCAAGACGAATAGTGCCAAATCTACTGTTGTAAGTGATCTCCAGTTAGTATCCTATACCTACATGAGTGATGTCATACTCTCAGTGGCATAGCTAAAGGGAATGCGGGGACGGTCTGCCAATATCTGTAATAATCAAATTGTATGAATGAATGAAGACTGCATTATTTCGACACGCATGTATGAAACACGAGAGGAACAGAATAAATAATAAATAAATAAATATTTCACAACATCACATACATTGATTTGACTCCGAGATAGGTAGCTCAAGCACCTGTGTTACGGATATCAGAATCAACAGTGGGATTACAAATATATACATATAATACTTCTTTTTTGTAAATATATACTTATAATATATAGAAAACACCCAGACCAATACAAACAGATATGTTAATGCACAGAAATGTTTGTGCTTTGCGGGAATCGAACCCGCAATCCTTGCACCACCACCAGAATAAATAAATAAATATTTTACAACATCACATAGATTGATATGACTAAGAGATAGGTAGCTCAAGCACCTGTGTTACGGATATCAGAATCAACAGTGGGATTACAAATATATACATATAATACTTTTCTTTTGTAAATACATACTTGTATTATAAGTATGTATTTACAAAAGAAAAGTATTATATGATATAGAAAACACCCAGACAAATACAAACAGATTTGTTCATGCACATAAATGTTTGTACTTTGCGGGGATCGAACCCGCAACCCTTGCACCAGTGGCAGCGCTCACTACCACTGATCCAAACGGGTCGTCAAACAGAAGATTAATACACACAATTTTGACGTTACAATACATAATAAAAAAAATTATTTTTAAAAAAACAAAATACCCGACTGCACACTAAAAAAAGAGTAAAACAAGCCCCACAATAATATTGATCAATCAAATGCTAAAAACTAATTATGTAATACCGTTTAAACAATACCTATATTAAAATACACTACAATATGTGTTCGTAATCGATAGTTAAATAAACAGAAACTTATTTTGAATACAAATTTACTGAATATAATTTATAAATGTTGATGGAAAGCATCGCAGGCGGGGACCAACAGAGGCTTACCAACAGAGGCTTATTTATAGTCATTTCGGTTGTGCACCATTTAGCAGAATTTTCGTTGGTGGCGGTCAAGGTGGTCCCCGCCTGCGATGCTTTCCATCAACATTTATAAATTATATTCAGTAAATTTGTATTCAAAATAAGTTTCTGTTTATTTAACTATCGATTACGAACACATATTGTAGTGTATTTTAATATAGGTATTGTTTAAACGGTATTACATAATTAGTTTTTAGCATTTGATTGATCAATATTATTGTGGGGCTTGTTTTACTCTTTTTTTAGTGTGCAGTCGGGTATTTTGTTTTTTTAAAAATAATTTTTTTTATTTATAACTTTTTAGCTGTTTTTATTTAACGAAAATGTTGTAGATGTAGAAGACTATGTATATGTAAGTACCATTTTAAATTATTTCGACCACATTTGGCTTTAGATTACGAGTGATGTTACTCCGCAACATAAATTTACCGCCAATCTGGTAAGTTTCGCGTCAGACGACGAAGTATCGAAAAAATCGCTATTTAGAGACGACCGTCAACGACGTGTGCCCTTATGCGTGTGCCCGCATTCGGGCTGTATACTCGAGCATATCCCCCTCCGCACCGCGCCGCGCGCCGCATGCCAGGCCACGCCCTATCTTTTTGCTTGCTAACGCATGAGTTGCTTTGCGTTGACGCAGAATTAACATGTTCCCGTGGGAATTTTGAGAAAAAACGTATCCTATATTAATTACTCCCGTGATTGAAATGAATCTAATGATACCGCATACATATTTTTTTAAAGGGAAATTTAGAAAAAATATTATTATGTCTTTATCCCGTGGGACTTTTAGGATAAAATGTATCCTATGACACTCCCGTAATCAAGACAAATCTAACGATACCTCATACATCAAAATCCATCAAGCCGTTTAGGCTACAGGAGGTCACAAAGGAAAAGACATACATACATACATACACTCGAAAAACATTACCCTCCTTCTTTGGCAGTCGGGTAAAAACAGAACAGTAACATGCATGAAAATGCGTGTTGCCTTATTTTGAAGCCGTTCCGTAATGAACGAGAATATACCTGTCGCGTCCAAACAAAGGAGACAGTGTGTCTCCTGCGCAAGTGAAATAGAGGGAAACTCCGATTCGGTCGTAACGTCTGCTTTAAATTAGACCTTCAGGCGCCCGCTCAGCATAATGTGGTGCCGTGACAATCAATGTCGCACCACGACGCTGGTTTTCAGCGGGTTACCCGTGTGTCGTGTCTGTTACGGTATTGTAAATAGGGTAGAGAAAGAAGAGAGAAGAGAAATTCGTTTCGAGTTCTCTGGAACTTGTACTTTGCCAGGCTTTCATAGACTACGAACAACTAAATTCGTTTACATTTTTGCTTTTGTTTATCATGTTAGATTTATTGTAACGATAGTTTCAAGTCTATTCTGAACTAAAATTTTTGTTCTAAAGTTTAAATAAGTCTATCTTAGGGCTGTTTTTAATTGCAATTAGTCAAACTGTAAGTCTATTATTAATCATATTTTTTGTGCAAAGTTTGTAAATGACTGTTTGTTTCCAAATAAATAAATAAAAAAATAAAACATGAAATTCATATATCGCGGCGAAACGCGACGAAAATAAACAAGTAGGTAAAAGGTACATTGAAACTTTGAACTATAATGTACAGTCTACAGTCAAGATTCTACAATCACAGAAAATTATGCTTAACTGTTAAATCAGAAAGTTCAGATTTTATTTGTAGCAACATTGATTCCTTTTGAAGTAAAGGAAATTTAAAGAAGGTTGGCAGATCTTTTTAAACGGTATGTTGGTATAACTGATTTTTGCCGTGCAAGCGAAAATTCATTTTAAGATGACGGGTAGGGCACACTAGCGACGCCAATCGATTTTAATTTTTAGCTACTAAACCGGATCTATTTTTCGGGTTTACCACCTCTCGGCAAACACTTATACTATTTTTTAAATCATCATGCACAAATGCGGATCCAACATTTGTACGCGAAAAATTGATTCACGCTAAAAGTGGCCGCTTGTGGCGGTAATAAATTTTTCGCGTACAAAAATGGACCCAACATTCGTGCATAAATATTTGATAAATAGTATAAGTGTTTGCCGAGAGGCTGTAACCCCGAAATTGTTTAAAATAGATCCGGTTTAGTAGCTAACAATTAAAAACGAATGGTGTCGCTAGTTATCCGTCGCCATAAGGTGACCAACCTTTTTGTTCTCTGCACCGTATGAAATGCGAAAGTTTGAAATCGTACTACGAATATGATTATAATATGCACCCATACTTTATTTTCCAGTTGACGAAGAAGATAGAGAACGCGGAGAAGAACACGAAAGCGATTGACCGGTGGATCAAGGACGTCAGCGAGCTGCACCTCTCGAAGCCGGCGCCCACCGTCACATACACCAGGTAAGCTTCTTTCACTACCGTATTCTGCAATCAATGGCTCGGTTTAGGATTGGCCTCTGCGTAGAGTCGAGGCGCGGGTGGCTATGCTTCCGTCTCATTTTAATTCATTCATAGACACGAAATGAAATGACTAGGGTTGCCTTGGTTGGTTGTAGGTGAGTCGCGAAAAAATACCGGACAACCCAAACCTGGTAAATAAAAAATGTACTGTTCTGTCCTCCGGTATGACCATTTATTTTTGCCGGACAAGCCTCAAAAATACCAAACTGTACCTCGACTCCGCGCAGCCGCTGCCTCGCCTTCACTTCGCTCGGGGCGCGACTCCATGTGAGCACATGTTATTTATTTAAAGAAACGATAGGTTTAGGTACGGTGCGTCGCTTATGCGCCTCTAGTGGCTTAATTTGAATCACCCCGTAACGAAAGAGAATATACCTGTCGCATCTAAACAAAGGAGACACAGCACGTGTGAAAGAGAGGGAAGCTACGATTCGGTCGTAACGTCTGCTTTAAATTAGGCCCTCTGCTTCGACTCCGCCCCGCCTCGACTGTCTTGAGGGCGACGCGCTTTAGGGATTGAACTTATCTAAATAGACTCTGGTCAGGGTGTGCCAGGAGTACACCAAAGTCCGATCAGAGTAGCGAACATTAGGAGAGGTCTATGTCCAGCAGTGGATTGCAACAGACTGACGATGTGATAGGATTCTCCCTGACTATCGTCAGTTATATTACAAGAAATGTTGTATTTTTTCGTCGCTCTTCGAAATTATCTCTGCTTTGCTGGGTTTTGCTAAATCACCATAATGTACTCGCTTTTTCAACATCTATGACCTCAAACTGGACTGTCGAATAATTATTGTTTATTTATTTTCAATCCATTTTTTCTGTTATAAATAACTGCTATTTATCCAATCACGAAAGTACACCCATTTGTATGCAGGATCAAAGATAAAGGTAAAAAACTTTTTTTTTCAATTTAGGTCCACACAGAACCCTTATGAATGTCAAAATAGGTACACATACCATCTACCGCTGGTTCGGAATCTTATTTCTACTGAAATCTTTTAGGATTATAGACGAACTAAGTGTTTATGTTCCTCAGAACGATAAAAAGAATAAGTACAGACAGCTACATATCAGTTTACAACATCATCATCATCATCAGCCCATTTAAGTCCCCACTGCTGGGGCACGGGCCTCCCTCAATCACATGAGGGGTAATTGCCATACTCACCACGCTTGGCAGTTTACAACAATCTGTGCAAATTCCTCAATTGATATGGAACCTACGTGTTTGACATTAAGGCGAGAATCGACTGAAGAAAGAGTTTTGTATACTTTGATGTGTAGCTGTACAGTGTACATATCTAGGTATACTTATGTATTTATAGTACCTATAGGTACTACAAACTGTATAGATAGGTACCTAATAGAATGATTAGATGTAGGTACAATGGCTTTCATAGCGTATTGTATCGACAGGCACCTTGTAAAAATGAAAATACCTATATATTTGAGATAGTGTCGTTATGATGGTTGCGAAAATTTAATTCTAATAGGACTTATGTCATTTTTTAACATTGGGCTACTGGAGCCCATTTCTCGTGCTCGTGACATTTACGGCATATATCACTAAAACATAGTTTTTTTTGTAAGGATTTCGTGTGACATCCACCATGTTTTTTTCATATTGAAAATCGAGAGAATGATCAAAAATGAGATACGTCCTATTAGAATTGGGTCGACGTTATCTAACTATAACCCTGTAATGTAACTATGACTGTCTCTGTGGCGCAGTGGTTAGTGGGTCGCACTTTAAAGCGACGGTTGCTTAAGAGGTCACGGGTCGGGCCAAATATTTGTACCTAAGTTTTCGGTAAGACATTCTTAGTGGCAGCCCGGAGTCTGGAAGTTGGCGGTCTTGTAACCCCGTGCCTCGGAAAGCACGTTAAGCCGTTGGTTCTTCGCCCGATCCTTTCCCGATCGTGTCACAGTAGTGTTCCATCGGAATATGAGGGTAAGGGAATAGAGAGTGCACTTGTGTTTGCGCACACACCTGAGCACTATAATATATCCTGCGTACGTGGCTGATCGTTGAGATTGGCCGTCGTAGCCGTAATCGGTTGGAGGATATAACGCTGTGTGTCTATAAAATACCTCTTATATTTCTTCCAGTAAAATGCCCGACATCGACACGCTAATGGAAGAATGGCCAGAAGCAATGGAGGAGACGCTGAACTCCGTGGGCTTCCCCCCGGCGCGGCTGGACTGCCGCCTGTCGGAGTACGCGGAGCTGGTGTGCGCGTTATTCGACATCCCGGGCGGCGGGTCGCTGTCGGCGCGTATGCGCGCGTTGCACCTACTGTTCAGTCTGTACGCCGCGGTCAGCCACGAGCAGCCATACAGTGCCCAGGCTGATGCAACAATTGTTAATAAAGCTTTGTAAATATTGCATCGCTGTTTTACTATAAGAATATAGGTACGAAACGTAGTGTTTTGAAAAGGCAAAAATCTTGAGTATCTTAAGGCGCGACGCCCACACGAGAGTAGAGTCGAGGCGGGGGCACGTCGAGACGTGGAGCGGCGCAGTCGCAGTGTGTAGAGTCGAGTTGCGGGCGGCTATGCTTCCTTCTCATTTGAATTCGCCCATACGAACGAACGAACGACGAAACAAAATGACAAAGGGCGGCGCGGTCGCGGCGGGGCGTCCCCACCGCGCCCCTGCCTCTATGCGCCTCAACGCGACTCTGCATTTATGTGAACGCACTGTGATTAATTTTTTAAGAAAATCTAGAAGTGGCGCGCTGCTTATACGCCCGCGCCTCGACTTGACTCTCGTGTGGGCGTCGCGCCTAAGTGTGGGGGGAGACCATAATCAGTCTTGGAGGAGGCTGCATAATCAGTATTAGAAGGGGAGGGGCTTGAGAGAAGGAGGGAAGGTGTACGTAAATCAGTCTAGGAGGGGGACGAGTAAAGGGTCTTGGAGGAGGGAAAGGGAGTAGGGAGGGGCGGGTCTTTAGGACCACGAAGAAACAGCGGTAGGTAGTAGTACAGTCACGAGCTTTAATTTGGGACCCACCCAAAGCTGATCCTGTAGCAAACTTTCGCTATTAAGAGCTAACATTTTAACGTGTCAAAGTCATATTATTTACCATCGACAATTTTACTTTTCTAGGGGTAACCGTGCAAAAACGTCAACTTAAGCGAGGGCATACGATCATTACAGATGTTTTCCGAGTTACGTGGGTAATCACTTTTTGGCCCTGTGTTTGAAATTATTTTTTGTAAAAATGTAACAATTAACTATTTTCTTGGAAAAAAAAAAATCGTTAAAAATTTAAATCGACTGGCATCGCTAGGGTGCCCTACCCGTCACCTTAACTTGACACTCAACATTATTGCACTGAAGTTTCGACCTTATTGCATGTTCTAACGACATTTAACGGAAATGGGTCCCAAATTCAAGCTCGTGATAGTAACAGTAGAAAGTATGTACCTAACCTGATAAGCTGTAAATATATCAGTGTTTTCACATTTGTGTTATACACATATCGAGAAGCTTAACATTAAAACGGAAGGAGGGGGGAGGGGGGCTCACATTTTATGACCCCCCCCCCCCCCCCGGTCATAAAACCTGAGAAACCCAATCAGTATGAGAGAGTATTCGAAGGGGGAGGATATTTAGTCTTAGAGGGAGGAGCTCGGATTAAGATTGGTCGAATCGACCCTAAGGGTTAGAGTTAGATAAAATAATACAACAGGCATACTTTGGCAATAACTCTTATATTTATTTTCATTTCAATTACAATGTTCTAGATAAAAATATACATTCTCTATGCTCGCTCTCGTTAATACTAGCCTCTCGGGCGTATCCTACGTAGACCTACAGACGAGTCGGTGACTAACATAGTGCCTTGAACTAGTTGCCTACCTCTGAAATTTTAGTGAAAAGTGTTAAACATTAAACATATTTCAATAGCACTTCAACGTTCGTAGCACATTGCACTGCAGAACGCACGCGGAAAATACTGGCTGCTCCGCGATGACGTACGGGAAGCAGTCTATCTAGGAAATTGACCCTTCTTGCGCATAGAATAGACATTAATTTCGTCTCTTTCTCCGCACGGAACTTACGCCCATCATTTGTCAGATGTCTCGTGTCAAAGACATCTGACAAAATAAATCCAACAAAGAGCACAGTATATACAATATTATAAGTACTCATTGGAAAAAATCCGCTACCGCCTTTCCGCGGCGGAACTGTGCTACGAGCGAAAAGGCGTAGCCTAAAATTCGCGCGGGTCGCACGCACGCTTGTCTGTAGGTAATGGCGCGGGTGCACGTATCCGGCGCCTAACCATTCTTCGATAGAGACACGCGTGCGTGTGATTCGCGTGAGTTTTAGGGTTAGGCCCTAAAGGTGTGACCAAACATCGAACATTAATTGTGCACGACAGCCACGCGCGCCTCGCTGTGATTGGACGGCTGCGGCGCACAGGTCAGATCTAGTCTGGAAAATTGCGTCCCACTTATACGTGTGGCTGCCTTGCACCTTGCGCGCTATATTTGGACACACCTTTAATGGACTTCCTTGTCAGTGACAAACATTTTGTCCTAGGGACTGGAGAATCAAAAGTAGTTGCTTAGTTTTGGCAGTTTGTATATCTACTTGTTTCTAAATACATAGCGTATCTGTAGTGTCTGTTTTTCAAAAACTCATGTTATTAATCGATTACGCAGAAAGAAATACAGTGCGACAAGGTTTCGGCCGAAAAATAAACATTTATCAGAGGTGTTGCATGTACAGCAAACTTTTTTTAGAGAAATGTCAAAAACATTATCATCACTCGTGTAACAGTCGCCTGCAAAAAGATACACTTGTCATTGTCATTGTTTTGTTATCATTCATTCATTCATACAACTACAGACCGACCAAGATTTTTTTTTTTAATAATGGCTCTGCGTCTTGCCGCAACTTGCCAATGTCAGGTGATTGACCGACCAAGATCAGAAGACACATTAGTGACATTAACATGGGGGCGCTGTACAATATTTTTTATGTGGGCAAATGTCAAAAAACTGACACATCTTGTAAAGAAAACAGCGTTAGTTCCGACTTTTGCCACGTGCCAAATAACCGTGATCGAACTTCTAAATCTCCATAATTTTGTATCAACAGTTTTGATTGAATTTTGCAATCAAAAGATTTTTTTTCCAGTTATTAGACGACTTAACAACTAAACTTTGAAGACCTCACTAATTTATTTGATTAGTTTTGGAAGTTTTAGCGCTAGGTCACTTCTATTTGCAGCCGACTGTACGCACAATACACTATTCGGACCGCGTCGGCCAAAAGGGACTTGTAGCACTGCATCATTAATCAATGGAAGCAGACTATTTATGTCGTTACAAAATGATTTCTATAGTAAGAGAAAAATTTGGCAGTAACGGATGTACAGGAATTTTACATGTCGATTTTATTTCTGACTAGATAAAAACAAAATCAGTCAAATATGAAGGCAGAACAATCGCAAAATTAGCTTGAAGTACTCTATTATTTGTCGTGTTTTCAATGAACAGTGTAATTTTTATACTATACAAAACTTAGGTACGCCCGAATACAAAAACGCTTTTTTAGGTACCAGATATAAAGTATAAAGTCGATTTAGAGATTTTATACATTTGACCATCTCCAACACGACTTCAAAGTCGAGTGTTCGAGAATACGCCCCCTTTTTATGTGATAGGTGGCAGACGAGCAGACGGATCGCCTGATGGTAAGCGATTGACGCCACCCATAGACACCCGCGACACCAGTGGAGTCACAAGTGCGCTGCCAACCTTTACGCCCCCCTTTCCCCGGATTGGGCCTCCGGTACCATCACGCGAAAAACAGCACAGTGCTGCTTCACGCTGGTTTTCTGTGAGGCCGTGGTATCACTCCCGTCGAGTTCGGCCAATTCATGGCGAAGCGTGGTCCCGCCCGGGCGGAGCTGTGAATGAGGTAAGATCCACCAATAGCATTGCATGATAACCCTGCTCGTTGGCGAGCAAAGCTTTTCTATGACCTCTTTAACAGCTCCGCTCCTGTGAACTTTGGGAGCTTATATTATAATTCACTTTATTTCATTCCACGTTAGACAAATACAGCGACGACACTTGCCACCTTATTATAAATCGCAGTCTAAAGTTATTACCGTCCTAAAGCTCATGTCATCCCGTTCCAACACGTAATGTTAAAAGGGGCTGGCAAAAAATTTGCTCCGGGACTATCCGTAGTTCACTATTTGTAGTAAGGGGGTTATATTTAGTTTGACATTAATTATAGTGAGGCGTTCCTTAGCCGTGTGGTCCCCGGCAGAGTAGAATAGGCCTCACTCTTACCGAGGTGTCGTAAAAGGCGACTAAGGTAAAGCTGCTGGCATGATCATCAGCACCCAGAGAAGGAAAACTCTGCAATTATATCAAAACCCTCGCCAACCCGTCTGCCAAGCGTGGTGAGTATGGCAATTACCCCTCATGTGATTGAGGGAGGCCCGTGCCCCAGCAGTGGGGACTTAAATGGGTTGACGATGACGATGACGATGCTCCTTTGTAACTTAGGAGCGATGGTATGCTTTCGCGCGCGGAGCATCACGCGCTTACCATGTAGGGGGTCGTGGTTCGTATCCGAGCTTGCACCTCTAGATTTTTCAAATCTATGTGCGTACTTCTACCATTAGCTCGGCGCTGAGGAAAAACAGAAAGTCTTTAATGCGTGTGTGTTGCCAGTGATGACATACGGAACCGAAACGTGGCCACTTACAATTAAGAAGGCTCAAAGTCACCCAGAGAGCTATGAAGAGGGCTATACTTGGAATCTCTTTGCGTGATCGTATCAGTAATGATGTGATCCGCAGGAGAACTAAGGTCACAGACATCTTTCAAAGGATTGCATGTCTCAAGTGGAAATGGGCAGGGCACATAGCGAGAACAGACGGCCGTTGGGGCGGAAAGGTCCTCGAGTGGAGGCCGCGTACAGGAAGTCGCAGCCGTGGCAGGCCCCCCACAAGGTGGACCGACGATATGGTGAAGATCGCGGGAATCCATTGGATGCGGGCGGCACAGGACCGATCTGTATGGAGAACATTGGGGGAGGCCTATATCCAGCAGTAAACGTCTATTGGCTGAAATGATGATGAAGGAAAACATCGTGCGTAAACCTGCACGTTTTCGGAGAGTTTCTGAACTTGTAACCATGATTCAGTTGGTCTGGTTCCCCTGTGAAAGGGTTGCGAAGGTCAGACGGCAGTAGCTTCATTGTAATAACCATACTACCTAAATCCTGAATCATGGCACAAGCGTACCCTGGGCTTCTAAACCGACAGCTCGGTTGCTTCCAACAACCGAGAATCACACGCTAAGATGAGGAAAGGGGCTCCGTTGTAACTTATTGATATTTTTCAGGTCACAGGTTTCTCCGGTCGACTCTTGCTTTAATGTTAAACACATTCAGGTCGGAGTGGCTGGGGAGATTTGGCCTGTACACAAGTGAACGTGTAGTAAATGTGTAATATCGGAATTTAATTTTTTCAAATTACTTACTTAAATTTTAAAGTTGGAAACTTGTTTGAAGTCGGATTTTCCCTAATTATCTTCGTTTACATTTTTGCTTTTGTTTATCATGTTAGATTTATTGTAACGATAGTTTAAGTCTACTCTGAACTAAAATGTTTGTTCTAAAGTTTGAATTAGTCTATCTTAGTGCTGTTTTTAATTGCAATTAGTCAAACTGTAAGTCTATTATTAATCATGTTTTTTGTGCAAAGTTTGTAAATGACTGTTTGTTTCCAAATAAATAAATATTTTCTTACTATGCCATCTCTGATATAAAAAGTATGACACAGACAACAACACAACAGGACTCGAAATTAAGAACCGTTGTAGTATTCGGATATAGGCGATAAGATGTGACGCAATAACTTTACATGTAAATAGCTAATTTCCTATTATCATTATTGATTCAAATTTTATATACCTAATTACTTGCTAAACTGGTACATGGGCAAGTAATTTGCCCTATGTACCAGTTTAAAACCAGTTAAAGAACAAAAAATTTCGTCAGTTTTCAAATTGATCCGTTTGATATGCTATGAGCACTCATTTACCTTTCGTAAATTTGTCAGAGTAATACCAGTTGCACAGAAAATTATGCTTAACTGTTAGATCAGAAAGTTCAGATTTGCTTAGTAGCAACATTGATTCCTTTTGATGTAAAGAACATTTAAAGAAGGTTGGCAAATCTTTTGAAACGGTATGTTGGTATAACTGATTATTGCCGTGCAAGCGAAAATTTATCATAAAGGTGACGAACCTTTTTTATTCTCTGTACCGACCATATCGTTAGTCTTCGACAGTTCCCTTCATCATCCAACAGGCTTTTAAAATTTCGTGTTCTTAAATTGCATTAATAGAAAAACCATATGCTAAGCACTTGATTTGATATAGATATTTCTCTTGTTTTTAGTGTACACGTTATTCTATTCTATATGATATAATAAATAATAATAGATAATAAATATTTCACAACATCACATACATTGATCTGATTCCGAGATAGGTAGCTCAAGCACCTGTGTTAGGGATATCAGAATCAACAGTGGGATTACAAATATATACATATAATACTTTTCTTTTGTAAATACATACTTATAATACATAGCAAACACCCAGACCAATACAAACAAACATGTTCATGCACACAAATGTTTGTACTGTGCGGGGATCGAACCCGCAACCCTTGTATCAGAGGCAGCGTTCACTACCACTGTTCCAATCGGGTCGTCAACGATATATCGAAGGCTAAATCGCCCCCGTGGTAAATGAAGCCAAAAGTAAAGAATCATCCTATTTATTGTTCCACTGCAGGGCACAGAGTCATAGGAATCAAGTCTTCGCTACTGAGATGGGATTAGGTTGCTGATCGATCGCTCATCAATTGATCACAAACCCGAGCTGTGTGAAAGAAATTCCTGGGCGTTTTCTATTGTGGAAAAGAAAACATATATTGGTTGGATGATGAAAATAAACTTATCCCCGTTTATAACGGAACTATATTTAATATCTTATTGCCATATTTTAATCGATGCTAATAATTTTTTTTTACAAAGTGGGTCATTTCTCTACATGTAATTTAAATTTTCAAGTGAGCAAAAGTGCGAATTTAAAGTATTTTTCACTAGCTAAGCTTGTGGTGTAGGTAACTCGTTCTAATTTGTTTTAGTAATATCGAATTGTCGCAAGAGTAATAGTTCAATACTAGTGTCTTACAAAATACAATTTTAATTGATAAATTGACATTATATTGCGATTGGTACACCTAAATAATTTTAGAAAGCTAAAGCTTGTAGATGTTGTCAAGCGAAAATGAGATCTATGCCATTACGTTAGATCACTAATTGGAAGACTACATGGTTTACAATTTATATATATACCTAGGTGAGTATGGACTTTCTTCATGTATGTAATAAAATATTTGCTTGAGGAACAGGTGAGTTGAGAGTTTACACACATGTCATACAACGCTTCCGTAAACCTATACGACCAATCATAAAATTAACACACCATAAAGATATATTTAAACAAAGACCTTTACAAATTAAAAATAAAGTTTTCAAAAGTAATTACCTCCATCAAGTGAAATTTATGTACAAAATTTATGGGGAAAAACGAAATTCTCCTATCATCCGTTGTCTATGAAAATATTGTCTACCGAGTAGACCTGGCAAAAACGTATATTTTAAAAGTTTGGAACATTTGCATCTGGATCACTGCAAAGATGCGGAACTGCATTTAGAACATCAACGCTCATCTCAGATCACAGATCTATCTAGATCTGTGATCAATTGATTTCGTACCTATGTCTATATCTTTCGTTCATACCTATATCTTTCCCCCCGAGAAAACATGGAAAGGGAGTTACTGATTTACCCTGAACAGCCCACTTCTGCTCACTCCATTCTGCTCACTCGGATCACTCCGCTCATTCGGATCATTCGGCTCACTCGGATCACTCCGCTCATTTGGATCGGCTCACTCGGATCATTCAGCTCATTCGACTCACTCGGATCATTCGGCTCATTTGGTTCGCTCGGATCATTCGGCTGAGTGAGCGAGATTACTACCGCGTACCGAGTGACCACTCTGGTCGAGATCCATTTGAGTCGAATGATACATTCGGCGCGGATATTAGAGATTCAGAACAATGTATCATTTGGCTGAGTCGGATCACTGAGTCGTTTCAGTAAAGAGTTACACATGTCTACTACCGAGTTTCTTATTGGTTCTTTTCGGTAGAACTTAGCTTTCCGTACCAGCGGTAGATTACTTTTTGACATTCATAACTCATTAAACATCATAAGAGATCTGTACGAAGCTAGACTGAACAAAGATTTCTTTGTATTCCTATTTTTTATGTACGAATATTAGGAGGAGGATTTAGTTGTTCCCCATAGTTACGTAAACATGTTCAGTATATGTACTATTAAGTTAAAAAAGAAAGAAACGAAAAATATCCAATCTTCATAGAAATATTATAAAATTAATCTTTGAACAATCATCTTAATTGCACTAAAGTCCCAACTTTTTACGCATCACAATATATATTGTAAACATTTTTGTTGCAAGGGTCCATGTCTAACTAATAAGGGCTGGCCCTACTGTAGGGCGATATGGGGATCTATGTCGCCTAAACTGGGTTGCAAACTCAAAGCTACCTTAGATGACCTTACTCTCATAGCTGACGCAATTTTTCAAGCTATGGGCTTTGTCAAAATGATAAAGCGTAGTCGACAAGTAAGCTAAGTTCTTCGGTTTGCAACCCACTTAAGGCTCCTTATACTCGTGTGCCTTAATACCGAAGAAAGTCTAAATCATCTTCTAATGGGAAACCTAACTACTGTTACATTAATCACTGTAATAAGTTGGGTCACGATCACAAATAGAAAACAATAACATTTAGCCTAATGCCTATAACTAAGGTCTTCGACCATTATAATCACTCAGTACATGGCCCACCCAACCGCTCTATGAAAAACGGATTTATGTCCTACGAATTAAGGTACATTTTAATTCGTGAAAATAGAGTGTCGATAGCGGCCATCATTAACCGCTCGACATTTTATGAATTAAATTATACCTTAATTCGAATGACATACATTTTTCATAAGAAGGCGTGGATGAGCTGGTCTGGTGCTAAACTGTCGTAATGGACCAAATCCTTAGTACTAAGACTTATTCCGTTCAATACCAGGCCCACGAATAAAAAACAAAAAAAAAACATACTTTCCATTCCAAAATCCGGACCAGCCCACTCTACACTCTAATTTACGTTACTCAATATTTTAAATTATAGGTAATATTTACACTTGTAGCAAATTCACAAAGCTTCCCGGCTATCACAGTTCCATATTTGCACCCACACTGACTAAAACAAACGTACAATTGCCATGAGTATCTTTGCGTCTGTATAGAATCCCGAGTCATAGGCCGCGTTCCGAATTGCGCTTCCATCGCCATCAGCACTCACAACGCCGCCAACAGCCGTACCGATTTAGTTCTCGTGCTTACAGCATTGATAAAGTAACAGCCTATAAACTGTCCCACTGTAGGGCAAAGGCCTCCACCATAGAAATCAAGTCATCGCTACTATGATGGGATAAGGCTTAATCACCACGCTTGCCTAATGCGGATTGGTGATCACAAACCCGAGCTCTGTCCGAAACAATCGAAACATACTTTTCGCTCGACCCGGGAATCGAACTCAGGATCCCGAGATCACGGCCCGGTACTTAAACCACTAAACAGCGTTGATAGCGATATTTCAATTCGGAACGATCTGTAGGCGCGCTAACAGCGATTATGACGTTTTTCAAACGGATAGTTCGCCAAAGATTTAATTATTATAATATTTTTGTCTGTCGTATCTATTCCTTAAGTTATTAAATAGTTTTTATAAAAGAAAAACGTTTATTTGAGGTAATAACACAACAAACAATACTATTTTTGAAACGTCACTTTTGACAGCGCTTACAGTAATATTACCTCTGAGCGTGAGCACTGTTATTGCAAGATGGCGCCGATAATGACGTTATGCATGACGTCACGAAATCGTTTATGGACGCGCTCACGTCTAATGGAACGACTGGTAGCGCGCTGACAGCGCTCAGAGCGTATCTCGGAACGCGGCCATAGTATACTACTTAATGATTATAAACCTCAATAAAAAAATGGTCAACCAAAGCTTATAATAAAAAAAAAACTTCACAGCTTCGCACTTAGAAACGTTACTTAATGTTGTGTTAATTTAAAACTAGACTGTATCTGATAGGAAATAATGTCAAATATCCATTGACTTTAAATAACGTCTAAAAATGCGACCGAATCATAAAATGTACTCATATTAGTCTAACGACCGATACAAAAAATCTTTATTCGAGAATAAATGTATGGTATCAGCCTTATACCTTATACTATAAGGCTACGAGTTTGGTATACTTGCGTTATACCATAGATTTATTTTCAGATAAGAACTGGTCGAAATGTGACTAAAACACATTAGATGTTAGGACAGAATTTTTTAAATTAATTTAAATAATAAGTTCTTTTATATGAAGCTTGAATTCTGTACAGACACACTCATGGTTACATTACAGTCGTTGAATATCTTATACCCAAGTGAGAGTCATTTCATAACTAAATCACAAAAACAAAATGACTAAACTATAAGTTTCACTACACCTTCGTCGTTTCAGTTCTAGGTCAACACTCAGCGCGTAGCGGCTGCTGTCTCCAGCCAACTACTTACTGAAGATTTGTCTGCTGTATCTTCATTTGTAATGTCAAGGTCCACCCTGAAAATATACAAACGTGTATTAATCAACGACGGTAGAAGAAAAGCATACATTTTAGGTTTGTTTTTATTTATTATCAAATAACATTAAAAATTATACATGTACAATAATAAGACAGGACATTAAACCACAGAGGTTTGTCTTGTGCTATCGTGAGCTATGCTATATACAAACTTATATTCAATACTCGAATCATTTATTGAAAACCATACTTTGGGAATTAAAAGTGCAATTCGAGCGACACTAATAAATAAGTGTACAATACTTTATACAACTGTACTAGCAATTGCTAAGACAGTATTCCCTTAGCTCAAGTTTAAAATTGGTAGGTGTCAAACTGTCCCGCAGATCTAATGGCAACTTGTTTATCAGGCGAGGAACTATGAGTGACGTCGTTCGCTCGCCGTACACATTGTTTGCGCGCTGCGTGATCAACCGGTTCGCAGCGACGGCGCGGGTGCATACAGGGTGGTCAAGTGCTTTTTTTAAAGACTCACTAAAGTATTGCTCCTTTAATAGCACAAATTTAACTTGAGTGTGTACAGGTAAAATCTTGCAGTGTTTAAGAAGGTATATGTCATTGTCATGTAAATTGTTTTTTATATTGTTGATACTACATTTTTAAGAATCCTTAATTGAAGTCTATAGATTGAATCGAGGTAAGTTTTGGAGGTACGCCCATAACTGCTAAGCCCATACTGTATATATGATCAGCAAGAGCGTTGTACATCATCAGTTTAATTTTGAAAGGTATACGGTTCTTTAAGATTGATATATTCGCCAGAACTTGCCTTAATTTACTACAAATGCTCTCATTATGATATCCCCAATTAAAATTATCATCTATTATAAGGCCGAGATATGTATGCTTACTGACTGTGTCAATGGTCGGACATGTACAGCTAGATAAGTTCCCAGCATGCAAGCAATCATGGTCATGCGCTACGAGGTTTTGCAAGGGTGTATGTTTTATATACGGTGACTTAATAATAAGGAGTTTTGTTTTATCGGCGTTAAGTACCAGCCCAGCATCGTGACACTATTTTGCAAGTGCATTAAAATCAGACTGCAAAAATGTAAGCGCAATCCGGGGATCCTTATCAGCTATCAAAAGACAGGTATCGTCCGCGAACTGATAATAGATATTGTGGGAGAGATAGTTGTTTATGTCGTTTATATATGATAAGAAGCGAAGGGGATTTAGAACGGAACCCTGTGCTGTGCCTTTAGTTACAGTTTTCGGCTCACTATGGGTGTTTTCAATTTTAACAGAAAAGGTGGCAGACGACGACGACGCCCATGGAAACTCGCGGTACCAGTGGAGTCACAAATGCGCTGCCAAATTTCCCCCGGATTGGGCATCCGGTACCCTCACTCATCATTTCAGCCAATGGACGTCCACTGCTGGACATAGGCCTCCCCCAACGTTCTCCACACAGATCGGTCCTGTGCCTCCCGCATCCAATGGATTCCCGCGATCTTCACCAGATCGTCGGTCCATCTTGTAGGAGGCCTGCCACGGCTGCGAGTTCCTGTACGTGGCCTCCACTCGAGGACCTTTCCGCCCCAACGGCCGTCTGTTCTCCTCGCTATGTGCCCTGCCCATTGCCACTTAAGGCATGCAATCCTTTGGGCTACGTCTGTGACCTTAGTTCTCCTGCGGATCTCATCATTTCTGATACGATCACGCAGGGAGACTCCGAGCATAGCCCTCTCCATTGCTCTCTGGGTGACTTTGAGCCTCCTTAATCGGCACATTGTAAGCGGCCATGTTTCGGTTCCGTATGTCATCACTGGCAACACACACGCATTAAAGACTTTCGTCTTGAGACACTGCGGTAGATCTGCCGAAAATATGCTGCGTAGCTTCCCGAACGCTGCCCAGCCGAGTTGGATTCGTCGATCGACCTCTTTCTGGAAGTTGGACTTACCAAGCTGGACTTTTTGTCCGAGGTAGATGTACTCATCTACAACTTCCAGTGTAAAGCTTCCAACCTTTACTAGAGTGGGTACGACATGGGAATTCGACATAATTTTCGTCTTATCCATGTTCATTTTCAGACCCACTTGTTGGGAGACTCTATTGAGGTCGTCGAGCATTTTGCCTAAGTCTTCCAAGGTCTCAGCCATGACTACGATATCATCAGCGAATCGAAGGTGCGTCATGTACTCGCCATTTATATTGATGCCAAGTCCATCCCAGTCCAGAAGTTTAAACACGTCCTCCAACAGAGTGGTGAACAGTTTCGGCGATATAACGTCGCCCTGTCTCACACCTCGCCGGAGAGGTATGGGTTTTGATTCCCGGTCCTGAAGACGGACTGACATTATGGCGTTTTCGTACAATGACTGCAACACTTGTATGTATCGGTAGTCTATTCGGCACCTTTGGAGAGACTGTAGCACGGCCCAGGTCTCGACAGAGTCGAAGGCTTTCTCATAGTCCACAAACGCTAAGCATAATGGCAGATTATACTCTTCGGTCTTCTGTATAACCTGCCGCAGCGTATGTATGTGGTCTATGGTGCTAAAGCCTTTTCGGAATCCAGCTTGTTCGGGAGGCTGGAAGTCGTCGAACCTGCGTACGAGACGATTCGTCATAACTCTCGAAAACAGCTTATATATGTGACTTAGCAGCGTGATAGGCCTGTAATTCTTCAATTGGGATTTGTCACCCTTTTTGAAGAAAAGCCTCACCACGCCAGAGTGCCACGCTTTGGCTGTCTTTCCTTCAGTGATGATGGAGTTGAAAAGCCTCTGAAGGGCTTTCAGGACAGGTCGTCCACCTGCTTTCAGAAGCTCCGCTGTGACTCCATCATCACCCGGTGCCTTACCGTTCTTAAGCTGTTTGAGAGCTATGCTAATCTCGTATAGGCTGACGTCCGGGATATCTTCGGTGTAGTGCCGGGTTAATTTGGCTCTGCGCTCAACGGCCTGAATGACAGGTGTGCATGATGTCGCGTAAAGCTGTCCATAAAAGTGTTCGATCTCGGCTAAAAGCTCTGGGCGTGACGTGACGATTCTGCCATCCTCTGTTTTCAGCTTGGTCAACAAGCTCTCTCCAATAGCTAGATCTCTAGCGAAGACTTTAGAGCCTTTGTTCCGCTCTATAGCCTCTTTAATACGTTCCGTCGTATTAAATCGGCGTATGTCCCGGGTCAGGCACTTGGAGATGCGCTTGCTGAGCTGCCGTCGTTGACGAGCTTCATCAGAGGTTTGCAGAACCATTTTCCGCCTTTCCTCCATTAACTTAAAAGTTGGCTCCGAGATTTTACTGGCTTTTTTCGTACGGCTAGGTCTGAAGACCTTTGCACCCGCCGTAAGAACAGCTTTCACGAGCCTGTCATTATATATGTCCACGTCTGAGCAGCTCTCTAGGCAATCGAAGCGATTTTCCAGCTCGAGTTGAAAGCTCTCGGGGTTTTGAATCTGGATGGCTACAGGGCGGAGCGTAGATTTTATCAGTCGATACCTTTCGGATGTAACATGTAGATTCAAAGTGCCTCTTACCATTCGGTGATCACTTCCAGTGTTCACTGAATTGATCACTGAGACATCATTGAATATCCGGGTCTTGGTAGACATGATGAAGTCAATCTCATTTTTTGTAACGCCATCCGGACTTTCCCAGGTCCACTTACGATGCAGCCGTTTTTTAAAGAAGTAGTTCATCATGTAGAGTCCCTCCCTCTCCATGTACTCGGCTAGCATTTGACCTCGGTGGTTCCGGATTCCAGATCCAAATTGCCCCACTTTCGACTCCTCATCGCCCTTTTTGCCTAGCCTTGCGTTAAAATCTCCCATGACAACAGTGTAGTGAGTATTGGAAGTATGTATTGCCCGAGAGATATCCTCATACATTACTTCAACTTCCTCGTCAGGGTGTGTCGAGGTCGGGGCGTATACCTGTATTACCTTTAGCGAATACCGTTTGGTAATTCTGAGTGTAAGGTACGCCACCCTATTCGACACACTTCCGATTTGTACAATGCTGTTCACGAGAGACTTGTGGACAATAAACCCGACTCCACCTTTGGACAGATCTTCGCCCTCCTGGAAATAAAGCAGGTTCCCGGATTTAAGGATCATCGTATCCTCGCCCTGTCGTCGGACTTCGGATAATCCTACGATACTCCAGCGAATTCTGCTCAATTCTTCCTCTAGTTCCAGCAGCTTCTCTTCGGTCCGCAGTGTGCGTGTGTTGTATGTTGCCAGGGCCAAGGTCGTTTGACGGTTTGTTTTCGCCACCCGGGGATTCTTGGCACCCCTGGTTCCGGCGCCTCGCCCGCTTCCGTCGTCGCTGGCTCGGCCTCCGGTACCGCCGGGCACTTGGGGCCTTGTATTAGTTTTACTAAACATAGGGGGGGTTTGGGCCTACACCCACCACGCTGGCCCATTGCGGGTTGGTGGGGAACGCCAGAGCCTCGTCTGTTGTGCAGCAGGGTGCGCCACGTGCAGGTGAGGTTGACTTAGGCCCCGTTAGATGTTGAGCGGGACCCCTTACACCCCTTACACCCTTACACCCTCACTCACGCAGCTAAAAAAAACTACACCTAAAAAAAGGAATGTTAAAGCGACACCGCTCGATACTAGCGCCGCCACATTTTTATATCGATTGTGGCGAAAAAGAGTTTTTTTAAGTGAGCAATGAACGAAACAAACTTATGTAATTTTTTTTCCTGTAAGTAAGAATATTCTTCATAATTGCTAAAAGTGGCCATTTTTAGTGATTTTAGTATTCATTGCTTATTTTAAAAAAAATGTCTCTTAATCGCTACAATCAATATAAACCGCTTGGGGGCGTTCGCGGTGTCACGTTAAGGTTTTGGAAGGGTTTTATATAAAGTATTTATTATGGTCTGGAACAGGTTGAATAGCGGCTGCTGCTTCAGCTCCGACATGGGCTCCTCGTTCCTGATGCAGAGGTCGCTGCTGCCGGTGTCTGTGTGTTAGACAGAGAGAGCTCACTCACCCGTCCCGCTCGGCTAGTGGTAGTGGAACAGGTTGAACAGTCTCCGGTTGAACAGCGGCTGCTGCTTCAGCTCCGACATCGGCTCCTCGTCGTTCCTGATGCAGAAGTAGCTCGTGATCGCGCTGCGGCAGATCGGACACTTGTCCAGTTTAGCTGTCAACAAATTGTTACATTGTTCAGTAGGTATTTATGAATAGTCGCCTGCAATGAAATGTTAACTCCTAAACTCTTAAGATCGAACAAGAAGGTACAGTGGCGGACACATCAAGCTATACAAAACTGTCAAATTTCTTCATTCGATTATAAACCTTATATTTTTGCACCTTGAGTTCGAAATCGATTGAGGAAATTTGACAGTTTTGTATAGCTTGACCTGTCCGCCACTGTACATATTCGAATGAGGTTGATTACTTATTAGTGCACGTGACTGAAAATAAGCCCCCTTATTACAAATCGTGAAATAAGGATAGTCCCGGAACAAAAGTGTGTCGTGCCAGTCCCTTTTAACAATGCGTGTTGGAAAGCGATGACATGAGCTTTAGTACGGTAATAACTATTATTATTACGGTTATTATTACGAATACGATATTTCTTTCCTCTACCCAAAGGTTGTCTGGAAGAAATCGCTACAAGCGATAAGACCGCCTTATTGTACTGTCTGTTGCTGTTGTATCATGCTTGTATTTTATTTTTGTGCAAAAAAGAATATCTATCTATCTATAACTTTAGATGTTTCATCAAATTATAAGGGTAAAGACGATGATAATCGGCGGGATGCAATTTGCAATTAAGGTAAACATATTATCATTCCTTCACTATAATATCCCCTTGAGATGGCATTAGACTTATCTCGAGATTGTAGAAAATATTAATATTTTATCAAAATATAGGAAAATAAGTACCAATGACAAAAAAAAACAGTTAAAAATATGCCACCTTATTATAAATTGCGATCTAAACTTATTACCGTATTAAAACTCATAGCATCCCGTTTCAACATGCAATGTTAAAAGCGGGATAAAGTCTAGCTGGTATTACGGTCATTCAAAGATTCATGGGCAAGTCCATTTGAAAAGTATGAAATTATTAAAAAATAATTATACCATTGAATAACACATACAATTTGCACCAACTATTATAATAAAACATAAACGAAACATTTGATATAAGTAAAAATTCAAAAGAAATGCATACAAAATACAATGCGTGTCGCACGCCTGTCACCATTTGTATGGAGCGTTTTGTAATTTTATTTTATGTGATTGGTGGCAGACGAGCAGACGGATCACCTGATGGTAAGCGATATTTTAATGAAATAATATATTTATTCGTTAAAATCATAGGTACAAAAAGATATTAACATAGTATTGTGTTTCACTACGATTGACCTGGTAGGCATAGGAATATTTGCAAAAAAATATTAAAATGGATAATCTACAATACCGTTATGATGACTCTACCCAATAACAACCTATGTTTCTTAGATCTTGACCAACCTAAGAGAGTGTATCGGATAGGTATGCATCTAATTTATAATAACACTTCCCTTCTAGAAGTGTCCTAAGGGACACTTTGAAATTCTTTTGGTCGTTCCATAATGTCTTGAATTACAGGGTCGCCTTACTTTAGGCTCAAGTTCTAGCACTCTCTTTGTGCAATGTACGTACTTGGATAATGTATGTTATGTAAGTATTGTAATTGGATTGTGTGAGAAAAAAATATTTTTTTCTTAAGTGGTGATATCTCAGGTAGTTTAAATGAGAATCATTTTTTCAACAGTATTTCTATAATTGAGAGGCCCTGTTATTACAAAAATAAAAGTACAATACCTTATTGGCCCAAATTTTGAACAGGCGGGGGTGGACGGGGCTAAATTCTGCACCTCATCATCATCAACCCACACTCGTCCAGTGCTGGACATAGGTCTCCCCCAATGCACGCCACTGCTCCCAATTTTCGGCCATTCTCATCCAGCCCACACCAGCCAGCCTTCGAATGTCATCATCCCATCTTGTCGCAGGGCGTCCTACACTACGCTTACCGAGTCGCGGTCTCCACTCAAGGACTTTACGACTCCAACGGCTGTCAGTTCTGCGGCTAATATGACCAGCCTACTGCCACTTCAGTTTGCTAATTCGGTGGGCTATGTCGGTGACTCTGGTTCTCTGTCGGATTACATCATTTCTGATGCGGTCCTTCAGAGATACTCCGAGCATAGCCCTTTCCATAGCTCTTTGTGCGACTTTGAACCGGTGGAATAGTCCAGCCGTGAGTGTCCACGTCTAGGCACCGTAAGTCTTGACCGGAAGGACGCACTGGTCGAAGACTTTCGACTTAAGCCTTTGAGGGATGGGTGACGAGAAGACTTGACGAAGTTTACTAAATGCTGCCCAGCCTAGCTGAATTCTTCTATTGGCTTCTCAATTTCTCTCGAAGTTGTTTCTGCCTATTTGGAGCGTTTGTCCTAGATAGACATATTCCTGATAGAACTTCGTGAGGTACTCCATTAACAGCGACCGGTTTCGGATAAACGAGCTCGTTGAACATGACCTTGGTTTTATCCAAGTTCATCCGAAGACCGATGTGTTTGGAAGATTCAGCCAGGCTGCTCACCATCTCCTGTAGGTCTTGTAGGGTTTCCGCCAAGATGACGATGTTGTCTGCGAATCATAGGTGTGACATGTACTCGCCATTAATATTGTTTCTGCGCTCTTTCCAGTTTAGCGTTCCGAACATGTCCTGCAGCGCAGCGGAGAAAAGTTTCGGAGATATAACATCTCCTTGTCTCACACCACGTCGCAGCAGGACAGGCTTAGTTTGGCCATTTTGGATTACTACGGACATATTAGCAGCGTCATACAGACACCTCAACACCTCGATATATCGCCAATCGACTTGGCACCTTTGCAAGTCTAGAACAGACCAGGTCTCGACGGAGTCAAAAGCTTTTTCATAGTCCACAAACGCCATGCACAGGGGCTGGTTATTAATTCTGCACCTACGCATAGTAAAATGTAAACTCATACACTTTTTAGCGATCGAACTTTGACAGCTTTATTATAGGGAAATTTGGGCATGTAGTATTGCAAAGTTAATTTACAAAAATCCTCATTCTTGAAGATCTTCAGTTCAGGACCGACCCCACAACCTTTTGCTAACCGGCATATTCTCTGTTCCACCTGAGCTGCCGGAGACCTTAGTAAGGTGAGCTACGTCAACCTCGACCTTGATAGACTTCGAAATAGCAAGGTCATCTCGCGCACGTGCCGACATATAGGCGACAGACACTACTCTAATTAATTACATCCAACCAGTTTAATCGTAAAATATTATAGTTACGTATTTTTAATTGCTGTCCCATTCATTAACAGACCATTTAAGTATTTTATTACTGCTGTTTTATCTATAAAGCACGTCAAGCCGTTGGAGCTGCACCTGATCCTTTTTCGGTCGTAGTGGTGTTTTCTATAAGAAACTTTTTACGCGAAAAGTAATTTTCCGCGCCCTTATTGAATTTGGAACGTCTTAGTCACCGATAACTATAGTCCATTCATATTTTGAAATTAAAAGTGAGAGCTCCTTTTAAACCTAACCGATATTTTTAAGAATCGAGAATATTCATTAGAAATCTAATAGATTTTTTATTTGTTTGATTTTTAATTATAATCAACATTTTATCTATGAATTTCAAATATCTGGATATGCAATACAATATGTAAACATTCTTAGTGGTACACTACGCACGCAATAAATCACAAATATTTTAATAATATGAATTTTATTCATCTGAAAAATAACAACACTCGCTTGACGTGTCGTAACCACCTACGTCAACAAGAGAAATTACTAGTAATTGGTCCCAAATGTAATCCATGCGCACATATTTTGCACGAGGCAATAAACGCGATTCGATGGTAAGATGATTGCCATACCGATTACTGATTCATTGCGATTGTTTGTATCAATCCCTATTAGAAAAAAAACGATTAGCGCATTATGCAATTCATAAGATTTTTTTGCAAATTTTATTGGTGTTTGTTCAGATTTATTGAGAAATAGGAATACTTGTTCATTAGGAAGAATAAGAACACAAAAAAGGTTTTGATTTTTACAACTTAATATTCTTACTATAATTAATCAAGACGGGATTTAACACGATATTTATTATGTGATACAACATTGTGTACTCACATATTTTACTCGACGTTTCGGCTACGTTACAGCAGCCGTGGTCACGAGCGGACTAAAATATATGTGAGTACACAATGTTGTATCACATAATAAATGTCGTGTTAAATCCCGTCTTGATAAATTATAGTTATAATGCAACGCGAAAATTTAAAAAACTATTTTAAATTCTTATTTGTAGAAAGTTAGATGCATGATACGAAACGTTTGAACTGTCCTATTCACCTTCGGATACTGAATGGATTCTAGTCACAAATAACTAGTAACCAATCTTAGTGTTCAGTTCCAAAGAAGTCGAACGCAAATATTGTTTGAAAAAAGACTGGCTGATAGCATAGCAGGGCCCCCGCGGCGAGATTAAAAAAGAACAAATTAAAAACGCGCGTACCAATGAAAATATTATCACTAGCACTCACTACATACGCCCACGATATCGACAATGTTCACGATGTTTAGAAATTCGTGGTTTCGTTTTGAAAAAACAGTTCTTCAAGTCACAGTGAAAGTACTAAAATTAACTATCTCACGACAGTATTAAAACTGACGCAAGAAATGAATGAATGAATATACTTTTATTGCACTCAAAATAAAGTATGAAAACTTAAAAACAATGGAAATGTTATGGATAAAGCTGCAAAATCCCAGGAGACATACATGAAAACCTATGGTTTTTTTATTGAAGGGAGAAAGGACAACATTTCATATTTTTAACATGTCCATATTGTTTTTTTATATGAAAACTAGCTTTTGCCCGCGACTTCGTCTGCGTTCACACAATATTTTTATAAATTATAGCCTATGTGTTATTCTGATCTATAAGCTACATTACTGTAAAGTTTCATTAAAATCCGTTTAGTAGTTTTTGCGTGAAAGAGGAACAAACATCCATACATCCATCCAAACAAACTTTCGCCTTTATAATATTAGTAAGGATAGACATAAAATAAACGGACCCATATTTTTTCTTTTTTCAAAATTTGTCCATTTTCATGCATAAAATAATTATTAAAATTCTTTATATTCTAAATAGACGTAAGCGCCAAATGACGTCATCGGACGGCTGAATACAGCGATATTCCTTTGCTTATCATTGTTTTAATAAAAAAAGGTACTACTGTCAAAGGTAAATAATACTAGTGTCAACATTGTCAACGTCATTCATTCATTCAACGTTGACAAGTTGTCTTTTTTTTGACAGTTGCATGTCATGGGTTTGGCATTTCGTAAATTTAAAACTATAATGTGCTAGGCAAAGAAATATTTTACATTCTGCCGTCCGATGACGTCATCTTACGTTTTTTAGTTTTTAATTTTTTTCTCAGTAAATAAGCAATATAAAAAAATTAATAAATATATATTCGCGAAGCGGAAAAGTAAATAAAGAAATGGTATTTTTTGTTTTAGAGCTTAGCAATTTTGAAATGTTGTCCAATGCAAAGCGCGACAGGAATTTTTCAGAATCAGTTTTTTAGGCATACTACCAAAGTACGTCACTTCCGACACTGTCTCAATAAAATATCAATCTTCTAAACTTGTATTTAATGAGATTCAAAAACGTGAGCAAAACGCTCTATACGCAAGTGACCGTGTGATTTATACAGGCATGAGTAGCTGGAGGTCAATTCTACTAATACACAACGATCGTGGTCCAGTTGCGATGCAGTTACGATTCGTGCGTAAAGTTGTTTGTAGAATTGGCCTCCTGGCGGTTTAAGAAATTCTCAATATCAGCTCTAAGACTGGAAGCACCTTAAGCAGTTGACCCAGCGCGCAGAGTGTGCACTATAATACAGTGTGAGTCTTCATGAAGTGCACATATCACAATCAGGGAAACTACACCCCATTTTAACGACGGAAAAAAAAATTGAAATTGTAAAACAAATGCAAAAATGATGAAATAAAAAATATAGATTTTCTTCAAGTTTCACTGAATTATAAATTTATAGGGTTAGTTTTATTGGATATTTTTACTTTATGGGTACGGCTTATTAACACTCTTAATTTAATAATTTTGATGATTTATGTATAATCGGATTTTTAATTAAACGAAGTAAACTGACAGTCAAGTCCCTATACATTTTGCAAATGTATGGGAATGACACATTGAAACACACATGGCTCGGTCTGAACCACCGGTCTACTATAGTTAGTTTGAGTCATAAAAATTAATTAAATATGTTACAGCATTAGGTATATCTTGTTATCAAGATACGAGGATTAATTTGAAACATCTATAAATCTTTTAAATAACAACTTTAATAAAGATTCCATGTCTCATTATACAAATAAATTTAACGACCGTATGTACAGGATATCCTTTACAATGCTCTCATAAATATAACTAGGTACATCAAGTAATCACTGGAAATGAAAAATCTATTTGTTGGAACAGAATGGACTTAAAAACTAATTTAGAAATATGTTTAAAAATACTTAGATATTCAAAATCACTTCTTTTCCAGGGGTACCCACACTAAGCAAAGATTGTATCTTGGGAAACCAATTACCATGTATTACAGAGTTAAATTTATTATGTAGCAATAATATGATTGACTCTCGTTACTACTCATTAATGTGGAAATAAATAAATATATATATATATGTACATATATATATACCTATATATATATATATATATATATATATATATATATATATATATATATACTAGCTAAAAAATAGATGTTGGCCGATTCTCATAGATACCGGATAAGCACAAAAAATTTCATCAAAAATCGGTCAAGCCGTTTCGGAGGAGTATGGCAACGAAAACTGTGACACGAGAATTTTATATATTAGATATATATAGTCGCTAGTGTGCTCTACGCATCGATTTTTATTTTTAGCTTTTAAACCGGATCTATTTTAAACAATTTCGGGGTTACAACCTCTCGGCAAACACTTATACTATTTATTAAATAACGAAGCACAAATGTTGGGTCCGTTTTTGTACGCGAAAAATTTGATTCAGGCCAAAAATGGCCGGTTTAGTATCTAAAAATTAAAATCGATTGTGGTCGCTAGTGTGCCCTACCCGTCACCTTAATAGATAGGACCATACCGCACGCACCGGCGCGCACGTTGATCCGTCGATCATGAAGGTTGCGTCAAGGATCAGAGTGTAAGGAACCGGCGACTGTACGCGATTGTCTTTGCTACGCATCGGAGCGAATTGTAATGATCTAGGCTTGCAACCCACTGAGGATGCGAAGCGATTTAGGAATACAGGATGCACCGTAACCAGGTAGGTATAGACGGCCACACACCAGGTTACTCCAATGTATCAAAATTCCTCAATGAGGAGTTTTCCAATGACATAAGTCAGTCGGTTTTTCTAAAGTTATAACAGATGGCGTTACTCGTGTCTGTGTAAAAATACAGCGATTGGTCGCGGCGTTTAAAGTGTTGCCAAATTTCATATAAATTGACCCATGAAGGAATGAAAGAGATTTTATTAAAAATGATTTTTATTTTAAATAATCAATAACTACTTGTAAAAACTATAATTCGATAAAAATATTTTATGACAAACTGCCCAGTTTCAAACAGGCAGCAATAAAAAAAACATCTCCAAACCCCACGGCAGACATTTTTTTACAACTTATTTTTGGTCTACTTGAGGTTGGTATAAAGTATTATTTTCCATGTAACCAACCATATGGTTACTTTGAAATATAACGCCAAAGTGAAAAACCTGAGCGCCACCAGCATGAAAAATGCTGACGTTCAGCAGTAGAGGAAACAGGCTATTGATGGATTCTTTGATAGTAGTTTTTTAGATTTTCGCGTTGCATTATAACTATAATGTATCAATACGGTGATTAACACGATATTTATTATGTGAAACCACATTGTGTACTCACATATTTGGCTCGACGTTTCGGCTACGTTACAGCAGCCGCGGTCACGAGCGGACTGGCGGAGCACGGCGTCGTCTGCTGGGGCCGGGCTGTGAATCTTCGGACACCCTCACATATGTGAGTACACAATGTGGTTTCACATAATAAATATCATGTTTATCCCCGTATTGATACATTATAGTTCATTGATAATGTTCTACTAATGCTTTGCTACCCAACCTATCGCATAGCTTACACTACGACACCGGGTCTGTAATCACTGGCTCTCAAGTGCAAATTGCCGAAGCGGCGCACGCGCCACGCATCCATAAGCATGCACTGATACATCAACAAACATCAGTCCCGATGACCGTTTACCCTTGACAACTCGATTAAATCATCCGAATACTCATCGATTACTATCCTGCTCACGTAGTCAGCTTAATAAGAGATGCGTTGGATCGAAATGAAGGTAAACAAGTCTGTGTAATGAATATAATATTTTTATCACTTTATACACTTCAAATAACATTTTATAACAGTACACTCGAGAAAAGGTGTTACCGAAGTCGGCGCCCAATACTATCTTGTAATTTAATACAACATTCAATTATTCAACAGGGATTCGGTAAAACCCTTTCTCGAGTGTACTGTTATAATATGTTATTTGAATTGTATATAGAGTTTTAGAGTGTATATTATTTTACACTTTTTAGCTCATGGTTTCTGGAGGCGGTTTTTTTTTGCAGAACAATTTTTCAAGATTATTAGTATCTCTTTTTTTGGCAATACAATTTGAGAGGTTCCTCTTAATTTTTCCAGGATCCCATCATCAGATCCTGATATCCTGATCATGGTACCAATCCGGGACTATCTACTTTCCAACTAAAAATGAATCATCTAAATCGGTTCATAAATGGCAAAGTAATCGGTGAACAAACATAAACACAAAAATATATACATGTCGAATTGAGAACCTCCTTTTTTATGAAGTCGGTTTAAAACAAAGAATTTAGACAAATTGGATATTTATTCAATAGAAAAGTTATTTACACTGGAGCGGGGCGGTCGAAACCTAGTTTATTATGGTTTATTAACTTTGGATACCTTTCATTAATAAGATCATAGGCGCCAATTATAATTTGTAGCGGCCATTTTTTCTTACAAAAATGTGTAGGAAAATAAAAGGATTTTCTCACAAAAAAATCCTATTGGAACTTATTATAACCCTTTTAGATGTTACCCGGTATTCACTCACAGATGGTTTCTATATGTATTTAGTCGATTTAATTACCATAGGAATACCAGGCGCGAAAAAAATAGGAGAGCAGACCCCACTTAAAGTGGGAAAGAGCAATGCTGAAGCAGAAAAATTCCCGTAGGAAAAATCCGAGCAGGTATGCAGATGCAAAAAAACGACTTTATGATATTTTTTATCTATTAAAATATCTGTAAAAACACACCTACAAATTTGAGGATAAGAACAAATTATTTCCATGTATTTTTATCGAGTTAGAAATAAACCTATTTTGTTTTAGCTTTTATTAATGATTGTGGGTAATTCTGAACATCGAAAAAACATGTTCAAAACTAATTTGTTAAAATGATCAGGTTTTCAAGGTTTGAGGAAAGATAGATAACATGGCCAGACAACTAAACAGGATAAGTGACTGGAAAATAGATCCTTGATGACTTTCCAGTCAACCACGAGAAGAGGAAAATTTATTCAAAATAAACGTTTCACGATTGGGGGTCTCATGAATGTGAGACAAGGAGGACAAAAATCTGTAGTAAGGTTATCCGATAAAATACCGTTTGAAAAAATACCGATAATAATAGGTTTGCAAAAATACCGTGAACGATAAAGCGTATCGACTCAGCACGCTGAAGTGTTAGTGGCCATATCAGTCTGCCAGCTGATTCAGGAATAATACTTGGGATTCTGGCGGTAGGAGTCAAACACTCCGCGTGGGCTTTTTTTTATTTATATATATATATAAGAGGTGGCAGACGAGCAGACGGATCACCTGATGGTAAGCAATTCCGCTGCCCATGGACTCCCGCAACACCAATGGAGTCACAAGTGCGCTACCAACCTTTGCACCTTTTTTTTTTGCTGATGCAATTCATCATCATCATCATCATCATCAGCCCATTTAAGTCCCCACTGCTGGGGCACGGGCCTCCCTCAATCACATGAGGGGTAATTGCCATACTCACCACGCTTGGCAGACAGGGTTGGCTAGGGTTTTGGTATAAATGCAGAGTTTTCCTTCTCTGGGTGCTGATGATCATGCCAGCAGCTTTACCTTAGTCGCCTTTTACGACACCTCGGTAAGAGTGAGGGTGGCCTATTCTACTCTGCCGGGACCACACGGCATTCTTGATGCAATTCAAAGGTTATAAATTAGTATCTAGTGGTTTTGAGTGAACAAATTTGGTGATTATTTGTGCAGTGAAGTGCCGTATCGTAGATTGCATAATTTTTAACCCTGCGATTATGTTTTGAGTGGTATCGGCAGAATCCGTAGGTCGATAAAACGTAAAACACCGGCGTTTTATTGAGTGACTGTGACTTCGACTGACCCACTTATTCTCCGAATCTGAGTTGCCGTCGCTTTAAAGTGCGGCCCACTAACCACCGAGTTTCCCAATTTCCGGCAGTTCATGTCGAAAATGGAAATAAAAGGGGGTTTCAGGCCTAGTTTCAAATAAAAATCTTTGAGTTTGAGAAATACAAACATTTTAGCTACTAGTTTCGCTCAATTACGTAAGAATTGAAAACCTAATATTATGTAGTTGCTTTACTACAAGTACCTACTTACTTTTATTTTACTAACTTACCTATTTACTTGCATATATCTTGTAAGTTTGTATGTATAGGCAGAGACAAAGACGTTTTATTTGACATGAAATATACAGTACATATTTTAGCAACCGTCGCTTTGAAGTGCGACCCACTGCACCACCGAGGCCGCCTGAGATGAACCAACAGGGCGTCTTTTTAATTATTTAATAAGATAAAAGTATCAGCCTATAAACTGTCCCACTGCAGGGCAAAGGCCTCCATCATAAAATTCAAGTTATCACTACTATGATGGGATTAGGCTTAATCACCACGCTTGCTAAATGCGGATTGGTGATCACAAACCCGAGCTATGTTAGAAAAATTCACAACATACTTTTCGCTCGACCCGGGAATCGAACCCAGGACCCCGAGATCGCAGCCCGGTACTTAAACCACTAGACCAACAGGGCGTTAATTAATTAATATAATTTAATAAGATATTAATAAAAAAAACATATGATTTTTATATGAGCTATCAATATGAACCATGTGACATTAGGTACTCACGGAAGCAGCGCGCGCACAGGCAGGCGTGGCGGCACGGCAGCAGCGCGCACGACAGCGGCGCGGATGCGCACACGCAGCACAGCGCCTCGTGCGCATCGTGCGCCGCGTGCGCCCCGTGAGACGACTCCGCGTACTCCGCCTCGCCGAGCCCGTCACCAGTCACGTACAGTTGCTGGAAAGGTCCACCAACAAGTTAAGAAAGAAAGCAAGTACAACATGTGCGGATAAAGAATGGGATCAGAAATTGCGGCGCATCTTTTCAATTCTCGCTCGCACACTATTTGCGTCTATACTCGCACCCCACGAGTGCGAGTATAGATGCAAAGATCCCATTCTTTATCCGCACAGGCAGTAAAGTATCAGCCTATATACTGTCCCACTGCAGGACAAAGGACTCCATCATAGAAATCAAGTTATCGCTACTATGATGGGATTAGGCTTAATCACCACGGTTGATTAATGCGGATTGATGATGACAACCCGAGCTATGTTCGAAAACCTCGAAACATACTTTTCGCTCGACCCGGAAATCGAACCCAGGACCCCGAGATCACGGCCCGGTACTTAAACCACTAGAGCAACAGGGCGTTGAAAGAAAGAAAGAAAAAAAAAGTATTTATTTAGTGACATAAATAAGCCTCGTGAGGTAGAGCAACTATAGTCGGATTTTAATTAAACAAAGTAATTTGACAGTTTCTAATGTCAAATACCCATACATTTTGACGTTTTGCATTTTGCAAATGTATGGGAATGACACATTGACATCTGTCAGTTTACTTCGTCTAATTCAAAATTTGACTTTAGGTACGTTATATGTAGAATATGTGTTACAGTGGTTTGTTATGTTTTTTACAGCTTAGGTAGTATGGGGGAAGGGGGGTTTAAGAGTTGGCAGCGAACTTGTGACTCTACTGGTGTCGCGGGTGTCCATGGGCGGCGGCAATCGCTTACCATCAGGTGATCCGTCTGCTCGTCTGCTACCTACCACATAAAAAAATCAAACCAAAAAATAAAGTCCACGATTTAAAATCAGATCAGGACTACTCCTGTCCTATTTTGTCCCCAAATACGAGACTTCTGTAAGTCTTCTTTCAATTACCTAAATAATATAGCTCGAGTTTGTGATAATCCGCGTTTGGCAAGCGTAGTGATTAAGCTTAATTCCATCATATTAGCGATGACTTGATTTCTACTAAGGACGAGGCTTCTCCTGAGCAGGACATTACACTTATCTTGACAAAAAAAGGGGGAGTTCCCGTCTAGAGAACTGCACGCGAGCAGAAAGTGCGCAACGAGACCACTCTATAGTTGCATACTAGAGTCCGCGCCACGAAAGAAGCCCCGTGGGAAAACACGGAACTAAAATTTGAGTTTCCTTGTATCTATGAGCATAAAACTCAAATTTACATGTTGATGGCGACGCAAGCGCGATTTTCACGGGACTTGTTTTGTGGCGCGGACTCTAGTGAGCGCTGCGCTGCGTACGATCTTTTATATGATTAGATAGATACTCTTTATTGCACAACATAAAACACTTAAAAGCTAGGTATATAGAGATACAATGTATTTAGGCGGTCTTATCGCTGGGTGCGAACTCTACCAGACAACCTTAAGGTAAAGGAAATTAGACAGAAGAGGGGAGGGTGGTGCAATCCTACTGATATTCAACATTGATTAAAGAAATTTATATAAAAATAAATATCTAGATAATAAATAAAACGTTATCATATACTAATGTTACCTAACTGAAATACAAATAACCTACACAAAATACATAAAATATACTACTTATAGATATAGGTAATAAGATTAGAGAAGATAATTTTTATTCCTACAATTTAGTATGAATCTGGAACAGGACTATTATTTAATTCTTTGGAGAGGAGTAACGACCGTGAGCGTCAATGACAGGAAAGGAAGACAGATGAAGTTACTAAGAAAGGAGAAGTGGGGGGAGAGGGTTTCAGTTTTCGAGGAAGTGTGCTTTGACCTGAAATTTAAAGATGGGCATGGGATGGGATACGATGATTCTCACAAGTAAAAAAAAATGGCTTCTTAGTTCTTACCTTCAGACAGGACACATGTCCGTTCGCCTGTTTCAAGTACTGCGCGATGATGCCGCTCGGCAGCGGGCACTGCTCGTCCCTGATGTGGACCACGCTCACCAGCGCCACCTGCAAACAAAATTACATTTACTAAATCGTAATTTTCTTTTTTGGTCAATGGAGAAACGCTTGACTACAATCGCACCTTTTTTTTTTTTTTTGTTGACCCAGGAGAAATGCGTTACGCATACCCATCCGTCTGTAAACGGATGGGTTATGTCGGACTCTCCTCTGGCGACGGCTTCTCCTAACGAGAAGCCGGCCAGAGGCATACCGGACTAAAACTCCTGGGACTCTCCCTCATCTGTCCATGGGTGGGCGAGTGACATGGGGCCAAAGCTCGGAGCCTTTCACCACGTCACCCCCCGGACAGGGACGCCCGCCTACACGGCGGGCACGGCGCTTCTCCCCCCGGGGTCGGGGGGAGGGATGGGGACAGCCGAGAGAGTCGTGCCGTCCCCACTAGACGTAGGAGGAGGTCCGTGCAATGCCGGTGGTGGGGTTACAGCCCCACGCACCAGCGGACCTGCTCCTCGCAGGGGAAAGAGACGCACTACAATCGCACCTGATGTAAGCGAAGATGAGGTCTAGGATGACACGCGTTTGTCTAATAGATGACTTGATTTCGTCTTAGACCTTGTCATGATGTTTTTTTTATAGTGACACAGGCACTCCTCAGAAGAGCCAACGTTGCAATTACAACGGAAGCGATGTCAGGCATCACCTCCGTTGGGACTGCCATACTGACCCGCGAGTTGCTTCTTCACGCTTCGTTTGAAGGAATCCATATTGTAGGAAGGAGGCGCATGCGCCAGCAACGAGTTCCATTTCTTGATTGTGCGGCAGAAATAGGAATTGCTAAATTTCTTAGTCCGTGATGGAATGTTTTCCACTGATGAGATGTTTTTCTTTTGATGTGAGAGTGAACAGGCAGGGGACAGGGGAACGCGCCGCAAAGTTTCTACCAAACGGTGCTGCTGTGTCACTACGCTAGCGGGTGACTGTGCCGGATCGCGCGGGGACGCAAATGATTTCTTCTCCCTATCGTTTATGATATTTCTGCACCGAAGTGACCTTCAAACCTTCATGAAAAGAGCGTATATAGGCCGGTGGGGAACTGGTTACTCTCTGGTGCTGCATGTGTCCATGGGCAGCGGTAATCGCTTACAATCAGGTGACCTGTCTGCTCGTTTACCTATCTCATAAAAAATACTTAATTATCTACTGTCAGTAGAGATGTGGAAAATAGTTTAGTAAAAGTATTTAATTATAAATTGAAAAATGCGTATTTTCAAAATAGGTTTTGGTAAATAAAATACCTTGATAAGTATAAGCACTTATTTTTATTTAACTGCTTTTAAAACTAGTATTTGTTCAAAGAGTTCATCTTTCATTTTCCGCCTAGTAAAGTAAAATAAAGTAAAGATTTATAATTTAAGGAAAAGTTTTTTTACATTTGGATAACTTTTTTTATGTAATAAAACAGACAGGCAGACGAACAGACGGATCACCTGATGGTAAGCAATTGCCGCCGCCCATGGACACCCGCGACACCAGTGGAGTCACAAGTGCGCTGCCAACCTTTAAACCCCCCCTATCCCCCGGATTGGGCCTCCGGTACCCTCACTCACGCAGCGAAACACAGCAGTGCTGCTTCACGCCGGTTTTCTGTGAGGCCGTGGTATCACTCCGGTCGAGCCGGCCCATTCATGCCGAAGCTTGGCTCTCCCACGGTAGAACCTTTTCAAGGATAAAAAATTTTTTCTGGCTCGCATGGGCCGCAATGTTGGCATTATTGTTTTAGATGACAATGACAACACTACTCTCTATTAGTGCGTTTATAAATAAGGTAAAATATTGGATTTAAGAATTAACAATAAAAATGAATTAAAAATGTAACAAAACTATTTTGTAATTTATTACTACTAAATATCATATATAAAGTAGTTCAAATAAATACAAAATATATTTAGAAAATGGCCGTGTGGTCCCGGCAGAGTAGAATAGGCCACCATCACTCTTACCGAGGTGTCATAAAAGGCGACTAAGGTAAAGCTGCTGGCATGATCATCAGCACCCAGAGAAGGAAAACTCTGCATTTATATCTAAACCCTCGCCAACCCGTCTGCCAAGCGTGGTGAGTATGGCAATTACCCCTCATGTGATTGAGGGAGGCCCGTGCCCCAGCAGTGGGGACTTAAATGGGCTGATGATGATGATGATATTTAGAAAAAGTATTTCAAATAATTCACATCTCTGATTGTCAGCTAATACTCAGTAAGACATGCCCTAGTTTGAGTCTACATATTTTTTTTCATCTTAGTATGTAATACGTTGCGTCCATAGCTATAGTTCTGGAGCCCAGGGTACGCGCGGACCATGAATTTTGATTTGGGGAGTCTTTTAATTACAATGAAGCGACTGCCGTGTGATATTCGCAACCCGTTTAACAGAGATACCAGACCAGTTGAATCAAAGTTACACGTTTCACAAACTATCCGAAACGTGCAGGTTTCCTCACGATGTTTTCCCTCACCGCCGAGGTAGAAATAAGCACCTAGATTTGAAAATATAGAGGTGCACGCTCGGATTCGAACCCGGGTCCTCCGCATGGAAGGCTCGTTTCGAACCACCGAGCTACCATAGTTAGTTTGAGTCTACAAAATTAATTAAAGATGTTTCAGCATTAGATATATCGTGTTATCAAGCTACGAGGATTAATAAACATCTTCATTATAAATATTTTAAATAACAACTTTAATAAAGATTCCATGACTCATTATACAAATAAGTTTAACAACCGTATGTACAGGATATCCTTTACAATCCTCTCATAAATATAACAACATTTAGTACCCTAGGTCATAAAATAAATAGTCACAGAAGGTCGGTTTTAGCTGACGTTGATATCGATTAGCTTGCCTACGCGGTAGGTAGTACGTCGTATCGTATTTCCCCCACTCGGTTTTTTATGTGATTGGCGGCAGACGAGCAGACGGATCACCTGATGGTAAGCGTTTGCCGCTGCCCAAGGACACCCGAGAAGTACCTGGACCACAAAATATGTAGCTAGATAGACACAAAGCGGAATGTTAACCGTGGGAGAGCCACGCTTCGGCATGAATGGGCCAGCGCGACCGGAGTGATACCACGGCCTCACAGAAAACCGACGTGAAGCAGCACTGTGCTGTGTTTCGCTGCGAGATTGAGGGTACCGGAGGCCCAATCCGGGGGGTTTAAAGGTTGACAGCGCACTTGTGGCTTCACTGGTTTCGCGAGTGTCCTTGGGCGGCGGCAATCGCTTACCATCAGTTGATCCGTCTGCTCGTCTGCCACCATATAATACGAAAAAAAGGACGTTTGACACGAGGGTCGGTCCATTTATGCGCCGAATATTATATGTACAAGGAGTTCTGGTTTGGTCGATGCTCCTATTTTCATAAATCTCGTTTTTTTTAAATGGCCAGTACCTGGGACTTCCTAATGGGCGAAGGTCAGTCGGCCGTGTAAGATACCGCTGGTCTGATCTAAGATGAGGTCGATAAGGATCTGCGCGGACTTTTGGTGGATGACTGGCAGGAAGTGGCGCAAGACCGACCGAGTTGTAGGCTCTTATTATCGGAGGCCAAGACTCACTATGGGTCGCTGCGCCAACCTAGTTAGTTAGTTAGTCATTTGGCCACAATTTCACCTGGTGGTAAGTGATGATGTGGCCGAGGGTGGTTCACGTCTGTCTAATAACAGCCTATTAAGTATTCTTGCGTACAAAAAAGACACCAAAACCTTCCAGTTCGAAACTGATTGGGAATAACTGGTATAAAACAATTACATGTATCAGTTACAAAAAATAATGACGCATATCTGCGACTGGTTTTAATAGTTTAGCAAATCGTGTGAATTCCTTCAATTTCAAGGTCATGTCATGTAACACCATTTAGTTTAGATGTTGGAGGCTGGTTTTCAGACATCTAAAGTAGTAAGGGAGCTGATACTGTCATTAGTATAATCTGTGTGGCGGATCTAGCGGATCAGGCAGCTCACAGAACCGGGTCTGTTTCAAGGACCCGGGATTTCCCGGGAATTAAGGGTTTATTTTATTTATTAAAATATAAGGCAACACTGACTACGTGTGAGCGGAGTAGGGTTCTTAGGCTGCGTTTCCACGGAAGCGGAGCGGGGCGGTGAAGAGCGGCTAAAAGTAGTGAGTGTTTCCACTGGAGCGGAGAGGATTACTAATGTACTGTGACTATACACAATTTTCCTCGCCGCACCACGCTGCCCTCCGATCCGCGCCACTCTGCTGTTCTCCGCTCCGCACCACTCCTCTGTTCTCCGCTCCGCTGCTCTCCGCCGGCCACCGTCGGCATCGGCTCGCTGTTTTCTATATATCTAAATCCGTTTAGCTCTGCTCCGCTCCGCTCGTCCTGTTTCCATTGAAGCGGATATTTCGAGCGCAGTTATTGGTCGATTCATGCTTCGCTCCGCTTCAGTGGAAACACATCCTTAGCGACACTCCCTTTCTCCTATTTTTTGAATGCGACAAGTATATTCTCGTTTGGTACGGAACGTATTCGCGCTAAGGCCCCGGGAGCGGGGATTTTATTCTCAAAGGGGAAAAACGGAACCTAACTAACTAAGATCACTTATCATTAACTTTATATTTTGAGTATGGTCTAACTAAAGAATAAAACAATAAATAGTAATAAGTAGTTAATAAATAATTACATTTTGAGTAGTAAGCAACTTTAAGCTACGGCCAAACTTAAAACTAAAATCTAGATAAAATCCGTCTGTCATCGGATGAAATCAATTCTACGGCAGACGTCCAGCCTACCCACTACTTTTTCGCAGATAATTCGGAATTTTTTATCCTTTGTTTGTTTCCTTTGTAGCTTTAAGTTTTGTATGTTGTGCAATAAAGAGTCTATCTATATCTATCTTCGTAAAAGTTTGAAGTAGTAATTCTTCTTCCTTGACTTAGCGTTATTCTACATTAGGTTGGTATAGCTGTTCTTAGCATGTGGTGCCATGACGTCCTATGTCTTAGTAACTGGCTATATTTATGATGTGCACTCACCGATAACGTGATTGAACAAAGAAACAAGATTCACGGTTGCTTCCTCATTGAGAATTTATGTTATCGAAACATGTTCATTACCATATTATGGCATTATAAATGGATGCAGATTAAATGCCGACAGGATGCGTTGCGCTTCACGACTTTTTGCCATTAATGTAATTATTCCTTGATGGTCCCCATCACCTGTATTTTATTGTACAGAAAAAATATAAATTTCGAAATATTCAAATATTTTTTTTTATAATTCATCAAAATTAATTTAAACCAAATGGACCGAAGAAGTCCTTTTAAAGTGCTCACCGTATCGTCTTGCAGTAGGTCTCTCGCCACGATGACTACGGGGCGGAGAGCCGAGCTGCATGGGCTTTTGTGATGATAAACTCAGCGGCTTCTAACTCACTCTCTTCATCGCGTACTATCAGGTTGAAGTGGCTGATCGTGTCGTCGGGCCGGAAGTTCCCCGTGTCGCGCTGGTATCTCGCCAGGATTACCACGAGCGGGTAGCACGCCCGGGGTGGGATGCCGAGATGCAGGGGATCTTGTGACGACCATTTTTGTGGATTGTTTATATCTCGCCCCTTATCATCGCATACTATAAAATTAAGGAGTTTGTTTTTGGGCTCACCGTGTTGTCGGGCCGGAGCTCCCCGTGTCGCGTTGGTCTCTCGCCAGGATGACCACGAGCGGGTAGCAGGCCCGAGGTGGGATGCCGAGATACAGGGAATCTTGTGACGACAACTTCAGTAGGTTGTTTATAACTCGCTCTTATCATCGCATACTATCAAATTAAGGTGTGTGTTTTTAAGCTTACCGTATCATCGGGCCGGAGGTCCCCCGTGTCGCGTTGGTCTCTCGCCAAGATGACCACGAGCGGGTAGCACGCCCGGGGCGGGGTCCCGAGCTGCAGGGGCTCTTGAGACGACAACCTCAAGGGCTTCTCGTCGTGTGGGTTGTTTCTGTGGATGACATAAGATTTTCTACAATTCTTTCTGGATTTATAGGAAAAGATTCTCTAATAGAAGTTATGATCATGATTTTGCATGTATGTATCTACAATTGGGCCAAGGTCCCAAGCATTTATATGAGGTTGAAGATTTAAAAAGATTTTTATTTACAGGAGCACTTTTAGTTATGCAGAGAAAGTCTTTAGACAATATCATGTCCGTATTTTTTGGAAAAAAAATAAAGATATGTTGAGAACATTTTAGTTGATTTCATCGAATGTATTGTGTAATTTATTATACTAACATAACACAAAATAAAAAAAATGCAATCATTAAAACGTTATTGCAATCAATTTATTCAACACCAATGACTCAAGCTATTACTAAAATTTGATTGATTTGGTCAAATTGCCTTTACAATTAAATGGCAACTTCTTTGAATCAATGCTCGTTAGTGAAAAATTGTGTCTAGACATAGAAATCAGTAGTTCTAGTCAAACTTGTTCTCCTTATTAATATTGGAGAAATGTAATTAATAACATAACTGTGTTAATTTCTATGAAACTATAATGAGATAGTTTAAAGGCTTACGCAATACAAACATGATAACCGTAACCTAAATAGGTGTTATTGAACTAATACTATAGATGCCAAAGATCTTCAGAAGTAGAGAAAATGTACAGCGGCCCTAAGCTGCAGGCTACAGTAATGGACGCTAAGATGTTGATGATGAGCCGACCATGCCAATGGTCATCCATTGACATTGATCGATTCGTATCGTAGTCGTAGTATCACCTTTGTTTGATCGCTGTTCCATAAAACGGTAAATACAGACACTGTTCCATAAAACCTCATCCAATGAATCGATTTTTGATCGATTTCGAAACTTTTGCCTTTAAAAATAAAATTAGTGTGGGTGGTTGCAAGGTAGTCGTCATACTCATCTCTATCTAATATTTTAAAGAGGAAAGAGTTGTATGCGGTAATTTTGTAACAAATAAACTCAAAAACTACTGGACTCATGGACTGATTTCAAAAATGCTTTTGCATTAAAAATATCCCAAATTAACGTTATTCTATATTTATTATCTACTACTTAAAAGGTTGCCTATGTTTAGAAAATAAACCCGTGTAGAGCGGAGCGCGCATTTGAGTAGAGAAACATACCTATTCAAAGGAGCGGGCAGCTAATTGTGACATAAAAGTCAACAAATTTTTCGACATTGGCGATATTAAATCTGCCATAACAAAAGTCGAAATAAAAGAATAAAAGAAATAAATTTCATTCAAAGCGAATTCGTCACGATGACACCACGGAGGTCAATGGGCCAGGGTACTTCGCGTGGTCTTAAGAATGTTAGGGTTGTCTCGGGTTGTCTCTATCGTTACTAATTTGAAGCTAGCTACGACCATGTGAGACATAATGATCAACGTTGATTTGTACGTTTTTTCAATTTTACTCCTAAACTACTAATATTAAAAAAAAACCTAAATTTTTATATCTATTGAAAGCCACTCAATATTTATAGGAATATTTATTGGTAAAGTTTGAGTTCATTGAATGAAATTTTTATATAACTTAAATAGTAGGTATATCATTTTAGGCGAAATTGCTAGTTGCGATCGCAGTGTCCTGCTCTGGCAGGACTAGTGAGACAGAGACTGTTTTCGTCACGATGACACCATAGAGTTTACTGGACTAGTGATAGGTGAGTATTAGGGCTGTCATTCATCGTTACTAATTAATTAAGAGTAAGTGAGTAAGTTCTTTATTGTGTATGGAAAACAAGGTTACAGAAATGATCTTAAAATAGTATATAGTATCACTTTTTAACGGTTTTGCAAGCGAGAAATCCGTGATGTAGGCGTATGCGTGCTAGGTTCAACTACAAATAGATTTGACGTGCCATCTTAAACTGACGACCTCAAACCTACATAACGCCATCTAGCGTTTTCACTTCGTAAGTCCGATCATAATCAGAATTTTATTTGCTTAAAACATGGTAATTTATAGATGGAACTTTAAGGAAGTAGGTATATGTCATGTCTTCGCAAATTCCACTTAGCATGCAAATATCAAGTTGCTGTTATAACAAAGATTATGTTAGAAACTGCATTTATACTGCGACGTCTAGTTGATTTGGGCGAATATTATAAGCTGATAACTTCTCTTGATTGAACGAAATGAAAAAAAAATATATGAAAAGCTTGCCATTATCTAGTGTCTATCTTGAGACAAGGATTGGCTATCGAAAGATAACAGTAATGATCCTTGAATCCTCGCATTGTTTCTATTTATAACCTGGTAGGAATTTAATTTAAAGATAACGATCATTAGATTATTTAAAAAAAACTCGCTATTTAATAATACTTGCAATAATGTTAGATACAAAACTTTACTAAATAATCATAGCTTTTCAACGATGTTTCTTCTACACACATTTTTAAGTATAGTTTTTACTACACAGCATGATACTTACAGTAGCGAGCTTACCGATGACTATGACGAAACATGAAGACATTGACATTTGAGCGGCTCTAAACAAACAGTATGCAAGTAAACAATCAGCGCATTCATGTTGCTTTTGACACTGACACATCAGATTCTAACTGGACCTTGCGCGGGCGCAGTGACAGCCCTAACAGAAGAGTGTCACGAGACACTGGAGGAGGCATTGACATTTGAGTGGCTCGCAACAAACGGGTTTCAAAGCATGTAAACAATCAAATTATTTAGCTCTTAACCCATCGCTTTTGTCTCGACCTTGCCCTGCTTAGAGCAACTCGGAAGGGAGTAGGCAATTAGTAGGCATGCGAAGCGTTTCCCCTTCTGTCAAAGTACAAGTCCAACTGGACATGTGGGTTTTGTACACCGTTATTTTTTTATCGTTTACACCCTGAAAACCACATAATAGGTATCGTGAATAAAGTTCATTTAGCATGTTAGATCAACAAAATTAGCGAAAAAAATAATCAATGAATTCAAAAAATCACGAGCACGAGAATTGGGCTCCTGATGGTAAGCGATTGCCCCCCTCCCATAGACATCTGCGACACCAGTGGAGTCACAAGTGCGCTGCCAACCTTTAAACCTCACATCACAGTGCTGCTTCACGCCGGTTTTCTGTGAGGCCGTGTTATCACTGCGGTCGAGCCGACCCATTCATGCCGAAGCGTGGCTATCCCACGGTCAAAATATGCACATAGATTTGAAAAATTTAGAGGTGCATACTCATATTTCGAACCACGACCCCGTCTATGGAAGGCACGTTCTTATCCACTGATATACCATCGCAAGGCACGATCGTCGTATTAAATGTCCTTTACCCGAAGGATGTCTAGTAGAAATCGGTTTCACCGATAAGACCGCCGAAATTGTACACAAAATTTCTGTAATGCCTAGTACTTAAGTGTGTATTTTGTGCAATAAAGTATATCTATCTATCGTTCTCTGTATAGTATTAGTTGGTTTATTAACCTAGATTAAGTCTCAAGTTGACTCTGTCCAATCCGCTTTTACTAAAATATTTACACCGCGTAATTGTGATTTAAAACCTATTGTTCTACAGAAATGACCAGCCAGTTTGTTTCCATACCGTTGACGATTCATTGAAATCCAGTAGCATTGTGTTAGATTAAAACATTAATCTCATGTTAAAACACGGAGGAGAGAAACACACAATAGTAAAGTTTTTTGATTCCTCGTGAATTCGAATCTTTAATGAACTGAACTGATGAACTGTCGCGACTATTTGCGACAGTTCTCAAGACTGATAAAGCAGAATAGAAGTGAAAATTCGCAAAATATGAATGCAAAAGTCGACAGTTTATAAGAGCCTACGCATTAAAGATATCATGTTAAAACACGGAGGAGAGAAACACACAACAGTGATGTAAAGAGGCTTTTTTGATTCCTCGTTAATTCGAATCTTTAATGAACTGAACTGAAGAACTGTCGCGACTATTCGCGACAGTTCTCAAGACTGATAAAGCAGAATAGAAGTAAAAATTCGCAAAATTCGAATGCAAAAGTCGACAGTTTATAAGAGCCTACGTATTAAAGGTCTGAAAACTGCAAGTTTATATATAGACTAACAAAAGATTGAACATCTTTTGTTAGTCTATATATGTTAAATGAATGCATGCAAGTTATTACACATTTTATAATTAATAAATAGTTACACATTGTATTTCAAAGGCTATGTGTAAAATGAGTAACGGCCTTACAGAAAACCGGCGTGAAGCACCACTGTACTGCGTTTCGCTGCGTGAGTGAGGCTACCGGAGGCCCAATCCGGTTCAAAGGTTGGCAGCGCACTTGTGACTCCAATGCTATTGCGGGTGTCTATGGGCGGCGGCAAACGCTTACCATAAGGTGATCCGTCTGCTCGTCTGCCTATCACATAAAAAAAACTCACACGAGAGCGTCACTCATTTTACACTGTACATTTTACATCTGTCAAAAGAGGTCAAATACTGGTAAAAATAAATAATAAATATTTCACATTACAAACATTGATCTGACTCCGAGATAGGTATAGCTCAAGCACCTGTGTTAGAACGGTATTAGAGCCAACAGCGGAATTTGGAATATTTGTCGACTATAGTGTAAGCCACTTGATCCATATTGACTATTAGCATAGTAAATATGGATCTGATGGTAGCCTATTAGAGGTCAACCAAATGTGACCAATCCATTCTCCCATTAATACTTAAATGGTGGAGTAAAACACATATGATACTTTTCTTTTGAAAATACATACTTAGTTATAATACATACAAAACACTCAGACCAATACAAACAGACATGTTCATGCACACAAATGTTTGTACTGTGCGGTGATCGAACCCGCAACCCTTGCGCCAGAGGCAGCATTCACTACCACTGATCCAAACGGGTCGGTGTCAATGTCAAACTTGATATTGACATACCGGCAGTGTAATCGACATAATTAAAACTTCCTCTCGGGCTACCGATACCTTCACTCACTCGGCTAAAAACAAGCGTAAGCGCTGCTTTATTATGCCAGTTTTCTGTCCAACCGGCCCATTCATGTCGAAGTATGGCTTTCCCACGGTCAACAAACAGTTGAAGCAAGTATGTAGCTTAGCGCCTCTACACGTTGATTCATATCTACGTATTATATTCTCGACAAACGGTGTCGCAACGGTCGGCTCGGGCTAGTCTCAATAACGAGTTAGTTGGGCAATGTAATAAATCCGATTAAGGCAGAACAATGGCCTGCTGGAAGGACTAATGAAGATATTAAAACGAAAAAAAAAAAAGATAAACTGATAAACTCAATCATTGAAGGAACTATGAACACCGATTATTAACATTTTTTAAGCCAACGTACATGTTGCAGATGATCCCTGATATAAATAATAATGACTGATGATATGATGAATCATAGAAAATGAAAATATTGTCATTAGTTTTGCTGACATTAAATTGTGGCTAACCCTGTGAATGTAAATACAAACGAGAAAAACTAAAACATCAGTCTTCTAAACAATCTAAGTAACAAAAAACGACATTGAGCTATTGTTAAATATAACAAAAACGAGAAAATATAAATTAAAACATAGAAATAAAATGCTCCGATGCCTTTTACGACTTCGACGTCGCATTTATTTTTGTTAGATTGATTAACCTAATATTAAAATTTCAATAAAAAAAATCTATAATTTATTGTGTAAGAAAATAATATTGAACTACATAATAGTTCAATATTTTTTTCTTACACAATAAGTTATAGATTTTTTTTTATTGAAATTTCGTTACCTTATTACAATACGCGATTTATTTCCAACACACAATGTAAAAGGGGTTGCGACGAGTTTTGTTCCGGAACTATTCTTGGACCGCGATTTGTAATAAGGGGGTTCGAGTCTAAGAAGATATAATGAAAATTGTTAACTTTACGTTTGCAGATATTAAAATAACACCTAACTTGAACGTACTGACAAAATAGAAGCACATTTCGCTATTCATCCAGAATCCTTAATCTTTCTAAGATATTACCTTCACTTTGTAATTTAGAAATAAATAAATAATAAATATCTCACAACATCACATACATTGATGATGACTCCGAGATAGGTAGCTCAAGTACCTGTGTTACGGATATCAGAATCAACAGCGGAATTACAAATATATACATATACTACTTTTTTTTGTAAATACATACTTATACACTACATAACACCCAGACCAATACAAACAGACATGTTCATGCACACAAATGTTTGTAATGTGCGGGGATGGAACACGCAAACTTTGGATCAAAGGCAGCACACACTACCACTGTTCCAAACGGGTCGTCAAAATAGAAATAGAAAACAGATTTTTTTTATTAGTTATTCAAGTTAGGTACATATATGTACAAAAACACTTACGAAAGTCAAAGTAGGCAAGGTTATATTTAGAGAGATATTACAAATTACGTTTTTTACTAGCACTTTTTCTATTACCACTCGTGGCTTCATATACGATTTCTCTAAATGAATGTTTAGAAAGCAAAAGTGAATCGTAAAAAAACTAATAAGGAAACCGGATATAGTCAGAAGAGCTTCGACAGGTCGCGGGAATTATTCGTGCTCATTTTAGCTAACAGATAAATTGCTGAGCTTTCACGTGACAAGGCGCTAGTTAAGACTCAGTTGTGTTATAAATATTTGTGATATTTTTTATGTAATAGTTGGCAGTCGAGCAGACGGATCGCCTGATCGTAAGCGATTGCCGCCGCCCTTTGACACCTTTATTATATTACTAGCGGGGCCCGCCCTCACTTCGTTTCGAGATATTAGTTACAAATACAAATACGTTTATTGCTTATAAGAAACATAGTAGTGGGTAAATAAGTCCATAATATAAGCAAAGGCGGGGGGCTCAGCTTGTGTTGCCACAAAATGAGACATTCCAAGACAGCGTGGTTTTTTAGCCAATCAGGCTTCTCTGAAGGTGGAAGGCGAAAAGGGTAGGTTTAACAGGGCTTAGTATTTAAACTATCAGAAGGAATTTATGTTATAAAACAAATAAAAGTCTGAATTTAAATACACTTCTATTGTATTTCAGTAGATGAATTATGTATTTTTTGAACTCCTGCTAAGAAGAAGTAGACGACAGGTTTTTGAAAAATTATGTCCGTAACTTTCTTAAAACAAATTAAAAGTTGTAAACTAAACAAAGTAGCATTAACCTTTACAAACTTGAAACAATAAGGTAATTAAAAAAGTAAAGCGTTCGAGGTCTGGTGGGTGTCTGCGTGTAATAGGGGAGTGAAAATGTTGTTCAGAATGGTTGGGTGAACATATGAGTTAACCGTGATGTACACGTTCACAGATACACGGGGCGCGGGGGGCGGGACGCATCACGCCTTCATACTCAACATATCCGAAACATGCAAAGTTTCCTCACGATGTTTTCCCACACCGCCGAGCTTATGGTAGATTTTTTTTAATGTGATAGGTGGCAGACGAGCAGACGGATCGCCTAATGGTCCCAATGAAGGACAGCTCTACCTGTACGTGTACTGCCGTAATTTTAACGTAATATGGCAAAAGTGGCACTTATCAATGAAAAACTGAAGGGAAATGGTCTTTCCTGGATTTTTTTACGATAGGTGTCACGGATCAGCTGGAGCCCAATTTTCGTGCTCGTAATATTTATTTTAATTCGACATATATCACCAAAACACAGTTTTTTTTGTATGGTTTTCAGTTGATATCCGCCATGTTTTCAAAATATCACGAGGCACGAGAATGAGGGCTCCTGATGGTAAGCGATTGCCCCCGCCCATAGACATCTGCGACACCAGTGGAGTCACAAGTGCGCTGCCAACCTTTAAACCTCACATCACAGTGCTGCTTCACGCCGGTTTTCTGTGAGGCCGTGTTATCACTCCGGTCGAGCCGACCCATTCATGCCGAAGCGTGGCTATCCCACGGTCAAAATATGCACATAGATTTGAAAAATTTAGAGGTGCATACTCATAATTTCGAACCACGACCCCGTCTATGGAAGGCACGTTCTTATCCACTGATATACAATCGCAAGGCACTATCGTCGTATTAAATGTCCTTTACCCGAAGGTTGTCTGGTAGAAATCGCTTTCAGCGATAAGACCGCCGAAATTGTACACAAAATTTCTGTAATGCCTAGTACTTAAGTTGTGTATTTTGTGCAATAAAGTATATCTATCTATCGTTCTCTGTATAGTATTAGTTGGTTTATTAACCTAGATTAAGTCTCAAGTTGACTCTGTCCAATCCGCTTTTACTAAAATATTTACACCGCGTAATTTAATCATGAGTATTGTGATTTAAAGCCTATTGTTCTACAGAAATGACCAGCCAGTTTGTTTCCATACCGTTGACGATTCATTGAAATCCAGTACCATTGTGTTAGATTAAAACATTCATCTCATGTTAAAACACGGAGGAGAGAAACACACAGTAGTGATGTAAAGAGGCTTTTTTGATTCCTCGTGAATTCGAATGTTTAATGAACTGAACTGAAGAACTGTCGAGACTATTCGCGACAGTTCTCAAGACTGATAAAGCAGAATAGAAGTGAAAATTCGCAAAATTCGAATGCAAAAGTCGACAGTTTATAAGAGCCTACATATTAAAGGTACCTAACTGAAAACTGCAAGTTGATAGACTAACAAAAGATGTTCAATAAATGAATGCATGCAAGTTCATCATCATCATTTAAGTCCCCACTGCTGGGGCACGGGCCTCCCTCAATCACATGAGGGGTAATTGCCATACTCACCACGCTTGGCAGACGGGCTGGCGAGGGTTTTGATATAAATGCAGAGTTTTCCTTCTCTGGGTGCTGATGATCATGCCAGCAGCTTTACCTCAGTCGCCTTTGACGACACCTCGTTTTTATTTTATAATGAATGCAGTAATGCAATGCAAGCATGCAAGTTATTACACATTTTATAATGAATAAATAGTTACACATTGTATTTCAAAGGTTATGTGTAAAACAAGTAACGGCCTCACAGAAAACCGGCGTGAGCAGCACTGTACTGTCTTTCGCTGCGTGAGTGAGGGTACCGGAGGCCCAATCCGGCGGAAAGATGGGGTTTAAAGGTTGGCAGTGCACTTGTGACTCCAATGCTGTTACGGGTGTCTATGGGCGGCGGAAAACGCTTACCATCAGGTGATCCGTCTGCTGGTCTGCCTATCACATAAAAAAAAACTCACACGAGAGCGTCACTCATTTTACACTGTACATTTTACATCTGTCAAAAGAGGTCAAATACTGGTAAAATTAAATAATAAATATTTTATTACAAACATTGATCTGACTCCGAGATAGGTATAGCTTAAGCACCTGTGTTAGAACGGTATTAGAACCAACAGCGGAATTTCGAATATTCGTCGACTATAGTGTAAGCCACTCGATCCATATTGACTATTAGCATAGTAAATATGGATCTGATGGTAGCCCATTAGAGGTCAATCGAATGTGACCAATCCATTCTCAGATTAATACATAAATGGTGGAGTAAAACACATATGATACTTTTCTTTTGAAAATACATACTTAGTTATAATACATACAAAACACTCAGACCAATACAAACAGACATGTTCATGCACACAAATGTTTGTACTGTGCGGTGATCGAACCCGCAACCCTTGCGCCAGAGGCAGCATTCACTACCACTGATCCAAACGGGTCGGTGTCAATGTCAAACTTGATATTGACATACCGGCAGTGTAATCGACATAATTAAAACTTCCTCTCGGGCTACCGATACCTTCACTCACTCGGCTAAAAACAAGCGTAAGCGCTGCTGTATTATGCCAGTTTTCTGTCCAACCGGCCCATTCATGTCGAAGTATGGCTTTCCCACGGTCAACAAACAGTTGAAGCAAGTATGTAGCTTAGCGCCTCTACACGTTGATTCATATCTACGTATTATATTCTCGACAAACGGTGTCGCAACGGTCGGCTCGGGCTAGTCTCAATAACGAGTTAGTTGGGCAACGTAATAAATCCGATTAAGGCACAACAATGGCCTGCTGGAAGGACTAATGAAGATATTAAAACGAAAAAAAAAAAGATAAACTGATAAACTCAATCATTGAAGGAACTATGAACACCGATTATTAACATTTTTTAAGCCAACGTACATGTTGCAGATGATCCCTGATATAAATAATAATGACTGATGATGATGATGAATGATAGAAAATGAAAATATTGTCATTAGTTTTGCTGACATTAAATTGTGGCTAACCCTGTGAATGCAAATACAAACGAGAAAAACTAAAACATCAGTCTTCTAAACAATCTAAGTAACAAAAAACGACATTGAGCTATTGTTAAATATAACAAAAACGAGAAAATATAAATTAAAAAATATAAATAAAATGCTCCGATGCTTTTTACGACTTCGACATCGCATTTCTTTTTGTTAGATTGATTAACCTAATATTAAAACTTCAATAAAAAAAAATCTATAATTTATTGTGTAAGAAAAAAATATTGAACTATTATGTAGTTCAATATTTTTTTCTTACACAATAAATTATAGATTTTTTTTTATTGAAATTTCAATACCTTATTACAATACGCGATTTATTTCCAACACACAATGTAAAAGGGGTTGCGACGAGTTTTGTTCCGGAACTATTCTTGGACCGCGTTTTGTAATAAGGGGGTTCGAGTCTAAGAAGATATAGGTATTGAAAATTGTTAACTTTACGTTTGCAGATATTAAAATAACACCTAACTTGAACGTACTGACATAATAGAAGCACATTTCGCTATTCATCCAGAATCCTTAACCTTTCTAAGATATTACCTTCACTTTGTAATTTAGAAATAAATAAATAATAAATATCTCACAACATCACATACATTGACGATGACTCTGAGATAGGTAGCTCAAGTACCTGTGTTACGGATATCAGAATCAACAGCGGAATTACAAATATATACATATACTACTTTTTTTTGTAAATACATACTTATACACTACATAACACCCAGACCAATACAAACAGACATGTTCATGCACACAAATGTTTGTACTGTGCGGGGATCGAACCCGCAAACTTTGGATCAAAGGCAGCGTACACTACCACTGTTCCAAACGGGTCGTCAAAATAGAAATAGAAAACAGAATTTTTTAATTAGTTATTCAAGTTAGGTACATTTATGTACAAAAACACTTACGAAAGTCAAAGTAGGCAAGGTTATATTTAGAGAGATATTACAAATTACGTTTTTTACTAGCACTTTTTCTATTACCACTCGTGGCTTCATTTACGATTTCTCTAAATGAATGTTTAGAAAGCAAAAGTGAATCGTAAAAAAACTAATAAGGAAACCGGATATAGTCAGAAGAGCTTCGACAGGTCGCGGGAATTATTCGTGCTCATTTTAGCTAACAGATAAATTGCTTGAGCTTTCACGTGACAAGGCGCTAGTTAAGACTCAGTTGTGTTATAAATATTTGTGATATTTTTTATGTAATAGTTGGCAGTCGAGCAGACGGATCGCCTGATCGTAAGCGATTGCCGCCGCCCTTTGACACCTTTATTATATTACTAGCGGGGCCCGCCCTCACTTCGTTTCGAGATATTAGTTACAAATACAAATACGTTTATTGCTTATAAGAAACATAGTAGTGGGTAAATTAAGTCCATAATATAAGCAAAAGGCGGGGGCTCAGCTTGTGTTGCCACAAAATGAGACATTCCAAGACAGCGCTGGTTTTTAGCCAATCCGGCTTCTCTGAAGGTGGAAGGCGAAAAGGTAGGTTTAACAGGGCTTAGTATTTAAACTATCAGAAGAATTATGTTATAAAACAAATAAAAGTCTGAATTTAAATACACTTCTATTGTATTTCAGTAGATGAATTTTATGTACTTTTTTGAACTCCTGCTAAGAAAGAAGTAAAGACCAGGTTTTGAAAAATTATGTCCCGTAACTTTCTTAAAACAAATAAAAGTCTGTAAATAAACAAGTAGCATTAAACTTTACAAACTTGAACAATAAGGTAATTTAAAAAAGTAAAGGTTCGAGGTCTGGTGTGTTTCTGCGTGTAATAGGGGAGTGAAAATGTTTATTTGTTTGGGAGAAAGTGAGTATGTGTGCGTGTGCGTGTGCGTGTGCGTGTGCGTGCGTGTGCGCGTTATAGTAACATATTTTAATTCATCTTACAGTAAGGAACATTTATTTTGTATGATTTAAATTAAATTATAATTTTTTAACGCGGAGCAAATTTCAAAAATAATTTGTGACACTTAGAAAACGAGCACAATAAAGGCACGGAACCAGTGTCCGTGGAATTTCATTAGAATTAAAAAAAAATAATTAATCATAGTAAATTATTTTTACCTGTGCCAAAAAAAACTGTAATTTTTGATTTTGTAATAAATAACCTTTATCCCAATCCGGATGAATAGTAGGTAGGTATACCTACTAACTATACACATAGGATTATTATTTTTTGTTGTCTTGACACTTTGCTACATTGATTTGAATATTTAATGTGTAACGTAATTATGTTTTTTTTTTCTTTTTTTAAATTATCGTGTGTGCGTTTAGGAGCAGTCTGTAAGCATACTTGTAAGCTGAATAATAAATAAATAGGTACTACGAGACAAAACGCTAAGATGATGATGATGACCACATGTGATGATGACATTACGTTGACTTAGTACTGAACCCTTCGTGCGGTTATTTAAAGGATTAGAAAGAAATCCATGTATTATATCTGATACACAAGGTGACCCTTTGAAGACCGCCTAAATTATAGATTGTATCACTGTATACCTAGCTTTTATGTTTTGTAAGTTGTGCAGTGAAGAGTATCTATCTATTTTAGGGTGTAAATCGGAAGCCCTAGTTTCATATGCCCGAATCATCGATAGACGTGAACACCCTAAAAACCCTGTATTAATGTAAAATTGTGAGCGAACTCTTTTTTAAAAAGGCCGGTAATATATTATCGATCTCTCTGTATTCGCGATGTTCATGAGCGGCTTGCATAAAAAAAAAATAGGCAGCAAGTAAAAAAGGGGGAAAGCTCACAATTTGAAGTCCAAATTGGCCGATGCGAAGATATCAGGCAGAGTCCCCCACAGCGTCCGGTGCAGCTCCCTGACGGGCGCCCCCCACCAGCTCGCACTCCAGTATCGCACCGTCGAGGACACGCAGCAGCTCACTCCTGGAACAATCACCAAAATCAGCGTCAATCAATTTAACCATGGGAACCAAGCGTCGGCATCACAGAAAACCGGTATGAAGTAGTGTCTGCTGTGTTTCTGAGGCCCAATCCAGGGGAAAGGGAGGTTTAAAGGTTGGTAGCGCACTTGTGACTCCACTGGTGTTGCGGGTGTCCATGGGCAGCGGCATTCGCTTACCATCAGGTGATCCGTCTGCTCGTCTGCCACATATCACAAAAAAAAAGGATTTTTTTTCGGATGCGTCAAAAGCGTCAACTTTTGGAGACTGGTGTAAGCTTAGACCATGATCCAGGATTTGGTAAGTCTAGTAATTACAATGAAGCGACAACCTTCGCAACTCTTTAAAAGGGAAACCAGACCAAATCAATCATGTTTCCTCATGATATTTTCCATCACCACAGCCTAAGCGGACCTTAAAACCCCTCTCAAGCGTGTAAAAAGTTTTAGTCTTCAAGTAAAGTACAGTTAGCCAGCGAGTCTAATGGTCTCTTATTGTTATCATTAAATATTTCCTCACCACTCACGCTACGGCCGTGATAAAGATTCCATTCAGTTGCGTGCTTAGCCGATCGCAACCACGGCATGATCGTGAATGATTTTGTGAACAATGTTATCTTATTACATCAACTTGTTATGATCATGTTTGTCATAGACAATAGACACGCACGTTTCAATATCTTTCCACGCCCTTTTAAATGTACTAAACGAAGATTCATGTTATGAGTTTCACCTCGGAAATTGATACAACCGCTATTGTCTGGTCGGTGCAACAGCCTCTACATATTCTTCTGACTGCCTCGGTGGCGCAGTGGTTAGTGGGTCGCACTTTAAAGCGACGGCTGCGCAAGAGGTCCCGGGTTCGGTTCCGCGTCGGGCCAAATATTTGTAGGTACCTAAGTTTTCGGCAAGAAATTCTTAGTGGCAGCCCGGAGTCTGGATGTTGGCGGTCTTGTACCCCCATGCCTCGGAAAGCACGTTAATCCGTGGGTCCTGCGCCCAATCCCTCTCTGGTCCCATCGGAATATGAGGGTAAGGGAATAGAGAGTGCACTTGTGTTTGCCCACACACTTGAACACTATAATATATCCTGCGTACGTAGCTGATCGTTGAGATTGGCCGCCGTAGCCGAAATCGGTTGGAGGATATGATTATTCTTCTTACGCATCTGCTTAAAGATGCTGCCTTTCGGAAATCGGAATATGAGAACAAGGAAATAGAGAGTGCACTTGTGTTTGCGCACACACTTGAGCACTATAATATATCCTGCGTAAGTGGCTGATCGTTGAGATTGGCCGCTTTCAAATCGATTGGAGGATATTATTATTTATTATAGCTTATTTTGACTAAGATGACTGGGCTAATGATGAATATTAGATCACATCAATGAATGCAACCCATGTCTGATAACTTGCATCTTGATAAGTCTCAGGACAGACAAACTGCTGCAACAAACAAGGAATAAAATGCAGGCCAATTTGGAATAGAGGTCAAATACGTTTTTGTATATTCAATGATTTTCCTTTAAGTTCATAAGGCCCACTAGCCATGATGATCTTAACGATACCGTGTACTGACATCATCTGTTTCTTGGTAGTAATTACTTTTTGGAAAAAAAAGAATTCGCCATCATGAGTAAGTCGATTACATTTTTGGGGCTATTACCTCTTAAGGTGACGGGCAGGGCCCACTAGCGACGCCAATCGATTGTAACGTTTAGCTTCTAAAGCGGGTCTTTTGTAAACAATTTTGGGGTTACAACCTCTCGGCAATTAAATAACCATGCACAAATGTGGGTCCGTTTTTGTACGGGACAAATTGATTCACGCCAAAAGTAGCCGCTTTTGGCGATAATCAATTTTTCGCATACGCGTTGGACCTAATATTTGTGCATGGTTATTTATTAAATAGTATAAGTGTTTGCCGAGAGGTTGTAACCCCGACATTATTTAAAATAGATCCGGTTAGTAGCTAAAAATTACAATCGATTGGCGTCGCTAGTGTGCCCTACCCGTCACCTTAAGAGAGGTTTCCGATCCGTTTCTGTGAATATCCAATCCGGAGAAGATTAGATCTTTGTAAATAACATATGACAAAGGCGGGTCCCTGAATTTATTGCATTTGAATCATATAAACGATTTAAATAACCGATTTCGGTTCGAGTTTTCTGGGTTGGTATATTTCAGTTATTTTGAATAACAGATACGATTAATTCAATACCTATCATCATCATCCTCTTCAGCCATTACTGATCCACTTTTGGATATAGGCCCCTCCAATCTTGTTACATGCGTAGCGGTTAGACGCCTTGGTCATCCATTTCACGCCCGCGTGTTCTTTGATGTCGTCAGTCCATCGCTTCAGTGGGCGGCCTCGCGGTCCGGTGTGCTCATGCTTGGAAGTCACTCTTCGCGAACATAAGACCAACGAATGGTTTCACCGAGCAACGGGCCTAAAAGACGTCGTCGTTGATATAGCGCGGATGAGCAGCGACCGTAGGACGAGGCGGGTCGATGAGTGGAGATTCGATATTCGGCAAAGAATTTCCTGAACACTATAACCTGGACTTATTTAAGGCAAGACTGAAAAGACTTCTCTTGCACAAACATGACCCACCCTAGACCACAAATAAACTTAACATCAATCAGGTGATGAGGTCAAATGAGGGCGACAGTATTTTGTTTCTCCTCAGCATGATAGTAAGGAAGAGGGGAGTCCACGTTGCAATTACAGCGGACGCGATGTGTCGTAAAACAAATACATATAAAAAATCTGCTACTTTGGTTGACATTTGACTGTTCATAAAAGCCAGGAGGACTATTCTCGTGCGCTCGAAATTGAATTCGAAATAACTACTAACGAACGAACTTCAATGTCGAGTGCAGGGGCATAAGCCCACAGGCGACAAAGCACCAGTATTCAGAAAGCATAAAATTAATGTTAATAGATAGCGGCGATAATTATCTCTTTCACAATACCAATGCAAATGTTGCAAGTTGCAACTTGATTTGGTAATAACCTTGACATTGCGAAGGCCCGTCAGCTGGCTTTGAACGTTCACCGCCACGTTGAATCGTTTTTTGAATCCACTTTTAATTAAAACCTCACAGACGAGCCTGCCACCCCCACACGCCCACTACATAATAGTGGGCGATCATCGCACTGTGGAAATTAGCTGATTGAGATCTCAATAAAGCAGCTAAGAGGATTTTTCTATGGAGCCTGGACCACCTTTTTTTCTTCTTCAAAATAGCGCTCATGAACGTAACTTCCAAAAATCGATGATACACATAAAAAATCTTTGTAATTTGTTAAATTTTCGAGTTATAAGCTGCTTAAGATGTAATATGTACAACATCGACAAAGTTCCCGGTAGACCACTTTTCGACCTTTAAGTAGTGGAATAAGGTTTAAAAGTGGTCTACCGAAAACTTTGCCGGAATGTACATACTAAAAACATTTGGGACATTAAGGGTCTATTTCGCTATCCTTGATTTTCTCGAGTTAAGTAACGATATATTTGGAGAATAAATTAAAATCGCGGATACATAATGTCCCAAAATTCCTACCTCTTTATACAAAAATATTAATAAAAGCCTCGAATAATAATTATGGTTGCCCAATACAGTGTTACAACTTGGTATAAGTAACAACCTTGGCATTGCTACGGTCCATCTGCAGGCAGGTACGGAACACCAAAAATGTTTTTGTATCCACTCTAATTAATATTGAAGTCTACAGACGAACGACAGGACGGCACCCACACGCCTGCAGCATAATAGCAGGCGACTGTCGCAAAAATAGCTTATTGTTTGTCGTAGTATAAAGGTCAAAGACAGGGAATGATACGAACATTACCTGTCTACGAGGACAAGAAACGACGAATGATACGTTTCTCAGTAAAAATCTTGCAACGTGGTTTCGTAACAACCTTGACATTGCGCGGCGTGCGCACACATACATCCGTAGGTACTAATCGTTCATCACCACGCCGAAACAGTGCTTGTGAAGCTAACACATGAGTGACTTCTGTGTGCTAACGTCAGTATCATTTCACTTAGTACTTTTTTCCTTAGGTTTTCGTTAGATGGAGCTTGTAAAACGCAGACGTAGCTTTAAAGAACAATTAAGCAGAAGGCTTGGAGTTGTTTCGGTAGATGTCACTATGCATTATCAGCATATTAACTGTCCTACTGCAGGGCAAAGGCCTCCATCATAGAAATCAAGTTATCGCTACTATGATGGGATTAGGCTCAACACCACGCTTGCCTAATGCGGATTGGTGATCCCAAACCCGATACATCGCGTTACTATCAATAAAACGTGTTTCCGAAACAATGACTTCAAGCCGCCGCGGCCAACACTAGTATCTAATTTAAGAAAAGTACGGAATATAAACCAGAGACCCAACATGGATTGGGAATCGTATTATTTAGCAAATAAATGATTTCTGACTCGAAGATGGCCGTTCTACTTAGCCGTTGAGTATTGGTCGTTTTCCTCCAGATGGCGTTAGCACTGGTTACCGACAGATGCCTCTATCTCAGTATATATACCTAAGTTACTCTATGGCCAACGTCCTCACACGCGCCTAAGACAAATCGGGAAGCGATTGCTGGACTAATCTATACAATTTATAAGGAGGTAGAAAATATTATCTTTTTTTTTATTAGAATAGCCAAACATTTGTATCTATACATATGTATAATCGACAAGGGTTATAGCTAAACCGGAAAAACCAAACACTTGCGCGATGTAATCGATGCTCAGTGCCATCTATTGCTACCGTTTGTAACTAATGTTCCGATCCGAAGCTAGGGTGGGCCACTTGTAACAATCATAAATTCATACAACATCTCATACATTATACAAATAATTAATGTACACGGGACAAAACGAGGTTATTATTATATGTAAGTACATACTCGTTTCGGCACCGTAAGTCATGACCGGAAGGACGCACTGGTCGAAGACTTTCGACTTAAGACTTTGAGGGATGGGTGACGAGAAGACTTGACGAAGTTTACCAAATGCTGCCCAGCCTAGCTGAATTCTTCTATTGGCTTCTCTCTCGAAGTCACCAGAGTCACCGACATAGCCCACCGAATTACTGAAGTGGCAGTGGGCTGGTCATATTAGCCGCAGAACTGACAGCCTTTGGAGCCGTAAGGTCCTTGAGTGGAGACCGCGACTCGGTAAGCGTAGTGTTGGACGCCCTGCGACAAGATGGGATGATGACATTCGAAGGCTGAAAGTCGGGAGCAGTGGCGTGCATTAGGGGAGACCTATGTCCAGCAGTGGACGAGTGTGGGTTGCTGATGATGATGTTGACATACTCGTTGTAGCATGTTCTCACAGCTTGACGTTTTGACCGCGTTACAACGGTCGTGGTCACAAGCGGGCTGGAGTCATTAATTATTTGTATAATGCAACGCGAAAGTTTAAAATCTTATATCTCATACATTAATTCCGAACACACGTATTACGGATATCAGACAACACGTGTTACAAATATCGGTCCCAAATATACCCCTAATTTTTATACCTAAATTGGGACTTTAAGACTACGTAATTCAGCTTACTGTCAATAATAACTCAACGGAAAAAAAACGGGAAAGACTTGACAGCGAGACAGTTGAAAATTTCACAAATTATGTATTTCTGTTGCCGATATAACAACAAATCGATGACGACGTACCAATACCTCCTAAGTGCTATTTTGACGATTTTAAGTTTTTAATATCATTAGACGTTTAATGCAATTTGCAATTTCGCACGTACTGGCAAGATCCTAAGATCGATATTAATTTTTTCACGCCTTAAAAAACTAACAGAAATACCTTTTAAAATATCAGACGAAAATATTGGTGCGAATAACTCTTAAGGTGACGGGTAGGGCACACTAACGAAGCCAATCGATTTTAATTCTTAGCTTTTAAACCGGACCTATTTTAAACGATTTCAGGGTTACAACCTCTCGGCAAACACTTATACTATTGATTAAATAATTATGCACAAGTTTGGGTCCGTTTTTGTACCCGAAAAATTGATTCACGCTAAAAGTGGCCGCTTTTGACGTGAATCAATTTTTCGCGTACGCATTGGACCCAACATTTGTGCATGGTTATTTAATAAATAGTATAAGTGATTGCCGAGAGGTTATAACCCCGAAATTGTTTAAAATAGATCCAGTTTAGTAGCTAAAAATTAAAATCGATTATCGTCGCTAGTGTGCCCTACCTGTCACCTTAATCTGTAATTATAATATCTGGACCCCAATTCTCGTGCTCGTGACATTTATTTTCATACGACATATAACACTAAAACATAGTTTTTTTTGTATGGTTTTCAGGTGATATCCGCCATGTTTTCAAAATATCACGAGCACGACAATTGGGCTCCTGCTGTGTAAGTTGTCATTTTTTAGTTAGGAGATATTGGTAATTCGTTGTCGAAATACCAAGAAACAGTATAAAATCAACATTTAAGGGAAGCTCCGATTAAAAAAAAACGCATTTATTTCTTATTTGGAACGGACCCTTCGTGCGCGAGTCCGACTCGCCCTTGGCTGGGTTTTTTCCATAAATTGTTTGTTTCAATATTTCTAGTCACTCTCCGCGACTTCTGTCTGTCGCTCGTCTGACTGAACCGATGAAGTCACGTAAAATAAACTACATTACACCAAAATATTCCTATATGTTCACTCAAATATGTACTCAGTTCATTTTTATTTATGTGCTAGTAACATGAAAATAATACTTGGGTAATTTATTAGTGGCACGCATTTGAAATTGTCACACTCATAGTTATGTAAACTAGAGTGGGATTGTGAAATCTTATACTTGTATATTATATTATTGTGAAATATTGTATTGAAATTTTCGTTTTTGTTCTCTACACAATAAGATGTATAAATCAAAATCAAATAATTCTCTATTTGCATAGGCTTGTACACAGCACTTACAAATAGTCATACATTTGAATGATTTAAGACTATTTATAATACATATATATGTTGATACATAAAATATACTAAAAGAAGTAAATAAATATAATGCGATTCTACCACCGGCTCGAAATGTTGTTTCTGGTCGAGAAGATCCGGCAAGAAACTCGCCAGTTACTCTTTTTAATCGACTCTTTATAACACCTTTAATAAGCAAAAGTCTCCAAAATATAATTTTATTTTTATTTAAGACTATATTTTAAGGTTAATATCAAATAGAGATCAGATATTATTGTATTTGTGATGAAAACAAAAAAAATCTTGAAAATGACCCTTTTTTACTTGGAAGATTTGACGTTTTTATCAATAATAAATTTTCATTGTTTTTTTTTCTGAAATCCATCCTGCACGTTCTTAAACGTTGTCTATTAAATCACAGTTAATTACATCGCTATTTGTTTGTTTTGTCTTTCTTCCTTCATCGCTTCTCGGAATTTTGGCTAAGATCAAAGTAGTCTTTCTTCCTTTTGCATGTGTGCACGTACGTCGTCTGAAATCCAGCGCTGCAGCGGCTTCGGCCACTGCAGCAAATGCTGAGGTGGGGCCTTGTTGCCTACAGAGTTTGTCCTGTTTGTGTATTTATGTCAGTCGTGTTTAAATTTGTGTTCTGTGGCCAATAAAGAAATCTTTATAATCTGTTCTGACATTTTCCCATAGAAAATACGTTTTACAACGCCCCCATGTCAATGTCACAGAAGAGCCTTCTGATCGTGGTCGCAAGGGACTAGTGACATTAATAGTTAATTTACAAATTTAAAAAAAGTTAGTATTGAAAATATAACTAAGAAAATCGCCATACATAACGGCAATTTCATAGGTAAAGACTTCAAGTGAAGGTATAATTAAAGCAAAGATGCTAGTTATTATAATAACACATAATTTATCCTGATGATATGTTTTTATAATTAAAATTGTTACATATATTTTAATCCGCGAACCAAAATATCAACTTGTAAGTGAGATTAGCATTTACCGTCATGACATTATTAGATAATTTTATAAAGAGTATAAATAAATAGTATTGTTCTTAAATATACAAAAAACATCCATATACAGGGTTATTCTTAAAACGTCAAAAACCTCGCAGCCAAGCCAACATCATAAAAAACAAATCAGCTGTTAAAGTTTGTTGGAAATGCGAAATATTGTTTTGGGATTTCAGTATTACCCCGATACAAAAAGTTGTTACATTTGAGTACAACGAATAGGATTATAAAAGGAGATTGTTGATGTTTTAAAAACAACCCTGTATACATGTAGATTTTTTTCAAAGTTAATATTTATTACTCTCTATGCAGTTATTTTCTACTAGTGGTCCGCCTTCCCTCGTTTCGGGGCTTCATTTTGCAAAGTGACTGAAGTGTCAAAACGATTTTTTTCTTCTTTTTGGAATATGGCGTCGGGGCCCGAACATTTTTACTTTTTTTCATAATAACTTTTAATTCGACCGGAGTGATACCACGGCCTCACAGAAAACCGCCCTGAAGCAGTACTGTGCTGTGTTTCGCTGCGTGAAAGAGGGTACCTGAGGCTTAATCCGGGGGAACGGGGGGTTTAAAGGTTGGCAGCGTACTTGGAACCACAGGTGGGTCCATGGGCGGCGGCAATCGCTTACAAATAGGTGATCTGTCTGCTCGTCTGCCACCTATCACATAAAAAAAAGAAAAACTTTGAACCCCAGTTTCACCCCCTTGGGGGTGACGAGAAGGAACCCCTGTGCAAAATTTCAGGTTACAACTAACCCTTACAGTTTATAGGCTTATATTATAGATGTAGATACCATGAATGTGAAAACTGATTCCTATAAATACTAGACGCAAACAAGGCTGTCAGGTGTTTTTTTTGGTTAGTAAAAAAACATGTAACAGATCATATTTTTGCACCGAGTTACTAGGTGAGTCACCGAAAGTCAAGTTCAAATCTCATAGACAGGTTTCCAATACCTACTCTGTATGAGTACTATACTTTTAGTTATGGAGGAGAGTCGATGTCCTTCGATGATTCGAGAAGTGACTGAACACTAGTTTCACTAATCTATTTCGTAATCGTCATACGCGCAGTCGCTTAAATATAATTACTAGACCAAACCCCGAATCACTTTGCAAGCGGGCTTATTCCTGTTGTCCACCCCCTCTCGGTCTAAAGAACGGGTGTGCCACTGTCCATTCGTGGAGAAGCAGGGGGTGAACAGTAGGAATAAGGGAGTTGCCACGCTGGCGGATTGCGAGTGTTTTAAAAGCGGAGCGACGACGCAGCGAACACGCCGCGGAGATAAATCTGAACGCCATTGTATTTTTGAAAAACGCCGGCGAATCCGTTGAGCATCCGCGGCGAATCCACTGCGCATTCGCGGCGTGAACTCTGCGCAGCCGCGACATGATCACTGTTTTTTTTTTTATGTAATAGGTAGGCAGACGAACAGACGGATCACCGCCGCCCATGGACACCCGCGACACCAGTGAAATCACAAGTGCACTGCCAACCTTTAAACCTCCCCTATCCCCCGGATTGGGCCTCCGGTACCCTCACTCACGCAGCGAAACACAGCACAGTGCTGCTTCACGCCGGTTTTCTGTGAGGCCGTGGTATCACTCCGGTCGAGCCGGCCCATTCATGCCGAAGCTTGGCTCTCCCACGGTAAGTCGTCGCTCCGCTTTGAAAACGCTCGCAATCCCCCAGTGTGGCCACTTCCTAAGCCTACCTACCTCCTACCTTGGGCTCTGATCTGAGGCTTTGAAGCAGTTTCCACTGTGCTCGAAAGCTACGAATTCTCCATAACTCAAGTCCTAACACATTTTAAAGCGTATGATAAGCTTGATTGGGTATTTTCGTAACTGCTGAGTAACGAACACAGGAAGCAGGAAGTTCGTCGACTGTATATACATCATCGAATCTACGTACAACTCATACGTAGTTATGTTATGTTCGTAGATGCAATCTAATTTGTATGTAAATTCATGTTATGTGTACGAATAATTAAAAACTTTTTTAAATTCGGTAATCCACAGACTGTGGGTTAGTGTGGTGTGGTGGTGCCCCATTTTGTTAGTATGTATTGTTGAATCAAGGAATAGTTAATTTGCCATAAGTTGATTTAGTTTTTCTATAGAAACATTAATTAAAATCAAGTTTAGTTTGTAATGTAGATATTTACTGACTTTCTTTAAGAATCTGATAACATCATCATCATCATCATCAGCCTATCGCAGTCGACTGCTGGACGTAGGCCTCTCCAATTCAATTCAATTCAAATTTATTTATTCAGACAACATAGTCCACGAATTGTTCGTCAATTGTTCGCCACTGTGATCTATCCATGGCTTCTCGCATCCAGCTCTTCCCAGCCATCCTGTCGCAGATTGTCCCCCCACCTAGCCAGAGGGCGCCCTACATTACGTTTGCCAAGACGCGGTCTCCACTCTAGAACTCGTTTACCCCATCGGTTGTCGGTTCTGCTGGCTAATATGCCCAGCCCACTGCCACTTAAGCTTGCTAATTCGGTGAGCAATGTCGATGACTTTGGTTCTCTGTCGGATCACCTCATTTCGTATTCGATCTCGGAGAGAGACGCCGAGCATTGCTCGTTCCATAGCCCGCTGAGCGACCTTTAACTTGTGGACCAGCCGTACCGTAAGTGTCCACGTTTCGGCTCCAGAATCTGATAACTCCAGTTCACAAAAAGTACATTGGAACAAAATACTAATCAGATTAGAAAGTATATTTATGTAACTTTTAAATTAAACAAGAAAATATGCCAAACGGTATATAATTTCATTACTCGTGTATCCTCACTATTTTCGGTGTTTTTCCGATATGTGTAGTCGGATTTTTCAAGTCAAAGGATTTTCAAAGTGATTTGACAGTTGCTAATGTCAAATCCCCATACATTTTGACATTTTGTATTTTTCAAATGTATGGGAATGACACATTGACATCTGTCAGTATACTTCGTCTAATTAAAAAATCGACTTTAGTTAAGTACGTACATTCCGGCAAAGTTTCCGAAATACCACTTTTAGACCTTATTCCAATACTTTAAGGTCGAAAAGTAGTCAACCGGGAACTTTGTCGATGTTGTACATCTACTATGTGATGGCATCATAATACTTACCACCTTATTATAAATCGCGATCTTAAGTTATTATTACCGTACTAAAGATCAGTTCATCCCGTTCCAACACGCAATGTTAAAAGAGGCTGACACGAATTTTGTTCCGGGACTATCCTTAGTTCGCGACTTGTAACAAGGCGGGCAGAATACGCGACGTGTATACGTACTATTTGTTTGTAATATGCGTCGTGAGTGCGCACGCACCGAGCTGTTTGGTCAAGTGCTTGAGATAACGCGTGTTCGGCAGATAAGGCTTGCCCTGCTCGGTTGCGACAATCTAGGCGCAAGAGTGTGCCCGGCGCCGTTCTTGCGAAAACGTTGCTAAATTCTTTATGCGAAATATGGTATGCTCGTATCTTTGTGTAAAATCAGATTTCAAATTTTTGTAAGTAAACCTCGTTTGACGCTGTTGGTTTTTGGACTGACGAGTACCTGACCTTATAAAGCAACGAATGATACCTTAAGAACTTGGCACTTAGTTTCCTTAGGTGTGGTTTGTAAATAGATTAAATAAATTCCTGTACCTATTTCTGATCTGTCCTACTATTGTGGAAACACTGGTGAACATCGGTAATATGGAATGGCTACTCAGTTAATAATGTATGGAACCCGGCGATTTTAGACAACAGGACAACGCTACAACAAGTACGCTGAAAAGTACCGTAACTGTAACCGTAATAATGGTCGTAAGGACAAAAGAAGGCATATAACCGTAATGTCCAACTGGAAGGTTTCAATAGCGTTGACCGCTCTGGTGGATGATGAGTTCTCGTTACAAGGTCACCGGAGCAGCACTCGCCGCTCGTCCAAATGTTCTCTCGCTACTGGATATTACTGTAAAATCCTTTTTTTTATACAACCACAGGGCCTAGCATGTACGCGTAAAAGTGAGAGTATGAGATAGCCCCGGTATTGTTGAGGACTAACATGCGGCCTATCTGATGGTAATGTTAACAATTTACCACCAAATGGGCCGCTCTCTGGCCTGCCTACTTTTTATTTTTAGCATTAATAATAAAAAATATTATATTCCAAAGACAACTTTTATCAACGTCAACTAAAACGTCACCCACATAAGCCAGACGCGGCAGAATACGATATTTGTTTACAGTCTGCGCAGGCGGCGCCAAGACGATCGAGTTCGCACGGATCGTCTTTCTTCATCCTTTTATTGTCTCGACCAGTGTGTGTCCGCCGGTGACTCATACTTATTTATCTACCTACCTACCAGACGATGATGCGAAAAAATGTAAGACGGTAAATTATTAATCACACACGCTGAGCCAGCGTAGTAAGTAATGGTATAGATGGTTTCCATCCATATGCCTAAATTTAAAAAAGGGGCTAAGTGCGAGTCGGACCTCCCGAGGGTACCGTACATATACGTACGTATACGAATTCTACTTTATAAATAGTTCAGGAAAGGAATCGTGCAGTTTTTCCAATATTTTTCAGTTTGCGTCATAAAAAAAGATTTTTTTGAACTCGTAGGTTTAATATGATATTTCGACCCCCTATTATTAAAAATTTACAAAGTCGCAGAAGTGGCAGGCACTAGATGTACTGACGATCTGGTGAAGGTCGCGAGTATCCATTGGATGCGGGCGGCGCAGGACCGATCTTGTGTGGAGATCATTGGGGGAGGCCTATGTCCAGCAGTAGACGTCTATTGGCTGAAATGATGAACTTTAATGAGGTTTAGATTTTTCCTCTATGATACAGTGTGTGGGAATGACACGCTAAGACGATGATGGGATTGAATACTGAAAGAAATTATAAATTTTAATAATTACTTTGAAACAATCTCTGCAATTGTGAATTATAACCGAACCAAATTAACAAGTCATGTCCTACCGCGCACAGTAAAACTTTGGAATCAGCTGCTATGTGTGGTGTTCAGGAACGATGTTTTACCGATATCATCATCAGCCTATCGCAGTCCACTGCTGGACGTAGGCCTCTCCAATTGTTCGCCACTGTGATCTATCCATGGCTTCTCGCATCCAGCTCTTGCCAGCCATCCTGCGCAGATCGTCCCCCCACCTAGCTAGAGGGCGCCCTACATTACGTTTGCCAAGACGCGGTCTCCACTCCAGAACCCGTTTACCCCTATCGGTTTTACCGATATACAGCGATATAATTTTTTGAGTTTCGTCACACAGATCGTATGTATAATATGGTTCCGTCCTTATAATTATCTTCAAAAATATTTATACAATCGTTTCGCTTATCTGATTAACTAATGTCTTCAAGTAGGCTAACCAAAACAAAGTACCTATCTTCTGACAGGTGTTATAGTCAGAGCAATGCCCACCAAAAAAGCTCCGCAAACAAAAGTTAGTTTGTTATTTAAAAAAAATTAAACGGTCACGCAGACATTAGACGAAACGCAAAAATACACCTTCGCGATTCTTGAAAACAACATAACAATAACATAAAAATGATTCTATCATTCTACACTAGCAGGCAAAACTCAGTCTTAGACAACATTTATAAATGTCATATTCGCTTGAAGATGAGCTCAATTATTTGGCGCAGGTGACAAGTAAGTCTTGCCAAGTTATATTAGGGAGGCAATTATGGTTCTCAAGTCATTCAACTCGTATGAACAGGTTAATGCACAATTTAACATTATTTAAATTCACTTTACTCTTACTAATTTAAATGTCAGCAGCCCTTAATATCTATAGGTCAAGTTTCCTTATAGACCCTGTGGCGAAAATCTCTACGGATATTAATATCCGTAAATTACAGCTTGACTAGTGAGTCCAGTCATGGGCCACTGCGCCCGCCCTCACTTCGTTTTGTGACTTCATTGTGTACAGTGCCACTAAGTGTCAAAACACCAACACCATCCTGAGCGTGCTCAGCCAGAAGCCGGACAGCCCCTTTCTGCGGCACTGGGTCCAAGTGCATGTGCGCTTGCCCGGAGTCGCAGCGCGCGGCAGATACCTAAATTAATTGGTTGTGGTTCTACTAACATAATTTTTAGGTTTTTTTGTACACTAATAATATTATGGGCGAAGCCTGAAATAAGTGAATTTTATTTTTATTTATTTTTTAAAACGAATTATTTATTATTTTTTGGATATGGCGTCGAGGCGACATAGACTATTTTTCATACTAACTTTTTAAACCCCCTTAGGGGTGAATTTACAAATATATTTGATATAAACATAGGGTTATAATTCTATGGACATAAAATAGAAACATAATAGAAACGTTTTCTAAACTGACGACGCCATATGTAAACGTCGGAATTTTCAATATGTCTGCGACATTTTTTACGCTAATAGTCTGAAAACTACGTCTAACTGCCACACTCAGAGTCGTTGATTAACTTAGTTGGCTACTTAAGAAAAAATATTGACACTTATTTTGATACGCATAAAGACTACCGATACTAAAGTTAATGAACATTAGCTTAAATGACGTCTATGAGTGCGGCCGTTAGAAAACAATTTAACTTACAAAACAAGTTCACTTGTTTTTACGATTCGCAGTATTTCCCGCAGTAATAAATTAAGTACAGCAACCATTAAAAAATATAATTAAGTAGCAAATACAGCAATTACAAATGTTTGTACGACAATATTAGCACGTTTAAACGACCGTTTTGAACTGAGACGAACTCGCGATCTGATAACATCAGTCAAAATTTCCGCTGGTACCTTGACGTATTAAGGGCGTCACATACGGTGAAGATACGGTAGTATTTTGCTGAGAAAAAGTATAAAAACGGATACTAAAGTACATACTACAGTAGGTTCTCATCTTAGCGTGTAATTCCCAGTTGGGTCTAAAGCTGTAGCTTCGGAGCCCAGGGTAATACTCTTGGACATTGATCCAGTATTCGAGAAGTCTAATAAGTAATTACAATGAACCGACTGTCGTCTGACCTTCGCAACCCAGACAGGGGAGCCAGACCAAATTGATATTTTTAATACATGACGCACTTTCAGAAACTATTAATATGATTCGAAATATTTCCTTCCTTAAATGGAAAAAAATAAATAATTCGTAGAATAATATGCAAGCTTCAATACAAAATGGAATTAAAATTCCTTATTCAAAAACCTCTCTCAGTTTCAGGTAATAGTGTACATTAAATAATAAATAAATAAATATAAATATTTCACAACATCACATACATTGATCTGACTCCGAGATAGGTAGCTCAAGCACCTATGTTACGGATATCAGAATCAAAAATGGGATTACATATATATACTTATTTTTATTATTGTTCCCATATCTTAATTCGTGTGATATCTGTTATGTATTTGTTGTGTCAATAAAAGTTTCATTCATTCATTCATTCATATAATACTTTTATTTTGTAAATACATACTTATAATACATAGAAAACACCCCGACCAATACAAACAGACATGTTTATGCACACAAATGTTTGTACGGTGCGGGGATCGAACCCGCAACCCTTGCACCAGAGGCAGCATTCACTACCACTGATACATTATGGTGAAATATGACGTGTGACCTTCAAGTTAGATAGCTTTTGAATAGCGGATTATACTGTCGTTTTTTTATGTGATAGGTGGCCGGCAGACGAGCAGACGGATCACCCGCTGGCAAGCGACTGCCGGCCGCCGCCCATGGACACCCACGACACTAGTGGAGTCACAAGTACGCTGTCAACCATTGCCTGGATTGGGCCTCCGGTACCCTCACTCACGCAGCGAAACACAGCTCAGTGCTGCTTCACGCCGATTTTCTGTGAGGCCGTGGTATCACTCCGATCGACCCGGCTCATTCATGCCGAAGCGTGGCTCTCCCCCGGTAAAAGAGTAAAGTCGTAACTAAACCGTGAGTGATGTTTTTAGCACTTTAGATACCGTACTACGCATCTTCAGATAAATAATAATAATTCTCTAATGCACAAAAGACATTTAAAACTTATTGCGCATTGGTAAGATATTACTGTTGATATGACTGGGGTACCCAAAGAATGCCTGTATCTTGGTGAAATTGCTTAAATATTAACAATCTTCGGCGTGTATGACGTCCTTTACAATTTTTTCGCATATTAAGGCGAGCTTACACACGAGCGACCGTTTGTTCGCGACCGATTGCGACCATGGTGCGCGGCTATCGCCGCCAGTCGTAGAATCAAGGCTTGGGAAAACTAGTGGCCGGTTGCGGACTGTGGCCGGCGACCGCCGCCGACATGAAACCTAGCGTCTATTTAAACGCAAACAGTGATGACAAAAATATTATTTTACGGCACTAATCAATACATCAACATAACATAAACTATCATCACTCATTTTGAATACGAAAATGTGCGCTCTTCCTGTATATATAACAACGACCGTGCGCAAATTCATCATGTCAGCGGCGGTCGCAGCGCGTCACCGACGGTCGCGCGGCGCACCGGCGACAGTCGGATGCAGTCGCGCAGCGCGCCTGTCCCCGTCCGCGACCGGCCGCCAGTTTGCCGAACCCTATGACTCTGCGACCGCTGGCGACAGCCGAGCACCACGGTCGCTATGTAAGCTCGCTAACCTACCTAATATTTGAAAAGCGTAGGTACTCATATCATATCAGAAAACCGCGGCGGCGTGAAGCAGCACTGTGCTGTGTTTCGCTGCGGAGTCACAATTCGGGGGAAAGGGGGGATTAAAGGTTGGCAGCGCACTTGTGACTCCACTGGTGTCGCGGATGTCTATGGGCGGCGCTTGCCATCAGGCGATCCATCTGCTCGTCTGCCACCTATCACATAAAAAAAAATAGCCGCATCTGAGCTGAGTACAGTTATGTATTTTTATGACAATGCTAATTGCGGCGCTTTGAAAAGCGTCCAAAATGACGCGATGCGCGAAATTTAACTAACCGATGTACAAGCGTAGGAAAAAGAATGAGTAGTGAGTGAGTGAGAAGTGAGACTACTGTTATTAGAAGCCCAATTCTGGGGAATGGGAGTTTAAAGGTTGGGGCTCCACTGCAATGGTGGCGGCGACGGCGGCATTCGTTTACTCTCAGGAGCCGAATTCTCGAGCTCGTGACATTTATTTTCATACAACATATATCACTAAAACATAGTTTTTTTGTATGGTTTTCAGGTGATATCCGCCATGTTTTCAAAATATCACGAGCACGAGAATTGGGCTCCAGGTGATCCGTCTGCAGTGATTAACATTACGTCAAGTACCTAGTTAAGTAACGCAAACATACTTAAATAAATTTAACACTAGCAGGTACAAACTGAGCCTACAACGAAAAGGAATTCAGGACCGAATCTTTATCCACGTCCCATTCACACGCGCTGTGGTTCTCTTTGTTTGGATGCGACAGGTATATCGGTCGATACTGGATAGTTTCGTTGTACGCCCCAGAGTCGATACCGGTGACAATATATTTATTTGAACCCCGGCCCGTCTCGCACTAGGTAATGAAGTTACACAAAAATTAAATTGAAAATTTAACAAACCCCCGACACAACTAAAGCTCTTTCATTCGATACTTATATTGAGGCAGTTGGAACAACAAATAGGTTATTCGTCATTTTCTGACGGCGGCTATCTTGGATTGGAAATTTTTCACAATTTATATATTCTGCTACTCAAGCCCTTTTATATGATACCCATATTGTGGGAGTTGTGTTAAAACATAAAATCCAAATCTTTGTGACGGCGGCCATCTTGGATAGATTTTTATCCAACATAGCTAAGAACACTCCCTCCTTATTCATCTTTCAAACAAACCAAAACAAAATTAAAATCGGTTCATTTGTTCGGGAGCTACGATGCCATAGACAGACACACAGACACACACATAGACAGACACAGACACGTCAAACTTATAACACTGTCGTTTTTGCGTCAGGGGTTAAAAACAAATACTTAAAAAGTATGAACTGAGGAAATTACGTTTCATATAGTTTTTGATGCTTTCTTCACGAGACGATGCTCGTCTAGTCTCTCGAGGTGACCAAGCCAGCAAAGACGATGCGCCTTGGTCTCGCCGATGATGTTAGGCGTGTCTACAATCTTCTCTATTTCGACATTTGTGCGTATCCTCCAGCCATCGTCTTGTAATTTTACTGGGCCCAGAATTTTGCGGAGTACCTTTCTTTCCGCAACGAGTAGTTTTTGCTCTTCTTTTAAACTTAGCGTCCAAGCCTCACAGCCGTACATCAGTATAGGTCGTATTACTGTCTTGTTATACCAGAGCCAACCGATGGACCGACGCCCGGTAGGCCGGCCTAGGTATTGCTGGAAGGACGTTGTCGAGAATGATCTGCGAGAACTTCAGGCCGGTGACTGGCGACAAGTAGTGCAGGATCGATCAAAGTGGCGTTCTCTTGTTTCGGAGGCCAAGACTCGCTTCGGGTCGCTGAGCCAGTGGAGTAAGTAAGATAGTTTTTGAAACGTGTATCCATGATTCAGTTGGTTGGTTGGTTCCCATGTTGCGAAGGGTTGCGTAGGTAAGACGGCAATCGCTTCATTGTAATTACCAGACTTTCCAAATCAAGAATCATGGTCCAAGCGTACCCCGGGCTCCAGAGCGACAGCTTTGGACGCAACCGGGAATTACACGCTAAGATGAGAAAAAGAACAGGTCGAAATGAAATATGCATCGAACAAACTCGAGGAAGACGGAGAAACAACCTTGTTATACTCAATAGGAACTAAATGCAACTCAAAATTCAAGGTGACTGGGTGATATTATCCAAAATTAGATAATGTTCGTTAATTAAAAATCGATGTATTCGTTAATAGAGTATTGGAGAATTATTCAATCTTGATAATTAGAAAAAAATATCGACGTGTAAAACAACTTGTCAGGTATCGATTAATTATTAATTTTACGTACGATCAACAGCCAAAACCTAATTGTAGCATACGCACTGCACACTGGGTTCCTTTTAGTACAAAGGAACAGACGATCAGTGGCTTTCTGCTACACCTGGTTCAGACCTGCAAGGCCTGCCGATATGGGAAATCGATGTTCTGTATCGAGAAGGTACGCAGCAACAACACCATGCACGCACACACGTACCTTTAGTAGATCGTTTGACGGTTCCACCTTCGGGTCAGCCACAAGCACCTCAGCTTCTAGGTTCGGGATCTAGCACATCACAGTTCCATGGACGTCGGAACACGCACAAGCACACACGCTTTAACAGTTTTCTTACGGCGCGTACGCCATTAGGCTGTGTCCTTCTCGGGCGTCGGCGTTCAACTGCCCTCTGGTGTGCCAATAATCAAACTATTGACACGGAGTGCATGACAAACCATAAAAATGGTTGCGAATTGCTTCTGCATCATTCGCCAACACAGAAACATCGATTTATTAACGATTTTAAATTTCGAACATTAGAATTCCATATTTGAAACTCACGAATTATTTACGAAGAAAGTGCGATGACGGAACACTAATCATATTTTTATTGTGGAACACATGTTGTAAATGGTGTTACAATCGTTTACAACACAATGAGGGATATTTTTAAAGAAACGATAGATGGCGATATAGTCAAATGTAGTCCAAAAAAAAATTGTAGCGATGATGGTAGCTCAGCGGATAAGACCGCGCCTTCCATACGTGAACGTGGTTCGAATCCGACAATATGTGCGTATTTCTACAATTAGGTCGGTCGGCGGTGAGGTAGCAAACCTGCACGGATAGAGAAGTGAATTAGTCTGACCCCCCTTTTAAAAAAATGCGAAAATCAGACGGAACTCACTTCATTGTAATTACCAAACTCCCCAAATCCTGAATCATAGTCTCAGAGTACCTTGAGCAACTCAGGGTCATATGATGGCCGTTATCTTTTGACAAGTGGCGAACATCGTCAGCCCATTTAAGTCCCCACTGCTGGGGCACGGGCCTCCCTCAATCACATGAGGGGTAATTGCCATACTCACCACGCTTGGCAGACGGGTTGGGGAGGGTTTTGATATAAATGCAGAGTTTTCCTTCTCTGGGTGCTGATGATCATGCCAGCAGCTTTACCTTAGTCGCCTTTTACGACACCTCCGTAAGAGTGAGGGTGGCCTATTCTACTCTGCCGGGGACCACACGGCATTACACCACTGCCAGGAAGATTAAAAATATGACATCCATCAGTTTCCACTCGCTTAGTTTAATTATAACAATATGATTGTCATGTACGATAATAATAATCTTAGCTATAATTATAATTGGCAATTAAATAATTCTATACCAGACCATTTAACTAATACGATAATAATAAAATTGTCGTACCCATTAAAACAAATGTTCTATTTTTATTGTACTGAAGAAATTACAACTTCAAGAAAAATTAAAATAATAATGACGCATTTTGAACAACAAGGAAGGTATTTATAATAACAACTCAATGTTGAGAAATGTTGAGAATATTCTAGAATCGAATAACGAATGTTTACATCCAACAGCAAAACATATGATTTTATTCTTCTAATAAAGAAAAGTAACGTACTTAATGGATTAAAAAAAGAAAAAATGGGATCCTGGACGTATGTGTTGGTACCACCCGCAAAACTAGTGGAGTGACAAGTGCGCTACCAATCTTTTAACTCCCCTTCTTCATAAGACAGACCTAAACGGGAGGTCGTTTAGGCCTCAGGTAGGTTGATGGACTCTCTAAGCGAAACCGTCGAAGCGAGGCTCTCCCTCGCTCGATAGTCGTACCTGAGAGACGTAGCTCAGGATAAGAAGGTACGCCAAAAATGGCTGCGGCATTGAAAAAGGCAGGTACTCACCGTCATACCCCACGGGGTCATTTTCCTGAAGCTTGAATGTGAAGGGTATGTGCACCCTCTGCATGAGGAGCCGCGGGGGCTGCATGGCAGCGCGCCACGCGTCCTCCCGGCCTTCGCCCACGATGCCAATCACTTCCATGTTCCTGCAAAACATACGACATTAACCAATTGCAAAAATACAGAGATAAATAGAGAAAAAATCGGCTAAGTGCGGATCGGAACCGCCCACCGAGGTTTCCGTATGTAGGATCTTTTAATATTATTCCTGAATAGTTTAGGAATCGAATAATGCCCAACTTCGACCCCCATAAAATGTGTTTTTTAAAATTGAATTACAAAATTTTTCCCTGTATGTCTGGTCATCATTAACAACAACAATGATAGGTATTATAGGTGGGCCTAGGTACTTGCCAAATTACGTAGTTCTAGGTCAATGGCAAATATCCTATTAGTTTTGATTCCTAGGAAGTGTTGAATGGCATACTTTTAATGCTGAAAAAACAGCCTTATATTTTTTGCCGTTGATAAATTGTGACAATTGACTATTTTCAATTTTAGGACTATAGACCCCAGTCACCCCAGTCAGTGAGTACACGATTTGAATTTGAACTCATATTATCATTACATATTCTCGTAATAAGGAGTATTAGCACTCAGACAGATAAACTATTTAATGATCTTTGTGAGAAGAGTGATATCCTTTTAGTATGGTAGCCTAAAAAACAAACAAAAGCCACCACTGTCGGGTTTTGGCTTTAAATCGTATGAGTAGACTTGCTGGCTAATAACCTCACTATCATGGATACCAAAGTATGCGTTGAAGATGGTATAAGCAGTAAAGTGGTTGCTGAACTGACATCTTTGTACGCAACCAGGAATGACAGGCGGCAATAATTTATGGATAACAGGTTGAAGGTAACATTGATACTGAAAATAAATTCTGAATAAAATATACAATAGTAAGAAGTTGATTGGGATATCTATCGAAGACAAAACAAGATGAGATAACAAACAGAGCAGACTAGTTTCACTACATGACCATTTAATGAGATTTAAAATATATCAAGACCTATCCTATCCTTGTTGATTCGCCTTAAAATGAGTAGGTAGGTACTTAATAAGTTTGTTACTAAAGATTTTTTTTTCCAATTTAGGATTAATGAACAATGGGGCTTTATCAAATTCAAATCAACATGACATTTAACCACACTTCAATAACACAATGCCTTTGAGTTGGTTGATAAGACAGACTTGTGAGGCCCCCAAACTTATTTCTTACTGCCTACTTTGGAAATAAATATTTTTTAACATTTGCAACCTTCAAATTAAACTCAGCTCTTTAGTTCTGCAGTTGCCACAAGGGTGTGACTTAGGGAAAGACTGCTTTTTACAATTAAATGAGGTAAATCCTTACCATAGGCCTTTCACAACATAAAATGTACTTGTTATTGGATTGGGACCAAGAATACCTCAAGGTGTAATGTCAATTAAAACAATGCTATTCAAGCCAGAATGAATTCTAATCTTTAAGTATATATCGCACCTTCAGAATTATAGAGACCAAAAATTAGTTGGACCTATTTTTATTTATAATGTGTAGATCAATAAGCATAGTAAGATATGCAACTCTTAAAACATAACCTCTTTGTATCCAATTTCTAGATAACATTAATTTCCTATTTAATGTCGTGACATACGAATGTTTCTTGGCTGTTACCCAAATTTAGTTTTTTGCATTAGGTTTCTATATTTCTGAAGGTAGCAGGCGGCTATGCAGGTCTTTTTCACACCAGTATCACTGCAACCAGTTTGATCTATTGTGATCGCCACTGTAAATCACATATCAGTCACTGTGCTACATATCAGTCCGAAACCCTACACTTATCAGAAAGTGTATTAATTGTTTGGGACTGAGATCCCTAGCTTCAATCTCAAAGTATATCATGTAAATAATATTAGGCAGTTCAGCTATGACATGACATGGGCAATCAGAATAACAATTAATGTGTGGTTGACAATTAAATACTTGGTGGAAGTTGTTTATTGAATTTTTTGTTCTTGATGCATATATTTGTATGTCAATAGTAATCATTTTCCTTTTTTAATTAGGTAGGTACATAAATAAATTTTAACTTTTCCACACAATAATATTAATTACTCATTATCTACTACCAATATTACTACTTACTACCAGTATTGGAGTTTTGATGAGAGCAAATTAATTATTTGAAACAATTAATACGGATACTCTTGAGATTTTTATTTCTATAAGTCACTTTTTTTTTTAAGATAAGTAAACTTTCTGAGCTTTACATTGAAAACTTAACAAAATTATTTATCTATTTAAATTAGTCACTGACTTGCAATAAGACATTTTTAAATAATTATTTTCTAAGTGTCCATTATTGCAAACATCATTATTTATAAAATATTGAATTATTCCATTTTAAGACTACAGAATAACCAAAATAATTTGAGGCTAAGTGCAGAAAAAGGAGTGCAACAATTTCCTTTTTACAAGGGCTATGACTTTGGCACTAAATAAATTTGCTGTATGTGAGTGCCACAATCTAACCAACACATTTCATTGGGTCTACCTAGGATGCGTGAGGTGTCAAATATTTGTTTTGGGAAGAGTACAGAGTATTTGTACTAACCTGAGAAGTATGACTAGCATTGCGAACAAAGCCACGAGGGCCCCGATCATAATAAATATGTTTGGCAAATCTGCCAAAGTCAGCCCCGTCGACCCCATTTTCACTTCACAAACTATCACAAAATAACTATTGATAACACTTGGAAAATACTAGAAACGGCCGTAGCACGCATCAGTTCACGCACAATACTCAAGATTTTTGTTTCAAGGTGCCCCGACCTTGTCAAATGATCTAATTCGCACAGTCAAAGAAAGTTCAATTTCACATTAGATTTACTCGCCGAATTGCGCAATAATAAACCGAAACACATAACTTCACTGGCGCATTGAGTTGGTCCGCGAACGATAAGGTCGATGTTTTGATTTCATAATAAAAACAATAAAATCATTGATCGAAGAAAATGCAAACAAAAACGGGCACTACGTTTCCGAGCATTTGACAGAATGAATGAATGACAGTCCGACAGCCACTCGCTGGCAAAGAAAATAGAATCTGCACCACGAAAGTCCTGCGGAAAAACACGAAACTACAATTTGAGATTCCTTATGACTGTTGTCTTAAAGCTCAAATTTGAATGTTGATGGCGACTCAAGCGCGCTTTTCCTCTTTGGTGGCGCGGAGTGCGTACTTTATCAATGGAATGGAATGGACTGCACGTTCCGTTTCAAGCGATTATGCGAAGCATTTATTTTTCAAATTAAAATCTAAATCGGTCATAACATCTTAATTTCACTATTTTTAAATAGTGAATTATTATTAATGTGTGTATTTTTAAATACATGACATTTCTTCTAAAAAGCACATTACATACATGAATATATATATTTTTTTATTTACTTTCACACCTAAGCTTTATTTAATTTCTTGACTGATACTGTAACTCTGTTAATAAATAAGTTACTGGTTACCCAAAATACAGGCTGTGCCTAGTTTGGGATCCCCTGCTCATTTCAAAAAATGAATTAGACAATTAATTAGATTATTACTTCTTAATGAATGTACCTAAATCTTTGTTAGTCTAAGTAACTTGGTAAGCAATAAAGCATTTTTTTTTAATTTAGAAGGTTTGAATTTTGCTTCTGTCTTGCTCCAATGTCTATTTGATTTTGCCCGCCTACAGCATTGCTTGCTGAAATATTGGATTTTGGGCTTATAATAAATAACAAAGAACTATCTTAGATTTTTAAGTCTACTAAGATCATACCTATCCAATAATAATAAAGTTTTGTTATTATTATAAAAACAAAAAAAGAGATCTTTTCTTTTACCGAGATTATGTCATTTTAGCGTCAGTATGAATTCAGGGGCCCTTAGAATATCAATCAAGTCCTCAACTTATTTTTACACCATTACTTCTCTCACAGCTGAGCAAAAGCATAATACTTAGTAACATAATATTCTGGGGCAAGAGTGTCCCCCGATTCCATCCATAGTGAGTGAGACGGTGTAAGGTCTAAGGTCTAATAAATATTTCACAACATCCACCAAGCTTTATCGGCAACATCTCACACAATGATCTGAATCCGTGATAGGTATTTTAAGCACCTGTGTTACGAAAATCAGAACCAACAGCTTAATTACAATGATATACATATAATATAGTACTTTTCTTTTTTAAATACATACTTTAATACATAGAAAATATCCAGACAGTCATTTTCATGTACAAAAATGTTTGATAATTTGCTGACCATACTGAGAAAAAAAATCTAGTGTGGCAATACGAAATGCTTAAAACGGAACGTATGAAACCGCGAAACTTGAACGAGTGGATTAAAGAAAGTGTTGAAGTGGTTGTTATAAATACTGTTATTACAGTACGATCCGCCTTTTTGGACCGACAAATAGCAGTCATACTATTTGAGGTTGTCCACCATCTGGGGAGTTTATTCGGTAAAGAAGCTATTCAGGGTCATCTGTACCTAATCGGGTTGCGAATGTATAGTGTCCATGGACATCAGCAATAGCTTGTTTTATACCTAATAAATGAATGAGATATCAGATAACACCATAGGTAGGTTCGTTTTGTTTTTGAACAAGCGGGAAAACGCTGAGCTAAATGTTGAGATTCCTTGTATTTATAAATATAAAGTTCTTGAATGTTGATGGCGACTGAAGCGCGCTTTACACGGGACTTCTTTGGTGGCGCGGACTCTATAAAAAAATATTAGAGGTAGAACAAGTACCTATGTTGACCGTGGGAGAGACACGCTTCGGCATGAATGGGCCGGCTCGACCGGAGTTAACGGTATATAAGTTTTAAGTTGCATGTAAAAAACTGCCTTATGCAGAACGGCTACCATACAGTAGATGATTATTTAAATGATAAGGATGATAAGGATACTGCCACTTTAATCATAATTTGTATAAGAATGAAAAATGTAATTAGCATTATTGAATTGTGCTTATTTGAAAAGGGTACCCCGAAATTGTTTAAAATAGATCCGGTTTAAAAGGAACAGTCTGTTTAGGGTGCATTTTTATACTTATACTTACATTGTAACAATGTTAACAATGTAACAATTATTAACAGATAAATAAATTGATAATTTATTAAAAAAAAAGAAAACCGGTATGAAGCAGCGCTTTCCTCGTAACTATGTACGAGTATGAGTATATCGCCGAGTCGGTGAGGTAATTGGAGGCAAAATTCAGGGGGAAGGGACGTTTTAGACTCCATTGGTAGTGTCTGCTCGTCTTCCACCCATAGAATTAGCAGGACGGCATCCTAAGTCTATGCTTCCACCATCCCTAAAACCTAAAACTAGTTATAAGGTATAAATTTAAAATATGTACATATTCGCATATTTACCTTTATTGGTAGATAGGATCTAGACTGTCTAGCTACTCACTCATTTAACTTGTCAGTTGTAAAATTCAAATGCTATTTAAAAATAAGTTAAGTCCTCCTTTATGAAAATGGAAATAATCGTTACACAATTTTATACTAACTGGAGCGTAAGTATTTATTCTTTTTGCTCGAAACCAAATGACTCGTAGAAACGCTATAGGCCAGGGGCTGACTCGTACGAATGCAAGTGATGTATGCTTGAATGGATGCCTACATGAAACAATGGCCAAAACGTTCCAATAAGGATATCTCGAAGATATTTTTGATTTTAGAATAATTTCGATTCGATTCAATCATCATAACTCGTGTCAGGTCGGTGGTACAGAGCAATCGAAAGATGCATTTTTTTTGTCACTTTTGTTTAACTATGTAGAGTTTAGTTAGTTTCTTCTTGACTTTTTTACCTGACTACGGCAAAGCCAAAGAGGAGTATTGGTTTCAAGACTCTGCATAAACTACTCAGCTGATTTTAGTATGCTTTTTATTGACTTTTTGTCTATGTAGACTTTACCTGCCTACTAAGATAGGTATTCTATTGACTTACCTACTTATTTATTTATTTTTAAGAATGAATAAGTTGGTACTTACATAAATAAGTCAAGTCGATGTCTATCAGCTTTTATTATATGTCAGGTTTACTTTTGAATACGTTACTTTAACATGTAAACTAACATGAACCTAATATTTAATAATTGAAAATAGATAGATTATTCATTAGAATGGCGACCTGGGTAGGTATAAAAGGTTTGTCTCTCTTTTGTCAAAACTGACATAGATGAGGTAGGTAAATGTTGAATACCTATTGTTAATAAAAGTAGTATGTAGGCGATAAAAAGTAGGCGTTACAGAAAAATATTTAATCAAGGGAAAACATCGTTCATGCTCTAGCCTACATTTTTCCTCCACCACCGCGGTTGTCATGTACACAGGCCGACTCAAACTGTAAACAAAACTACGATCGATATTATACGAGCTCAGCTAAAAGCTTCGCGGCTCCCACGAAGAAAGCAAGTCTTTCGCGAACTGCTACTAAAATCCCGGGAATATCCACCATTTTGACTATTTGACGTTGGTTTTGGCGGGAAATGCGTGGAAGTGCCGCGTTCGGAATTCGAAAGTCGAATGAATAGCGCGATCAGTGCAGTGTCAAAGGAGTGTTCGGTATTCAAACTGTTCAACAATCTGGCGTCCTGTATGGAGAAATGGTTCGGTGATAAACGGTTGTGGTTATTCGGCAACAACCTGCCGCTGCTACCGAGAAGGTGAGGTCCAAAGCCTTAACTTCGTCTACATACAATACGGTTGACCTTTATGTCAATGGGTGCCCTGTCAGTTCTCATTTTATACTGAGCCAGAAGTGTCTTGTCTGTGAAAGCAGTGATGGCGAAGTCCTACTTTTGGCGGGAGAGCGTCGATTTTTCGATCCAAATTATCCCCCGTTTCATTAATATTTTCCATGATAAATTTATTATTAGAGAGATTATAAGAGTATTAATACATATCATAAAAATAGGGAACGCGCGAGTTAACGAATATATGCCTTTCGGTCTTCTACCGGATTCATTTCAGAGAGTGTGCGGAGGTTCTACATAATTTGATCCCCCCCAGCCCATTCCAACACCGGACAACAAGGCGCGGCGAGGGCTTTCATCCTTATGTGGTAGCATTACCCTTTATCCGCACGAAGCTATTCGCTTCCACATTTATAATGCGGACCGGCTAAGGAATGGAACTCCCTGCCGAGGTCTGTTTTTCCTGACCACTATAATCTGGACATCTTTAAGGCAAGAGTGAACAGGCATCTTTTAGGCAAACGCGTATCATCCTAGACCTCATCGTTGCTTTCAATCACATGCGATTGTGGTCCAGAGTTAGTTTATGACCAAAAAAAAACATTATGCCCTTCACTTGACGAGTCTATTCGTAAAAGGTTGTCTACCATCAACATTGTTAATCCTTTTCACAGTTGCACCACACAAGGTGTTGTTTTGAGTCGCGTGATTGCACAATTGACACTTTCAGTAACACGGTAGCTATGGATGAGAACGTGCCTTCCGAACGGAAGGTCATAGTGCGAATCCAAACATGCACCTCTGAACCTCAGACCAAAAGCCAAATAAACCCTACATGATTTAAGATCATGAATGAAACTTTTTTATTTTAGATTTTTTTTTCGGTGACTGTACCAATTTTTTTTTCAACTATGACAGTAGTTTGGAATATATTTAAAAAATATGGATGGTAACGTATTTTCTATGTTGTGACCATGGAGTTTGAAAACGGAATGTGCCATTTTCGGAAAATACGTCACAGAGTGTGAAAGACCCCGACGCAGCCTTAATGTATCTCTATACACCTCAGTCCACTTAGGGTGCTATTTCTAGATGGTTATGACATGGACGATCCCATACTAGCACGACGAGCCGATTGTATATGTGTGAAGTGTGAAAGTTTGAGCTTAGTCCAGGTGTGTACATTTTATATGTGGGAAACGTTAGGATCAATACAATATTCTATACATCAGTTCTATAGATATGGCCTTAACAAGGCGGTCACCATGAATGGAGTTCATAGGGACTGGTCAATCTTTTGATACTCATCGAACGGGTCGAGCCCCACCGTGCTCTGCTACTTATTGTTGTTGTTAATGCCTGTCGTGCTCAAGAAACGCATAGACCAAGTGAACATCTTTTTCATACAGTCCACTTTCTCAACACCTGAGCTACATAGACATATATTGTACATCCACTCTAGATAGAACCCTGGAGCAGTAAATGCCTTTTTTATGTTTGTATGCCATGACTTATCTAAGCTGATCTGGACTCATCAGAGTAAGGTGCGTGGTGCGTGTCCACTATGATTATGTTGTATCTAGGATTCTAGGCCAATGAATATAATTTGGTTCCGATTGTGTACCTAAATGTTCTACTTGATAGTGATAACCAGTCATGGTACCCTACACTAGATATTAGATTTGGGTATAGATCAGTCCATATATTACATACGAGTATATTGGAACAAACGTGGTGCGGGACAGGGGCGTCTTTACCTATAGTGCAGAGAGTGCGATGCACCCGGGCGTCGGGTGTTAGAGGGCGCCCAGGGCCGTTCGCGACTTACAGATTCTTCTCTGTAGTGCTCCGCACGGAGTTGAGGAGTCGAAGTAGAAAAGCGGCCCAGTTCCGAAGCGACAGCTTGGGACGCAAGCGGGACAAAACGCTAAGATGATGATCGTCGGAGTTTAGTTGAACTTGAACATGTTCATAGTACCAACCTATTCTATTTTGTTCGCGCCTGTTGATACAAGAGGGCGCTAGATTATTGATTGCACCCGAGCGCTACATGGGCTAGAGCCGCCCCTGGTGAGGGACACACCATTTGGGTGAGGTTTAAAAAAAAAGAGAGCGATGGCAGTTCAGGGAATTAGAACGCGCCTTTCATGAGGGGCGCCGTGGTTTAAACCCGGGCATGTTACTTTTGGATTTTAGATTTGTGCGTATTTCTACCTTCTTATTATTCTATTAGCTCGGCGGTGAGGGAAAATTTCGTGAGGAAACCTGCACGTTTTTAATAGTTTCTGAAATGATTTCTGATGGAAGGACGGGAAAAACTTGTGTCTGAAGTTGAACACTCACAGCGGGTTTCGAAATTGGGTGAATACAAGTGTGCGCGTTCACTGCCAAAAAGGACCCCTTTGTGACTCCGCATTTCCAAGCAGTACATCTCTGTGCTTCCGAGAGTATCGAGATTCTCGGCATTAAATTTTTCGACAAAGTCCAATTTCGGCGACATTAGGAGGACAAAGAGAAACTCGCTAGCCAGAAGATGGGTGTCCTAAATAGAGCGAGGCGGTTTTTCACGCCTAGGCAACGGCTTGTACTGTGCAAAGTCCAAATACGGCTCACGAGAAATACTGCTCCCATCTTTGGGTAGGAGCCCCTAAATATCAGGTAGACCCATTTGACGCCTTGCAGAGTCGAGCTGTCCGGGTTGTTGGGGATCCCGATCTCACCGACAAATTAAAGTCGTTGGAGACGCGAAGAGACTTTGGCTCTCTTTACCTCTTCTATAGGCTCTTCCATGGAGAGTGCTCTGATGAGCTGTTTAATATCATACCAGGGTCAACATTTTACAATCGCATGACTAGACAACGTGGTAAACTCCACCCATACTATCTGGAACCAATCCCTTCCAGAACGCTCCGCTTCCTGCGCTAGTTTATCCCACACTTGTGCAAACTCTGGAATAAGCTTCCAGCCGCGGTGTTCCCTGATCGCTACGACATGTCCTTTTTTAAACGAGGTTTGAAAAGAGTTCTTCTTTCACGGTAGGCAGCGGCATGACTGTGCTCCGGCATTGTTGATGTCTATGAGCGGCGGTTACCGTTTACCATCAGATGGGCTGCATTCTCGTCAGCCTATTATTCGCAATAAAAAAATAGTGTAACCGTAATTCAATTGGACGGGTTTCAAAGTGTTGCGAAGGTCAGACGGCAGTCGCTTCATTGTTAACTACCAGACTCCTCAAATCCTGAATCATGGTTTAAGCGTAATCTGGCAATGCGACAGTTTTGGACGCAACCGGGAACTACACGTTTGCACGATGACCTTGACCGTGGGAGAGCCACGCTCGGCATGAATGGGCCGGCTCGAGCGGAGTGATACCACGGCCTCACAAAAAACCGGCGTGAAGCAGCACTGTGTTGTGTTTCGCTGCGTGAGTGAGGGTACCGGAGGCCCAATCCGACGGTAAAGCGGGTTTAAAGGTTGGCAGCGCACTTGTGACTTCGCTGGTGTCGCTGGTGTCCATGGGCAGTGGCAATCGCTTACCTACATACCGCTTACATAAAAACACACACACGGACACATTTTGTTGTAGTATAGTTTAGAACTGATTTATATTAACTTCCTGTTTGTATAACAATAACTGTACTCTGTTATGTGTCATTATAAATAAATAAATAAAAAAAAAAGATGAAAGGAAACATGGTTGACATTAGGGTAGATCGATTAAAAAAAATACAGATTTGTATAACATTGGCTGGCTGTTGTCAGATTCCTAATAAAAAGCTGGCCCTGGGCCCTTTATGTCGGTAACCACTTCAGGTAATTTCACCTTGAGACTAGTAGCACATTCCCCATGGTTTGAATTGTTTCGACCACTGGTTGCGACGCATTGCTGTTTCCAAATAAATAGTATGGTATGGTTCCATAATGCGGGATTCCATAGGTACATAAAGTACGACCGCGGCGCTGGGTTTCATCTATTCGGCAACGTCCGTAGCACCAAAGTGAAAAGGCGGGTTTAAAGTTTGGCGCACTTGTTGTTCACTGGCAATCGCCTTACAATCAGGCGATCTTCTCATCTGCGACCTATCACATAAAGGCCAAAATCATCATCATTTTAGCGCTAAATTCCAGTCGCGTCCCAAGCTGGCGCTTTGATCCTGGGGTCCGCTTTCCTACTGTACCTATCTCGCACACACTGCAGTGAGATTATTGGCATGCATGTTAGCCTTTGGGACGTTAGGCCAAACCTTCCTGGGCCTACCCCTTCTACCGGCAACCACGCGCGGCGGTGGCGGCATGGCCAGACTTTATTGCCAATGTTGCTATCCAGTTTGCTAGAACATGATGATGATGTATCAGCCTATAAACTGTCCCACTGCAGGGCAAAGCCCTCTATCAAAGAATTAAAGTCATCGCAACTATGATGGTATTAGGCTTAATCACAGAGCTTGCCAAATGCGGATTGGTGATCACAAACCCGAGTTTTGTTCGAAAAACACGAAACATACTTTTTGCTCGATATGGGAATCGAACCCGGCCGTTACTTAAACCACTGGACCAACAGGTTAACAGGGCTAGAACATGGCCGGCCAATAATTATATGGCTGCACTAACGTAGGCGAAACTTCAGCAGATTGTCTGCTATATCACGAACATGAAGGTCTCACGCGGGTCTTTCCGGGTAACTCCACACATCAGTGAAGCATGGTCATCTTTGTGACATGCATGCAACTCTTATGACAATGCTACGATGGTGTTACGCTTTGATTAAATGGTGCTACGTCCGTAGCACGATTGTAGCACTGTTCAATCGTAGCATAGGTCGTAGCACATTGAGAAGAGATCAACGACTTTTAAGATTGTGTTTCATACTATTTCTGACCCCTAAGACCAAATATACCCTTTCTTATACCTACTACCTAAGTTTACAGAACTGCAAGAGCAGAGGATAGCTATAGTATTACCTTACTTTGTTTTTTTATGTGATAGGTTGCAGACGAGCAGACGAATCACCTGATACTCTCACTCACGCAGCGAAACACGGCACAGTGCTGCTTCACGCCGGTTTTCTGTGAGGCCGTGTAGTATCACTCCGGTCAAGTCAGCTCTTTCATGCCGAAGCGTGGCTCTGCCTCGGTTGTTTCTTTTTTTTTTAAGTGATAGGTGGCAGATGAGCAGACGGATCGTCTGATAGTAAGCGATTTACACCGCCCATCGACACCCGTGACCCCAGTGGAGTCACAAGTGCGCGCTGCCAACCTTTAAAACTCCCTTTTTCCCGGATTGGGCCTCAGGTACCCTCAATCACGCAGTGAAACAGAGCACAGTGCTGCTTCACGCCGGTTTTCTGTGAGGCGGTGATATCACTCCGGTCGAGCCGGCTCATTCATGCCGAAGCGTGGCTCTAAAACGCAATGGGATAGCTGAATTACTCACTAAATTAAATTGATGGGGGAACCTTCTTTCACTTAATCAATATCGCATATTTTTCTCTTTATGTTCTTGACAAGACATTTCAGTTCGCCAGATGACATCAGCAATCAGAACTTTATTTTTGGTTATGTTAAGATAAAATAAAATCATCTACAATCGCAATTTATTTGCGCTACAGTTCAAATAATGCTCGAAAACAGTTTATTTTCGAATTTATAATAGCTGTTTTAAACAGTCGGGTAGGTTTTAATGGCGGAAAAGTGCTAAATTATAATGAAAGGAGATATAAACAGAGCAATAACTTCACCCGATGTCGTCGCGGCAAGGTTGGTAATTTATCCATACTATGGGGCATTTACATTAGTCTTTAGCGCCCGCATGCGGGTTGTAGGCAACGCCCGCCTCAGGGCCCGCCCGGGTAGAACGGGGAGAGGCGGGGAAGTCCGCATTCAGGCTAACGACTGACTTACTCACCAATGTAAATGCTACTAATATTAAATATAAATATGAAGGTAGGTGGCAGGCTCCCCACAAGGTGGACCGACGATCTGGTGAAGATCGCGGGAATCCATTGGATGCGGGCGGCGCAGGACCGATCTGTCTGGAGAACATTGAGGAGGCCTAAGTGCAGCAGTGGACGTCTATTGGCTGCAATCATGATGAAGGTAACTCTGTATGTCTGTCTATGTGACGAACGCTGATGAATAAGATCTAAGTTTTAAAAGATTGTCTGTCAGATTTGAATCGATGTCAGTGCGTGACTTGACGATTGAACAAAAAAACATAATTTGATTGCATTTAGAGAGATTAGTAAAATATATTATAATTCCATAAACCTCTTTACTTAATTCAACACGTAGGCCCTTGAACATTAACATGGCAGCAGAGCGTTCAAGTTGAAGTTGAAATTATTTCGGAAGGTTAATTTCGAGAGTTCGAAAATGGAGAAGGTCATATTGGATGCGGCAAAAATCCAAATTGGAGAGCTCCAATCTACGAACTGGGCGACATGGAAATTTAAAATACTAATCGCATTGCGAGGATTAGGAATTTCGGATGTGGTTGAGGGTAAGCTAAAGCCTCCCAAGAAACTAACAGAAATAGAGAATCAGGATCCCGCAACGAAGAAAAGGTATGATGAAGACCTTAAAAATTATGTTTCAAGTGATAGCGCAGCCTTGTTGCTACTTACAACAAATTTGTCCCAAGAGAACTGCGAGAAAGTTCTAAGATATACTACAGCGCAGGAAGTATGGCAAGAGTTACATCGCTTGTACGACGGTACATCGGAAAGTAAAGCCTATGACCTATGTATGAAGTTCTTCAGTTACACCATGCACTCCGGAGGTGAGTTGTCAGCACATATTAGCAAACTGGAAAACATTTGGACAGAACTTACCAGGGAACTTAAGAGAGAATACCTGAAGGAAGATCTACCAGACTTGTTTCTCATATGCAAAATATTAGACATTCTGCCAGAAGAATATTTCTCCTTCAAATCAAGCTGGATGATGATGTCAAAAGAGGTCAAAACTGTAGAGAATCTTACAAGTCAGTTATGCAGTCATGAACGAGCTTTATCTATTTCATGCAGGAATGAAGAGAAAGCAGAAGCCCTAGTAATGAGGAGCAATAGATTGAAAAATACAAATAAAAAGAGCAACACTGAGCGAAAGAACACAGTTAATGGAAACATGGAAAGATGTCATTACTGTGGGGTAGTCGGACATAGAGTCAAAGGGTGCTCCAAGTGGATTGCCGACGGACGACCACCCAAACATAAACCAACATCGAAGTCAAAAGATGACCCATGTACGAGTGTGAATAAAATAGAAATTATGGTAGTGAATCCGAATGCAACTGCGGATAGAGAACATTGGTTTGTTGATAACGGCGCCACAAGTCACGTCACAAATAGAAATGATATATTCCAGACATTTGAGGAATTCAACACTTCACACACGGTGACAACAGCGAATGGAGATACAATTAAAGCAGTCGGAAAAGGGACTATAATTGTAGAGGCTGACGTCAAGGGCCGTAAGATAAAAACTTCATTGGATGATGTATGGTACGTGCCTTCGATACAGAAGAACCTATTTTCAGTACTGTCAATGCAAGACAAGTTAGAAAACAGCCTTTTCATGTCAACTACAACTGAGTGCAAGCTGTGGCAAAATGAGAAATGTTTGCTCGTTGGTAAGAGAGAAAAAGAGGGAGGACTTTTCAAACTGAACGTGAAAAATATCAGACCTAAGTATCGTCCAATAGAGATCAACAATATCTCAGAAGAAGATCAACTGCAACTTTATCACGAGAGGTTGGCTCACCAGAGCAAAGTACATGTGAAGAAGGTGATGGAGAGAGAACTTGGGATTAAATTGAAACTTGACAGAGAAATATGTGAGGGTTGTATGTACGGGAAAGCACATAAATTAAAATTTGGAACGAGAAAAAGAGCTAAGGAACCAGGAGAGTTAATACACGCTGATGTATGTGGGCCGTTCACAGACTCCCTTTCCAAATATAAGTATTTCGTACTCTTCAAAGACGATTTAAGCAAATTCCGCTTTGTCTATTTTCTGAGAAAGAAGTCAGAAGTGTATAAAAAGCTTGAGCTAATGTTAACTGAGATACAGAACACAGAGCACAAAGTAAGAGAGCTTTTAAGTGACAATGGAGGAGAATTTGACAATGAAAACGTGAGAAGAATACTGCAGAAATATGGCATAAAGCAAAGATTAACCATGCCACATACTCCAAATCAGAACGGATGTGTTGAAAGAGACAACCGGACCGTTGTGGAAGCAATGAGAACAATGATGCATATTAATGACTTACCGCAGAGTTTATGGGCTGAGCTGGTGGACACCGTAGTCTATATCTTAAATAGGACAGGTCCTACCACGCTAGATAAGTCACCGTACGAGATCTGGTACAGCAAGAAACCCAGGATTAAACATCTGAGAATAATCGGAAGTATATGCTATGCACATGTTCCCAAAGTGACTAGAAAGAAACTGGATAAGAAAGCAATCAAAGGAATTTTAATTGGTTATGATAATGACGAGGGTTATAGAGTTTGGGTTCGAGAGAAGAATAAGATGGTTCGCTCGAGAGACGTCATATTTGAAGAAAGGACCTTGAAGTGTACCATAGACACAAAGGATGTTACTTCAAAAGCTACAAATGACCAACCAGAGAAGCCTACTAACAGCATTATTATTCCAGAACCAATAATAAAGTTGCTGAATCCAAATAGAGTCGTAGAAGATGATACAGTCATAGAAGAAGAACATGATGTAGTCATAGAAAACGAAAATGAAATAGTCACAGAAGAAGAAGATCTAGAATTCAATGACGATGAAATATTCCAAGATTGCAATTCTGAAGATCGTGAACAAGAATCAGTAAGCGAAGATACGGTACAACAAGAGACTTATGACAACGAAGTCACAGAGCCTAATGTGGAACCGAGTTCTGAGCGAGGAGGAATGAGACTGAGAGATCGTTCAACATTGAGAAAACCCGTGAGATTTGATGACTTTGTCATGTCAATGGTTGCTGAACTGAATGATGAAACAGTAGAACCTCAAACATTCAAAGAAGCTATGGAATCCAAGGAAAGAGATAAGTGGATAGTAGCTATGAATGAAGAAATGAAATCATTAAACGAGAATCAGACTTGGAAGATGGTACCTTTACCGAAAGGTAGAAAGGCTATTCCATGTAAATGGATTTACAAAATTAAGAGAAATCCAGACGGAAGTGTAGAGCGTTACAAAGCACGACTGGTTATTAAAGGGTATTCACAGAAAAAAGGCGTGGACTACTACGAAACATTTAGCCCTGTTGCAAAGATGAGCACGATTAGAATGATTTTGAGTATCGCTGCCAGAGACAACATGCATCTATCGCAGTTCGACGTGTCCACTGCATTCCTCTATGGGAGCATAGATGAGGAGATTTTTATGAAACCGCCAGAAGGGTATGACAATCACACAGACCTAGTATGCAGATTAACGAAAAGTCTTTATGGTCTTAAACAAGCACCGAGGTGTTGGAATAACTGCATTCAAGGATTTCTCCAGAAAGTTGGATTTAAACAGAGTGAAGCAGATCCATGCCTCTTCGTAAGGAGGAGAGAAGGGAAAGTAATAATACTAGCTCTTTACGTAGATGATGGACTGATAGCTTGCAGTGATGAAGAAGAAGCAAAGAAGTTTCTGACAGAACTGAAAGAGAGATTCAAAATTAAATCCAAATCTGCAAATTATTATCTTGGTTTAGAAATATCAAGAGAAGATAATGGAACATTAAAAATAAATCAGACCGCCTATACCAAGAAAGTGTTGGAGAGGTTCGGCATGAGCGAATGCAAACCTGCAGGAACACCGATTATAAAAGACGGAACTAATGAAAAAGGAGAAGGTAAGAGCTCCAAAACGGAAAAGTTTCCGTATAGACAAGTGGTTGGCGCTCTGGCTTATCTAATGGTAGGAACTAGACCCGACATCGCCTACGCAGTTGGGGTTGCTTCCAGAAAACTAGACAACCCTTCAAGAGAAGATATTGTCAAAGTGAAACGTATTTTGAGATATCTCAAAGGAACTCTAGATTGGGGTTTGATCTACAAACGTAAGTCTGATGCTAGGCTAAGATGCTACAGCGATTCAGATCACGGTAGAGATTTAGAAACAGGGAGATCCACATCAGGGATGATCTGTACATACGCTGGAGGAGTAATTTCTTCGAAAAGCCACAGACAGGCTTCTGTAGCCATATCGAGCACCGAAGCAGAAGTAGTTGCTGCAAGTGAGACTGCACGAGAAATTATTTGGCTCAGAAGACTTTTTGAGAGTATCGAGCTTACGAAAGAGAAACCAGTTCTGTACGTCGATAACGAGTCTGCTATAAAGTTGGCAAGGAACCCGCCTTACGAGTACCACAGCAGAACCAAGCATATAAGGATCCGTGAGTTCTTTATCAGAGAAGTTGTGACGGACTGTGTGCTGGATGTAGAGAAAGTTTCGTCAGAGCTACAATTGGCTGACATGATGACCAAGCCACTGTACAGGCCCAGGTTGACGATGCTTTGCAGGAAGATTGGAATGTTCCGTGGAAGAGAAGACGCCACCGACTGAACTAGACAAAGAGAGAAGATGTTAAATGATATAGCCTACTTGCTTTGTCTAAGTTTTAAAAGATTGTCTGTCAGATTTGAATCGATGTCAGTGCGTGACTTGACGATTGAACAAAAAAACATAATTTGATTGCATTTAGAGAGATTAGTAAAATATATTATAATTCCATAAACCTTTTTACTTAATTCAACACGTAGGCCCTTGAACATTAACATAAGAATGAAGGAGGAGACGGAAACCATATAACAACTTGTGAAGGCGACTCAGTCGCCAGACGTGGGATGTATCTTCTAGGTAGTTAACTTACCCGAAATCTGTTACAAAGACTCTTCAATCCGAGAAATGATACGAATCTTTTGTGAGTAGGAGTGCAAAGGATAGAAGAGATTATAGAGACGAGGTAACATGTTTTCTGTGACGCCGTGGTATCACTCCTGTCGACCCGTGCCTCTCCCACGGTCAAGCTTATCCTTGACCTTTGAGAGTAAGTCATAGATCGAAACCAGCTGTTAATATAATTAGAATGCTAACAAATACGCCATCGACTCAACCAGGTTAAAAGAATGACAGCTTAATTGGTGTACTTGGAATACTTTCTACGAACAAATGCTGCTGTATTTTAACTTTTTTTATAGCTTTTGCACGATTGACTTGAGTAGGTATCGTTTCTGGAAAATGGGCAAATTAGTGTCTGCTTGTGATATCTACCTACAACTTCTCCTGACCACTCAAGGCTAGATACTGTTTTTAGATCTTTCTTTGATTAAATTGGAACTTTTATGATTGTACCTACATAAATTGGTATTAAGAAGTCTTATTCAATTGCTACTTCAAGAAAGTGGCCCGTGAAGTGGTCTAAAGTAGAAATGAGCTGTAGCTAGAAGTTGTCAAAAAAATTATATAAGTCAGAAGTTCATTGGTACAGATAAGCGCTCCGCCCATTCTACAATAGGTATCTACAGCACGCTAAACCCGTGCATCCGCTACATTAGGTACTTACAGCACGTTCCGCCCATGCATCCGCTACATTAGGTACGGCACGCCTCGCCCATGCATCCGCTACATTAGAATGAGTCTGTCGGCACTTCTTTTGTGCCTGTCTACATGTGCGTCTACATGTACTACGAACTGCAGTCACGAAGTAATGCTGTGCGCTGTTATCTCGTGACCCCGCTTGGACTTGCTGGGCGTAGTCCTTGGGAGTCCCCCACACTATCCGTCTCCCAGCAGACGGGGTGCATTAAGGCATCGCCGATGACCGATGTCAGAAAAAAATCTATATACTTAACTATGCACGTTAGTTAAATGCATAGGTATGTACATACCGTAAGAATGCGGATTGCATAATTTTACTGACACGGCAGAGAAATCTATAGTATATGTACAAGAAAGTCGTGTTAGTTTTTCTATTAATAACTTAAGAACGGCTGGACCTAAAAATTTATGGAGCGGTAGCTTAGAACCTGGAGACAGATACAGGGTACTTTTTATTCCATCAAAACTTCAGGTTCCTATGGCATATTGAAACTACTACGTGGGCAACGCCGCGAGCGGAAGCCAGTTAGTACAGGCCAGGCCACACGGACGCGATGCGCTGCACTGCGATGACTGAGCGTCGTCAGTGCGTTATATTACATACAAATTGAAAAGCATGCCACACGGTCCCTTGTATTACAAAGTACTCTGTGGTCCCTTGTGGCGACGCACGTAGAGGCAATACGTGCGCTGCGCACGCGCTTTGAACTTGAAGGCGAGAGACGAAGCGGGGGGAGTGGTGCAGCGTTCCGGCGCCGGAACGACGATGTACGCGGTCCATTCATCATCATCATCATTTCAGCCAATAGACGTCCACTGCTGGACATAGGCCTCCCCCAATGTTCTCCACACTTCACCAGATCGTCGGTCCACCTTGTGGGGGGGCTGCCACGGCTGCGACTTCCTGTACGTGGCCTCCACTCGAGGACCTTTCCGCCCCAACCAGCTGTTCGTCTGGTGCAATTTGGCTATTTTTAATTTTTTTTTATTTGTTATCTAAATTTCTCTATTTAGTCTGCTCACATTTGCATGTCGTGACAGCCTGTAAGAGAATATGCACTTAGCCTTATTATAGTTCTTAAGTAAATGCAATGTAATTAGTGTAAGATTTGTTGGTTGTCCTTAATAAATAAATAAATAAAAAATACAAACTAAACATAATATTAACGAACGATGACATCGCAACGCAGCGCAATGCGCCCGTGTGGGCTCACCCTTATGCAAGCAAGTAGCTTACACATGTACGAGTATACGTGCCTAAGGCGCTGGTAACCTTTGTATCGCTCGTTAGCGGCGACCTTCAACCCTGGAAAATGTCGGGGAGCGAAGCTATTTCCATCGAATTAAGATAACAACCCACCTTCGTTCAATTCTACCCTGTAATTTAGATGTTGTAAGCCGTAATTTGTTCTTATATCATACCGAAGAAGCATAGTAAGGTAATTCTTACAATAGGCAGGTATTTTAAGTTAAGTTTCTTCTTTTTTTAAATTGAGACAGGTCACGGAACAGTGCATCATTTTTGTTTGTACAAGTAGGCCGTATTAATTATCACATACATTTTTCTGTTTCCGAACGTTAGATTTTCCCTTAAAAAAATAAACATAAAAAATAAAAACTGTTTATTGTCTCAAGGTCAACATTATGTATGTTAACAATACATCCCTTATAACTACTATGGAAACCTGAATTATCGATGTTATTTCATTCACAAGACCCAAATCTAATCTATTATAGTATTAATTAAGATATTTGTCAATGTCCCTTATAATATTGTGCTGTATATGTTGTATGTACAAACAAACTTGTTTGTATACGTTTTGTTTTGTTTTGGATGGTGTAATTCTCAATTAAAATTTAAAAAATAAAAAGAATAAATTTCCTTACACCGGTCAATTTCTAATTAAAAACGTGTCTCTTTAATCACTCGACATTGGCAGAGTTATATCAGTGATCGCCGTGGGCAACACAGTAGTAGCCATAAAAAAAATTGTCACAGAAACCCGGCGTGAAGCACTGCGCTGTGATTGATTGCGTGAGTGAGGGTATCGGAATCCCAATCCGGGGGTAAGGGGGGTTTAAAGGTTGGCAGCGCACTTGTGAATTCTATTGTGAATGAATTCTATCACATGAAAAAATGTGTTGGGTCTTGGTGTTTGTGGTACCTTCGTTGTGCCGGGTTTCTATAGTACAAGGGAAATCCTTAGTTTGGGGCCAGGACAATGTATGTGATGTTGTCTCAATTTAATATATTCAATTTCATTTATATATATATTTCTTTATATCATTTTGATGTATTAGAATTAGTTACCTATATGTAATTATATCTTTGTTTTTGTATATGTGAATTTTCATTTTGTTTTACTTGTTTTGTACATACCTATAATACATATATTGTATGTTAATCTTTTCTTTATTTCTTCCAATGCAAAGGTCCAGGCTGAAAACCAGCGCTGCAGCTGCTGCTTGCGGCAGTTGCAGCATATTCTGACGCTGAGCCTTGTTGGCCGCCACTTTTTGTCTCGGCACCTTTTTTCTGTTTTGTTCTCTTTATTATGTGTTGTCGTCAGTAGGTAAATGGTGTCTTAACTCTTATCTTAAAATGTAAACCTCTGTGTCCACCAGGTCGCGCGCGAGTAGCCGCGCGATGGAGCGCTACGAGAAGCTAGCCAAGCTGGGCGAGGGCTCCTACGGGCTGGTGTACAAGTGCCGCAACCGGGACACCGGCGAGATAGTCGCCGTCAAGAAGTTCGTTGAGAACGAGGACGACCCGCTCATCAGGAAGATCGCTCTCAGGGAGATACGCATGCTCAAAGTGAGTCATTATCATCATCATAGACGCCCACTGGTGGGCTAGGATCCCCCAACGTTCTCCGCACAGATCGGTCCTATGCTGCCCGCATCCAAGGGATTCCCGCAACCTTCACCAGGTCGTCGGTCCACCATTTTCCACCCCAACGGCCGTCTGATCTCCTCGCAATGTGTCCTGCCCATTGCCACTTGAGACATGCAATCCTTTTTGCTATGTCTGTGACCACAGACCATCTGTGTCTGTGACCATAGTTCTCTTGCGGATGTCATCGTTTCTGATTTTTTTTTCACATTATAGCGGACAAACGAGCAGACGGCACACCTGATGGAAAGTGATCACCGCCGCCCATGGACATCTGCAACACCTGAGGTATCACATATGCGTTGCCGGCTCTTAAGAAAGAACCCCGAAATTGTTTAAAATAGATCCGGTTTAGTACCTAAAATTAAAATCGATTGGCGTCGCTAGTGTGCCCTACCCGTCACCTTAAGCTTTGTCAGACAACAGAGGAATTACTTAAATATATAAAGTTATTACACCCAGACACTATTACAAACAAACACAAATTCATCACACGAATGTTTGTCCAGGGTGGGGATCGAACCCAGGACTTTGGCGTATGAGGAAGGGTCATTTCACTACCAAATGTATCTTTAAATAAACCGTTCATTTATGACAGGGATGCCACTCGCCGGAGGACACGGCACACCACACCCTTGCGGAGTGTGTGCCGTGGGACCCGCAGCGTCAGGCGCTGGTAGCGGCGGTCGGCCAGGACCTCTCCCTCCCTAGTATAACGAGATCTATACTAGCGAGCGATGGGGCCTGGAAGGCCTTCGCTGCCTTCTGCGAGCACGTCATGGTAGCGAAGGAGGCGGCGGAGCGCGAGCGAGAGCGAGATCCCCTCGCAAGCGCGCTCCGAAGGGTGAGGAGGGGGAGGAGACGCCGAGCAGATGCGCGTCTCCCCCCTCTCCGCGAAGGGAGCCCGCTGGTGCGTGGTACGGGGGCACCAGCACCAGCATTGCACAGGCTCCCTTTGCTGCCCGATAGGGACGGCTCAGTTCTCCCGGCTGTCCCTATCCCCTCTCCCGGCACGTCCGGGGGAGGAACCGCCTAGTCCGTCGTATAGGCGGACATCCGCCCGGGGAATATCGTGGAGGGAGGCTTTGGCTGTATCACCATGATACTCCCCAATATGGGCGATGAGGGAGAACCGCAGGGGGTTTAGTGGGTATGCCTTTGCCTGGCTTCTCCTTGGGAGAAGCCCCCCGCCAAAGGAGAGCCCCACATAACCCGGCCACCCCCCGGTGGTCTGGTATGCATAAGGTAGTCGGCTCATCTCTTGAGCCGGCGGCATTCCCCCTGCGAAACCAAAAAAAAAAAAAAAAAAAAGGGATGCCACTCGCACGCCGATTGGTGAATGACCGGATGTCCATGAGCGGCGGCAATCGCTTACCATCAGGTGATCCGTCCTCTCGTCTGCCTGCCTATCACATAAAAAATGTCGTTTGTTCAGTACTGTTACTATAATATGGTCACAGAACGTCCTATTACAATACAGACCAATCAAGGATAACCTTTTAACAGTTGACAATTTAACGAGCGACATATTGCAATAAAAATGTTGAAACTTTCGTAGTTCGTTCAAAATATATCGTTACATTGTGTATGCGAAACAGACGTAGATAAATGACGTAAGTTCAGAGTTCAAGGTTAATTTTGTTCATGAAGCAAAGGAAAATACGTAATAAAGGGATTGTTGCGCCCATCCTATGGAACCACATAAATCAACTTCATTGTAATACAACAATATTTTTATGTAGTAATTTATGTCTACAAATCAAAGTGACTATTAAAAATGACAGTCACACGCAAAGCAATCAAGGGTAGTGAAAAATAAAGGAGGAAATGAACTCTATCAGATCTATATAATCAGTGAGTTACAGTTTTAATTTAGCCAGTAACTCAACATGTACGGAGAACCACAAATAAATGTATATCTGAACGGACAACAGCACATCAATTTCTACAAATTTAAGAAAGAAAGAAAGAAAGAAAGAAAAATTTATTATTTTGGACATCACAACACTACATACGAGTACAATATTAGTTACAAAATAACAAACAAACAAAAAGCAAAACAAAATAGATACAGAAAATAAAAACAAAACAAAACAAAGGAAAAACAAAATAATGAGTACTAATAACCAGGCAGTGCAAATAATAATTTGTCTTCTTTAATCGATTCTCACCATAATTTCAAACGCTTTTTGTTCAATATCGAATCGATGATTGTTTTTTAGCTACCTGTACCTACAGAGTGGACATATTGTTAAGGAACTACCTACATACCCTTTAACTACTTCTTCTACCAACCATTCTGAACAACATTTTTTTTTTATGTGATGTGTGGCAGGCAAGGAAACGGATCACCTGATGGTAAGTGATTGCCGCCGCCCATGCACACCTGCAACAACAGTGGAGTCACAAGTGCGCTGCCAACCATTAAGCCCCTCTTTCCTCCGGATTGAGCCTCCGGTAACCTCACTCACGTAGCGAAGCAGAGCACAGTGCTACTTCATGCCGGATTTCTGTGAGGCCATGGTATCACTCCGGTCGAGTCGACCCATTGATGCCGACGCGTGGCCTTATGTCTTGCTACTGGCTTTGTGCATACTATGATGAAATATGTCGATTCAGTAATAGGCGAATGTCTTTTTGGGTACACAAAGCAACTTATCCAGAGAGTTCAGAATGCTTGTACCCGGTTCTGTTTTCCCATTCCACGTCGGGCTCATATTACTCCTTACTTAAATCAATACAATATCATGAACATGGAGTCCCGGCGTCTTCTCCATCTTGCTTCTCTGTTATTTGGCGTAATAAAGACCAGAGTTCCTATTTATTTATACGAGAAACTGCAGTTCTCACAACGCCCATTAAGGATGGCTTCTCGTCTAGTGTGCGATCGGACCAACACAGCTGCGTTTCGGGGCAGCTTTCGCTACGCTGCCACGAAGTGCTGGAACAATATACCTCCTCCCATAAGAAATACTTCTACTATTAATATTTTTAAAATCAAATTTAAGTCACATCTTTTATCTGTCCAGAAATTACTATAAATAGTTAAGCTGTGTATTTATTGTTATTATTTTTTATTTTATGTTGTGTTTTATATGTATGAGTGCAAAGTTTTGTGTTACATTCGGAGTAGTAATCAGTTAAGGCTGTAGCCGTACAAGTAGTATTGCTGTTTCTTTAGTAGTAACCATAGGGTAAGGTAATGATAGTCTGGATTGTGTCTAGTCTTAATTAATTTAAATAAGGTTAAATGTAGGTACTTATGTACTTTATGACGTCAGCACGCACAGTGACGTCCCTTAGTTCCTTGGACTCCACGGAAGACCAGCGTCGGGGTGTCCTTTAGACACTGTGACACATGCTGAGTGGAGCCCATTTCAGTGCTATTCTAATGTCCATTTCGTTATATTTTTTTTTTTTTTTTTTTGTGTATGTTTGGCGCTGAATAAATTATTTTATTCTTATTCTTATTCTTATTCTTAAATAATTTTTAATGCTATCAGCAACAATCCACGATTCTATCGTCTCTTACAAATTGTCGCTAAGTGCTTCGGTGTCCATTAAATCCATCCTTTGTTTGTGCCCCTAGTAATTAATGATAATGGGTAATTTTAATAGGTGTACAAAATCGCTTAAAACTATGGTTCCAGTAGAGCTTATATCTATCTATACAAATATACAAGTTTTTGTTTCATCAAAATACCAATTACTAATGAATTTTCGTATTACACCCCGTAAACTAGGATTCCACCCGTACCATCTGGATGGGTGGAGATCCACCACCGTGCGCTTTACACGTCATTATTTGCCACGCACCTCCTCATTGTGGAATCAACTTCCCGTAGCGGTATTTCCGAACCGGTAGGTACGACATTGAGATCTTCGCTTGCTCGATTTCCCTTTCTCATAAAATAAAATACAGAAAATGAAAAATCATATTCAAAGTCATGTTTTTATTTTCAACCAAGTTTATGGAGATACGGGCGATGCCTTACCGGGACACACAAGTGGACTGAGCTAGTGTTGCGAAGTACTGGGACAGCGATGACTTCACTTAACATCCCGTTTATTTTGAAATTAAATATCTCGAAACTACACGACGTATCGTAGTATTTTTTTCAGTCTATGGGGTCGTGTGGCGTAGTATGGAGGGTGGTCGTATGAAAGAAATTACTCTATGTACAACTGTTTATTTACAATTTGACCAAACAATTTTACACCACACATATAATAAAGAAAGAAGGAGAACATAAAAGCAGGAAAACGAAGTAAAGATAATAAGAACGGCTAGATTAATTTGTACAATAAATTATTCACAGTAAAATCAGTCTGTTTAAATTTTAATGACATTTTCTGATTGTCAACCGCCGGACGAACAGTATGACCGGAGCATGCGCGCGCCGCTGACTTAAACTATATACACATAAAAGGGTCATACTGTCCGTGCGTTGGTTGATGCACAAAATGTATACAAAATAGTTTACACATTAATTATATTTACAAAAGCGTGGCGCATCGCCACAAGTCATATGTTTTTTATATATTTTCAACTGAGTTTATTTATTTATTAAACACACACCAACAATACATGCATGATCTGTTCGCTATATTATATAGGTGTTACAATTCTCACTACAGTTCTGATACATGTATCAATTATAGGTGAGTACAGCGCAGCTTTCTTCATATAAATGTGTTAGTTTATTTATTAGTTAAATCTTAAGACGACTTAAGTATTTATTTGAAATTACAATTTCTTTTATTTTTATTCACTTAAACTTAAGTGCCTCTGATTTTATTAAGTGTAAAATCTTCCCTTTGAATTTGGCGTAAGTATCATTAAATATGTCTAAGTCCTGCATATTGCCACAGAGTAAGTTGTAATCGGTTTGAATTCTGCTTAACGGGGACTGAAGGCCAAGATTAGTTTTAGAAGATGGTGCTGTAAATATTTTTTTGATTTTGGTTCTTGGGTAACGATACGGCACAGAGAGGCACACACGTTGAAGGAGGTTGCTACATTTAATTTTCCCTGTGATGGGTTTGTGGAGGAAACACATGCCCAACAGGAGTCTCCTATTTCTAAGAGAGACCATTTTAAATCTTTTTAGGCAATGCGTATAGGGATTCCTATGGGAGAATCCAATGAGTTTAAGGAGAGCAAAAAAAAATTTTGTGAACATTCTCCAATATGGACGTAAAATGTTACGGAGATAACATATAGTGACATGAATTTTAAACTGTAACTATGATTTTGGTTATACTCGTAGTCCGGCAAATAAAAATTGGTTTAATCAATAAATAATGCAAGAGGTAACACAATAAAATTAGATAATTTGAGTAGTTAGCAGATGACACTTAGTTTAATTATAATATCAATAAACATTTTAGATACCGTCACTGGAGGGTGTGTGAATGATGGCGCCACTGTCGTTATTTATATTTATTGTATTTGTGGGAGCATTGTTTTTGTTTGTTTATTTATTATTTATGTACCTAATATGTACCAGTTTATATTAATTTATTAATATTAATGTTGCATTTTTTTTTTATTGGATCTGTATGTATGCGTCTTGTTATTCATGTTCACGTTATAGATGTACTTTTCCGTTTTCTATTAATATTGTCAGTATTTTTTCATGTTGTATGTTTTATTATGAGTCGTCGCTCGAAGGTACAGCCTGAAAATCAGCGCTGCAGCGGCTGCTTAGCGGTTGTTGTAGCACATGCTGAGGCTGAACCTTGTTGGCCGCAACTTGATAATGTTTTGTCCTTATTTAGATTTGTAAGTAATGTGTTGTGGTCAATAAATTATTTCTTATTCTTATTCTTATAATGCGCACATTGAACCTGGCTTTCGGCTGGAAAAAAATTATTAGACAATATTTACTAGTAAATAGAATAATTAGGGTTTTAACTTTATTATCACCAATCCGCATTTGGCAACCGTGGTGATTAAGCTTAATCCCATCATAGTAGTGATGACTTGAGTTCTATGATGGAAGCCTTTGCCCTGCAGTGGGACAGTAAATAGGCTGATTCTTTACTACTTTACTTCCAACCTCTCTTCCGCTTAGTGTTGAATCCTGGACCAAGATCCAGGATAGTTCGATAGATAGATAGATACTCTTTATTGCACAAAATACAAAACTTAAAAGCTACTAATACAGAGATACGTAGGCGGTCTTATTGCTGGGCGCGCTCTCTGCCAGATAACCAGGTAAAGGATATTAGATAGAAGAGGGGGGTTGGTTTCTAGTCTGGTACCAAATTTTTTTTTTTATATTTAAATATTTAACAACATCACATACATTGATCTGACTCCGAGATAGGTAGCTCAAGCACCTGTGTTACGGATATCAGAATCAACAGTGGGATTACAAATATATACATATAATACTTTTCTTTTGTAAATACATACTTATAATACATAGCAAACACCCAGACCAATACAAACAAACATGTTCATGCACACAAATGTTTGTACTGTGCGGGGATCGAACCCGCAACCCTTGTATCAGAGGCAGTGTTCACTACCACTGTTCCAATCGGGTCGTCAAAATCGTATTTATTTCGTAATTATTTATTGATTATGGACTGTTTTTTTTTAATGGACTATAGTCCAACGCAGCCTAAGATCGGGAGAGGTAAAAGGGTAGCAAAGCCTTTGCCCTGCAGTGGGTCACTATGGACTCATAATAAATATAGGCCAACGCTTGACCCCAATCTCACCTGGTGGAAAGCGATGACGAGGTTTAGGATGCTACGCGTTTCGCTAGAAGATGCCTGTTCACTCTTCTTGCTTTAAATATGTCTATGATAGGTAACAGATGAGCAGACGGATCGACGGTGGCAGACGAGCAGACGGACAGGCCGCCGCCCATAGACACCCGCGACACCTGTGGAGTCACAAGTGCGTTGCAACCTTTAGAACCCCCTTTCCCTCGATTTGGGCCTCCGGTACCCTCTCTCACGAAACGAAATACAGGCCAAGGTATCACTCCGGTCGAGCCGGCCAATTCATGCCGAAGCGTGGCTCTCCCACAGTCATTTAGGTATTATGGCAAGTGCTTACGATAGATACTTTGCGATCAGGACGATTCTAAAATTAAAATTTAAAATTATATTTCTACCCACCGTATAATCCTTATTATTTATTTAAAACTTTATTGCACAAATTTTGATATAATAAGGCGAACTTAATGCCAAGAAGCAGTCTAGTCTTCTCTACCTGTCAACCATTGGGTCATGCAGAAAGTGCAGTGGTACGGCGAAAGGAAAATTTGTACTTACTAGTAAGGAAAAAAAATAATTAAATAACTACATTATATACATACCTACGTATATAAATATATTTAAATAAATATATATTTATTATTAATAATATTATTAATAAGTACATTATAAATAAATACAATATATAGCTGTAAACAAAAAAGTAAAATACATAAGAAAAAAATCATCATCAGCCCATTTAAGTCCCCACTGCTGGGACAAGGGCCTCCCTCAATCACATGAGGGGTAATTGCCATACTCACCACGCTTGGCAGACGGGTTGGCGAGGGTTTTGATATAAATGCAGAGTTTTCCTTCTCTGGGTGCTGATGATCATGCCAGCAGCTTTACCTTAGTCGCCTTTTACGACACCTCGGTAAGAGTGAGGGTGGCCTATTCTACTCTGCCGGGCACCACACGGCCCGAAAAAACGGCACGGCAAGAAAAAAATACTACATATAATATGCTATTTATATACATATAAGCAATTAAGTCATGCTTTCAAAAGTTACTTACTGTTACTTACTTGAAATGTAAAAGAAAGTTACTTGCAACTACGATAAATGACAAGTGAGCACGCTATACACTAGTTCGAAAGGGTCAAAGGATTGGAAAGTGCGTTGCCTCGCCCCGCATAAGCGTGGTATAATAATAAACATACCGTTCACCAATGTCATGAACATTTACAAGTTACTTGGGTTCCGTAAGCCAACATTTTATTTCGGCATATTTTCCGGTTGCGTCCAAATCTGTTGCTTTCAATCAATCAATCAAATAATTCTTTATTTGCATAGGCTTGTACACAGCACTTACAAATCGTCATACATTTGAATGATTTAAAACTATTTATAAGTACTTATGTAATAATTTACATGTTAATAGATATATATGTTGATACATAAAATGTACTAAAAAAGTTAATAATGCGATTCTACCACCGGCTCGGAAAGTTGTTTCTGGTCGAGAAGACTTTGGAGCGAGAGGGCTTTGGAGCCCTGGGTACGCTTAGACCATAGTTCAGGACTTCGTGATAAGATTTGACATTTTGTAACTATGGTTGATAATCACGGGAATTAAAGTGGCATAATTTTGTAAGCACATGATTAAATGTACTCACTATTTGTTGCTTGCTATTTAATCATGTACTTACAAAATTACGCCGCGTTAATATTATTAAGGCGACGGGTAGCCCTAACTAGCAACACCAATCGATTTAAATTGTTAGCTACTGCTGCTACTACAACCTCTCGGCAAACACTTATACTATTTATTAAATAACCATGCACAAATGTTGGGTCCAACGCGTACGCCAAAAACTGATTACCGCCAAAAGCGGCCACTTTTAGCGTGAATCAATTTTTCGTGTACAAAAACGGACCCAACATTTGTGCATGGCTATTTAATAAATAGTATATGTGTTTGCCAGATGTTGTAACCCAGAAATTGTTTAAAATAGATCCGGTTTAGTAGCTAACAATTAAAATCGATTGGCGTCGCTAGTGTTGCCTACCCGTCACCTTAACCATGATTATTAACCATAGTTTTTTTTATAGAGGCTATTCTATATTGGCTCTCCTCAGCCTGATGGTAAGCAAGTGAAGAGCCTTAGTTGCAATTCCAACGGAAGCGATGTCAAGGCATTCTTCACAGTTCGTGTGAAGGAATCCATATTGTAGGAAGGAAGAAATAGGATAGTTATAATGCAACGCGAAAATCGAAAGAACTAATTTAGCATTTTGTGAGTCTGGTATCTAATCATTGCAATGAAGCCACTGCCATTTGATACCTTCGCAACCCTTTATTAATATTTAGTTACGCGTTCAGTCAGAATCATTATCTCAATTATTTGAGGGCCTATCCACAAAATTGACAAACTATCCGATACGTGCAGAGGGCATTCTCGAGCACTCAACATTGAAGTCGAATTTAAAGATTTTATACATTCGTCTATACAAATCTCTAATTGGACTAAAATGTCGTGTGTTTGAGAATAGGCCCTCTGGTTTCCACTCGATGTTATCCTTCACTGGGCGAATGGTAGAAGAAATGCATTATAGTGTTTCCTTTTTTTTTTATGCATTTTTTTATTTGTGAGAGCTTTTTCGTTCTGTGTAAATAATAACTCTGCAATGGAAATGTAATTTTTAGAGGTCCATGCTTGCTATACATGTTCAAGAATTGTAACCGGTTTACGTCAATACTAAATCAGGTTTGATCGCTCTACAGACCTGACTAAATCGAGGTTGTGATAATAATTTTGCCCTAGATGTGAGTGCGATATGGAATGGAGTAATTTTTATTTCCGATGTCTGTTTATCAAACCAAGGTGTAAAAAACGTCGCTGAAAAAGTATAAAACAAGCCTTCGTTTGTCAATTTATGCAATATTCACTATGTAGAGATAAAATTTCATGTTTGGAAATCCGCAGTCACACGTTGTCAAAGGGTAGTATATTTAACGTGTGACTACGCCTTTCCAAACATGAAATTTTATCTCTACATAGTGAATATTGCATAAATTGACAACGAAGGCTTGTTTTATACTTTTTCAGCGACGTTTTTTGTCGTAGTTGGGTTTTAGTTTTTTACTTTTATTTTATTTGTACTATTTTGGTGTCCAAGTGCTAGTAATATCCTCAACGGTAAGGAGTTAAAGGAAAACTCTTTCAATACTGTACTCAGAATTAGTTTGTTAGTTATTTGGCGGGTTATTTAGTTTGTTAGTTTTGGTGTTAAAATATTATTTTATACATTTTAGTTCGTGGATTTTTAAGGCGGTTTTTTTTGCAGATTTCTTTTTTAATATACGAGTATGGTGTCGTGTGACTTCCAAACAGGAAGTCGTATACGTACGATATTCGAGCACGCCTCTCTACATTTTCACGCTTAACGGTGAAGAAAATATTGTCTGAGACATGCACTTTTCCAAACAGCTAGTTTTTCAAACTAGGGATTTTGTGTTTTAGAAGGCACCATTTTGACAGTTATTGGGGTGGTTTGATACTTTGACTTGGCCCTAGGACTTAGGTAAAAGCCCACATTATTAGAAAGAAAAATTGCATGTGAAATTTTTTTTAGATACCACTGACAAGCATTTGTCCTCAATCACAGCTGATGTTAAGTGAAAGTAAATAGATCTTTCTTAATTTGCTATCATTTTATTTAAGGACAGAGTTCTCTATCATTCAGTTCATCGTATGTTAAACGTTAGAAAAGTTAAACTCCATATTCATAGCGTGACAGTAATCGGTCACAAGTAACAACATTATTCAGACTTCCGAATCCACTCGAAGAGTACGCGAGTTCAAAGTTCCAGCAAAGCGATTATATGCAAATGCTTCGGTTGGTATCTGCATGCTCAGGAACCGCTTACCGGTGAGGACCAACAATAGGTTTTATTGCTATATTATCGTAATCATTTATTTGACAAAATTGGTTCCAAACTGACACTGTGACTTGCTACACCTCCTCCACTTCGCATTGTCTTGATAAGTCATGCTAAACCTTTTTCCGGCGTTGACCTGGCGATAGTGGTATAGTCAGGCATTTTTTGCCACGTGACTGTCTGGTGTCCGTATAACATGGCCTTACCAGTGTAGGCGACTCCTGCAGTTTTCCAGCTATTTTAAGTTAAATAGGCCTGGACTTACTCTTTTTCGACGACCCGATTGGAACAGTGGTAGTGCACGCTGCCTCTGATACAAGGGTTGCGGTTTCGATCCCCGCACAGTACAAACATTTGTGTGCATGAACATGTTTGTTTGTATTGGTCTGGGTGTTTGCTATGTATTATAAGTATGTATTTACAAAAGAAAAGTATTATTATGTATATATTTGTAATCCCACTGTTGATTCTGATATCCGTAACACAGGTGCTTGAGCTACCTAACTCGGAGTCAGATCAATGTATGTTGTGAAATATTTATTTATTATTATTTTCAGGTCAAGACATGCAATGCTTCAGCTAAGAAATTAACTAACTATATACATTAGACACATATTGGTCCTGTGCCACCCGCATTCAAGGAATACTTGCGAACTTTTTTAGGTCATCGATCCACCTTGTGGGGTGACTGCCATGGTAGCGACTCCTTGTACGCGGTCTCCACTCAACGACCTTTCCTCTCCGATGGCCGTCTGTTCTCCCCGAAATGTACCCTGCCAATTGTCGGTTAAGATGACATATGATACTTTTTTAAAACAACTGGTAGTAAGAGAAAATGTAAATTATTTTTGAGCCATGTTGTGGCAATAATGTGACATACAATGATCCGCTATTTCGAATGTGTAGATCATATAATGCTAATAGTAGCAGTTTAGACATATTTTCGCAGAACCTAAACTCTTTTATTAAAATTGTAAAACAGCAGTTACGTGTGCATGTTTGAGTATCCTTTTTTTTCTTATTTAGATTTATATAAAAGTAAATGCTGTGCGCAACCCTGATCGGGATACAGTTTTAATATGAAACTTGGCTTGTAATTGTGTAGCATGTACTTTAAATTGTATTCTGTAGTTGTGCCTATTAATAAATAAATAAAATAAAATAAATAAATAAATGATCTTATTTCTTCTGCTGATCTGATTATGCCTATCAATCACGCGAGGAGATCCCGAGGAATAGCCCATTCCTCTGCCCTTTGGGTGAATTTGAGCAATCCATTGTAAGCGGCCACTTTCAGCCCGTATGATCGTTGACTTTGGTCTTGAGAAGTCACTTTTTTTTTTGTCAACAGAACCTGAAACACCCGAACCTGGTGAATCTGATCGAGGTGTTCCGGCGCAAGCGCAAGCTGCACCTCGTGTTCGAGTACTGCGACCACACGGTGTTGCACGAGTTAGAGAAGTATCCCGCTGTGAGTATACTCATCATCATCATCTTTTTCTTAAGGGAGGCTATGGGAACGGCTCATAATTTGCTAAACCCCCAGAGATGACGCGACATTTCAAGTTTATAATAATCCTTCAACCGATTACGGCTACGGCGGCCAATCTCAACGATCAGCCACGTACGCAGGATATATTATAGTGCTCAAGTGTGTGCGCAAACACAAGTGCACTCTCTATTCCCTTACCCTCATATTCCGATGGGACACTACTGTGACACGACCAGAGAGGGATTGGGCGCAGGACCAACGGCTTAACGTGCTTTCCGAGGCACGGGGGTACAAGACCGCCAATTTCCAGACTCCGGGCTGCCACTAAGAATTTCTTACTGAAAACTTAGGGAAAAAATTTTTGGCCCGACCCGGGGATCGAACCCGGGACCTCTTGCGCAGCCGTCGCTTCAAAGTGCGACCCACTAACCACTGAGGCGCTAGGTGCGACGTCTGCACATACAACTAAATATTTTTACTTTACTTTAAAGAAATATTTTCTGAAGCTAGGAATGCAAATGTTTAGAGTAAGTAAGTAAATAATTACCTACCGTGACTTGTGAAAAAGCAAAAAATAAAAGCTTTGTATTCGTTTCGCTACGTGATCTCGTGTACATGTTTTTTTACGATTTATTTTTTATATATTTGATACTCTGGTATGTTTGTATTACTCTGGTACTAATTACAGGTGAATTTCTTTACATAAATTTACTAAATATATACCCAAGCTGTCAGGTTGGCTCTCATTTGGGAGATATCATACATATATACAGGATGTATCTGGGAACATTTACATTCCTCCAACCACGTGTTCTACCAACCATTCTGAACAACATTTGTTCTATGACTTTTGGAAATTCGCATAAAAAAAATTTCAAAGGTTCATACAAAATCGGTCACGTGACTTGGTCATTTTGTATTGAGTTTTCGAATTTTCGGCGAATCTCGAAAAGTCATAGAGCAAATGTTGTTCAGAATGGTTGGTAGAACAAGCGGTCAAAGGGATGTAAATTTTCACAGATACACCCTGTATTCTGTATTAACGCCCTGTTAGTCTAGTGGTTTAAGTACCAGGCCGTGATCTCGGGGTCCTGGGTTCCATTTCCAGGTCGAGCGAAAACTATGTTTCGATTTCTTCGAACATAGCTCGGGTTTGTGATCACCAATACGCATTTGGCAAGCGTTGGTGACTAAGCCTAATCCCATCATAGTAGCGATGACTTGACTTCTACGTTGGAGGCCTTTGCCCTGCAGTGGGACAGTTTATAGGCTGATACTTTACTTTTTTTTACACCCTGTATTCTATACATAATAATCTATATAATATAACCCTCCTTTTGCTTTGCCGTAGTCGGGTAAAAAGGTGGGTCGATCTGGTTTAAACCAACTATTTGTTAGATATAAGTTAATTATAAATACCACGTTTCCAAACATAGGAGATAAATTACTGTACTGTGTACAGACTGGTCAGTTTGAGCTACCTCCCCGTAGGGCAAAAATAGCACTTCTGTCTCAGACATAAGGACCGTCCAAAGTCCAACAAGTTGACTCCACGTGCCGCCGTGTGTACTCTTTTAATATCGGTAAATACTGCTACTGTTGCAATAATAAGTACTTAAACAAGTATCTGTTATTCTTATTGTCCACATTTTTTATGTGATAGATGGCATACTGTCAGATGAATCACCGAATGGTAAGCGATTGCCGCCACCCTTGGTCACCTGGAATACTAATGCGCAGTAGAGTCACAAAGTGCGATACCAACGGATAAGTTTAAGTCTCATATTAAAACCTGCCTAATGAAGAAAGGGTTGGCGAGGGTTTTGATATAAATGCAGAGTTTTCCTTCTCTGGGTGCTGACGATCATGCCAGCAGCTTTACCTTAGTCGCCTTTTACGACACCTCGGTAAGAGTGAGGGTGGCCTATTCTACTCTGCCGGGAACCACACGGCTACACGGCACGGATAGACGGCATACTGTCAGATGAATCACCGAATGGTAAGCGATTGCCGCCACCCTTGGTCACCTGCAATACTAATGCACAGCAGAGTCACAATGTGCGATACTAACTTTTGCACTCTATTCCCCCGGATTGGGCCTAATCCGGTATCCTCACTCACTAAGCGAAACACAGCGCATGCCTTGCTTCACGCCGCTTTTCTAGGAGGTCGTGGTATCACTCCGATGCATGCCAAAGCGTGACTGCCCCGGGCAGTTCCATTCCATGGAATTGAACTTTTTTTGTGTGGCTTAAGCCTGGACAACATATCTAAAGTACTTTTTTTTAATTGTGTGATGGGTCACAGACGTGCAGACGGATCATCTGATGGAAAATATTTACAGTCAAACGTACTTTCACGCGAGCGGACGGCAAGCGTATTAAGGTGACGGGTAGGGCACACTAGCGACTCCAATCGATTTTAATTTTTAGCTACTAAACCGGATCTATTTTAAACAATTTCGGGGTTACAACCTCTCGGCAAACACTTATACTATTTATTAAATAACCATGTACAAATATTAGGTCCGTTTTTGTACGCGAAAAATTGATTCACGCCAAAAGTGGCCGCTTTTGGCGTGAATTCAAATTTCGAGTACTAAAGCAGACCCAAAAGTTAAGTATAAGTATTTATTAAATAGTATAAGTGTTTGCCGAGAGGTTGTTACCCCGAAATTGTTAAAAATAGATCCGGTTTAGTAGCTAACAATTAAAATCGATTGGCGTCGCTAGTGTGCCCTACCCGTCACCTTAATATCTATATTTACAGCTGTTTCCATACATAGTTAGAGTTATGATTCTATTTTATTCTATTTCCTAACAACGTCGACGGTATGTTTGTTTTCGATGTTACATTGTGATTTTAATGAACGTTTATTTTGTCGTGACAGTCGCGTGTCAAAACCACTATTTATCTATATTTACATATTATTATCGCGTGTAGCCGTGACCCTGACAGGTGGGGGGTTAAATAGCCCGTTGTTGTGTTTAGGGTGCTCTATACAGGGGGAATTTTTATCAGTACACTTACATTGAAACCATAGATAGAAGTTATTTACTCCGCTGGCTCAGCTACCGGAACAGAGTAATGGCCTCCGAAACAAGAGATCGCCACTTCGCTTAATCCTGCACTACCTACTTCTTATTAGGTTTTGACCTGGAGCTCGTGTAGATCAATCTTGATGACGATAATATATCTAGGTCGGCTAACTGGGCGGACTTATGGCCTTGGTAGGCTTTCTTACGGCTAAACTGCTGCAAATAAACTAGGCACTCTGAAAGTCGTGTGACCCTATTTAGAATAGGTTTTGCGGCCACCCTTGGGATGGATCTGCTTGGTATCAATTAGATGATCTGATCGAGCATCGAGCATGCAGGGTTATCGGTAATTATAACGCACGTGCTGAAGCTGAAGAGCCCTGGCTATCGAAGACCGTGTGGCAAGTTTGGTCTTTTATCAGATACATTTTGGGAGTGCATTATCTGATCCTTCAGCCGAGATATTGAAGCGTTGTTTTCCTATTCTCTAAGTTGAGGGAATCGTTTGCTTGCCACCGCGGGAAATTGATTGAGATTGTTTAAGAGACGAGGAGACAGATCACCTGATGGTAAGCGAATACCGCCGCCCATGGACACCCGCGACACCAGTGGTGTCACAAGTGGCTTTACTTTTTAGTAACTTTTGAACCCCCCTTTCCCTCGGGTTGGGCCTCCGATCCTCCCTCACTCACGTAGCGAAACACAGCACAGTGCTGCTTCACGCAGCTTTTTTGTGAGGCCGTGGTATCACTCCGGTCGAGCCGGCCCATTCATGCCAAAGCGTGGCTCTCCTACGGATAGGGGGGAGACGAGTAGACAGATTGCCTAAAAGCAATGGACTGCCACAGACATCTGCTTCACTAGAGGAGTCACCAGTAGCGTAGGTAGGCGTGGGCGACGTGGGCCATCGCCCACGGCCTCGCGCTCAAGGGGGCCTCCCGAGGGACCGTGACCCTACTAAAGTTTTTGCTAGCAGGGCCTCTCCGAGGGCGAGTAAATACAGTTACTGCATTTTACATAGTGCCAAAATATCTTTTATACAGTTTTGTGTGGCAGTAATGTGACACGCAGAAACGCAAGGATGATCTTCTTTAATTACCTACGCCTTTCTACGCACAAGGGTAACTCACACACAAATCAATGAAATAAAACATATAATAATCAAACAAGCACGAAACCCTGTATTACTTTCTACCCCTTGGTTTTAGTTTTTTACCACTGAAAGGTTAATTTATGGCCTATTAATGCCTAATTATGTGCCGAGCCGCAGTTTATGGCGGGGAGAAAAATGCTAATATATTTTTTAACTGGAAACGATCACGAACTTTTCGTATTTTGTGGTTAAGTTATTTTTGGTTATGGCTTGGGAAAATTATTTTTAATTTTTAACCCCGGGGTTTTTTTTAACGACGGGGTGTTATACGTTTGACGTGTCTGTGTGTGTGTGTAAGTCTATGGCATTGTAGCTCCCAAACAAATGAATCAATTTTGATTGTTTTTTTTTTGTTTGAAATATGAATAAGGGGGAAGTGTTCTTAGCCATGTTGGATACAAATCGATGCCAAGATGGCCGCCGTCACAAAGATATGGATTGTATGTTTTAACACAACTCCCACCTATGGGTATCATATAAAAGGGCTTGAGTAGCAGAATATATTTATTGTGACAAATTTCAAATCCAAGATGCCCGCCGTCCAAGGTTTTTTAAAATGTTCAATTAATTTTTTTAGTAAACTGTTGGATATAAGGCTCTCTGTCGTTCTATGAGAAACGTGGATACGGTCTTCCATAAATATATTAATAAGTATGTAGGTAAGCACGCATATACCTACATTAGACAAGTATCTAATCTTGTAGATTAGACAAACTCTACTAGTCTCTACCTGACAACATTTTAGTGATACCAAGGACATTCAACTAGGGTTTTTTAGGATGAGAAAACTTAAAAATCTCTCGTTTTTTGTTCCTTAAAAACATGGATTGCCAGCCCTAGTCACAGATTATTAACAGTTTAGAAAGAAAGAAAGAAAATATTTATTATTATAGACATCAATTGTAAACAGAACACAATTTAGGCACAAACAGAAAACAAAACACAAAACAATTAAAAATACATATATATATAAAACAAAAGGAAAAAAAAACTACATTCAATCATGTCTAGACAATGCCAAATGAATATTATGATGTGTTATAACGTCTAGTATAAATGGCCCTCACTCAGCTTATGTCACATGCCCAGACAAAGTTTGAAAGTGCAGCAGAAAGGACAATGGTTTTTTTTTCGAATAGCTAGACATTTGGCCCCAATCTCAGCTGATGGTGATGATAATATGGCGGAGGGTGGATCATATCTGTCTAGTTAACAGCCTATTTATTCACTTTTTTCTTGAATACGTTCAGATCATAGCGTTCGGGAATACATCTGCCGGCGGCCATATTCCTTCGCCGCAACTACTTTGTTTTGCAATAAGTACTCGTAGGTACGTACCTAAGTATACAAAGAATGCTATCCTCCTAGGATCCAACATTAATGTATTGATTTACCAAGCCATTTAATATGACTGCGTCGTGATAATATTGATTCAAGTAAGCAAGTAATTAATAATGTATTAGAATGCAAGTCACACGACCTAGCTCAATGTTCATAAGTCACTTTGTTATTCTCAAATGCAAAGTTACGGCAATGTCGTTTATTAATTGTTTATTTTGGTACCTAATGAAAGCAGGCTTCATGCTAAATTGAACATTTAAAACATAAGATACCGAAGTATCACCTGAATAACATTTGTTTGATGAATACTGTGATTGTTCAATATCGGGGTGAGCCAGAATGTGTGTACCAAGCAGCGTTTTTTACTTAAGTAAATTTCAGTGGTCAGCCCGGAGCCTTTAAGCTGCCAGTTCCCATTCTTTTTTTTTTTTTCAAATATCTAGCCATACATTTCGCATTTCTGATGGTAAATGTAGGTATGTTGATGTGTGATGATGTGGCTTCTCTTGAACGCGTTCAAAACTACAAATCATAGGGAACACTTCAGGCGGCAGAAAATTAACTTATATTCCATTTGGTACAATTGTTGGTGTTTGAACAATTTAAGGGTGGTAAACTTCTACCTACCCAGAGAGCAATGGAGAGGCGCTATGCTCGGAGTCGCATGCGTGTGCTGTGAGCATGCAAGGTCACAAACATAGCCCAAAGGATTGCATGCCTCAAGTGGCAATGGGCAGGACACATAGCGAGGGGAACAGACGGCCGTTGGGGCAGAAAGGTCCTCGAGTGGAGGCCACGTACAGGAAGTCACAGCCGTGGCAGGCCCTCGCAAGACGGACCGACGATCTGATGAAGGTCGCGGGAATCCATTGGATGCGGGCGGCATAGGACCAATCTGTGTGGAGAACATTGGGGGAGGCCTGTGTCCAGCAGTGGACGTTTATTAGCTGAAATGATGATGATGATGAAACTTCTACTGCGTCTTGAGTCCCGATTAAAAGGGCCGGCGGAATTTCCTGCGTCTTTTGTATTGGGTGTCGAATAATTTTGCATTTGTGTCTACGTACATATTGCGCTAGGTTTGTCCAGAGTTGACAGCTAATCGTTAAAATTGACCACCATAGCCGAAATATCGGTAAAAAAGACATTATAAAAAGCAAAAATAAGAGGCCACCTTGGCCAGTTCGAAATCAGATTTTTGAAAGTAGGTCTAAAACATCCAAAGGTTAACGCCGCCAACACAATATTGAATATGTAGGTACCGTTTCTTCGCCAGAAGGCCACTTTCGACATTTCATATATAATTTGGTCCTAAAGTGCACTGGAAGACAGTTCGTCCAATTACCCACAAGTAATTTAGAGCAAGGATTTTTAATCCAATAATGTTGTTGTTTATTTCGATAAGCAATCATACTTAGGTACTTACTTGTATTACTACTTACTTGTATACTTGTATTCGTAGAGGTCGCAAGCAAGGTACAGCTGTACCACTTTTATAAGTTACATCGGCAAAATTCGTCTACGCAGAAGAGCAAGTTAAATCTGATTGATAACGATTGCGAAAGCAGTTGAAATACAGACTTTATTGCGTTACGTTACGATTAAATACAATGAATCCAGAGAGGAATGCTATCTCTCTCTTGACCAAACTTGCACCGAACATGGCGCTGAAGCATCAACCAATAAGAAATTGTAATTTTGGGCCCGAGTAAATGGAGCTTTGTGATTGGTTAAGACTTTGCCGCAATTTTCGAAAATAAGACTTGTGCGCAGGTACATTGGTGTAACTTATGAAATCGGTATAACTGTACCTAAGTATTACATATTTTTTATATGTAAAAATATGTAATACTTAGGTATATATAAGAAAGAAAATTTAATTACTTATATTAAAAATGAAAATTGTAATTACCATATTATTTGAAAAGAGTAACTACTGAGTTTCTTGCTGATCCTTCTCGGTAGGAATTGACATTCTGAGTCAGCGGTAGATTATATACATATTATTTGACATTCATCAATGTTCTGTATGGACTTCGTGGAATCTCAAGCGCGCTACCATTTTTTCCCCTTTCCCCACGAATTGGGCCCCCGCAGTCGGAAGCAGGTTGTGGTAGTGGTAGAGTATAGTAATTAGTGGCTGTGGCTCCATTCATACCGGAGCGTGGCTCTCCCACTGCAAAACTTTATCGCCCTGTGACGACCATGATGGTTTCCCCTAGAATACCAAGTGTCAATATTTTTGGAAAATCTGGGTACTTACTGGAAAAGTCAACTTCCGCATGTGCGATTCGAATGTGGGATTTTTACGCACGTTTTATAAATAGCTCAGGAATTTCATGATAATATTTGCCATACCCAATTAAAGACTCTTATTTATTCTTGTCGACTAAGACGAGACTGGCCATTTGCGGTTTTCCCAAAACGCGATAGGGAAATATTTTTCCCGAATTAGATAAACAATAGACTTGTTAAACCAATATTGTACGGCCGACTCCTAAAGCATGTATGATCTACCTCATACATATTTGTATTATGTATGATAGGGTTGCCATACGAGTACGAATAGCTGGTCATGAAATGATATACTGCGTCAAGAAAATCGTGACAACGGATTTTTGAGAAGCTAATGTAGTTCCCATGCTTTATAACCAAAGGGGATGGTTTATTATGACATAGGGGGCAGACGAGCAGACGTCTCACCTGATGGTAAGCGATTACCGCCACCCGTGGACACCTGCCACGTCAACGGAGTCACAGGCGCGCTGCCGGCCAGACAGACAAACAAACAGAGTATAGATATTTATATTTTCGCGTTGCATTATAACTACTTATAATCAGTTTGCTTTGACCAAGGTTGTTGTAACGTAGCCGAAATGTCAAGCAAATTATGTGAGTACAAAAAAATATTGTACCTCATAATAAATGTTGTGTTAATTTCCTTCTTAATTAATTATACCTACCTGGTATATACATCATTCATTATCACCTCAGAGTGTCATTCCCAGTTACGTCCAAAGCCGCTTTTTCGGAGCCAGGGTATGATCGGACTAATGATCCAGTATATATGAGTAACAATGAAACGACTGCCGTTTGAACTTAGCAACTTTTAGACATTATACCAGACCAACTGGACTATGATTCCATGTTTAGAATAGTTATCTCAACAATGGACAATACGACAAAACAACATTTACCGAAATGAAAAATACCATTTCTAGATTAGACTCATAGAAATTTAAGAAAAATAAATTCAGAATTTTTAAACAGATATTAATGGAGAAAAAAAATAAAATGTAAAAATCCTCCTATAACGTCATCACTCGGCATGACAAATTAATAACGCTTTTGCTCACGTTGATTAAAGCAAAAAAAAGTAAAATCTCTGATCATAAAATGACAAGACAAAATAATGACAGTGACAGTAAGTACCTAACTTAATTTTTTTATTGGACGTATAGCACCGACATCACAATATGTTGAGCCTCAGGACTACGTCACTTCCGGCAAATTAATTAATAATTTAAAAAATAAATATTTCAAATATGGGTCATCTTTTTTCTCTTTCTTTATTCGAAAAGCGTATAATGCAAATTTTTTTTTGTCGTATTGCCCATTGAGAAAGTATCCGAGACGTGCCGGCTTCTCAAGATGTTTTCTCGTACCGTCGAGCAAACAAATGGTAGAAATACGATTAGAAAAATCCGTGCACGGATTCAAACCTACACCCGTTTTAAAGAACATGCATAATCCGCCGAGATATCATTGCAAACTCTAGTGTATTCCCTTACAGTGGGATAGATTTCGGATTTGCGGTATCCTATCCGGTATACCTTGAATGGTTTGATATAATATCCTTCAACTGATTTCGGCTAGGGTGGCCAATCTTAACGATCAGCCACTTACGCAGAATATATTATTGTGCTCAAGTGTGTGCGCAAACACAAGTGCACTCTCTATTCCCTTGCCCTCATATTCCGATGGGACAGTGTGACACGACCGGAGTTGGATCGGGTGCAGGACCAACGGCTTAACGTGCTTTCCGAGTCACGGGGGTACAAGACCGCCAACTTCCAGACTACGGGCTGACACTAAGAATGTCTTAACAGAAAAACTCTGACACAAAGTTTGGCCCGATCCCAAGCGCAGACGTCGCTTTTAAAAGTGCGACGCACTTTACCCACTGCCGTAACGAGGCCGTCAATGGTTTGATACAAAGTTTTGCAAAGTACTAACCTTGAAATAACATATTCGCCGGTTCAGTGCGTGTATTTGCTAATACTTCACGCCTCTCAAAGCATAGCAATAAGGTTCGAATTCGAATAAAACATAGAACACACGTGAACACGTGCTTAGCAAAATTCCTGCGCCCGCGCTTTGTTTTGACGAATAAATAATGAGACTTGTGTCTGATTTGATTAATGCAACAATATTTTTTAGCTTAATCAAAGTCTTAGTACTTTATATTATTTTATCCAAGCATAAGACAATAAGACAGTCTCCATCATTAACCATTTTTAAATCCCGAGTCAAAACTCACCTTTTAAATAAATAAATAGCAATCCCTTTAAGTTTTTACAGGTCCAGTCATCGGTAGTAGTCGATGGTCCGTCTAAGATCCTAATTTATATGAATTTATATCTAGTACTTTATATTATTTTATCCAACCATAACATATTTATTTATTAGTATAATATTTTGTTTATTTATGTATTAGCATTATAAATATTTTAATATATATATACAGTTCACTCTTATTTCCCTTTTTCAATATTGCACCACCTACCCCTCTTCTACTATCAAATGTCCTTTGCCTGAAGGTTGTCTGGTAGAAATCGCTTCCAGCGATAAGACCGCCGAAATTGTACAATTAAGTTTCTGTAATGCCCTTTAAAGTTGTGTTTCTTTTGTGCAATAAAGTATATCTATCTATATCTATCTATCTTATTCGGTAATAGGTTCTCATGCTAATTAGCGCTAGGTTGCTAAATATAGTAACTAGAAGCTAACGAAGTTGTAACTTATTGTGTTTTGCCGTTTCATATTAAAAAGGATTTCCTATATAGTTTTATTTTATGATTTAGGTGGCAGACGAGCAGACGGATCACCTGCTGCCCATAAACACCTGCAACACCAGTGGAGTCACAAGTGCGCTGCCAACCTTTAAACCCCCCTTTCCCCCGGATTGGGCCTTCGTTACCCTAATTCACGCAGCGAAACAGTCTGTATACATGCGCCCACATCATCATCATCATCAGCCCATTTAAGTCCCCACTGCTGGGGCACGGGCCTCCCTCAATCACATGAGGGGTAATTGCCATACTCACCACGCTTGGCAGACGGGTTGGCGAGGGTTTTGATATAAATGCAGAGTTTTCCTTCTTTGGGTGCTGATGATCATGCCAGCAACTTTACCTTAGTCGCCTTTTACGACACCTCGGTAAGAGTGAGGGTGGCCTATTCTACTCTGCCGGGGAGCACACGGCCCATGACCACGGACCACAGACCATGCGCCCACACTGTACAACTATATTTCGTACAACGAATCCGTTATTATCGCTTGTAGCAATTTCGTCCAGACAACCTTATAGCAAAGATTAAATGTTTCTTTTTTTTAATATTATGACTTTGTTACGAGATATTTTATATTTTTAGTCGCTGCAGGTCAACTGTCACGCTGCAGTTGGCGCAAAGAAACTCTGATATACATTTATTCCAAAGAAATCTGAAATAAATGGTTAGGTAAGGTACAGCAACAATAAGGACTCGCACGATTTATACCGCGGAAGCGACTCCTCCGAGAGTGACTGCTATTCGATAAGCGCCCTCCGCAGGTCGGGCTAGTTGTAACCTCTATCCTACTAACAGAGCTAAACTTCAAGAGAAGTATTTTTAAATTTTGAATAGTGATGGTTGTCAATATGTTGGCAATCATATTGACAACCATCACTATTCAAAATTTAAAAAAACTTCTTTCTTTTAAATAATTGGCCATAGTGTTAATACGGCCAGCAACGAAGGAGTTCGTACAGTACCTACCTACTTATGAGTTATTATGACTTATCATGTGTATGCCCTTATCTCGGGCATGTGTGATTGTGGTCTAACATCCCGGTCTTCTACCCCAGGGTTGCCCCGAGCTCCTCTCGAAGCAGATCATCTGGCAGACCCTGCAGGGCGTGGCGTACTGCCACCGGCACAACTGCATCCACCGGGATGTGAAGCCGGAGAACATCCTGCTGACCAGCGACGGCGTCGTCAAGCTCTGCGACTTCGGCTTCGCCAGGATGATCAGTGCGTATTGCTTTAGCTATCAATCATCATCATCCCATTACGCCATTCTAGGTAGCGTCCAAGCTGGTTGAAATTGATCATCATCATCTATTATCCAGGCGTGTCGTTTTCAGTTGCGCTGAAGCCGTCCCTTTAGAGTCCAGGGTGCGCTACAACCGTGATCTCTGGCTAATTCTGATTTGGTGATTCTAGTAATTACAAAGAGACTACCGTCATGACCATCACAACCCTTAGACACGAGAACCAGGCCAACGAGATCATGGTTACACGAACAGAATCCTCCATCATCATCGCTTTCCATCAGGTGCGATTGTGGTCAAGCGTTAGCCTATTGACCAAAAAATAAATTTAAAAAAAACCTATCCGAAACGTGTGCGTTTCCTCACTGATGTTTTACCTTATCACTGAGCTATGTGATCTGACTTAGTTTGATGTGCTTTGCTAAGTTTGACTGCATTTATGACTTAGGAACCTCAAAAAGACGATAATAATATAATAATAATAATAAGCTTTATTGCCATGAAAGCATGTTACAGTTTTGTTCTTAAAGCTAGCGGCTCTGCACTAAGCAAGACCTGCTTGTGTCGCAGTAGCGAGTAAAAATACTTAAGGTCTCACAGAAATCCAGCCGTGAAGCAGTGTCTGCTATAAGTATTTGGCTGCGTGAGTGAAGGCTCAACCTGGGGGAAGGAGGGTTTAAATTGTACTTGTAACTTCACTGGTGTTGGCGGCAACCGCTTACCTATCAGCTCTTCTGCCAACTATCACATTAAAGAAAAAGGTCAGCATCACGTCAGCGAAGCCTATTATCATCGTAGATCACTTACCATCGGGAGACCCGCTTGCTAATCTTAACCTTATTCCTGACTCACTTCACTGGCTCAGCGACCCGAAGTCCTAAGTTCCTGATTCCTGTTCCTCTCCTAAGCCTGATCCTTCGTCACAGGTGGCAGCTGCTCGTCGGAGTACTCCGTGCACACCATGATCCCCTTCGGCGTGGACGTACGGAGAAGGGCTAGTAACTATTCAATCTCATTCATAAACCTTCGTGGATAAAAATATCCTGTAGACGTATGTAACTCTTTGCTGAAACGACTCAGTGATCCGACTCAGGCGCCAAATGATACACTCTTCCGAATCTCTAATGTAGGTATGCTTCGAACGTATCATTCAACTCAAATGGATCTCGTGGTCAATCGGTACGCGATAGTAATCTCGCTCACTAATACGGATGAGCCGAATGATCCCAGTGAGCGGACTTATCCGAATCCAGAGCGAAATAGTAAGCCGTGGGCTGTTTGGGGTGAATTGGTAACCGTCTTTCCATGTATTACGGGAGAAAAGAGCTACAGAGGAGAGGAACGATTATTCATTCGTAACAAAATCAATTAATCACGGATTTATCTGAGAGTTGATGTTCCAAATGATTCAAATGAAGCGTTTCACTGTTCGGCATCTTTGCACTGATCCAGATGCAAATGTTCTAATCTTTTAAAAGATACGTTTTTACCAGGTTTAATCATCCTGGAAAAGTATTATATGTATATATTTGTAATCCCACTGTTGATTCTGATATCCGTAACACAGGTGCTTGAGCTACCTAACTCGGAGTCAGATCAATGTATGTGATGTTGTGAAATATTTATTTAAAAAAAAAAAAAAAAAAAAAAAAATCATCCTGGGCCGGTATCGCAATCTAGGGGGCAATTTTCGAGCATTCGACATTGAAGTTGAGTTTCGAGATCTCCCACATTAATCCATAAAAATGTCTAACTCGACTTCGATGTCGATTGTTTGAGAATTAGGACCCTAGGTGACTATACTCGTGGGGTCGATATTGATCTCGAAATCGACTGAAAGAAAATAGATCGTTTTTTATGGACATATGAATAAAAATCTCTTATTAAATTTCATTGCCAAGTGCACGAGAATTGGTACCCATATGGCGTCTCCTCTGATCTCGCAGATGCAAAGGCTGATATACTGCTGTTGAAACATATTTACAAACATTTTCTAACACTTACACATTTACTAAACAAATGTTAGGCTTTGTTATATGCTGTTTTTGGAAATTATTAAATGTTTAAGTGCCACTACACTGATGAAAAATGTTTGCAAACATGTTTAAAAACTAATTATAACAAAATTTTTATTTTGTTACAATTTCTTAACTAGTTTAAAAATGTTTAATAACAAACATGACGAAATTTCGCATGTTTCTTGAAAATGTTTACTAACGTTTATAAACGCAAGAAAAGAGCGTAGTACTCCTTTCGAAAAGGCCGGCAATGCATCACCGACCTCTCTGACCACGCAGATGTTCATGGGCGAAGGTGATTACTTACCATCAGGTGACGAGCTTGCTCGTGTGTCGTTTCTAGTTTAAATGAAATAGACATCAGTGGAATTACTTGAATCTGAATTTATTCAAATCCAAAAACCTATGCGCCTATACCTATTATTTTCGTTTGTGTAAACATGTTGTATAACACGTTTATTTGTCATTCTATTTTGCTAAAGGTTACACATCTATTGTTCAGGGGTCACATTTCATCTTGAAAACAAGTACTTACAATATCTTCTGGTTCGTGAGCTCATCTCAGCTTGGGGGTCGCAGGTTTTACGAAGAAATTCTTTTGAGAATTGATTTTTAGCTGAATCGTTTAACTACATTCGTCTTAATGTTGAATTATAAGTAGAGTATGTACATTTTATATTTATATATGTATAGTTATAAATATTTGTATTATTTATTATATAATTAGGAATAGGTATATACATACTTGTATCATAATAAAATTAATGTAAATTGGAATAATTACCTACTTACATAAGTACTCCTTTCGCCGCACCATTGTCCCTTCTGCATGACCCAAAGGTTGATTGGTAGATAATGTATCTGGGCATTAAGTTCGCCTATTGTACCGATAGATATATAGATATTCTTTATTGGACAAAAACAAAATAAAAGGATGATACAACAACAACAGACAGTACAATAAGGCGGTCTTATCGCTTCTAGCAACTTCTTCCAGACAACCTTTGGGTCGCCTTTGGATCGTTTTGTGCAATAAAGTTTAAAATAAAACAAATAGAGGCATTTTGCTAACATTTTGGCTGTTTTAACCCATGGTTAGGGAGGTTACAACGAATTAATTTGAATATGCGGCGCTCAGAGCGGTCAATGGCCGCTTTTCAGGTTAGGTTACCTTATCAGATATCGGCCCCTTGCCTTATCGCAGTAAGCAGCGTTTTTGACCGTGGGAGAGCCACGCTTCGACATGAGTGGACCGGCTCGACCGGATTGATACCAAGGCCTCACAGGAAACCGGCGTGAAGCAGTACTGTGGTGTGTTGCGCTTCATGAGTACAGAGGGTACCAGAGGACTAATCCCACTTGTGACTCCACTGGTGTTGCGGGTGTATATGGACGCCGGCAATCGCTTACCATCATGTGATCCGTCTGCTCATCTGCCACCTATTTATCTGATATTTTGAAACTTTGATAGGTAAGCTACATTATGAAATTTATTATCTACTAATATTCAATTCAATGAACAATAGTTAAATAATACCCTAAACCATAAAATAACACAGTCAAAGGGACAAAATGCTTATAATGTGATTGCTCAAGTAGGTAACTTAGTTATAAGCAATTACTTAGGTAATTTTAGACGCAACGCAACGCAATGCAGCGATGTTTCGATATCGCCGGCAATCGATGCGTTTCCAAATCATTATCGATACTTCGACATTATTGCGCTGTTGTAGATGGATAAGCATTTAGACATCTCCCGATAGCGTCCAAAGCCGTTGCTTTAATTGGAACATTTTCCAGGATGTGGAAAACCGTGGAAGAGCTTCGGCGTGAATGGGTCGGCTCGACCGGAGTGATACCACGATCTCCCAGAAATTATTATTATTATGAAAAAAGAAACACACACATAAAAATATGACCGTCTGCTCATCTGCCACCTATAACAAAAAATAACTGGCAATTCATGAGGAAGCGACTGCCGCCTCAACTTCGCATTCCTTTAAAAGGGGAACCAGCCCAACTGTACTTACGATGGTAACAAGTTCAGAACATGTAGGTCCCTTCACGATATTTTCCCTTATCGCCGAGCAGAGGTCCATGCTCAGATTCGAACCTAAACAGGTTCCATTGAGCTCTACCCATTATATTATAACATACATTATTGTATACTATATCTCTGTATGGAAAGGGCTATGCTCGGAGAATCTCTGAAGAACCGCATCAGAAATGATGTAATCCGACAGATAACCAGAGTCACCGACATAGCCCACCGAATTAGCAAACTGAAGTGGCAGTGGGTTGGTCATACTAGCCGCAGAACTGACAGCCGTTGGAACCGTAAAGTCCTTGAGTGGAGACCGCGACTCGGTAAGCGTAGTGTTGGACGCCCTGCGACAACATGGGATTGATGACATTCGAAGGCTAGCTGGTGTGGGCTGGATGAGAGTGGCCGAAAATAAGGAGCAGTGGCGTGCATTAGGGGAGACCTATGTCCAGCAGTGGACGAGTGTGGGTTGCTGATGATGATGATATCTCTGTATACCTAGCTTTTAAGGGTTATGTGTCGTACAATATAACCACACAACCTATCTATCGATCTCTACCATCGTTCTATCGCGCGTAATACGAGTTATTGAATCGAATTAAACCTGATACGCAAAACAACTAATCAAAACATGAAAAAAAAACTAGACACCCGGAATACACGTGACCTTCGTCGGATCTCGGAGACGCTCACCCGCCGTTGCATCACGTGAGCCGCTGCGCGTACGCCGCGCCGCGCACGTGAAACCGACCGCGGCGCTGACCGTGGCATAGTTAGTAGCCGGTATAGTCAACGGCATCATATTTAAGGTGACGGGTAGGGCACACTAGCGACGCCAATCGATATTAATTTTTAGCTACTAAACCGGATCTATTTTAAACAATTTCGGGCTTACAACCTCTCGGCAAACACTTATACTATTTATTAAATAACCGTGCACAAATGTTGGGTCCGTTTTTGTATGCGATAAATTGATTCACGCTAAAAGTGGCTGCTTTTGGCGGTAATCAAATTTTTCGCGTACGCGTTGGACCTAACATTTGTGCATGGTTATTTAATAAATAATATACGTAAAACGTAAATTTGGTTGACGGTACCGTGTGGGGTATCAAATGAAAGACCTTTTTTTAGCATATTTCAAATATGTAGTTTTATTTCATAACTAAAAATATGTTAAATAAAAATAAAGTTTTAAAACTAAAACCCGACTACCAAAAAAAACACGCTCTAAAAAGTACGAAACAACAAAATTGTCTGTGCTAAAATTATATGGCATATCGCTGTGTGTCTATGGCTCATACTGTAGCAAAACAGATTCATTTCATTATAATAATAAAATTAAATCAATGTGGCAAACGACCAAGGCGATACGGCATAATAATTTCAGCAAAGACAATTTTCTTGTTTCGTACTTTTTAGAGCGTGTTTTTTTTGGTAGTTGGGTTGGGTTTTAATTTTATTGGAGTTAGCGATTAACAACATTGTAACTTTCTGATAAATTGAAGTTTTTTTAATGGCTGCTACCGTGTTGCCCACAGCAAACACTGATATAACTCTGCCAATGTCGAGTGATTAAAGAGATACGTTTTTAATTACAAATTATTGTAAGAATATTTTACTCTTTCTGATTTTTTTTTCTTAATTCAGGATTACACCACCTAAAACAAAACAAAGCGTATACAAACAAATAAACACAATACAGCACAATATTATGAGGGAGATTCGGTTTAAATTAAAGATAGTTACATCTTTAATTTGACAAACTGTCATAGACTGACTGTGGGTAGTTAACGTAGGGTTGGACATTGAATTTGAGGCTCTTTAGTCGATTCTCGTGTCTTCTTGTGTTGCGTTGCGTTTAACATTACCTAAGTACCTAATTGCTTATAACTAATTACCTACTTAAGCAATCACATTATATTTGGTCCTTTGACCATGTCAAATGGCCATTATTTTATGGTTTACGCTATAATTTAAGTGTTGTGAATATTATTAGGTAATAAAATTCATAATGTAGCTTACACATCAAGATTTCAAAATATCAGATAAATATGTTCTTTAAGTGATGGTAAGCGATTGCCGCCGCCCATGGACACCCGCGATATCAGTGGAGTCACAGTAGGATTGGGTCTCCGGTACTCATTCACGCAGCGAAACACAACACAGTGCTGCTTCACGCCGGTTTTCCCACTCAGGCGTAGAAGGGGACACTCCTGATGTTTTTCACCCCTGCGGGAAGGCATTAACATCTTGGCTCGGCAGGGTTTCACCAGGGTGATAAAAAAGATACCAATAGGTATCTACGCTTCCAAGTTCGTTGACACGTCTGATCTCGGAGACGCTCACGCTCACCCATCGTTGCAACACGTGCAGGTCGCTGCACCGAGAGCTCACACGTGGAACTGGCGCTGACCGTGGCATAGTTCGCGTAGGGCTGGACATACGGGAAATGCTTGGTGCTGATCTTTATAAGGTCGCTTCGCCACACTTCGGCATCGATTAGCTGGCTCAAATGGAGTGGTAACACGACCTCAAAGAAAACCAGCATGAACCGCGCCTGCCCTGTGTTGCCGGAAGGGGAACAAGATGGCTGCGCATTTTGTGGTACTCTTGTTGAAAGTGTCTATGGGCAATCGCTTAACATCAGGTGAGCTTTCCTGTAGCTTCCAAAGCCTTTGCTTCGGAGCGCGCTCGGACCATTCGGATTTCGATTCTTTATAATTAAATCGACTGCCGACTCTAAGGGTTTTAAGAGTGACCCTCTCAAGGGGAACCAGAACAACGTCTTATCCACTGAGCTACCATCACTATGCTACATAATGGAGAACTTGCATTTTTTTTTTATTTATATACATTAATAATAATACAATAATAATAATTCTCACAACATCTCATTAATTGACCTGATTCCGTACTAAGTAGCTTAAGCACTTGTGGTACAGATATCAGACAACAGAGGAACACAAATATATACTTAAATACAACACCCAGACACTGAACAAACACAAGTGTTCACCGCACGAATGTTTGTCCAGGTGTCTTTCTTCTTCTTTCTTTCTTTCTTTCTTTCTTTCTATATGACTAAGCTCAAGATTATATAAAATATAAATATTTTATCAAAATATAGGTCAATATGTGCCAATGGCAAACATTCTTAATTAAAAATATAACGTATAGCCGGTTTCATGGTCATTCAAAGATTCATGGGCAAGTCCATTTTAAAAGTATGAAATTATTGAAAAATAATTATACCATTTAATAACCCATACAATGTGAACCAACTATTATAATAGAACCATTGACATAAACGAAACATTTGATATAGCTACCATACAAACTCAAATGAAATGCATACAAAATACTTAGGTGTGACGTCACATCTTAGTAGCCATTTGTATGGAGCGTTTTGGGTTTGCCCAAAATAATGTGATTTTAAAGTTGTGATATCTCAGGTAGTTTAAATGAGAATCAAATAATTCTTTCAACGATGTTTCTATCATTGAGAGGTCTTTTGATTGCAAAAATAAAAAAAAATTGTCATATACCGTATTGCGCCATCCGGTCAGTCATTCCGTCATTCTATCTTATACGTTTATTGATAACTTAAAGATACCAAAAACAAAAAAGTTAAAATATGCAAAAATAATGATTTAAACGCAAATAAGAATAAGTATAAAATAATTCATTCAGCGCCAAAAACTCACAATATAAAAATAGAACGAAATGGACATTAGAATGGCACTGAATTGGAATCCACTCAGCGTGTCAAATCAAAAATTGACACTTCTATGTTCGCGCGGAAACGCTCACTGGCTTGATTGACGTCATTCCATACGCACAAAATCATGACGTTTGTTTTTGACATCTTTAAGTTGTTCTTAAATTATTAAGATAGACTAAAATTAAAAAACGATGCAAGTTCCACATTGTGGATGCCAGTAAGTACCGCTTCGCTTACCAATATCTAGCGAGTACAGTCGTGAGAACCAAACACAAAGAGTCAGTTGGTGCCGGTCAAGGTGAATACTTTCTCATTATCTTTACATCAACCTCAGTTAAACGTGGTTTGGTTACGACTACCTATGTATCGTATTATCCAGTTTAATCATATCCTCCAATCGATTACGGCTACGGCGGCTAATCTCAACGAAAAGCCACGTACGCAGGATATTTTATAGTGCTCAAGTGTGTGCGCAAACACAAGTGCACTCTCTATTCCCTTACCCTCATATTCCGATGGCACACTACTGTGACATGACCGGAGAGGGATCAAGCGCAGGACCAACAGCTTAACGTGCTTTCCAAGGCACGGGGGTACAAAACCGCCAACTCCAGACTCCGGCTGACCCTAAGAATTTCTTACCGTTTTAATTTAATAATGGGAGAGCCGCGCTTCGGCATGATTGGGCCGGCTCGACCGGAGTGATACCACGGCCTCACAGAATCCGGCGTGAAACAGCACTGTGTGTTTCGCTGCGTTAGTGAGGGTACCGGAGGCCCAATCCGGGGGTAGGGAGGGTTTAAAGATTCGTAGCGCACTTGTGACTTCACTGGTGTCGCGGGTATCCATGGGCGGCGGTATTCGCTTACCATCAGGTGATCCGTCTGTTCGTCTGCCACCTATGACATAAAAAAAACCGAATACTTAGGTACAAATTTTTGGCCCGACCCGGGGATGGAACCCGAGACCTCTTGCGCAGGCGTCGCTTTAAAGTGCGACCCACTAACCACTGCGCCACCGAGGGAGACCTACTTACCAACTGTAGATTACTCTGTTTTTTCTGACGGTTTCACATGCCTTGGAAAATGCATGTAATGCCTGTTATAATAAAATTACTAACGTTGAAGGCGACTGTTTACCTTATATGTCATCTTACACTCGCTTATCAACCTTTGTTGTAACAACTAACTAGCACTTTGGAGTCTGATTTTTCTGAGGTTTAAAGAACATTTATTTCCCATTAAAAACCTTACAGAAACTTACATGATAAATTACAAATTTTATGTAGGTAGGCAAGGCCGTGTGGTCCCCGGCAGAGTAGAATAGGCCACCCTCACTCTTACCGAGGTGTCGTAAAAGGCGACTAAGGTAAAGCTGCTGGCATGATCATCAGCACCCAGAGAAGGAAAACTCTGCATTTATATCAAAACCCTCGCCAACCCGTCTGCCAAGCGTGGTGAGTATGGCAATTACCCCTCATGTGATGGAGGGAGGCCCGTGCCCTAGCAGTGGGGACTTAAATGGGCTGATGATGATGATGATGTAGGTAGGTAATTCACAAATCGTCCAATAGCTAGAACAAGCAGATGTACATTGAACCGCCCTAACAAATCATAGAACTGTGTACACGTAATAATTTTGTTTAATCAAGTAAAATATTCCATGAGTGGAATAGTTTTAAGTCATTTTTGAGGGAACGAATAACAACAGCTTTATTTTTATCCATTTTAAGGTGACAATAAATTTATATATTCTCTAAGACTAAAAAGACATGGAATGAGAAATAGAGGGCATCCCGTGCGCCCGTTTGCAAGACGAGATTGTGGCCAACTCCAGAAAAACATGGATGCCAAAGACACAGAAAAGTGATCTTCATTGGAGGAGGATTTTCTATTCGTTACGTATATAATAATAATTCCACTCTATTATTAAGATTCATGGAAAAAACACTGTAGTGGCAACCATAGGTCGCCGGCGGCGTGTATCTCGGTGTAGTGTTAAAACGTGGTTTTGCAACTCGCGCAGCGCCGGGTGGCTAACTGGTCTAGGGATTGCTTGCCCAATGTCCGTCCATACGGAATGCGCTGATTTCCTACCAGATGATAAAGTACGCTGGTGGAAATGGCGTTGATAAGTTGATTGCTTACCATCAGGTGGATCGTCTGCTCGTCTGCCACCTCTCTTATAAAAAAAAAAGAGAAACTTGTTTTTTTTTGTTATTTTTAACGGGTCACTGAGCAGGTCCTCTTCAGACCAGTAAATCTGTTTTTAAGCTCCTAGTAACAGTGAGTGAGCCTCCACGTTGTATAGGAGGGACAAAAAGATTGATTACTTTTTTAAGCAAAACGGGAAGTTGTGGTAAAAAATATTTTAATAAGGGAGCGTTCAAGTATTACGTAACGTAATTTGGGGGGAGGGGGTGTCGTAAAACGTTACGATGCGTTGCAGGGGCGGGAGGGGGTCTTTCTCACTAAAATTTTAAAAAAATCTTCAATAATTCCGTCACGTAATACTTGAACGCTCCCTAAAATGTTTTGCTTTTTAATTTATTAAAAGTTTAAAAATATTTCACAACATTAGGTAGCTCAAGCACTCCGAGTAGGTAGCTCAAGCACGTGTTACGGATATCAGAATCAACACTGGGATAACAAATATATACATACTCGTACTATGTATAATACTTTCATTTGTAAATGAATACGTATAATACATAGAAAACACCCAGACCAATACAAACAGACATGTTCATGAGGTTCTGTTCCAAATGAGTCGTCGAAGTAAGCAATAAGTACATACGTTTGTACGAGAAAGGTATGGTGCGGTTTGATATGCCTTTGGGTGTTATAACACATTTTATTCTGATTTGGATTTGTGGATCGCCTCGCACATGATATTTAAAAAAAACTCAATTTACGTTAGAATTTTACCTTTTATTTTACTCCAAAGGCTCAGCGACCCAAAATTAGTATTGGCTTCCGATACGAGATATCATTTGTGCCGGTCTCGCTTCCCTTGCAGGTCCGCGTATGTCCGAATGCCCAACTGGGCAACGACCAGAAGTTTAGAATACTGCCAAGGTAATCCCGGCCTGTCGTAAGAGGCGACTATAATAGGGTGTTCGGCGTAACCACTATTTGTTGAGTGGCTTGCTCAGTATACGACTCCGCGGGGGACGACTTATTGGGTGTCCTGGTAGGTCATACATCAGAGAAGGGCTTGCGCGGCGAGCGCGATTAGCGTTAGGTGTGGACGCGCTGATAGGGTTTTGGTTAGAGTCCCACATATCATCTTGTTCCCTACATATGGACAAGGTGAAGGCCATGATTCCCCTGGGAAAAAAGATATGGCATAAGAATGAATGAATAAGGTTAATGGTAAACGAGAGCGTAGGTGGCTAGTACCTACCTACTTTGATAAACGAATTACCACAAAATTTGTTATATAATGCTTCATCGAAAAACAGTCTTAGACAGAAGCTAACAAAACATTATTTGTCCCTTTATCCTTGACTGTTAATATAGGTATTTTTATAGTGTATTTAGTTTAAGCTGTAGCCATATAATTTTATATAAGAAATTTGTGTCTTCCTACTTCATCTGTCTTCCTTTCCTATCATTGACGCTCGTGGTCGTTAGTCCTCTCCTAGATCCATCCATATATTGTAGGTATAAAATATATCTTCTCTATTATAACCTTATAGTAGTATATTTTATATAATTTGTGTAGGTTATATTGTATTATAGTAAGGTAACATTCGTATATATTAGTGTATGATAACGTGTTTATTTATTATCTAGATATATGTATTTATACTATAAATTTAGTTAATCAATGTTCAAAATCAAAGGATTGCACCACCTCTTCTATCTAATGTCCTTTACGTGAAGGTTGTCTGGTAGAGATCGCTCCCAGCGATAAGACCGCCTAACACGCCGTACATTGTATCTCTGTATACCTAGCTTTTAAGTTTTGTATGTTGTGCAATAAAGAGTATCTATCTATCTATCTATGTGAACGAGAACACCTGCCGACAAACTGCATGCGCAGTTTGGCTGACAACATTATACCTATTCTAACAAATATTTTCTTGTATGAAATAAATGAAAAAAAAGAATAAGAAGTAGATAAGAATATTATCAACCATTCTTTCGACGTGGCCGGGCCGTCGCAGCCTATGTGCCTTCGTCTCGTATACGTTAGAATATTCATTGTACCCATATCAAATTACCTCCAAAACAAAACTGCTGTCTACATATATCTGTCCTGTTTAAGTATGTCTGATTTTGTTCCGTAACTTCTTGGAATGGACCTAGAAATGCTTAACGATTATTGAAATCAGACAGCCGATCGCGGATTTCCTTTTTGAATTTGAATAAGGAAATATTAAATTTGTTTCCTGAATAGGTAAATATTTTACAATCACGATTCCTGCTTTTTCGTTTGAATAGGCAATGGGTAAGATAAATCGTTAAAGACAAAGAGGCTCTCATCCGTTTGTCATCTATACTATTTATAAAGAGATAAATCTTTCAGTCAGCAGCAATGTTTATAGGTAATTCCAAAAAACGAAACGCATGCGCGATGCAATCGACACCTATCGCCATCTATTGGTATAAAGTGGAACTAATGTCCAGAAACAAAGTGAGAGCGGGTCACTAATATCATAAAAGAGACGTAACCGGTCTAACGTTATCGAGACAATTTGGAGATGCGTGCATGCGCAGCAAATACTTTTTTCTTTGTTTCTTTATGCTAGAGGCGACAAACGAGCAAGCGGGCCTCCTGATGTAATCAACGCCGCGAAATCAGAGGGATCATTACTGTGTTGCCGGCCTTTTTAAAAAAAGAGAATTTCAAGAAATGCTCTACATTCAGGAATACGCTATACTTACAGTTCATTCAGTAGGTATGTGAAGGTGAATAGGACAGTTCTATGTTGACATTAAAAGTGAGACGCTCCTTTTAAACTTAATCGATATTTTTAAGATTTGAAAATATTTTCTTTAGAAATCTAATCCACTTTTTATTTGTTTGATTTTTAAATTTAATCAACATTTTATTTATGAATTTGAACTATTTGGATATGGAATACAATATGTAAATATTAAGTGGTACGCACAGGTAATAAATCACAAATAATTAAATAATATGCATCATAAGAATTCATCTGAAAAATAACAACACTCGGTTGACGTGTCGAAACCACCTTTGTAGAGATGGATGCATGATACGAAACGTTTGAACTGTCCTTTTCACCTTCACATACTGAATGGACTATAGTATTATTTTGCTAAGGGTTGCCAAAGTCAGACGGCAGTCGCTTTATTGTAATAACTAGACTCACCAAAACCTGGACCATGGTAAAGCGTACCCCGGGCTACAATATAGATATAGAAAAGCGACAGCAACACACTGAGATGAGATAAGCATTGACCTCATGCTTTGGCCTAAGTAAATAAATAGGCTGGCGAAACCCGGCATCATCATATTTAAATGGGACAAAAACCCCATATTACTAACTATGAGATAACCATTCGCAAAAACTGTTATTACAATATTGAGACACCATGTTGATAGTTAATGTCCACTCTAGGCGTCTGTTGTAACTTTGTGAGTAGGCTACTTATTATGAAGATTGTGGAATGTCACAGGAGACTGAGTAACAGTGAAGTGGCTGCCTTGATGGCGCTATGGCTTGTGCGTCGGCTGGAGTTCCGATATAAATTTCTGGTACGGGCCCAGAATTTCTGATCGGGTTTCTGTTATAAATCACTATTTGGGCTGGAGTCTGGAAATTAACGTTCTTGTATTACTGTGCGACGTGTGTAACTCTTTACTGAAACGTATAACGGCTGCACTCAGAGACGTCATTTAAGTTCATTAACTTTAGTATCGGTAGTCTTTATGCGTATCAAAATAAGTGTCAATATTTTTTCTTAAGTAGCCAACTAAGTTAATCAACGACTCTGAGTGTGGCAGTTAATGATCCGCTTCAGATAAATGATACACTGATCCGAATCACGGATGCTCGCATTGATACATGTCTCATTCGGATCTCAAGATTGGATCGGATTGTTCAATCGGTGAACTTGACTGACTCACTGTGTTCCACTGACACGAATAAGCGATGAAACACATGATCACTGATAGCGAGAGAACGAGTGAGTCGGTTCCGTACGATAAGCCTTTGGTAGCGCCCGATGCAGAGGGCCTAATTTAAAGCACACGTTACTGACCGAATCTCTCTTCTACACGCGCTGTGTCTCTTTTGTTTAAATGCGACAGGTATATTCTCGTTCGTTACGGGACGGCTTTAAATTAGGCCACCAGGACACAGCCCACACTGCGATCTTTTGTATGAATTTTCTTTAACTTATCTTTTCATAATTATACGGCCATGGTGGCTTCCGTTGTAATTGCAACGTGGGCTCTTTACTGCCATCAGGCTAAGGTGAGCCAATGTATTGTGCCATTACAAAAAACGTGCGGTACATATTTACATAAGTGTTCTCTAAGGACTTACACTTAGATGACAAACGAGCAAGCGAGTCACCTGATGGTAAGTAATCAACGCCGACCTTGAACATCCGCGAAATCAGAGAATTAATTAATTTGGAATTAATGAATTTTGATTTTTTATGTTTCCATTTATTCCATTTTGCTAAAAAGTTCTGTCGCACTGTGCCTTTATATATTGTGGCCTACAGGGCAAAGCAAGTACAGTGAGCAACACAAATGTTGATTCCTTCCACTGCAACGGGGTTGACAATCACCCACTGCATATAACTGTACGCGCATGTCACATATTGTAGTTGACGGTACTCATGTGGTCATTATTAACGCATTAAACAGTCGTTTTTGTGCACATTGCAATCTTCAGACGTGGCCTGTTGACTCTAATCGCTATAGTCAGACATGGTGGTTAGTGTCTGTAAGTATCTAGTTACGTTTTGTTTTTGATAAGTTACGTAAAAATCCCAATAAAACTCCAAAATTACATCTCTGAATCCACTTTCCATATCTACTACAGGTCAGGCAAAAATATAATTTAAGGTAAGTAGGTACCTACACCTACTTTTGGCACTTCATCTACCACTTTTCTGATTTTCGTCGTCGATCTGTATTTTAGGTATCTTACCTAAATGCCAAAATAATTAGTAGGTTTTTCTTGGAGAAAAAAATCGATGTCGATAAAAGTGAAGATATAAAAAAAGAACTTCAACATGAATAATCTACTATAGTTGGGCCAATATAAAAGGCCACGTTTGCCACTTCAACAAAATTCGAAAACGTAACCTTGTAACAATGGTCATTGAATTTATTAATCTTTCTATGTTAAGAAAACACAATTACTTAACTTTTTAAAAAATATGTATGCATTTATTTATTTCAATAAAGACAAGAAAGATAATTTCACGATTTAATTTCTCTGTTAAACTATTAATAAACTTATTACTTTTCTAGAGAATTGAACGTTTGGTAACAATGTTGCGTGTGTCAACTTATTTTCTTTTTTAAACTCTAATGATGTTCCCCAAATAATCGAACGAATTCAATGTTAATCGTGTAGGAATATTCATCAATAAATAAATAGCCACATTCTGAATACAATAAAACGTATTATTCTCTTGTTTAAAAATATAAATACATTAATAACTTTGTAAAAAGAAATAAAATCTATGGCACACAATATAAGCTTTTTGATTTCGTTGAGAATGAAATAAACTGGCCGCGGATCGATATACCTATATGATCGGTACCTACCTACTTTCCTCTTTCTTTTCAATAATTTTGATTGACATTTCTCCAAATAAAATTACTAATAACTTCTTTTCCATTATTAGAATATTCGATTCACGTTTGTTTGAAGTACATATCGATTATCCACTTTAATCGAAGTTTTTTAGTAAGACACCTCTCTATGAATCTAAGATTTAGAAACGTCAAATGTGGATTATATTAGCTTGGCTTAACTAAGTAATACTACCACAGTAATAGCTCCTTGTTATACTGTGCTATGATAGGAAGCTACTAAAGAATTGCCCCCAATATATTTATCAACGGTTTTTGTTATCGCTGTGACAGGTTTAGTTAACCTCGTGGGTTGCCGACGAGCAAATTGCTTTATCGACTAACGTCACGTATTAAAAAAAAATCTGTGGGTAATCATTCATTCAGCATCATTAGCAAGTTTTTTTTTTTATTTCCCGGAAAAAAATGTCGTGTATCAGTTTTGAAGCTATCATGATTCCAAGCCCTCAGGTCAGAATTTCGAGGTCGACAAGTCGGCTCCAGCTGACCTTGATCTCGAAGACTTCGTTATGTTATAGCAGTATATCGTTTAGTGTCTCTCACGCACGTCTATCTCGGTCATTCACACCGAAACACGCCGAGATGACTGTGTGCGCATGTATATGTGGGTAGCCTGAGGGCCTTACGACTGAATCGGAGTTTCCCTCTTCACTCGCGCTGAGTGTCTCCTTTGTTTGGATGCGACAGGTGTATTCTCGTTCGTTACTTGACGGCTTTAAATTAAGCCACCAGTTTAGGGTATCTGCCACAAAATTGAGCCTTATTACCCAGACCTACCTCAGAACGCTTGTCTGGGTCGATTTTGTGGTCCAATTTCGCGCTCATTTAGAAGACAAAGCTGAACTAGTTAACTTGTGAGCTAAGAGATAGGTAGCTCACCTGCACCTGTGTTATCGGCACCAACAGCGGAATTACAAATATATACATTTTAATACTTTTAATACATAGAAAACACCCAGATCAATACAAACAGATATGTTCATGCACACAAATGTTTGTACTGTGCGGGGATCGAACCCGCAACCTTTGCATCAGGCGCAGGGTTCACTACCACTGATCCAAACGGGTCGTCCCGTATATAGGGTGTTTCGTGTAGGGTGTCAAGCGGAAGGCCATGGATAGAGCACCCTTTGGAGTACCCGAAACACCCCCACGTATGTTCTAAATTTTTTTGTGGTTCAGGAGTTGTCAACATTTTTTTGAATTTTGGAGAATTCCCTACCTCTACAGCGTAAAAACATTGTAGAAAAAAACAAAAAGATTTTTTAAGTTATATTTTTTGCAAACAAATCAATTAAAAAACGTAAATTTCCCTAAACCAACCGGGAATCAAAACAGGTTTGGCACAACACTATGCCACATGCCCTGGGACATCGTGGTCGTCAATCACCAGTAGATAGTGCACGGTGAACTGTGTAATTAATCCTTGTCTTGGGTTCTGTTTCTTGCTTTCCGAAAATGAACGTGCTTGACGGCATATTGCCTATGGAGTGATATCTAAGCCTAGAAGACTCCAGGTCTGATTTCCAGTCGATTCAATTAACTTTTCTAAATGAACTAGACTCATTTTTTTTTGGTCTCGAAGGGAAAATGCTTTGCGCACCGTCCCGTCAGCTCGGGGGACCTGGCGGGTGTGGTGTGTGGGACTCCCACTCCCAGAAGTATACCCACTAAAAACCCTACGACTCCCGCCGCTATTTATTTTTAGTCTAGCAACACTGGTCTGAAATTAATCGGCGCGTCCTACGCGCGTAACCTAGTATCCTACTTTTTGTTCGCAAGTTCGCAAAGGCAGTGGGTATTTAGAGTATTTTTACAAGTCTCTTTATTAATCATATTCCAAGTGGTGATTTTATTATTTGAATTTTTAATTTTATCTTTTAAATAATTCGCTTTTGCTATTGCGCAGACTTTTTTAAATAGCTTGGAATAGTTTCTAACGTGTTCAGTTATTGTAGGATCATTGGAGTTAGCTTTAATGTTATATAATTCAAATAAAGTGCGCCTGCTTTTGAAGATGCCTTTAGTAGCCCAATCGCTAAAAATTGTTTTAGTTTTGTCTACTTTGACTTGTTTCTTAGTAAAAATTACTTCAAACTCCTTTTCAATAACATTAAACAAAGTATTGTAAAGTTCATCAATATTAGCATACTTACTTACTTGCATCAGGGAAACGTTGTTTTCAACATTTTCCTTAAATTTTTCCACACGACTAGTGGTGATTGGCCTATAGACAAAAGAAGAGGAAGCAGTTGCATGACGGTGTTCAAAAACAGCTATCTGTCCTGTATGGTCTGAATTTATAAAATTTATTATTGATTTTTTAATCGCCTTACAATTACAGAAAATATTATCAATACAAGTAGCTGATGTGGGGGTAATGCGTGTAGGGTCATTAAACAGATGGCGTAAATCAAAAGATTTAAATAGATTAAGAAGCATACCCGAACTTTGACTGTGTTCTAAGATGTTAATATTGAAATCCCCACATACAATTACTTGCTTGTTGCAATTAGTTGCTTTTCTCAGCACCTCCTCCATGGCAGATTCAAAGTTATTGTAGTTACCAGAGGGAGGTCTGTATACACAAATAATGATAAACCGTTCAATCTCTACACAAGATAGTTCAATAGTTCGTTCAGTTGAAAGTGCGACTATGTCTTTGCGCTCCTTTGCTTTTAATGAATTATGTAATAATATAAGTGACCCACCCCTAATGGCCGACTTTCTTGTGAACGTACTTATGACTTTATAATTATCAATATTAATAATAAGTTCATGTTGCCTCAACCAGTGTTCAGTAACACAGAGGACATGTATATTCATTTTATTTAAAAAAAGTTCCAATTCCAAATCTTTACTGGAGAAGCCCTGTATATTTTGATGAACAATATTTAAATGCCCAGACTTCCCCTTTGTCATTAAATCTAGTGTGCAAGAGGTGTTCTCCATTGTCTCTAAATTACATTTAAATTCATTGGAACTAATTCCAACGTCTGATTACACATGTCATATTTTTTCTGCTCAATAGGAGCAGATATGGTAGCCAAGTTTTTGGCTGAGCAATCTAAATAATAAGATAGCGACATTGCTATTAGTCGTTTACAGTATTTATTAAGATAATATTTATCCTTTGTCAAATGAAAGTATGACTTTGTATAATTATTTATGTCAATAACATGCATTTTTTTTACATTATATGTCAAAGTATTCAATGTCATATTTAAATTATATCTATAAGTATTTTCTACTTGTGGCAAACTGTTATTATAGGGAAGTGTAAATAATACAATTTCGTTTACATCTAATAAACTAAGAGAGTGTAGGTACTTAGACAAAATATTTTTATTTACATTTCCCCTATTCCCTACCATAATTACTATTGAGGTATTCTTATGGAAAGTTGTTTGTTTAATTTTATTCATTATGTCAGAAAAAGATGCACCCGGTACACAATTATTGATAATCGACTGTCCGGAAGAAAATAAAAGGTGTCCCATATCTTTACCTAACTCGTCACTAAACATAACAATTTTTTTGTTTTCAATAGGTTTAGCATTCAAATTTGATGTTGCGGAACTATTGGTATTACAATGTTTTGGAGGGCTGCTATGGGTGGTGGGGGACTGATGATTGGATGGGGTATTGTTTGATATAATACTGTCTTTCTCGGAAGGATTTAATAATTCCTGCATTGCAAGCATCAGTTCTCCATACTCATTTCTTGTTGAATTGTACCTATGAGTCATGTTTACTAATGATTCCTCAAGTTTTAAAATTTCGGATTGAAATTGTTTCAAGTCATTTTCATGATTGATGATGTTATTTTCTATTAATAAAGAATACAGGTCCAATTCATCACCTAATTGCCTTCTTTGTTTAATACATTTAAGCTTATTATATAAACATTTATTTTTCTTAACTAATTTCTGGGTTTTTTTAATGTACCTATTTATTTTAACATATTTTTTAATTTTATTTCTGCTGCACATAGCCAATCTTCCCTTGTTAGTTGATTTTAAGGTATCGTCACAAGTAAGATCAATGGTGAAGGGTTCTTGGCTATCCGAAGCAGTTATTTGGCTGCAGCTGGGCACACTACCTACTAACTCTTCAAATAGGCATTGGGTTTGGGAAGCGGCAAAGTCCTGTTTTTCTGACTGGAGGTGGCTTATGGTGTGATGAGCCTCCTGTAGCTCGTGCTCCAGGACCGACATTCGATTGAGGCCCTGGGTGTACTCCTCGCTGCACTCCTTGAACTGGTTGATGATAGATAACAACCGGTCTCGCTCGTCAACTAACAAAATATTCTCAGTGTGTAACTCAGCCATTTCTTTCTTTATCTTATTATTATTTTCAAATGCCTTCAATAGTTCCGCCTCATTATCATCTCTTTCCCTATCCAAGTGTTCATTTAACTTTCTGACAGCCTGCAATATATATATATCTATATACATATTTATATATATATATATATATATATATATATATATATATATATATATATATATATATATATATATATATATATATAAAACATTGTCTAGCAACGCGCTACTGTACTTAGTGAAATGTAAAACGCTCTTTAGGGAAATTTTTAGAATAGTACATATAACGGTGAATCCATAAAGAAAAGTATAACGATTTTTTTCACATCTTCTTACAAGTAGGTAACCATAATTCTTAATATTGCTGCTCCTAATTAAAGTGGTCACTTTTAGCAATTATAAAAATCAGCGTACTTACCTATGTACTTGCAGGAAGAAATTATGACATAATTTTGTTTCTGAAAATTCTTAATAGGTACTTTATCGGCACAATTAATACATGTATTGGCGGCGCTAGTTTCGTCGATGTGTAAAAGAGATGCGTCTTCGGGTACTTTTGTAAACATTTATCGATGGTATTTTTTATTTATTTATTTATTTATTTAATTAGAACACCAACATAAAATACATTTTGACAATACATAAGGGTTTTGTATGTATATTATTATATTTTTTGTTTTGTTTTTTTGTTAATAAATTGATCTGCGATATGTCATGCATACGTACAAAGTTTATTAATAATATAATATATCATATACAGGTCTAATAAAATAAGGGAAAAATTGAGAGACCAATATGTAGGCCGGTTGCGTCCTTATTTGTTTATAAATTTAATCTGATTTTTTTCTTACAACCCCTAAAACAATTTTTATACCCTTTTGCAAATTAAATCAAATGTTCATTTCTGGTGATTCATGACCTAGAATAATATTTCAAGATCGCAAAGGAGACTTGGACTTTTTGGTCGATGGTGCCGTTGTATCAATTTTCTAAGAATAGTGTTTCGAAATGACATAGGGAACCCTGGTACAGTAGGTACTAACTTTCTCACAGAGGAACTGTTTGGTAGGACTCATATAAGTTCGCAGTATCAGCAAAAGCACAAAGGGTTGTGCTATTTCGAGCGAGGACTGACACCATTAGCGGGTAGTTTTGTATTACCTTTTGTGCGGAGTGGGCGGTGGAAATAAACGATATTGATAGCTTTTGTTCGAACTAACGTCAGTAACAGTATCTAAGTACTTATGAGAGCAACTTTAGCTCAGGTCAAGAAAACTCAGATTCAGAATCGCGCGATCCATACGTGGTATAGCGTGGTTAGGTCCGAATCCGAGAATGCACCTCTGGACTGCGTGATCGTATCAGAAATGATGATTTCCGCAGGAGAACTAAGGTCACAGACGTAACCCATAGGATTGTATGCCTCAAGTGGCAATGGGCAGGCCACATAGCGAGAAGAACAGACGGAAAGGTCCTCGAGTGGAGACCACGTACAGGAAGTCGCCGACCGACGATCTGGTGAAAATCGCGGGAATCCATTGGATGGCTGGCGGCACAGGACCGATCTGTGTGGAGAACATTGGGGGAGGCCTATGTCCGTCTATTGGATGATGATGACCTCTGGACTCTTCAAGTCTTTGTGTGTATGTGAGTACTATTACCATTAGCTCGGCGGTTAGGGAAGACATCGTGAGGAATGCTTTCAGATAGTTTCTGAAACGTCTAACCATGATTCAGTCGGTCTGGTTCCCCTGTAAATGGTTGCGAAGGTCAGACGGCCGTCTCTTCATTGTAATTACCAGACTCCCCAAATAGAAGCGTACGGCACTCCACACGCCTAAGAGTTTTGAGGAGGAATATATGTATAAGGACTTACAGTAGCCAGACACGCAGACGTAATAGGTACTCTGGACATAGCGGGCAGCAAATAACCCGAGCCAACAGCTGATTTTCATGAAAATGGGCCAAATTCGGAGGCCTACAGGCAAAAGTTTTCACATGCAAGACGGTACCAATAAAATCATAAGTACGCTGCCTAGTATGTTTATTTGCGTTATGTTGATTTAATTACTACTTAGATTAAAAAAAATTACACGTTATTTACAAATAAATCGAAGTCACAAGCATTCGAGCATATGAGGAGGTGCAAATGTTTTTCGAAACAGCATCACACAACACAAGTGTTCATCGCACGAATGTTTGTCCAGGGTGGGGATCGAACCCACGACCTTTGGCGTAAGAGGCAGGGTCACTACCAATTGCGCCATCCGGTCAGTCAAAACCGAAGCTGCTTTAATTGCCATAAATAGCTTCTCAATATGATAAAATCTTTTTTTTTTCTACGTGCCAGGAATTTGGGCAGACAGCAATAATAATATTTTTATGTGTAACACAATTTTGACATGTAGGTAAAGTTAAGTGGTCGAAAATTAATTCAGCAAATATTAGACCCTAATTGGACAAACAAAATCGACTCCGAATTTGCCTTACTGGTTAGATTTGTTATCAATAGTTTGTGAATGATGAATTTGGCACCATGGTTTGTTGAGCAGTTCATCAAGTGTCACTAATTAGACAGGCAAACTGTATTAAATTACCTATAAAAATGGTCAATCTGAAACACATCTGTTTCAGTTCGGATGGCTGGTGATTGATTAGATATTAACAAATTTTGTTGGACACCAAGATTATTTCTGGGTTGAAAAAACATTGGGCCCTGGGTAAATGGAATCTACGTAAAATTTATAATTTATTTATTTATACAGGAGTTGCGAACGTCCATAGGCTGCGGTAATCGCTTACCATCAGGCGAGCCGCACGCTTGTTTGCCACCGACGTAGTATAAAAAAGGAAACATTCACGTCACAAAGTTTTCCCTTATCTCTGAACTACGGTAGAAATCAATAGCCCACATAGGTATAAAAATGCTCAGATTCATATCTACGATCCCAGTAAAATCGCACGTTGTTATCCACCGAGCTGCCATCGTTCTGAGTCTCAAACTACCATGGTTCTCCTCATCCAGTCCCCCACCACTCCACCAGTCATATTCTAATACCTACTTAGATATACCTAAATATACTCTTACCAATATTTATTCTGTGATCGTACTCTGTCAATTAGGTCGTAAGTTTATTATTGATGAAATAAAACGGAGTTCCTTTGATTTATAACCAACTATAGTCCTTTTCACATAGTATGATCTAAGTGACAGCAGGACAGAGCTATACGTGAGTGAGACTAACGTGAAAAATGTATGGATTTTGACATCTGTCACCCAGATCATGCAATGTGAAAAGGACTATAGCTTTTGCATGGGTTTGTCACATAAATATCTGTTTGATAAATAATGTCGTACTTATATGCTTAGGTATATCTAATTTAACAATGTAATAGCAAAAACAATAAATTATGAATATAGCTGAAACTGATGACGACCCAGTTCAAATCAAGTCACGGTTAGAAATGAAACGATCAACGGATTATGTCACGATTCGCTCGTAACGAAATTTTAGTCTAATGCAAGGTGTCCACGTAACATCTCACTCAACACAGAAAAACTATACAATTTTATATTTTAAATCGCGCAGCGTTTCGTGTTTTCGGATTACTTATAAACGTTGCCGCTGTATGTAGGGTTTATCTCTTTATAAATAGTATAGATGGGGCTACCATGCCCTATGACGTAAGCGCCACTGCCGGAGGCCTCCTCTCCCAGAGGAGCAAGTTCACCGCGCCAGAAAAGACGCAAGATGCAGCCCGGGTAATGGGTTTACCCCGACACCCGAACAGCACCAAGTGCGACGATGCACTTGGTGCGGTTCGGGTGTCAGAGGGAAAGTAAGTGCCAGTGGCGCCATAATTTATTTTCACGACTTTATTGGCAACATCGCCCCGTTGATCTAGTGTTTTTTTTTAAATAAATATTTTACAACATCACATACATTGATCTGACTCCGAGATAGGTAGCTCAAGCACCTGTGTTACGGATATCAGAATCAACAGTGGGATTACAAATATATACATATAATACTTTTCTTTTGTAAATACATACTTACAATACATAGCAAACACCCAGACCAATACAAACATGTTCATGCACACAAATGTTTGTACTGTGCGGGGATCGAACCCGCAACCCTTGTATCAGAGGCAGCGTTCACTACCACTGTTTCAAACGGGTCGTCACGCCGTACCAGGTACCAGGTACCTGGTACCGTAAGTACCAGGCCGTGATCTCGGGGTCCTGGGTACGGTCCCTGGATCCAGCCTAGGCATGTTTCGAATTTTTCGAACTTAGCGCGGGATTGTGATCCCCAATCAGCATTAGGCAAGCGTGGTGATGAAGCCTAATCCCATCATAGTAGCTATGACTTGATTTCTATGATGGAGGCCTTTGCCCTGCAGTGGGACAGTATATATGCTGATAATTTTACTTTATTGACAGAGTACCTAACCTAAACTGCCAAGATTACCTACCTAAAATGATTTTTTAAATTAATACCATTGACATTTCTAGCTAATTTATACGTGTTAGTTGTAACTGTTTCTCTAATATAAACCATGTAACTAATAGATATTTTCCACAAACATGCCCAGGCCCAGGGGAGAGCTACACAGACTACGTGGCGACGCGTTGGTACCGCGCGCCCGAGCTACTCGTCGGGGACACCATGTATAGCACGCCGGTAGACGTCTGGGCCATCGGTGAGTGATGCAGGATGTGTCGAGGGGAATAAAGAATCTCCATGAACCCTCCATGGACTTGTTAATCTCTCAGCGAACTTTACAATCGACAGGTCCTTAGATCCTACGATACTTGTGTTTTTTTGTAATCTTTTAAACGAGAATCTATTTATTTACCTTAATACTCGATAGTTGTGTTCAATCATAAACTTAAACCCCTACGGAATACTATTACGGCCATGACAGCAGCACATATTTGAAACTGCTCACTATTGTAAATTATCAGGCGTTATTTCTCACTGCATCATCTGTGTAATTTAGCATGTCCAGTGGCCTATTACGTAGGTATCTATATCTTCGAGACCGAACTATGCAAGAAATAAATAATAGGTAAGGGTGCGTTCCCATTGACGCGGGCATAGCGGTCGGTGTTGAATCGACCAATCAATATGCTCGAAATTTCCAAAACGAAAACTCAGCGTAAAGCTGTTAAACCCTTTCGGGAAAATACCTATGTTTCTGCCTTAGTTGAACTTGACAGCGATATGACTTCAACGTCTTGTTTTTTCTTAACTTCAGGTTGTGTATTCGCCGAGCTCCTGTCGAGCGAGGCTCTATGGCCAGGGAAGAGTGACCTGGACCAGCTGTACCTCATAAGAAAAACCCTGGGAGACCTGTTACCAAGGCACATGACGATATTTAGCCAAAATACATTCTTTCAGGTAATATTTTAGTTAAGTAACATAAGCATAAGACCTTTTATTAGATTTATGACATTCATTGCTACCGTATTAAGACAGCTGTTGATCTTCTGAATAAAATTAAATACATATACAACAAAATTATTTTTCTTTAATTCATCCGACCAGAAATCAACCCCGGGAACATCAACACAACACAATAGCCACGTCGCCATCATTATTTTATGATCAGGCTTTCACAGTTTTGATTATCATAACTTGGTTCGGTTTGAGCTAAATCGAGAGTAAAATATTGTCTAAATTAATTAACTTACTGGTTTTCAGGGTATGGCACTACCAGAACCGACGACAATAGAACCTTTGGAAAGGAAAATTCCCCAACGATATGCCAGTAACGAACTGATTATAGACTTTTTACAAGTAAGTGACGTCACTTTGTGATTAAAGCTGGATTCGACCAATCTTTATCCGTACAACCTGTGCGGATAAAGAATGGGATCAGTAATGGCGGCTCATCTATTCACTTCTCGCTCGCACACTATTTGCGTCTATACTCGCACTCGTGGGGTGCGAGAGTATAGACGCAAATAGTGTGCGAGCGAGAAGTGAATAGATGCGCCGACATTTCTGATCCCATTCTTTATCCGCACAGGTTGTAGATACTATGGTATACCGTCAGATTTGTATAGGATGACAGCGCTTAAATATAGATTTAGTATCGGAATAAAGTTGGACGAATCGGTCCTGAATCTTTTCCACACATAGACATGTACCCTAAACTGACAGTGCCTTTTCATAGAAAGCCAAACTTGAAAACCCGCGTGAAGCCGTTATACTTGGGTGACGTGCTGGTCGACGTTCTTTTTCTACCGCACCTGTATAGAATCTGCGTCAGGGCCGATTGGATCTCTTTCACACTCTGTGATGTCTTTATACAAAATTTGGCCGCCGCCAAAAGCGGCCACTTTTAGCGTGAATCAATTTTTCGCGTACAAAAACGCACCCAACATTTATGCATGGTTATTTAATAAATAGTATAATTGTTTACCGGGAGGTTGTAACCCCAAAATAGATCCGGTTTATATATAAGTAGATAGCCGTGTGGTGCCCGGCAGAGTAGAATAGGCCACCCATAGGCCACCCTCACTCTTACCGAGGTGTCGTAAAAGGCGACTAAGGTAAAGCTGCTGGCATAATCATCAGCACCCAGAGAAGGAAAACTCTGCATTTATATCAAAACCCTCGCCAACCCGTCCGCCAAGCGTGGTGAGCATGGTAATTACCTCTCATGTGATAGAGGGAGGCCCGTGCCCCAGCAGTGGGGACTTAAATGGGCTGACGATGACGATTACGATGAGATCCGGCTTAGTAGCTAAAAATTAAAATCGATTGGCGTCGCTAGTGTGCCCTACCCGTCACCTTAAATGCACACAATACATGCGCGCGTACGTTATCTGCACATGATTAAACGTCCCCTTCTACGTGCCTTCCCCTATTACGAATACGATATTTCTTTCCTCTAACCTAAGGTTGTCTGGAAGAAATCTCTACAAGCGATAAGACCGCCATATTGTAATGTCTGTTGTTGTTGTATAAATAAATAAATAAATATTAATATATTTCACAACATCACATACATTGATCTGACTCCGAGATAAGTAGCTCAAGCACCTGTGTTACGGATATCAGAATCAACAGTGGGAGGAGTACAAATATATACATATAATACTTTTCTTTTGTAAATACATACTTATAATACATATAAAACACCCAGACCAATACAAACACAGATGTTCATGCACACAAATGTTTGTACTGTGCGGGGATCGAACCCGCAACCCTTGGACCAAAGGCAGCGTTCACTACCACTATCATATTGTATCACGCTTGTATTTTATTTTTGTGCAGTAAAAATATCTATCTATGTATCTATCTATCCTTTTATTTATTCATGTGGTTATCTCGGCGTGGATCAGCGTTAGACTGAAACAAATTATACGGAAGAACATGTGCGGGAGACACAAGATATGATATCTTACAGAGTAGTGCGTAGGTCAGCAAACTCTTCGATGTTTGCTATGGCTGATCATCAGTTATTATTTATTTTATGCTCAAACCGCTGTACTAAACGGGCTGTCAAATATATTTTGATAAACTGTCTTTACAGAAATGCCTGGACAAGGACCCGATGATGAGATGGACGTGCGAGCAGCTGCTGCGGCATCCGATCTTTGAGAACTTCCTCTTCACAGTGCCGCATTCGGATCATGAAGAGTACGAGAAATCCAGAAGAGCTCAGGTATGACACACTTTTGCATATATTTTTTTATGATCCCTGATCATTAAATAATGATGCAGTCCTGTGCCGCCCGCATCCAGTGGATTCCCGCGATCTATACCAGATCGATTTATCAGTGGGAGAGCCACTTTGGCATAAGTAGGCCGGCTCGACTGGTATGATACAACGGCCTCATAGAAAACCGGCGTGAAGCAGCACTGTGCTGTGTTTCGCTACTTGAGTGAGGGTACCGGAGTACCAAACCGGGGCCCAATTGTGACTCCACTTGTGTCGCGGGTATCCATGGGCGTCGGCAATCGCTTACCATCAGGTGATCCGTCTGCTTGTCTGCCACCTATCACTTAAAAAGAAAAAGATCGTCGGTCCACCTTGTGGAGGGCATGCCACGGCTGCGACTTCCTTATAGACAGACAACACCTTCATGCAAAACCCTTTGACCACAGCAACAGTTCATGCAGCGCCGCTTGGCCGCGGATGACTCCCCCATGACCCCCTCTAGCGACACCACGGCGTACAAGAAAGATGTTGCGAAGAAAGGCAAGGGAAAGAAGTGACGGCCAGGGAATTGATCACAGTGAACTGAGCAAAAAGAGACAGCTGCGGATACGCAGTAAAGAGTCCTTTATTTTAGTATTTAGCTTGTTCAGATTTGTGTGTAGATCTAGGTAAGGTCAGCATCAAAAGTAGCTTAACACTTTAGTACATTGTCAAAGTAACATTTTTACGTACACCTTTGAAACTGACTATAGTAGGCAAAATAGTAGTTACTTTTACATGGTACGGTCTACGTCTTTTTAAAGTGGTTACCGTAATCAAGGGCGGATCTAGGAGGGAGGAGGGGTGTGAAGGTATGATATGGGGTTATAAGACACCCCCCTAAAGTACCTAGTAGGTACATTGAATATTTAATCAATTTGATGGCAAACACATTATTCGGGAAAAAAAGATACGTAAGTTTGACTTGACCCGTGCCAAAGCTAGATTGGCCCTTGACCGTAATACATCTAACGTTGTTTGATTTTAGAATAAAATTAGTTTGAATGGTCCTTCGAGCCGGATAGCTTGAATTGATATATTATCTCAGATCATGTCATAGTACTTAGCTGTCTCATCATCATCATCAGCCCGGTAGTACCCACTGCTGAGTATAGGCCTCCTTTCCTTTTCGCCAATGTACCCGGTCTTGAGCCGCTCGGATCCATGTAGTCCCTACGATTTTAGTGATGTCATCGACCCCATCGTGACACTGGACGACCCGGATTTCGTCTGCCGGTTCTAGGATACAGTCTCCTTTGTTCCATGTGTGGGCACCGTATGTCATGGTTGGTCATAGAGACGGGTTTTCAGGCATTGTGGAATCTTTTCCTATCTCATAACTCCAATCCTCCAGCTTACCGAATGTCGCCCACCCGAGTTGTATTCGCCTATTGACCTCCTGATTTTGGAGCTCCTTGTCAAAGGAAAGAATATGTCCAAGGTAAACATATTTGTCCACAAACTCCAGAGCCCCACCACCTACCATAATAGTTTGTAATGAGATGCCAGACCGGTTGGACATAACCTTTGTCTTGGACATATTCATCTTTAGATCAACTTGCAAGGAGGCATCATAAAGTTGTTGAAGCATATCTTCAAGGTCATTTAGGTTTTTGGCAAACAAATTAAGCAAACTGAAGGTGTGAAAGGTATGCACCATTGATATTTAAGCCAATTTGGTCCAAGGGAAGTGTTTTTATCACGTCTTCTAAGACCGCGGTAAAAAGTTACCGTACCGTAGGTATAAATAATTAGATTGGCTGCCTACGTAGGTATACCTAATTAGAGGACTGGAGGACGACGATAAGGTGAGGTGCCCAAACTCGGTTCTGGTTAAATTGCAGGTCAGATTAAATTTGAAAACTAACTTTTCGACTTTATTTCGGATGAATGCACAGCTGGATTGTAAAAATCTATGTGCGTATTTCTACCATTAGCTCGACGGTGAGGGAAAACAGCGTAAGCAAACCTGATCGTTTCGGTAAGTTTCTGAAACGTGTAACCATGATTGATCAGTTGGTTTCGTTCCTCTGCTCGCGAAGGTCAGACGGCAGTCGCTTCATTGAAATTACCACCCAAGATGAGGAGGACGGAGTAATAACACCCAAACCGTTATTTTTTACCGTTTACATCCCGAAAATCTCATAACAGGTATCGTAAATAAATAAATTAAATTAAAAAAAATGTATACATATATTTGTCATCCCACTGTTGATTCTGATATCCGTAACCCAGGTGTTGGCGCTACCTATCTCGGAGTCAGATCAATGTATATGTGATGTTGTGAAATATTAATATTATATTATTATATCGTGAATACCTTAAGTCCATAAATGTGTTAAGGCGACGGGGAGCCCTAAATAACGACACCATTAGTTTTTAATTGTTAGCTAGGTACTAAACCGGATCTATTTTAAACAGTTTCGGGGTTACAACCTCTCGGCAAACACTTTTATTAAATAACCATGCACAAATGTTGGGTCCGTTTTTATATGCGAAATAATGATTACCGTCATAAGCGGCCACATTTAGCGTAAATCAATTTTTCGCGTACAAATGTTGGGTCCGCATTTGTGCATGGTTATTTAATAAATAGTATAAGTCGCTAGTGTGCCCTACCCGTCACCTTAAGTAGATCGTTATTGTATTAATGATCTTTATTCAAGATACCTATTATGAGGTTTTCGGCGTGTAAACGATAAAAAAATAACGGTGTAGAAACGAAAAAGCAAGGAACTGTCAAGTTCAACACGGCTATTACGGATAAATCATTTAGCCGGACTTCAATTACAAAATAAATACTTCCAAGAAATAAAATGAACCATCGTCGACCATGAACCACGTTATCGATTAGTGACATTGTGAGGGGTTGTCCACGTTGACTGGATGACATGGCAATTACTGTTACTGTCTTGCAGCTTGTCTCGTGCTCATAAAGAAATCATAACGTCAGCCGATCGAGTCATACGCGTCGCCATATTGATCGTAGGTACTTACTTTTTTAATAAGTACCCCTAGACAATTTAAATTGTCTAAGTAAGCACCACATTTGGGATATTATTTTTGCAGTAGCCTATTAAATAGGTAGGTACGTACACTTCATTGTATAAGACTTTGTCTAATGGTATAATACTAGTACAATGTAGGTCTTTATTTTTTAATTTTCGCGTTGCATTATAAGTAACTATAATTAATCAAGATGGGAATTAACACGATATTTATTATGTGATAGAACATTGTGTACTCACTCACATATTTTACTCGACGTTTCGGCTACGTTACAGCAGCCGTGGTCACGAGCGGACTGGCGGAGCACGGCGTCGTCTGCTGGGGCCGGGCTTCTGAATCTTCGGACACCCTCATATATTCCGATATTAATTCGCCACTAAATGAACTGTCAGTGGAGCTACTCCGACACACTACACTAACAGTATCGGTGTTTGTTTGCGTTAGAAACGGCCTAGCACGGGGTTTGCACTTGTTAATTACAGGATTCCATGTAGATGATATTTTAAATCCATCGTCCCGATTGAAAGTCTTGAACTTCTTGATCTGAAATGCTTACGTACTATCCTGGTATGATAATGACGATCGGTGGAGAGGATTTTCGGGTCATGTAGTGATCCAATGATTAACTCCCATTTCCAGTAGATGTTCTGCTATTGCCGATTAATTCGCTTCTTGATTTTTAATAGCTGCGATATGTTCCTTGACACGTTTTGCAATTGACCGCTTCGTTTGTCCAATATAAGAACTACCGCAGCTACAATCGATTTTGTAAACACCTGGAGTCTGAAAAGGTATAACATATTTTGGTGATCGCAGTTGTTTTGATATTCGAAATTCTTGAGTATTGTTCCAATTTTGTCCGTTATGCCTTTAATAAAGGGCAAAAATGCTGCCTGGCGGTTCACCTATGGACATCTTTCCCTTCTCTTTTGCCTGCTCAACAGATGCGGCATTATATCCATACACATCACATCACATATATAATATGTGAGTACACAATGTTGTATCACATAATAAATATCGTGTTAAGACTGGAAAGTCTTGATTAATTATAGTAGGTCTTATCGCCAATTGCGATCTTTTCCAGACAACCTCTATATGTATGGATACGTCGTGCCTTTTTATGTATATTCCCGTGTTTTTTTAACCCTCTCACTCCCTCATCGAAAGCATTATACTGATAAAAACAAACATTTTCCCCCAAAGAACATAGGGTCTTGTCTCTGAAAAAAAATTCACCTTCCCATACAAAAATAATCAGCTGATTGGTACAAATTGTAAGAGGAGGTAATTTTTTTAGATTAGACCCTATGTTCCTTGGGGGAAAATGTTTGTTATCATCAGTATAATGCCCTCGATAAGGGAGTAAGACGGTTAAAAAAACATGGCTATATACAATATCTATCATATAGATAACCTAGGTATTACGTTGTTGTAGTTTTGGTTGTAAGGTAAGCAGGTATTAAAAAGCATGCTTCGTCTTGAACGGAGTGATTTTACAACCTTACAAAAGAAAACTGGCGTAAAGCAGCGTCTGCGCTGTTTCGGCGTGAGAACGTGGGTACCGGAGGCCCAATACGGAGACATAGGGTTTTGAAAGGTGGCAGTGCATTTGCGACTCTACTGGTGTTGAGAGTAGTACCAATGGGCAGCGGCAATCGCTCCAGTGATTCTCGTCCGCCACCATCACATTGAAAAAAATGTCCAAACTAATATTATAAATGGGAAATGTGTATGTGTCTGTTTGTTTGGCCGTCAAACGGAGCGATGAATTGTCTTCCATTCTATGGAATTGTTGAAGGAATGAAGAGTGATATAGGCTACTATCGGCAAACCGAATTCCACGCGAGCAAAGCTGCGGGACCACCGTAGTATCATCATCATCATCATAATTTCAGCCAATAGAGGTCCACTGTTGGACAATGTGTGAATGTGTCCTATGCCGCCCACATCCAATGGATTCACCAGATCGTCGGTCCACTTGGGGGGGGCCTGCCACGGCTGCAACTTCCTGTACGTGGCCTCCACCCGAGGACCTTTCCGCCCCAACGGCCGTCTGTTATCCTCGCAATGTGCCTTGCCGATTGGCACTTGAGACAATCCTTTGGGCTATGTCTGTGACCTTAGTTTTCCTGCGGATGTCATCATTTCTGATACGATCACGCAAGGACACTCCGAGCATAGTTAGTATACCCAGGTGTAATTACAGTAAACTTACTCACAGTATGTACTCAGGTGCAGTCATCGCCGCTGCTGCCGCAGCTGATCGTGGGCGAGGCGAGGCACGCGCACAAGGGCAAGAAGAGCGAGCTGGACGCGCGCAGCCACCTGCCCACCATCTGACTAGCGCCCGCGCGCCACAGGAACTGATTGTGATTACACGCTGCGACTTCACTCACTGTCTTTTATTTTACCTGTCGCATCATTTCTTTATTCCTGCTGTCCACACCGTATTTGTGTCTGTGTCTCTCTCCCCTTCCCTCCTTCCCCATGCGGGTGAACAGCACACTTTTTTTAGTGCAAAAATTAGGCAGAGGAGCATGCGGCCCAGATGGTAAATTGTACCTAAACCATGCAAAGATTTCGTAAACCCATTAAAAAAGACATGTCATAATAGCGATCTGGGAACACAGCGGACGCTTATACCATAGTTTGCAAGAGCATAAAAGTTGTTAAGAAAACAATCTTGCTGTCTAACAGATAGAAGTCGGGCGTAGTAAAAACATTGATGTAATAAAATAAAACGTTTTGCCTACATACCGGGCGGTGGGGGGTAATGGGAATGAGAAAAAAATGTCGCTCTCCACGTCTGAGCAGAGCGTGATTTTTTTCAAACAGGTTACAGTCCACCCAGGGTTATGTAAAGAATAGAAAGCGGGAATGTAGGCTTGATCCCTCGATCTCATATGTTGTCATCCGTAGACTACAAGTTTCCCTACCCCTCCGATCTTCTTAGCAAAACTGAGGCCCTATTCTCGTGCACTCGACATGGAACTCTAATTCAGAGATTTCATACATTCGTGCTTGTCTAAGATTCGTGCATACAGATCTCTAACTCTCGACTTCAATGTAGAGTGTCCGAAAATTGCCCCCCTGGCCTCATTAGTGTGAAACCAGGAGGTTCTGTATAAGGAGCTATCCAGATTTCGCGTTCTACCTACTCGCGCTTTTTGCGCGTGATTTTAAGATCATTATTAGAAGCGTTTAGAGCATTAACAGAACTATAATGTATCAATACGGGGATTAACACGATATTTATTATGTGAAACAACATTGTGTACTCACATATTTGGCTCGACGTTTCGGCTACGTTACAGCAGCCGTGGTCACGCGCGGACTGCACCGCATTGATACATTATAGTTATAATGCAACGCGAAAATCTAAAAAACTCATTAACAGAACTTTTAACTAAAGAGCAATAAACTAAAATTTGGACAAGCCCAAAGTGTAAAAGCAAAAAAAAAATACTTTTTAACAAACAATTATATTTTGGACTATATGTATATAAATATGTATTATTAATGAAGTTACATTAAAATTTAATCGTATTAAATTAATTAACAGTACAATATTTACATCAAAAGCTTCCTGCTAGGTTTCATTCTTCTTTTGAAGGGATGCTGATGTTCTGCAGCAGCTGAAATGTAAGGGGAAAGAGTAAGACATTACCGTGGCTTGACACAATACAAATGTTAGGGACGATTCACACCAAACGCAACGCACTTTTGAGGCCATAAAGAATATTTTATTAACAGTTCCTGAAATTATAGAAACCAGTTAGTTGGCTCCTAGCATATTCCGTGGCACGCGAACAACTGCGAGAGGTTTCTACCGGCTCCACACGGCTAATGTTTCATTTTCCTCAATTTTGACGCTCCGATGCGCGCCGTTTGATGTGAATGATCCCTTATTGGTAAAATAAATAATGTCCTCTAACCAATTTTGGCTAATGTCAACTATCAGCCACATACGCAGGATATATTATAGTGCTCAAATGTGAGCGCAAACACAAGTGCACTGTTCTTTCCCTTGCGCTTATATTCCATGGGACAACAGTGTCACACAACTGGAGAAGGATCAGGCACAGGACCAACAGTTCAACGTGCTTTCCGAGGCATAAAGGTACAAGACTGCCATCTTCCAGATTACGGGCTGACACTGAACATTTCTTTAACAGATATACTCAGGTATATCTGTTAAAGAAATGTTACAAACTTTGGTCCAAACCGGAGATCACTCGTCCCCCAAGCACAGCCATCACTTTAAAGTGCGATGTACTGCGCCAAAGAAGCAGTTATTGGTAAACACTGAGGTAAATGATCGGAGTATGGAACAGATTTAAAAAATACACAAAAAAATTATAATTTACTAGTATTTGCAAGAAGCCTTCCACAGAAAATATGAATTAAGATGATACCAAAAAAATCACATCCCTACCCATACCAGATCAACTATAACCAGCAAAAATGAAAAAAAAAAACATGATTTAAATGTAGAAACCATTATAACCCCCAATTATGATATCAAATTATATACAATTCTGTTGAAGCTGACCATCACACTATAGGTGACTGAACCATCAGAATTAGTTAAGTATACTTACAACCTATGCGGATAAAGAATGGGATCAGAAATGGCGGCGCATCTATACTCACACCCCACGAGTGCGAGTATAGATGCAAATAGTGTGCGAGCGAGAAGTGAATAGATGCGCCGCCATTTCTGATCCCATTCTTTATCCACACATGTTGTACTGACACAGAAAAATATATAATACAACTCATTCCAAAGGTAAAGAGGAGAAATTCCTATAGATGTGAGGTGACAATGAGTGACCTCACATCTTCCAGTAGGCTTCATTGATAGCCACTGAAGATTCAAAAATATACTTACTAAGGATTTCATATATATGGAAATAAGGTCATAGTTTTCAGGAACTAATATAAAGAAAATCTGCAGAACAAAAACTCAGCAAACTTGATTAAATAAGGATATCCAAGTAAAACATAGTAAAAACCAAATTACCTATGTAGATAAAGACCCACACGGATTAGTTTCTTTTTCGTAGATAGATTTTGTAACACTTGACTAAGTAAGTAATAACAATTTATTATATAGGTAGGCATTGACCAACTGCTACTTACCTACCTATAAATAGAACCAAATATTTATGTTCAGTAGCCGTTACTTATAATCGTACAAAATGCTTATGGTTTACTTCTATCGTTCCAGTCCACTAAGTCAAATTCAGGGAAATACCTTTGTTATTGGAAGTTTGTTTCTTTCTTCACGGGAGACCAGTTCTTCGACTCCTTGCAATTTTAACCAGCCGTAGTGTGCACCGATAATAAATGGAACCATTACTATGGCAATTATGTTGTTCGAAATGAAGGGTTTTAATCCCATTTTTAAGCAATTTGAGACTATTTCTATTTTTTTATGTAATAAAACTGACAACTATTATAGGTTATGTTATTATGATTATAGCCCTACCATATATAATAGCTTAAATCCACCGTCAAATGGCATGCATACGCACGGCATAAGAGGTGTTTTTTAATTTGGTCGACTTATATTTCATGGAGACCGTTCTGAATTTGTTTTTATTCTAACACAAAAATTTACGGTGATTTAATTCATAATATTTCAGTGAAATTCAGGAAAATAAAGATACTTATTATCATAATTACTATATAAAAATAGTATGTTTTTTACTTAGTATTTATTATATTTGAAAAGCCTATTTATAGGTATTTATATTATTTTGACTTTACTACTAAAATTGAATACAGATAGATTAGGTTATTGACCATACCCTAAAAAAGAAAAAAAAAAAAACCAATAAGAATCATGTTTTTATTGGTTTCGACCAATCGTTAAGAGGAATCAGAACTGTCATCTGTTGCTTATTGTAATTGGAAAATAACTTCAAAAATTACAGAAACATGGTGGCAGTTCAGTGAAGTGGGTGATATTTTCGGCTAGTCATTAAAAATTCGAAGCTTATTTAGCAAGAGTGTTTGATACAAATTGTAAGTGCTAATCTTTTCATTTCAGCTTTTAGATATATAGAGCAGAAAATTGGATTTACTCTAAATTTTCAGGTAAACACCGCCTCAATAAGCTTCATAAAATTCAGGATGACGTCTGAAGAAACCCAGATTTCCGAGGAATTGAAGGGATGTTACGAGAATCTTATTGTGATTGACATTGGCGCAAACCTGACCAACAAGAAATACGGCCGTGATCTCGATTCTGTTCTTCAAAGGGCAAAAGATGCAGGTTTGTGTTTGGAAGATGTGTAAAAATATTTCTGGTCTAAATCGCGTGTAGTACTTCAATAACACGGTTGTGTTACAGAGCCGACACTCGCTGCTACCCGCGTAATTAATTCACGTTTGAAACGATTGCAGTTGCGCATTCCTCGTATATTTGATTTATTAATTGTGGAAGTACAAATTGCTCATCATAATTTGTATCTTTTATGTTACTAGTGAAAATCTTAGTCATTAATGAATTTTTGCATCACTGAACTTTACTTCTTCTTTAGTTTTACCTGCTTTTATTCTTTTGTTATTTAACACAATTACTTTAATTGCCATTCTTTTTTTTATTGTAAGGCAAGAGAGAAAGTAATGCACATTTATTACATTCACTAATTCATTAAAATGTATACCATCATGCTTATCTCTCTTTATTTCCATATTCAATTAATTAGACAGTGATGTAGCGGTAATGTGTTTACTTACTGCGTGAGGCTTGTGTTGGAGGTCTGCTTAATTTTCAAATTATTCCAACCAGACGCATAGTGATGAAAACTCATTACTCAAAGATTAATGTTATATTGATTAATATTCCAATACTCACAATTATTTTTGGAATATTAATCAATACAACATTTTTTCATATAATTCTTAGACAGAAAACTAATTAGTAACTAATTTGTTCTAACTTAATTTTTATCCTGGTGATGTTCCTTGTATTTATTAAAACTTAATCACCTCAACTTTGTCTAGGAATATTGCAAAAATGTCCATTTAATGATTATTCCAGGTGAGCCACACTACTAAGGTGTAAGTTTAACACTTTGCCAGCAGCGGGAATAATAGAAAACAATAGAGATGTGCCGAGTTTAACTCGTGATCCGCTGTCAAAGGGGCATTAAGAACTTAATAAAAAAATTAAAAATGCTAAATAGTCTTCTAAGATACTGTAATGTTCTAACTGAGTTTATAACCAAATCCTGCAAAGAATAACCGATATTTTCCTGTAGACATAAATAGTTTTCCCAAATTTTATTATTAGAGCATATTGTATTAAAAAATGTATGTGGTTTTGGAGTTATAAATATTTATACTCGGAATGTCAAAATGGTCATTTTGCAATATCCCTAGACAAAGTTGAGGTGTGTATTATATAAGTAAGTAATTAGTTTCGCTCTCAGTGTGTGATCTACTACTTTCATAGTATGGAGCTCTGCAATTTTGATGATTATTATCTGTCTTCAATTCATCTTTTTTGTGCTTTAAGGTGACGGGTAGGGCACACTAGCAACCCCAATCTATTTTAAGTTTTAGCTACTAAACCGGATCTATTTTAAACAATTTCGGGGTTACAACCTCTCGGCAAACACTTATACTATTTATTAAATAACAATGCATAAATTTTGGGTCTGTTTTGTACGTGAAAAATTTATTCACGCCAAAAACGGCAACTTTTGGCGGTAATCCAAAATTTGAGTGCAAAAGCAGACCAAACAGTTAACTATAAGTATTAAATATATAGTATAGGTGTTTGCCGATAGGTTGTAACCCCGAAATTGGCGTTGGCATCGCTAGTGTGCCCTACCCGTCACCTTAACAGATATGCATAATGCAAAATTAAAGCTTATAAGTGGCACAGAGATTAAAAGTATTTGACCATTCTAAATTATTTCTCCTTGTCCAAACAGGTGTCCAAAAGATAATGGTTACAGGCACATCAGTAAGGAATAGTAAAGAAGCCCTAAGACTGACTCGCCTTTATCCCGGCACAATATATTCCACAGCAGGTAATCATAATTATATTACTAGTCCTTCATCATCATCATCATCAGCAACCCACACTCGTCCACTGCTGGACATAGGTCTCCCCTAATGCACGCCACTGCTCCCGATTTTCGGCCACTCTCATCCAGCCCACACCAGCTAGCCTTCGAATGTCATCATCCCATCTTGTCGCAGGGCGTCCTACACTACGCTTACCGTCTCCACTCAAGGACTCAAGGACAAGTCCTTACTAGTAATCTATTATGTCCCACTGCTGGGCAAAGGCCTTCCTACCCTTTCTCCATATTTTGCGATTTAATTAGCACGTAATTAGGTACATCTATTTGATCTTCAGTGGTCAAGAAGCCGTAAGTTCAAATTCTAGCATACACCTCTGGATTTATCAAATATTGATGCGTATTTTTACCACTGGCTCGAAGGTAAGGGAAAACATAGTGAGGACACGCCTACAAGTTTCTGAATTATTATTCTGAATGTGTAACCATAATCCAGTTTGTCTACTTGTAGTTTGTTTAGTTTTTAACTAGATTAGGGTTTGGAACTGGGTTAGAGCAGTCACTTCTATGCAACAAGACACATCATAGGATGTGCTCTCTCTAAGATTATAAAGTCATCTATCAAATCTGATTAAAGCCGCATAGGCAGATTGTATATTTAAAAAAAAAACATCATTGTAATTAACAGACTACCAAAGTCATGGATTTTTCAAGCAAACTGGGAAAGACACTAGGCTATTGAGCCCATCGAATACATAAGATTTCGAGGCTGTATGCAATATCTGACACATAGTACCAAACTGTAAATTTTAAAAAAAAATCCGTAAATGGGTAGATAGGTAGACGCGTTCTTGAAAGACTTGTCCTCAGCAGCCCAGGAGAGATGGAAAAAGGGTAGAGAGGCCTTTGCCCTGCAGTGGGAAACTATGGGCTCATAATAATAATAAATAATATCCGGGACGTAATTGCCTGAGGTTATGGTTCAAAAGACAAATATAATAAATAATAATAAACCATAGATAAAAAAAATGATTTTGGTAAAAACCTTGTTATACATGATGTGCGATAATAATGATTAAAGACCCTGCATTCGAAAGTCATTCAGTGGGCTAAAAAATATTTCTTGCAGTTGAACAAAAAGCCAAATACTATTGCTCCCAATGACTCATATGCCCAATATTGAGACATGCATTATTTCAATGTCTTCTCATGACTAGAAACTATTTCGGCTTCATCTCACCCGATTGTAAACGTCGATAAGGTCCAAGGTGGATGTGTAATGCACGCAATTAAACTTTTTTACTCTTACGAAAAAAGAAGTATTGTTAGCTGTTGACGATTCAGCTAATGTAGACTTCCGTTTCTTAGAATTATGTGCAAAAAATTGATTAATGTTTTCGCTATATATATAGGAACTGAGAGTAATGAATAGTAAAGATTGGTCTGCAATTATGGTTTTTGTGTCCCTATTTTTTGAGTTTCACCATTATCAGACCGACTGGTAAGCATTTTCTTTTAGCTGATAGGTGGAATATGAGCAGACGGATCACCTGATGGTAAGCAATTGCCGCCACCCATAGACACCCGCAACACCAGTGGAGTCGCGAGTGCGCTGCCAACCTGTCCCCGGATTGGGCGTCCGATACCCTCACTCTCGCAGCGAAACACAGCACAGTGCTGCTTCACGACGTAGTAGTTTGGTAGTGACTCTGCCTTATACGCCAACGGTTGTAGGTAATATCATTATCAAATCGTAGGAGAACCACGCTTCGGTATGAATGGACCGGAGTGATACCAAGGCCTTACGGAAAACCGTTGTAAAGCAGTGTAACATCGAGTGTGGTAGGGTACCGGAGGCCCATCCTGAGGGACGGAGAGTTTAAAGGATGGCACCACACTTTGGACTCCACTTGGTTTTACGGGTGTCCATGGGCGGCAGCAATCGCTCGTCTGCCATCAGTCACCTAAAAAATATTTGTTTACTCAGCGACCCAAAGTGGAACATGTACTCTAAAATTAAATGCCTCACTGTCTAGTGCCAAGTATTATCACTTAGTTAACTATGTTTGGCCCAGGCGTCCACCCTCACGATGCGAAGTCGATGATAGAGGAAGACATGTGGTCGGAACTGCAGCAGACAGCTAGCGCGCCGGAGTGCGTGGCGGTGGGCGAGTGCGGCCTCAACTACAGCAAGGACTTCTCCGAGCCACATGTGCAGAGGACGGTTTTCAAGCGGCAGGTGGGTCAGACGTGCCTCTACTTTCATCCTTCAATAAATCAGTGGGAGAGGCCCGCTTCGGCATGAATGGACCAGCTCGACCGGAGTGATACCACAGCCTCACGGAAAACCGGCGTGAAGCAGCACTATGCTGTGGTTTGCTGCGTGAGCAAGGGTACCGGAGGCCCAATTCGGGGAAAAGGGAGATTTAAAGGTTGACAGCGTACTTGTGACTCTATGGGTGGCGGCAATCGATTACCATCAGGCGATCCGTCTGCTCGTCTGCCACCAGGTCCAGTCCACTGCTGAACGTAGGCCTCCCCCAAAGAGCGCCAAACAACCCGGTCCTGAGCAGACTGCATCCAGCTCACACCAGCCATCTTTCTCAAATTGTCAGTGCATCGCGCCGCAGGGCACATTCCTTGTTTAGGATCTTTGTTAAGTATTAATTGATTGTAATCGACCATATCAAACACAAAATAATAATACACAAAAGGACGGCTAAATATAGATTTTTACTAAAATGACGAAACTAATTAAAATTAACGTCCCTTTTTACAACACCAGACTTCCCGAATCCTCCAGAAGACCAGTTCACAAGTTTTTTTAAAAGTATGAATCTAATTCTTATGGACTGATAAAGATCGATTCCATTTCGTGGTGATGGCGTTTGCCACTAACACGCCTGCATCGATATTTTTAGCGTCGGCGATAGGCAACTTACGAGTATAGGTACTCGTTTCGGAAGCACGATGCAACCGTCGATCCTTGATTATTTTCTGTATCTTTGTTTGTTATAATAGGGTAATTCGTCTATCAAAATTAAATTACGAAAGTGTGTTTTTTCTTTAGTTTTCACAATAAGAAATACGAATAAAACACTATTTTGCTAAATAATTAAGCGGTTTATTTATAATTTCGAAAGTAAAATTATAGTTTTATTATCTGTATATCATGTGACCGAAAACGCCAGCCGCCATACTTTTACGTCATAAAAGCATCAGCATAACCTCAAATCGTGGTTATAATAACAGTATTTTGATATACTTTTAAGCATTGCCACCTCAGGCATAAGAAACGATTAATACTAATATTAAAGTGATCCTTACAGAGGTGTAGAAGAGATTTAGTAGAGATTTGATGGATCTCGTCCCGATAGTTTAAACATTATGAATGTCGTTTGGAGTCTTCAATGTTGTGTTTTTATACTTTGGCACTATACACCAACGATACGGACTATGAAAGCTCATATTCGGTTTTTTATCAAACTAAAGTTCAGGCACTCTACCTACAGGGCGGCATCCTAAATCTATGTCACGTATTGTTGACAAAATATGCTTGACATTAACTTGTTGATGTTCTTATGACGTCACCAAAATGGAGGCTATCGTTTTGGCGCAAACATTTCTCGTCTGTATTTGAAAAATAATATTTTTGCGTAAAGCGATATTAATTCCAAGAAATAAAAATACAAGATTGAATTGAAATTGAATCGATACGAACATTTTAAAATATATTTGAATAAAATGGAGAATAGCCTATTTCAAAGATTTAGGATTTCTAATGTGTTTTGTTATGTAGACGTGGTGTTCTTGTATAAAAACTAAAAAAAAAAGGCAACTTAGTGAACTGATCTGAATCGCGCAACACGTGTCATCTTTAGGAACTGCTCTTCCATCATATCCTTACCCCTTTCGTTTCCAACTTTACGAAAGAGACAACTACATTATGTTACAGAAACTCACAACTATATTCGGGCGTTATATACTAAATTAGGCACAAATTCTTGGGATTTTTAGCCAATTAGAGACTCTAAATAGAAACGCTTTCTGGGCTATTTTTAGTGAAATTTCAAAGAGATTTAGTAAAAAAAACGCCCTGTTAGTCTAGTGGTTTAAGTACCGGGCCGTGATCTCAGGGTCCTGGGTTCGTTTCCCGGGTCGAGCGAAAAGTTTGTTTTGAATTTTTATTTGGTGTGAAATAAAAGCTTTATTTATTTCTGATGAAGGCCTTTGCCTTGCAGTGGGACAGTATATAGGCTGATACTTTACTTAGTATAAATACATTCAGTGTAGTCTCACCTCATCATATGGTGGTGTAGTGATTATTAGTGGTTCAGCAGGCTTAATTGGAACCATTATGGTTTAATGTTCAAAATATATAATATAATATAATAATTTATTTCAATGCACAAGTAAGAAAGAAATGACACACAACATTATAAGTAAACCAATTATTTGTGCTTTGCAAGAATTTAGCATAAAAAAGCAACAGGGGTTTCCAAACTAGGCTAAGCCTGTATGATTATATGTATATGATTCGGAATATTTGATCCTGTTACGGTCCAGTATCCGGTTACATTTTCAGAATCATTATCTACATTGTAGGCCCATACATTTGAAAAATCCATTGGTGCATGCTCGGATTCAAACCTCGATCCCAGTTCTTATCGATCCCAGTTCTTATCCCCAGAACTACCATCTGGGCCAGGCATTCCCATCTGATACATTGTTTGAGACTTCACCGAATAAGAGACCATAAGTGGTTCGAGGTGTGCGGTTCAATGTTCGGTTGCAAAGCAAATGTACCTATGCTGTAAAATGTTGCCGTGCTTCAAGCCTCTTAGACTAGACTAGAGACCAATTAGAAAGCCACATTGTCATAGATCTATCAGAATAGCATCTTTGTATGATACTCGTAATTGTGTTATTAGCTATTTATTCTGACAAAACATCGTATCGGTTACAAATTCCGTTCTCTGTCGTCGAACGCGGGTGCGACTTATCGTCACGACTACGCGACGGGGGTGAGCAAAAACACAATGAATAACGTATTCGATCGAATGTTGCAACGAGTACTTTTAGACCAAGAGCCAGTAGTGAAATAATCGTACATCCAGGTTGTCGTAAAAGGCGACTAAGGTAAAGCTGCTGGCATGATCATCAGCACCCAGAGAAGGAAAACTCTGCATTTATATCAAAACCCTCGCCAACCCGTCTGCCAAGCGTGGTGAGTATGGCAATTACGCCTCATGTGATTGAGAGAGGCCCGTGCCCCAGCAGTGGGGACTTAAATGGGCTGGCGATGACGATAACTCGACGAACCAGGCAACTAGATATCATTTATTTCATTGGATTTCCACCTTATCTCATCTGCAAAAAGTTCAAAATCTCCCGTCCCGTATCAAAATCTGGTGGTTAACTGCCTGGTTAAACCTGGTCGTCGTTTTTTATTTGATATTATACACTTATAATAATTAGACTAGAACCTTGTCTAAGGGTTACAAAGGTCAGACGGCAGTCGCTTCATTATAATTACCAGACATGCCAAATTCTAAATCATGATTCAAGCGAACCCTGAGCTCCAAAACGACAGCTTTTGACGCAGATGGGAATTACACGATATACATGAGTTGTGAATAATTACTTAGACCGGGACAATTCAAACATAAAAATAGTAGGTATCTAATGTTTATAGGTAACTAGCTGACCTAGTGTAACTATATGTATATATATATACATATATACATATATATAATATATATATATATATATATATAAAAGAAAGTCGTGTTAGTTACACCACTTATAACTCAAGAACGGCAGAACAGATTTTTTTTATAAAATTTGTACCGATGCACTTAAAAAATTTAAGCCGAAACATTACTGGAACCCTTCCTTATCTCATATAATAGCACAACGCAGGTTAGCCCTAAAACAATTTAGACGTAACCCTACCCCAGATAATCTATTTAAGCTCGAAAATAAAATAAAAGAAGCTCGGTGTATGATTAAAAAAGCGAAATCTGAGTCATGGCATAAATTCTGTACCACTTTGGATCAGACTACCTCAGTATCAGAGATGTGGCGCAAGATGAGATGGATGAAAGGAGGGCGCAAGTCTAACCATCACGCTTCGCAAGAAAAATTAACGCAGTTGTTGTGTTCCTTGACTCCTGATACAGCAGTCCCAAGTTGCCCTAATTTTGAATCAAACAATTTATTATTAGAGTCAGAATTTACGATGCAAGATCTCATGCACTGTCTTAAACGAAAAGATTCGGCTCCGGGGGAGGACGAAATTACATACTCCATGATTTTTAATTTGCCAGAGGTTGGACTGGTAATGTTACTGAGCCTCTATAATGAAATCTTCAATTCAAGTATAGTTCCACATCAATGGCAAAATATTAAAGTGGTGCCCATACCTAAAGACAATAATAACAGTTACATTTGCGAACCTAAATTAAGGCCCATATCATTGATTTCATGTGTATGTAAGATCTTCCACACTATGATTGCGAGACGCCTAGAATGGTATGTAGAAAAAAATGTTATCTTACCTAAACAGTCTACGGGCTTTAGAAAATCTCAGTCGTGTATGGATTCCTTGGTACGTCTTACTACCTACATTCAGATTGGTTTTTCAAAAAATATTCCCACTTTAGCCTGCTTTTTAGATGTCGATAATGCCTATAATAATGTTGATGTTAATAAAGTCGTGGAAATTCTCTATAATTTAAAAGTAGGAGCCCTAATATGTAAATACCTTTGGAATTTTCTAAGTCGTAGATGTTTGAAGATCAATGAGATGGGTAAAGAAATATCACGAGTTGCCAGTAAAGGTTTAGCCCAGGGAGACCCAATTTCTCCTCTGATTTTTAACATTGTGACAGCTAAAATCTGCCAGTAGGTTGAAAATGTGTTAGTTGGTCAGTACGCTGATGACTTTGTTTTTTATATGTCTGACAAAAATCTTTCCCAGTGTCAAATTAAAGTTCAGAATAGTATTGATTCCATGATAGTCCTTTTGGGAGAGTTAGGCCTAGAACTATCAACTGAAAAAACAAAATACTGTTTATTTAGTAGGGGTTTCAGAAGACATAATTTACATTTGAATATTCAGGGACAAGCTATTTTAGAACAAGATTGTATTAAGTATTTGGGATTATGGCTAGACAGATCATTGCGATGGAGAAAACAAATTAATGAAATGATTGAAAAAACCCAAAAATTTATGAATATCCTTAAAGTTTTAGCGGGATCTGGATGGGGGATACACCCCAAACACTTAAGAACTTTGTATATTTCCTTGATTAGAAGTAGACTTGATTATGGTTGTTTTCTGTACGAAAATAGTGCTAAAACACATTTATCTAAATTAGACAGGCTTCAGAATCAAGCTCTTAGAATCATAGGCGGTTTCATAAAAAGTTGTCCAATCCACGTAATGGAAAGTGAAATCAGTGTACCACCGCTGAGTTTGCGTCGACAGTTTCTCTCGTTGAAATTTTGCCTTAAAGCACAGTCATGGATGAACAATGTCACTGTAGACCAGTTAAGTGAATTAAGACAATTATGCTCAAACAGTTATTGGTCGAATAAAAAGATACCAATACTAGTAAAATCATTCAATACTACAAAGGAAAGCAATGTTCATGAATCATATCCCCTTCAAATGTTTCAACTGAATGTGTGGGTTACATCTATAAATATACAGGATATGATATGCATAAACTTAAAAAGTATAAAAGGAAGCAAAAAAAATGTTGATCTGAACTTAGCAAAACACGATACAATAGACGAACTAAATAAAACATATAAGGGGTGGATTAAAATTTACACGGATGGGTCTTTGTCAAGTGAAGGAAAAGGCGCTGCCTTCTTTAGTCCCTATCATAAAAAGAGGGAATATTTTAAAATAAAGACAAATGTATCTATAATGAGTTTGGAATTAATTGCAATCTATGAAGCAGTTCTCTATGCTACAGCTTTAAAGGTAAAACAAGTTGTAATTCTTACAGACAGCAAAAGTGCTTTGCAACATATAGCTCGAACGGCCTCTGGGCTCAGAGGGGTATCGATAGCTTACAACATACTTGCAAAGCTCCACGAGCTAAATAATACGGACGTACGGCTTAGACTTCAGTGGGTTCCATCACATATTGGTGTAAGTGGAAACGAAGAGGCTGACCGATTGGCAAGACTAGCAATCACAGATGGAGTGGAATATAATATCATTCCATCCTACACAGAAGTGCTCCAAGAATACCGCAGTCTGTGCTACAGGGACTGGAAAGAGTACTTTGATGAACGGTCCAAAAGCAAGGGCATTTGGTACAAAACTATTCAGTGTGAGCCTCCTCGAATACCGTGGTTTTGTAATAGTAAATATACTAGACACATTATTATAACTTTACATAGATTAAGATCAGGACACTTTCCGTCGAACAAGTTTGGATATCTAATGAAAAAAGTTGATTCACCTAATTGTGATACATGTGGAACCATAGAAGACGTTCAACATTTGTTGACGGAATGTGTCAGAAATGAGAGTCAGCGACATGATCTTATGTCAGCACTACATTTGGATCGTTTGGAGGTAGGTATTTTCCAAAGCATTCTGGGTGAACCTGCCTCCGAGTCGGCCGGTAGAGTGTGTGAGATGGTGAACAGTCGCTGACTCTTATTTCTTCAATTACCTACTATTGCTTTACTGCTAAATTTTAGTTTGTATTATTTAGAATAAGGTTCAATAGGACTGACATGTCTCTGTTAGACAAAAGTCCTTAATTTAAAATAAAAGAATAAAAAAAAAATAAAGATTTGGCTGAAAATTGGTAGGGAGGTAGCTTAGAGCCAGGAGACGGACATAGGATACTTTTTATCCCGTTCGACAGTAACAAAGTTCGCCGGGTCAGCTAGTTACCTATAAACATTAGATACTATTTTTATGTTTCAATTGTCCCGGTCTAAGTAATTATTCACAACTCATGTATATCGTGTAATTCCCATCTGCGTCAAAAGCTGTCGTTTCGGAGCTCAGGGTTCGCTTGAATCATGATTTAGAATTTGGCATGTCTGGTAATTATAATGAAGCGACTGCCGTCTGACCTTTGTAACCCTTAGACAAGGTTCTAGTCTAATTATTATAAGTGTATAATATCAAATAAAAAACGAAGACCAGGTTTAACCGGGCAGTTAACCATCAGATTTTGATTTGGGAGATTTTGAACTTTTTGCAGATGAGATAAGGTGGAAATCCAATGAAATAAATGATATCTAGTTGCCTGGTTCGTCGAGTCATCGTCATCGTCAGCCCATTTAAGTCCCCACTACTGGGGCACGGGCCTCTCTCAATCACATGAGGCGTAATTGCCATACTCACCACGCTTGGCAGACGAGTTGGCGAGGGTTTTGATATAATTGCAGAGTATTCCTTCTCTAGGTGCTGATGATCATGCCAGCAGCTTTACCTTAGTCGCATTTTACGACACCTCGGTAAGAGTGAGGATGGCCTATTCTACTCTGCCGGGGATCACACGGCATATTGTTATCATTGTATCAGTTGCCCGGTTAATATTAAGAAAAGTTTATTTCTTCCAATGAACTAGGTACAAATCGTGTGTATAACGCGTCAAAAGGCATGCAGTTCGAATAATCGTTAGTTATCTTAGTCTTTCATTTAACAATCGGCTTTTATAAAATGAAGGAGTCCACAGGCTCTCCTACTGGCACGTTCCGATGGTCTGGAGCTTGTACTTTTTATTCTATTAACTTTTTATTCCCTAAAGCCATCACTTTTTCCTTATCATTGTTAATCGGAATGTGGTTATTACCAGCTCTTAAAGGTAGAAACGATTACAAAATGATTAAGAATTGTTTTGAAAAGGCGGTGAGTTTTTTTTTATTGCTTAATGCCACTTCTTTTGTCTGTAATGTATAATTCTAATGTGACTACAATAAATCATATAGGCAGGTCTCGGTTACAGAATCTGCAAAATATCAATGTGGGATTGGTGATCGGTAGATGCATGCCAAGGAACGTGTATGAGTTCGATGTTTGAATTAGAATGAGAGGGAGATGAGAGACGACGTATGGCGGACGAAGTAAAGACGTGGAAGACGACGCTTTAACAAGATAATTAATATAGAACAATTATACAAATCCCTGGCTTTATTTGAAACCCCATCCCACATCAATTGAGATTGTTACGTGTTTGACATTGAAGTGAGAGTCAAACGGTGAAAATGTATAAGATTTGGATACATTTCTGTTACTGTCTGTTACTATTGCTACAAAAGCCCTCGACAAAGTCCTTAAAATATTATTTATTTCTCAAGACTGTGCAGTTTAGGCACAAAATACCAACCTAGATTATTTAAACCAACCTTCTTCCGATACTAAATCTATAATATAGCGCTGTCAATCCATACAAATCTGACGTTATACCATAGATTTATCCACGGATAAAGATTGGTCCAATCGGGGCTTAGTAAACTGTCTTTTATTTAACAAACATACAGTTATTGGCAATGAAAGAGAAGTGCCTTAGTTGAAGTAGGAAACGTGGTCGTTTGTACATGCGGGCTATTGTGCTGCATTGCGCAGCGCTGCCGTCAATTTAACAATTAATATCTAAATTGAAACTTCGCTTTACTTTAGGGCTGGCTACCGGCTGGCTGGATTTGTCCTGTGGTGTTTAGAGATTTTGTCCGGAAGTTGCAAATGTCTTCCACAAAGTACAATACAAATTATAAGCACATTTTTTCATTAAAAGTTAATCTAAACTTCCCAAAATCTGCCGACTGAAAATAAATGCTTCAATCGCTAAGAAGTAAGAACCGGTTTCTGAATTGAGAAATTGAAGTTAAGGTGCGGTTAAGGTGGCACACTAGCGACGCCAATCGATTTTAATTTTTAGCTACTAAACCAGATCTATTTTAAACAACTTCGGGGTTACGACCTCTCGTCAAACACCTATACTTATAGCTAACTGTTTGGTCTGCTTTTGTACTCGAATTTCGGATTACTGCCAAAAGTGGCCGCTTTTGGCGTGAATCAATTTTTTGCGTATAAAAACGGACCCAACATTTGTGCATGGTTATTTAATAAATAGTATAAGTGTTTGCCAAGAGGTTGTAACCCCGAAATTATTTAAAATAGATCCGGTTTAATAGCTAAAAAATAAAATTGATTGGCGTCGCTAGTGTGCCCTACCCGTCACCTTAAGCACGATTGGAGCACAAAGTTTGACAGTTGAAGTATGATGTGTCATACTGTCAAAGTCTGTGCTCAAGTCGTGCTTAACTTCAAATTCTCAATTTAGAAACGGGCCCTAAGACCGTTTATTGTACTGTCACCTGTTGTAATTTTTATTTCTTTGTTTTGTGCAAAGACGTAATATTAATGAGAACATTCTCGAACTAGGATTTATCAATGGAATTTTCTCCGGGCGACGATGTCATCTGGTGATCCTAGCCTTTCTGAAGAATATTTATTGCCTTAAGGTGGAAGCTCACGCAATCCTGCTAAACGATTGCTAAGAGATGGCTCTGTTGTCAGTGAATCGAGAAAATAAATAATTACGACTTCTACAGGACAGTAATTTTAAGTGTAGAGTGATTCGCGACATCTACGTAATAACTGCGATTTTTTGATGTATTTCAATAATTAACAACTAAACCATAATCATTATATTGCTGCATCGTAGCTAAATTAATATCAACTTGTGTACGTACGTATCGTCCCCACACACACATACAAAGCTGAAGCATGTTTTTTATCGGATAGCTGTTATTCCTCGCTGGCAATAGATGGCGCGCTTAACACTAAAAATATGATGTGGATAGAAATTACGGAATATGTGAATTTCTTCTTCAGATCTATCGAATGGACTACGGATAGGTAGCGATGGTAATCTAGTAGATAACTTAACACACACTGGACTTCGAAATTGAAGTGCGGTTTATTATGCAACTAACGGTCCGCCCTCACTTCGTTTCGGGACGATTTTTTGCCACATAGCGTCTGTAGACCTAATAGAGTAGGCTAGGTGTGCGTAGGTGGGCGACTTCTAATAACTTCATGTAGGTTGGTTCGTGCAGAAGAAGTGGAGTGGTATAAGTCCTTAGGAATGTTAATTAAAAAACAATCAATATAATAAAATCTATATTTGAATCCTTTAAAACCATTTCATTAGTATGTATAATTTACATGTGATTACTTATATATGCCGATACATAAAATATATTAAAATATAAATACAAATAATGCGATTCTACCACCGGATCGGAAAGTTGTTTCTGGACGAGAAGGAACTCACCAGTTACTCTTTAAACGCCATATTTTTATACAATGTTTTATTACACATTATATACAAAGTATACCTTATACCAAGTCAAACAGCTAATAATGCAACACTAATAATAAGCTAAATATGATTTAAACCAAAGCAGACCAGTCCCCAAAGGTGGCACTTGTTCAAGTATGACATATGTTTCAGCCATCACTTCACTCAACTATAGCAGAGTGAATGTTATGACCAGCCACATAGCACCACAACCTCAGGGACATTTGGGGAGCATGATCATTTGTGAAGTTCCCGTCATATGTTACAAACAAAAGTAAATATTCCAAAACTAGTTAACTGTATGACGAGGTGTACAAATTAGTTGGTGTAGGTAGGTAGGAGGTAGTATCAAGTCAATTTTTAATAATTAATAAAAAATATTTACATCAATTTATATACAATAAAATGCTTCTAAAGTAACTTTGAGTGTTTCTTGAAAATCACCATGCTTGAATGCTATGCATTCTATCCCAAGTGGACTGAAGTATCTGTAAAAAGAAATAAATAATGTAAGAATGTTTGTAACAATAAATTTATATTATTTCAATTTGTTATTAAATATTGTTACCAAACATCTGTCCCCTTTATTACAAAAATGGTCTACAAGGTTTAAAAATGACGCTGTCACTTTTATATAGCTTTCAAATGAAAGTGACAGCATCCATTTTAAACCAAGCCTAACTTTAGACCATGTTTTGTAATAAAGGGGTGTGTGTTTTATAACACATTCTATTATTACTTTGAACTCCCGAATTGGTAAGAAATTTTTTTAAAGTAATGATACGGGTACACACGGAGTTACCCTTATTGGACTTTGTACCGTCCTTATGTCTGAGACACATTTTCAGTGGGATTAAAGTTTTACTTGCAAAAATTAAATAACAATGAAAAATGTATAACAAACAAGTGATTATAACAAAGTTAAACTTACCATCCCAGAAGATGAGTTAAAGTTATGCCCATATGATCTTTTCAGACAGTGATATATGGCACCCCATCAGGGGACATGTGTCCCTTTACAATGGCGATGGCTCTTTCTTCGGCTCCAGCTTTTATTATCTCCTCTGTCAAGTGTTGTTGCCACACAGATCCCAATTCTTTTTCAATTGAGTGAAACTTATTCGGTGATAAAGTTGGTATATCCATAAGCGCAGTCATCTGGGCTACTTGTGCATAGTAGCTGCCACTTGTCACAGCACCCCAAACTAGGGCTTTATTTATGTGACCATCCTTTTCACTAGCTCGCTTCCAGAGCATTCCACACATGGTACATTCAAAAGAGTAAACACTGTGTAATCCATTTTTTGTTCATCATTCAGTTCAATTTGAGGTTTGGTTAGAGAATAGGTCTTTCTGTAATTGAAAAGCAAAGTTTATTGTTCTGTACATAGTAAAAGAGTAACACATTAAAAAGCTCGATTTGTTTGTCCTTCCAAAGTCCATTGTGAACACCCAGCTCCTCACTTCATCTCAAACAAAACTATCAAAAAAATCAACAAAATATAGGAAAGTCAATCAAATTGCATATAATACCTAAACAACGATCAGAACAAGTCAGTCAGAAATTCAGACAGAATGAAAAAAAGTTGTTTGAAAAAGTACGAGTAGAGTTGTTTATTTTGCTTTCAGAGAAGCTGGCAATTTATCGATAAAAGCATTATTCAAATGAAAATTTATCATCATAGCATAGCATACATTTTATTGGAAAAATACTATTAAATTTTAAATTACAGACTATCACTTTTTAAAAATAATATTATCATAGGTAGTAGAAGTTAAAAGTAGCAAGAAAAGTAAGTTAAATTGGTAGGTATGTACTTACCAAGCTTAACTTTTTATACTTAATTCAATCAATGACCACAAGAGTTACATTAGTTACATTTAACTCTTAATTCCAAGTGTTTATCACGAGTTCCCATAACTTTAAGGCCAATACATTACCAATGGAGTCACTATTTATCAATCCACATTGGACTTTATCCTCTAAACTCATCACTTAACATTAGAACATTTAAAACACTGCCGCTTGATTAACACTACGCAACGTAAACAACAAATTGCACAGATGAGTTCCTAACTTTGTACCCTGACGAACTTGATTCAATATCACTCAAAAAAACCGTTCGCTCATAGAAAATTCGTAGCAACATTCGACTCAAAATACAGTAATTTCACTAAAACTAAAAAAATAATTGGTTGTAATTGTACGTATACTTTTGTCCCGGAACCCGAACGGAGCCGAGAGTAGCAGTAGTAGAGTTCCATCCAACTCTGCTGTATTGGCCTACCCGTTGTACTATATATTATATATTATCAGATAAGTACGGATAGCGCGTGGCTGTTACGTTTCGCGCGAACTGCAGATGTTCATCTTTGTATTTCAATTTCTTCAACAATGCACCTACCAAACCAAGGCTATGAATATCATCGATATTTATTTATTTTAGCGTTGAATGGATTGATGCATACACAGCACTAGTTATCACAAAAAATTTGATTACGTTCCGTTACAGCAAATGGTTTATCATTCCTTAGAAATATATTATTAATTAAGTTATTGGAAATAATTATGTATGCACTATTATGACCAATCATTTGTAACAATAAAGTAGGTATTTCTTAAAATTTGATTACTTTACAGTTGAATTTTTTAGTTGAAAAGTTTTGGAAATAAGCGGTAGGTACATTTTGTAAAGCGTAAACAGGATCGCACTTCGGACGATGCCGCGATGCTAGATTGAGTCATAGTTGCCAGGTACGATTTTGTATTTGTCCCCAAATTCCTGTCCATAAATATACAGACTAGTTTTCTGGCCCCAGTCTCACGGCGATTTTAGACAGCCAATACCAAGCTAAACTCTGTTTTTTTACTATGCAGACTAAAACTGACAGAGATGGCAATGTGTTATCCCAGTACATTTTTGCTCATTTTGACATATCAATTGTATTTCGTACCAGGATGCGTATATAAATTGCATGTTCGTTTCATGTACACTCACTTCACAATATTTCTCCAATGGAACCAATGAAAAAAAAGGAAATTAAAAAAAAAGAAAGACTAAATTTTACCAAGAATTTCAGGAAAAGTACCTTCTGGCAACCCAGAAAAGGAGCAATCTAAAATCCCGAAATAATTTCAAGTTGAAGAAATTGGTGCTATAGAAATATGGCAACGACGCGTAAGAGCGGCAACGTCGCTAACATATAATGCCATGCCTCGATGGCGCAGCGGGTAGACAGACGGTCGCACTTAAAAGCCTCTATTATTTCTTATCAATGTAAAGTCAAAGTGTGTGACCTTTTTTGCATTTTGTGTTTTATTATAGCAATAAAAAATACAATTTTTAATATATTATGAATATAAATTAACAAATCGCTAAAATATCATGCATATTTTTATTGCAGTTCAGCGCCATCTGTTCGATAGCCAGTTCGTTTAGCTAAGCAAACATAGCCTACCATCTAGGAAATTTAACTAGATTCGTATAGATGTCGCCGTTTTTACGAGAGATTGCATTCGTTTCAAGCACACACACATTCAAGCGATTTCGCAAATTGCTACGTTTTTTAAAATCGAAATTATACTTTGTTTATGTTTTAAACTTGAAAGATTATACCATTCGCGTAAATAGACACACATATATAATTTTTTAAAAGACATTTTAACCATATTCAAGCTTCTGCCTGTAAGTATTCCTGTAAAACAAGTTTGTATAGGAAACGGACCACCTTAACAAGCTGACAAAGGATTCGCACAATCTTTCACAGACAAAAAAATATACATGTCGAATTGAGAACCTCCTCCTTTTTTTTTGAAGTCGGTTAAAAAAGCATATAAATACAAATCACTTTATTCAGAATCAGAATCTTTATCTATAATATAAAAATGAATCGCAAAATGTGTTGGTAAGCGCATAACTCAACAACGCCTGGACCAATTTGGCCAATTCTTTTTTTAAAATGTTCGTTGAAGATGGTTCTTACGGCGAGAAAAAATCGAATAATTGTCGGGAAAACCCTAAAAACAGTCCTTTTCTTTTTCACATACAAACGTTTTCTAACTAAAACGTAGAATCAATTTGAGTTTTATTGCTATTATATAAAGTTCATATTTGTTGCCACATTACAATTTTTTTTGACAGGACGAAGTCTGTCGGGTCAGCTAGTTGCTTATAACTGTAGGTATTACAATTTGCGGGTGACATTGCAACTTGTTTTAAGTACAACAACCGTAAGTATTTGCAGAAGGAATGTTATTGTTAAATAGGTTGGCAGCTTAAAAAGTATCAATCTCGGCATGCCTTGGTGCAAGGGTTGCGGGTGCGATCCCCGCACAGTACAAACATTTGTGTGCACGAACATGTCTGTTTGTATTGGTCTGGGTGTTTCTATGTATTATAAGTATGTATTTGTAATTCCGCTGTTGGTTCTGATATCCATAACATAGGTGCTCGAGCTGCCTATCTCGGAGTCAGATCAATATATGTAATGTTGGGAAATATTTAATGTAACACATGTGCACAGGTTGTACACATTAAATGTGTACAACGGGTGCGGATAAAGAATGGGATCAGAAATGGCGGCGCATCTATTCACATCTTGCTCGCACACCCACGAGTGCGAGTATAGACGCAAACAGTGTGCGAGCGAGAAGTGAATAGATGCGCCGCCATTTCTGATCCCATTCTTTATCCGCACAGGTTGTACATCAATTACAGTTGAATGGATAACCTCACTTTGGGTTTTAAAAAGAGTGCAAGGATATCGCGTAAATTTTTAGGGGTTAAACCAATTCATATCGTCCCACTCGATTACGCCGATCTAATTTCGCGATGCACTTGCGCCGATGACTAATGCGTTGCGCTGGCACACATTCGTGTCCTATTTACTGATAATTATTTATCGCGGCATGCTTAATAATGAGTATTTAAACTCTGATAAGAGTTTAATGACTTTAATTAGAGGTCAATCGACTTCTCATCTTAGCGTGTAATTCCCGGTTGCGTCCAAAGCTGTCGCTCTGGAGCCCGGGGTACACTTTAGACCATGATTCAAGATTTGGGTAGTCTGGTAATTACAATGAAGCTACTGCCTACTGCTGTCTTTTTTTTACGTATGGGATAGGTGGAAGACGAGCAGACGGATCACCTCACGGTAAGCGATTGCCGCCGCCCATGGACACTCGCGACACCAGTGGAGTCACAAGTGCGCTGCCAACCGTTAAAGCCCCTATTCCCCCGGATTGGGCCTCTGGTACACTCACTCACGCAGCTAAACACAGCACTATGCTGCATCACGCCGGTTTTCTGTGAGGCCGTCCGCTGTCCGACCTTCGCAACCCTATACAGGGAAACCAGACCAACTGAATCATGGTTACACGTAAATTACTTTAATTAGAGGTGATAAGTAATCAATGGTTAGGTATTGAAAATATTCATTTTTAACCAAGTGTATGGACGAAAGTTTCTACGAATTTTAAAGGTCATATGTTTATTAAAAGAAATGATATGGCAGTTCAGTAGAAAAAGACTTGGGCCTTCAGGACAGGAGGTTCATAGTAAATAACACACTTAAAAATATCACCTCGTGTTCAGGCTGGATTCGAACCCACATCTTCCACAATATCGATAGCTCATGTCGAATCTATGTGTACCTATATTGACATTCATAAGTGTACTGTATAGACCTAAATTGAATAGATTGTTTTTATATTATCTTAATCAAGCACTTACAAATTTTGTCGGCTTAGTAATGCGTTTAGTGGTCTAATTGGTAGAACAGCCACTGTGGAAGATTGGGTTTGAGTCCCGCTTGAACACGAGATGAAATATTTAAGAATATCGAAAAAATAAAGCTAGTTTGATTATTTGTTCTGCGTCAGCTGTTTCTTGGGACGGCAAGTCGTTGCCCTGTGATCTATTTATAATCTTATTTCGTATATGCACTGCGTTCTGTTTGGCATCTGGATCTTGACCTTTCAAAGAAGAACATTTTGAGTCGGCTCCTACGCAGTTCTGTTAACCAGATAACCATCTTGGTATTATTATAATATCTGTCATATCGTACATATTTTTATCTTGATAAGTTGATAACATTCCGCATACAAAGAAAACTATTGTGCAATTGCTTTCGAATGTTTGTAAATTTGACTAAAAATAAAATAATAATGAATATTATTACGTATAAAGATAGTCATCTTAGTGTAAAATTCTAATTATTACACATATCTTACATAATTAATAACACATCATAACGTAATCAAGATCGCAACTTATGTAATGTTAAATTTATTAGTTCTAAAGTAAAATATATTAAAGTGACGGGTAGGGCACACAAGCGACGGCAATCGATTTTAGCTTTTAGCTATTAAACCGGATCTATTTTAAACAATTTCGGGGTTACAATCTCTCGGCAAACACCTATACTATTTATTTGATACTTATAGTTAATTGTTTGGTCTGCTTTTGCACTCGAATTTTGTATTACCGCCAAAAATAGCCGCTTTTGGCGTGAATACATTTTTCGCATACAAAAATGGACCCAACATTTGTGCATGGTTATTTAATAAATAGTAAAAGTGTTTGCCGAGAGGTTGTAAACCCCAAATGGTTTAAAATAGTTCCGATTTGGTAGCTAAAAATTAAAATCGATTGGCATCGCTAGTGTGCCCAACCCGTCACCTTAATTAATGTTTTATTTTCGTTAGCAATTCTTTGCAATTTATTCTTGAAAAGTAATTAAAGCGCCAAAGTTAAAAGTTAAAGTAAATAACATACATGTCAGTTCATGGCGAATCAAGCCTTTAGAAAAAAATGTTGACTTACTATCTCGTTAGATAGTGCAGTTGGAAAAACATTCGCGGTACGTAGAAGGTCGTGGGTTCGGTTCACACCGTGCGTTCAGCACGAAGATTTTTTAAGTGCGTTATTTTCTAAAAAAAAATATTGTAAAAGGTATCAATAGTGCCCCTGCCCACGCTCCAAAACGGTCGTGAGTTCGAACTCAGGAAAATGGATAGAATGTATTATGTATTACATTTTGTCTGTTACGTTCTTTGATACTGATACCGATATTACAAGTAATTAAGCTATTCACCGTGGCCGTGTGGTCCCCGGCAGAGTAGAATAGGCCACCCTCACTCTTACCGAGGTGTCGTAAAAGGCGACTAAGGTAAAGCTGCTGGCATGATCATCAGCAACCAGAGAAGGAAAACTCTGCATTCATATCAAAACCCTCGCCAACCCGTCTGCCAAGCGTGGTGAGTATGGCAATTACCCCTCATGTGATTGAGGGAGGCCCGTGCCCCAGCAGTGGGGACTTAAATGGGCTGATGATGATGAAGCTATTCACTCTGTCTGTTATGTTGCCTGGTCTTTATGAAAGATTCTGTTACAGGTTGAAATGGCGTGCGACCTCCGGAAACCCCTGTTTGTACACGAAAAAGAAGCCCAGGACGACCTAATAACAATACTAGACGAGTACGCGGGTCGACTGCCCCCGGTCGTCATCCACTCCTTCACCGGCTCCGTGGAGCAAGGGATCAAGTACATCGAACGGGGGTACTACTTAGGCATCACGGGGTACATATGTAAAGACAAGTCGGATGGGGGTATTAGGAGACTGCTGTCAGAGCAGATTTTGCCGTTGGATAAGCTGCTGGTAGAAACGGACTCGCCGTTCATGTACCCCAATATGCGCGCTTCGAAACTGCCGCTGCACGTCAAGGATTCGCTCACAGAAAGGTTGGTTTCTAATTTTAGTTAAAGTTTAGTTTTTTTTTTATGTGATAATTGGCAGACGTGCAGACGGTAACCAATGGTAAGCAATTTCCGCCGCCCATGGATAGGTACCCGCGACACCAGTGGAGTCACAAGTGCGCTGCCAACCTTTAAACACCTCTTTTCCCCGGATTTAGCCTCCGGTACCCTCGCTCTGCCGCTCCTCGCTGGGCCGCGTGGTCCCCGGCAAAGTAGAATAGGCCACCCTCACTCTTACCGAGGTGTCGTCAAAGGCGACTTAGGTAAAGCTGCTGGCATGATCATCAGCGCCCAGAGAAGGAAAACTCTGCATTTATATCAAAACCCTCGCCAACCCGTCTGCCAAGTGTGGTGAGTATGGCAATTACCCCTCATGTCATTGAGGAAGGCCCCAGCCCCAGCAGTGGGGACTTAAATGGGCTGAAGATGATGATGACCCTCGCTCACGCAGCATAACACAGCACAGTGCTGCTTCACGCCTGTTTTCTGTGAGGCCGTGGTATCACTCCAGTCAATTTGGCATATTCATGCCGAAGCGTGGCTCTGCCCACACGGTTATAATCTGTTACCTACATCGAGTACAATACGCGAAAACTTAGTTTCAGTGGTTGAACATTGACATAATAATACATTTTGTTTCGTCATTTTAATGTGACTCATTCAAAAACATCGTATAGGATTTCTCATATTCACAAAAGGGCAACACGAGACAATACTTTTAGACTGTATTTTCAAAGGAAATATATTAAAGCAACCCACTAAAAATTACCTATTTGCACATCAAAGATTTTGATGCGTAATTAATATTTTTTGGTGTGCATAAAGGTTAGGTTAGGCTAGCAATTTATTAATTTTGAGGTAATGTTAAATACACCCCTTTGCAAAGTATTTCAATCGTCTATATATATTTTAGTATGTATATGTAAAACTAAAATTTGGTGCTTAAAGCTGTACGTGTTTTTTCTGGAACAGTCTGGCAAATCTGTGAAGATATTATTTTGAAGACATCAAATAGCGATAAGATCTGGTTCAGTTCTCATTGATAGCATCGTATCTATCGTTGACTTTAGGCCAGATAATGCACGTCATCAATTGATATTGAACCAAACCTTTTGATATTAAGGTGAGAATTAATTGAAGAAATTTAAATTATACCATGCAACACCTAGCATGAACCGCGAAAACAGAGATCGCCAATTTGTTGCCGGCCTTTTTAAGGTGACTGGGTAGGGCACACTAGCGACGCCAATTGATTTTAATTTTTAGCTACTAAACCGGATCTATTTTAAACAATTTCGGGGTCACAATCTCTCGGCAAACACTTATACTATTAACCATGCACAAATGTTGGGTCCAACGCGTACGCGAAAAATAGATTCACGCCAAAAGCGGCCACTTTTGGCGTGAATCCATTTTTCGCGTACAAAAACAGACCATGTGTGCATGATTATTTAATAAATAGTATAAGTGTTTGCCGAGAGGTTGTAACCGTTTACCCGGCCCGGTTTACCCGGGCGTCATCTCATGCCCGTCTCGGCATGGTGCTCGTTCCTCCTGGATGGGAGCCCCGACATAGCGCGGCTGGGGCGGTCTTCGACCTTTGTGAGGCCTGCCTGCGGCTCTTTAGCGCACTTCTGTCTGGGAGGGAGGATAGGGGTAGTCACAGTGATCATTCAGAGGGAGATGCATGTCAATATGCTCTTTTAATCAGCCAATGATGTTGAAGTTGGACCTCGGTTCTTAAACACGCCATCTAGCGGATATTTCACACGCGATAGCTCCCATTGCATTGAATCAAGTTATGAAATTGAAATCTAATGATTTCAATGTATGACGATTGAAGTGCTATCTGCAAATCATCATCAGCCCATTTAAGTCCCCACTCCCGGGGTACGGGCCTCCCTCAATCACATGAGGGGTAATTGCCATACTCACCACGCTTGGCAGACGGGTTGGCGAGGGTTTTGATATAAATGCAGAGATTTCCTTCTCTGGGTGCTGATGATCATGCCAGCAGCTTTACCTTAGTCGCCTTTTACGACACCTCGGTAAGAGTGAGGGTGGCCTATTCTCCTCTGCCGGGACCACACGGCCTTGTGTGCCTTGTCTGCAAGTATTTATTTTTTTCATTTTTGATTCGAATGAAACTTCTAAAACAAACTAGGGCGCCAGATTTCAGTTTCGAAATCCATGCCATTAACAATACACTTGTGAAAACATTATTGCAAATGGACGTCATTCATCAAAGTATTCTAAATATTATGTCTAAACAGCTTGACATTAAATTCTCAGCTATAAGTCACGGTATTGTAGTCTTATGTTGGATGAGTGTGTTATTTTACGCGTGTGCACAAGACGTCGGAAGTCTTGTGTGCCAGTCTCACGGGATAAAAGAGTCATCATCTCAGCTCGTTTTCCCAGTTGCTACTAAAGCCATTGCTTAAGAGTCCGGGGCCATCGCTTAAGGCGACGGGTAGCCCTAACTAGTGACACCATTCGTTTTTAATTGTTAGCTACTAAACCGGATTTATCAGCTCATTTAAGTCCCCACTGCTGAGGCACGGGCCTCCCTCAATCATATGAGGGGTAATTGCCATACTCACCACGCTTGGTAGACGGGTTGGTGAGGGTTTTAATATAAATGCAGAGTTTTCCTTCTCTGGGTGCTGATGATCATGCCAGCAGCTTTACCTTAGTCGCCTTTTACGCCACCTCGGTAAGAGTGAGGGTGGCCTATTCTACTCTGCCGGGGACAACACGGCGTGTGGTCACAAATACTTATACTATTTATTAAATAACCATGTTGTAATAACCACAAATGTTGGGTCCGTTTTTGTGCACGAAAAATAGATTACCGCCTAAAGCGGCCACTTTTAGCGTGAATTAAATTTTCGCTTACGCGTTGGAACCAGCATTTGTGCATGGTTATTTAATAAATAGTATAAGTATTTGCCGAGAGGTTGTAACCCCGAAATTATTTAAAATAGATCCGGTTTAGTAGCCAAAAATTAAAATCGATTGGCGTCGCTAGTGTGTCCTACTCGTCACCTTAACATCTGATCGGTTTGCTTCGTGTGCCACATATTGCATAAAAATACACTTGTGAAAACATTATTGCGATACGGACATTTCAGACGACGCGCGACGTTGAGAATAAGGGAGTTGCCACACTGGTGCATTGTGATGCGAAACGGATTCGCTTGTGTTTCTCTTGTTTCGGCGTGAACACTGCGCAGCCGCAACGTGTTCGCTGCGTCGTCGCTCCGCTTTGAAAACGCTTGCAATCCGCCAGTGTGGCAACTCCCTAAATTCCGCTGATCTAATGGTACAAATACACATAGATTTAATTTATTAGCTGTAAGTTGTATAATTATGCAAATAAACATATTCAGATTTACCATCAGACTTATAGACGATGTAGGCGTAAATTGTTTACTTGGCTTGTGTCCCTCTCTTACCAGGAGTCGGAAGATTTTTAAAATATATTCAGTAAAACATACCTGCTGTACAGCATTTAATCACATACACGCATGCACACGCATACACACGCATACACACGCACGCACTCACACGCATGCACACGCACGCACGCACACAGACGCACACGCACGCACACAGATGCAACAGACGCACACGCGCGCGCGCACACACACAATCACTTTTTCTATATTTTAATTATAATTCCATAGCATTATCTATTGGTTACGTTTGTTATAATAATTGTTTGGGAGAGGACGCTCTCACTGCGCTTCAGTTTATAACTTTTGCAGATCAGAACACCACAAATGTACAATAGATATAAGTTTCAATAGTAAATCAAGTTTTCATAGTAAAGTATCTTAACTTCCAGATCGATGAACTTCGTGAACCGGTACTGCACGTTCCAGCGCAACGAGCCCTGCGCGCTGCCCGCCATCGTGGAGCTGATCGCCGGGTTCCTGGCGCAACGGCCTGAGGACGTGGCGCTGGCTACCGCCTTCAACGCGCTCAAGATCTTCGGCCTCAGCCAGTGAGCGGTGGACGGCGCTGTTGGCTTCAGGTGTGGGACAAGCAGTGAGTCAATGCTGGATACTGTTCAAATTTTGGTAACTGCTATGTGGTTTCATCCATCTCCCCTGATTTATATGAGACAGGGTTTGCATAAAAACCCTGTTAAAAAGTTGCGAAGGTCAGATGGCAGTCGCTTCATTGTAATTACCTACCTAGTCTGAGTACCCAGGCTTCAGTACGACAGCTTTGGACGCAACCGGGAATTACACGCTAAAATGAAGAGGAGGGGTATTGTTTGCGTATTCCGGGAATTCCCGTTTTTTTATATTTTCCCAGTATCGGATGCAAACCCTAACAGTGACGTAGGGGTGTCATCTAGGAAGGACACTTGTCGTTCATTAATGACAAAAAATCCCTGAAGCCAACAGCACGATTGAAAGACTGCCCCTTAGCTCGATAAGAATCGATGATATTATACTGGTGTATATGAAGGATAAATCAGTTTGCGTGTTAGAGTTCAAATTTTATTTAAATATGAAAGAAAATATATATTTTTTCACGAATGATTAGAAGACAATAATAATGTATTGATTAAAAGTATACGGTGTGAAGGGGCTAATAATGTATATGCGAAGTATCGAAAATTGTTCGGGCTTATGTAGCTTTGTGCCTTACAAAGAAATTACTGTAATCGTAGAGAAGAAAGAAGATATAATATTTTTGTTATAAAAAAGTAAAATGAAAAAAAAAATGGTTTCTTCTAACGTCATCGAATGTCGAAAATGTAAGCGAAAGCACGGTAACAATAACAGCAGTATTGTATCTCGGTACAAGCGGGAACAACCCGCGCGCCTCGCTCGGTATACTCTCGGGCAACATAGTCAAAAGTGACACTTAGAACAATCTTTATACGTGGGTGACACTTAGGCTTGGATAAATGGATAACGTCAGATTTGTATAGAACTAGAGGCCCGCCCGCTCACTTCGTTCTGGGGACTTAATTTTGCTATTAGTTCCAAACAGTATCAACAGATGGCGTCGGGCGTCGATTACATCGCGCTAGTGTTTCGCCTTTTTGGTTTACGTATAAGCCTATAACTACATAATTTAATATCGGAATAAATGATTGTCTCCCTGTTATATTAATACAGATACTGCAGGCGGACAGCCTTATTGCGTATTTATGTACGCGCGGCTTTGAAATTGATTGCATATATAGAGCCGAGGTACAATACTGCTATATTACCGTGGCGAAAGTATCTCGAAAATACTAATACTCACGTATATAACGTACTAATTGTGTTGTTGCTATCAACAAGTGGTTTCATGTATAGCAACATGAGGCTACTCACTAACCATCTTTGTTGTATCTTGCCGTCGAGTATGACTTAGTTAATTAAAATAGCGATGTTCGCCTCTCTAAACGTATCTTGAAATCCCAATGTATGGATTTATGACTTGTTTAGATTTAATTTGTTAAAGCCAACTAGAAGATAGATTTAACATCAGTTGGCTGATATAGTTATAATGAATATACAGAATCAATATACAGATGTATTTATAAATGTTGAAATAGCGTACCTGAGCGCTTGAGTCTTATAATGCCATTTTTTATTAAAAGAAAAATAAAAAACGAAATAAAAATAGCATAATATTTTGATGACGTATTGTTTATGGTTAGGTTTGTCTATGACGTTATGTTTACGTGGCTTTATGTAGAGGATTGTGATGCACTCGCCTTAGCAATAAACAGATATGGTGGCAATGGTCGGCAGCTTTTAGTCAGTATGATCTCATACACTTACTGTGCGGTGGATGACTGTTACTTGTTATGCCGTTGACACAGCGTTACGTAGGGAACCACTTCGTGACTAATTGATATGGTATATAAATAGAGTAATGATCAAATAAGACATCCATAATACGACGATATAGTAAATGAAATATACGCTAGATGGCGTAACTAAGTGACATTGGTTATTTTAATGAGTGTCAAAAAGCACTGTTTTCAACGGCTGAACCCAACACTTTCGTTGCGTCTTCTAGTCTAGCGGCCAAATGCTGCAATGCTTCTCAACTTTGCCGCATGCATAGTTGTTTCTGTCATAAAGTTGACTATTTAGTCTGTAAAATAGTAGCCTGATTAAAATGACAGCCATTGGTGTTACAGAAAAATGATCTTTGGGTCTATAGCAATAAAAATCTATGGAATGAAACTTGTTTTAATGATAAATAAAGGTCAAGTGACAGCTGTCATTCTAATCATGCTATATTTTACGGAATAATAAGAAAAAGGGTTTTGAGTATTCGTGGGTAGATAAAGAGAACTCTTCGTCATAGCGATGTCTGGTCACGAAGTGGTTGTCTATTGAATAATATTGTAATATACAATTGTTTTGTTGTGAGTAATATAACTTCGGGCTCGGGAGACGTCTCGAGCTTGATGCAAATTGCCATTAGTTGCTAAGTTTTAGTTGGGCTCACATTGGGCAACATTTGTCGTGCAATAAGGTATGTTTCAAAGTGATATTTGTAAAGCGTCACGCATCAGTTTTCAACTAGGGTAGAGATAACTGTTATAATATTATTGCATTTCTTTTAGTTAACTCTTGCGTGACAAAATCTGAATTTGCTAGCTAGTTCCAACGTTTGTACGGAACTAAAAGATGAACTTTTGTTAAAGGACTACTTCTAAGCATTTTGTTCGTGCATTGTACTTTTAGTCTGTCGTGTGCATTGTGCATAATAGTTCCAAGTGATCTTTATGACGGACAAAAACATACTTACATGGGTCAAAAATCTGCTTTAGCAATTTACAGCTGTAGTAAGAGTGTTATGCAACCATGCTGCGCGACAAATGTTGCCTTTTGCGCCCCTAATATTACCATTGGAGTTATCTGTTGCCACTGTATAGCTCTTTACGCACGGTGTTAGGTATCTTGTAGTATTTCGCTCTGCGCAGAGCATTCCTATTCGAATTAAATATATTTTCATCGAATAACTGTAAATAGTCAATGTTCTATAATGTTTATTTTAATGCTGTAGTCACAATGAAATCAAAGACTGCAAGTATTCAATCGTGGAATTTGACATGTTAATTAATTATACGGTTTTGTAATATTTTTTTACGTATTTAATCGTTTAATGTTTAAGAATAACTGTTATTGATTTCTTTATTTTTTGACAATCACTTTGTTGTATGTAACATAGAGGTGATTGGAACCCATGTATAAAGATCATATGTTGTGATTAATATATTTTCATCTCTATATTTGGGCACATATTGCTTAATTTATTATAGATTTGTAGAATATATTTTCTAATGAGTTTCTATACAATAATTATGTATGATTGACGGAGGTCCTGCGTTAATGTTAGTGCCTTTCAACGAAACGTCCTTTGTGATACAATATTTTCTTAAATTGTACAGATTATATCTTTCAATATACAAATGTAAAATATGATAGTTGTTTTTTATTTATATATTGCTACCATTTTCTTGTATTGATACAGTACGATAGGTCTGGAGTGGATGCCTACACGTTTGAAAATGTTATCACGGCTGAATTTCGTTTCCAGAGTAGCCTCCTGTTTTGACTGATGAAAAATTCGGAACTTAAGCTGTTTGATTTTAAATTGTAATATTTCGGACACAACACCCTTGTCGCACGGTAAGTACCATCCACCCCGGTGGGTCTGTCCCGTTAACGGGACAGTTGGGAAAAAGTGTTGCAACAACCCCGGTAGCCCCGATCCCGTCGTTTACCGGGGTGGATGGCACAGATTAAGTATCATCTACCCCGGCGAGTTTTTCAGCAGGGCGGTTAAGTAGCACATATACCTAGATGAGTAGTTTACGCCGCATATATTAACCGTGGGATAGTCACGCTTTGGCATGAATGGGCCGGCTGGGCTGGAGTATCATCTACTCCGGAGAGTTTTTCAACAGGGCGGTTAACATAGAAAAGAGTAGCATAAGAAGTATATTAGGTAGGTATATAGATACATTTTCTAGGAAATGTTCCGGAGCAATTTAGGAAATGTTCTAATGTTTTACCAACATAATCTTATGCCATTATTTCTTAGGTCTTTTGGCGCTCTTGTCTACAGACAATTCCTCCGATCTTAATACATTTCCGATTGCTGGTTAGGAAATGTATACCTAGGAAATGTGTTAAAAATAATTGATTTCACACATTTTCGTGCGATTTTAGGAATTGTATACGGATTTCACATACATTTCCTTTGACATATACATAAAGTATAAAAACAAAATAAAAAAACGGTTGCAATTTAATAAATCATATTATAAACATTACTTAACTAATAATACGTACCTACATACAGGTTGGAAAAAAATGGACCCTGGAGGTTATTATATCCATAATAATGAAAAATAAGTATGCAACTAAGTACTAATCTTATACGACAGACTTATGTGTCTTGAAGAAAATTACTTTTATTACCTATTGACATTTTTTTCACATTTTCATTTTTTGGATATCTTACGCGACAGAAAATTCGAAGAGACCAAGGGTTTCTTAGAGAATATATTTCTTAAATAATGACAAGATCGTTTGGGGGAATAAAAAGGCCAATCTTAATTATTTTTTTAAATATTCTTTTTTTTAATGCAGTTTTATTTCTTTTAAAAAATAAATAAACGTTACCTTTAAGTAAAACATGCTAACTCAAAGATTAGTTGTAGTTTCCCTCCAAGGCCCGATGTTTCAGATCAAAATAATATTTAATGATATCTATCCATGGAAAGTAGGTAAAAGAAAACTATAATAACGCTTGATTTGGTCGTATGAATAAGTCATGAAATATGCCCAATGTTTAATAAGGCTACCGGTGCGTATTTTTTTTATGTGATAGGTGGCAGACGAACAGACTAATCACCTAATGACATACCAGTGTAGTCTCAAGATGACGATTGCCGCCGCCCATGGACACCCGCGACACACCAGTGGAGTCACAAGTGCGCTGCCAACTTTTAAACCCCCCTTTCCCCCGGATTGGGCCTCCGGTACGCACTCACTCACACGCAGTGAAACACAGCACACACTGCCTCACGCCGGTTTTCTGTGAGGTCGTGGTATCACTCCGGTCCAGCCGGCCCATTCATGCCAAAGCGTGACTCTCCCACGGTTAATATATGCGGCGTATGCTACTCATCTAGGTATATGTGCTACTTAACCGCCCTGCTGAAAAACTCGCCGGGGTAGATGATACTTAATCTGTGCCATCCACCCCGGTAAACGACGGGATCGGGGCTACCGGGGTTGTTGCAACACTTTTTCCCAACTGTCCCGTTAACGGGACAGACCCACCGGGGTGGATGGTACTTACCCTTGTCGCACTGGTGACTTAATTTAAATCAGTCCCGTAACGAACGAGAATATACCTGTCGCATCCAAACAAGGAGACACAGCGCTTGTGAAAGAGAGGGAAACTCCGATTCGGTCGTAACGTCTGCTTTAAATTCGGTCCTACAGTCAGAGAATAAGAAGGTTCGTCACCTTGAGGTAAATTTTCGATTGCACGGCAAGAATCAGTTATACCAACATACCGTTTTAAAAAGATCTGCCAACCTTTTAAAAATGGCTGCCTTTGGTCCAAGGGTTGCGGGTTCGATCCCCGCACAGTACAAACATTTGAGTGTATGAACATGTCTGTTCGTATTGGTCTGTGTGTTTGTGTGTATTTACAAAAGAAAAGTATTATATGTATATATTTGTAATTCCGCTGTTGATTCTGATATCCGTAACACAGGCGCTTACCTATCTCGGAGTCAGATCAAAGTACCTACGTAATGTTGTGAAATATTTATTTATTTATGTCATAATACATTTTGTCTTCAAATATGGCATAGACAGAGAGATTTTGACCAACATATCAAACGAATCAATTTGAAAACTGACGAACCTTTTCGTTCTGTAACTGTACACCGCATAAGACTTACAAATATTCAGGTATCAATCAAACACACTTTGTTTTCTATAATTTATATTTTTGGCAGTTTATTAAACCTAAAAAAACGGTTAACAAAGATATACATTAAAATTACATTTAATAATTTACAGATTAAATTTTGTAGAATTGATGACTATTGGATGCTCTGGCTTATTACTCCACCGATGACGCGATACAATCTTTGTGTTGTATTATTTTACTTGCTTTCATTTGTTCGTTAATTCTGTACGAGCTACGTCGCACAGACCAGGTCAGCAACAACCTACATGCAGCGCGCCTGACCGATGGACCGTCTTCGTGCACCGTCGGCACACTAGCAAATACCTTTGAATTGGACAATAAAGACAAACATTGTATATAAACAACTAAACTACTAACAATAAACAGATTTCAACCGTCTGTGTTGGGTCTCATTTCTCCCGCTGCGGCCAAGACACCTTTAGCCGTCACTATGATCAGTCGAGTGAGTCTGCTCGACTGGCAGCGGTTCCCCTCCTACCTACCGTCCTGACTCTTCCCGCTTGCTACCCTACATGTATTTATTCCTATGGATAGGCAGGGTTAGGGCTCTAGAGACTTAGTGTCTTAGACAAAGGGGCTCTAGGCTCACTAGAGAGTTAGGTTCCCTTCCTTTCCTTATATTCTGTTCGCCGGGACGCGGTGCCTTACAACCATCGCTTCCCGCCCGTACAAATTCAATAGGTAATAAATAATCGGAATATATTGAACCAATCCTCTAAAAATTACCTATTTGCATACCAAGAATACTAATTGATCACATCATCAAACTATGATTCTATCAAACTATGATTTTGATGTGCAATTACTATTTAGTTTTTTAGATTTTCGCGTTGCATTATAACTATAATTAATCAAGACGCGAATAACACGATATTTAATATGGTTCGGCTACGTTACAGCAGCCGTGACCGCTCGTGACCACGGCAGCTGTAACGTAGCCGAAACGTCGAGTAAAATATGTGAGTACACAATGTTGTATCACATAATAAATATCGTGTTAATTCCCGTCTTGATTAATTACAATTAGTATTTTTTGATGTGCAAAAATGTTAGGTTAGGTTATCATTTTATTAATTTTGAGGGAACGTTAAATACAACCCATAAATTATGTATTACAAATTATCATCGGTATGGACCTATCCATCCTTATAAGTAAACTTATAAATTATACAAACTGAATTACAAATGTCTTAATTGACTTTACAGCAAAATCGTAATAGATTCTGTTCAGAGTGAATTCTCATTGCGCGCGCTGCATCGTTTTTCATATAATTTTATATGCGACTAGCTTTTCTCCGCGGCTTCGCTCGCGGTAGAAGACCGGTTGAATGAAGACTATCCGGTTGTATAAAGGTTGGCTAGCGCACTTGTGACGCCACCAACAGACACGCACAATTTGTATCCAATCCGGGGGAAACTGGGGGTTTAAAGGTTGGCCACGCAATTCAAACGGTCACGCACAATATGTACCAGAGGTCCAATCCGGGGGAAGGGGGTTTCAAAGGTTGGCCGCGCACTTGTGACGCCACCGACAGACACGCACAATTTGTACCGGAGGTCAATCCGGGGGTTAAAGGTGACACTAGCGACAACAATTGATTTAAATTCGGATTCGGATATCTTTTTAACAATTTCTAAGTTGCAGCCTCTCGGAAAACACTTATACTATTAATTTATTACTTGTACTTAACTTTTTAGATTGATCTTGTTCTCGAAATTTTGAGTTACCGCCAAAAACAGCCACTTATGGTATTAATCTGAATTTCGAGTGCAAAAACAGATCAAAAAGTAGTGCACAATTATTATTAAATAAATAATATAAATGTTTGCTTACTGCCACACTCAGAGTTGTTGATTAACTAAGTTGGCTACTTAATAAAAAATATTGACACTTATTTTGATACGCATAAAGACTACCGATACTTAAGTTAATGAACATTACAACCTGTGCGGATAAAGAATGGGATCAGAAATGGCGGCGCATAGAAAGAAAGAAAGAAAGAAAATATTTATTATTATAGACATCACAACACAGAACATATAGCAATTATAAACAGAACACAATTTGGTACAAACAGAAAACAAAACATAAAACAATCAAAAATACATAAAAATAAAACAAAAGGAAAAAAAAAACCAAAACTATATTCAATCATGTCCAGACAGTGCCAAATGAATATAATGATGTGTTATGACGTCTAGTATGTCACCCACGAGTGCGAGTATAGACGCAAATAGTGTGCGAGCGAGAAGTGAATAGATGCGCTGCCATTACTGATCCCATTCTTTATCCGCACAGGTTGTAGCTTAAATGACGTCTCTGAGTGCGGCCGTTAGACTCCCGCTCCGAAATTGTTTAAAAGAGATCCGGTTGAGTAGTTAACAATTTAAATCGATTGGTGTCGCTGGTTAGGGCTAGCCGTCGCCTTGAAGATTGGCAGCGCATTTGTGACGCCACCAAAAGACACGCACAATTTTTGCCCACTAAAGTCATAGATATCACAGCTTGTACCACTAGCTCTTGTCGAGTTTCCGCACGAGGCCGGGCGGCGGCGCCGTCAGCACCTTGCGCGACAGGCGCGCCTGCCCCGACGCGGGGTCGCGCCCGAAGTACTTCACCTGGATCTCGGAACCCACGTCCAGGTTGAGGGCGGACGGGTGCGATATCTGTTGGGAGACACGTTCAATATCAAATAGACGTGTCTAACTCTTTACTGAAACGACTCCATCTGGCTGTCCCTCCACCAGCCCATGGTCCTTCCTACCGTCTCGGCATACGGACCGAATCTTGGGAGACGCTCACCAGGTACTTGCTAAGGGACTCTTTCCCCGGTGCGTTTCTTCACTCCCTACAAAGTCTGTGTCTGTGTCCCATCTCAATGTCAAGATATGGACTGAAACGACTCAGTGATCCGACTCGGCCAAATGATACACTGTTCCGAATATCTAATGTTCGCTCTGAATGTATCAATGAGCTGAATGATTCGATGAGCCGAATGAGTAGAATGATCCGATGAGCCAAATGATTCGAATGATCCACTGGTGTCGCGGGTGTCCATGGGCGGCGGCAATCGCTTACCAACAGGTGATCCGTCTGCTCGTCTGCCACCTATCACATATAAAAAAATGATCCGAGTGTGCCGAATGAGCGGAATGAATCACGGATCTATCTGAGAGTCGATGTTCCAAATAAAGCGTTTCACTGTTCCGCATTTCTGCACTAATCCAGATTACAAATGTTCCAATCTTGTGAAAGATGCGTTTTTGCCAGGTCTAATATCAAACTAAATTACATGAAAAAAGAAAGAAATAAACCATTTAATTTTAGGAAAAGAGCGTATTCCTTTTTAAAAGGTCGGCAGCGCACTTGTAACTCCTCTGGTGTTGCAGGTGTCCAAGGGCGGCGGTAATCGCTTACCATCAGGTGATCCGTCTGCTCGTTGCCCCCTATCCCATAAAAAAAAATATTGACACAACATATTACACATAAAAGAAAAAATATAAAACCGTACAGAGCATAAGAGTTGCGGCCAACAAAGCTCAGCCTCAGCATATGCTGCAAAAGCTGCAGCGCTTATTTTCAGGCTGGGCTTTGAGTGACGCCTTTGCGTTAGTACAAATATAAATATTCATAGCTTCCCTCAGCATTCTATACCGCATTTATCATGGGGAGTGCTCTGAAGAACTGTTTGATCTACTCCCTGCGGCCGAATTCTTACATCAAACCACTCGCAAGCGATTGTCATTCCATTCTCATCATCTCGATGGATGGCGGTCTAATACTGTGCGTTTCTCCCGGAACTTTCTACCACGTACCTCAGTTCTGTGGAACGGTTTGGCTGCAGGAGTATTTCCGGACGGCTACGACTTAGGGATCTTCAAAAGAAGAGCGTACTCTTTTTTAAAAAAAAGGCCGGCAACACATTAGCGATCTCTCTGATTTCGCAGATGTTCATGGGCGGCGATGATTACTTTCCATCAGGTGACTCGCTTGCTCGTTTGTCCGCCTCTAGCATAAAACAAACAAATATTGACATCCAATAAAGATACAGACCGACCAAGATCAGAAGGCACTTCAGTAACTTACCTTAGGTCATAGAATAGCTTAGGTACTCTGAAAGCAGAATCCTTCATGTCATCCTTCATGAATGACGATCGAAAAATTATTTCTACACCATGAACATAAATTGTCATGCGAGTTTCTAAGTTTTGAAGCCGTAGAATTTACATGAGAAATTGTAATAGTCAAATCATTTTGTATTTAAATACGAGATACTAGGGTGTAACAGTGACGTAACATATGGCCGTGTGGTCCCCGGCAGAGTAGAATAGGCCACCCTCACTCTTACCGAGGTGTCGTAAATGGCGACTAAGGTAAAGCTGCTGGCATGATCATCAGCGCCCAGAGAAGGAAAACTCTGCATTTATATCAAAACCCTCGCAAACCCGTCTGCCAAGCGTGGTGAGTATGGCAATCCACCCCTCATGTGATTGAGGGAGGCCCGTGCCCCTGCAGTGGGGACTTAAATGGGCTGATGATGAGGGTGTAACAGGACAAACCAATATACAATAATATCTGATTTTGTATTTAATATAAACCTTAAAATATACCTATTATTTTTAAGTAAATAATACACTTAAAAAATTCACCGTAGGGCTCAGGTGGGACTCGAACCCTGTATTGTAGGTATACTTTACTTTAAAATATGTATATTGTAGGTATACTTTAAAGTAAAGTATACCTACAATATTGATGAGACTATCGTCGGCTCATGACGATTCAAGCACTTACAAAATTCGTCGTCTTAGCAAGGGGTTCGGATAGCATAAATGGTTAGTGCAGCCACCCGGACTGTGGAAGGTTGTGGGTTCGAGTCCCACCTGAGCCCTACGGTGAAATTTTTAAGTGTATTATTTACTTAAGAATAAATTGCAAAGAATTGCTATACCAAACACAATAATATACCTATTATTTTGACCAAAAATATATGAAATTCCGAAAATCTCCTTTTCGTATCTTTCATGGAGAGTCGCTCCTACCTTCCTATGATCCAATTGGGAGTTATGCACCAGCGCGGGCGCCATGCCCGGGTAGAGCGTGACCATGACGCCGACGTCGCGCAGCTCCACCACGCGCGCGCGGTACACGGCGCCGAACTCCAGCTCGGGCGTGCGCTCCGCCGCCAGCCACTCCGAGATGCGGCTCTTGGCCTCGTCCATGGCTGCTTGGGAGGGCGCGAACACGCTGTACTTGATCTCGTCTATTGGTGTTACCTACAATGTATCAATACGGGGTTTAACGCGATATTGTCGCGATATTGTCACGATAGTGGTCACGAGCGGAGTCCGCTCGTGACCACGGCTGCTGTAACGTAGCCGAAACGTCGAGCCAAATATGTGAGTGCACATAATAAATATCGCGTTAAACCCCGTATTGATACATTGTAGTTATAATGCAACGCGAAAATCTAAAAAACTATTGGTGTTACCTGTCAAAAAAAAAACAAATTGTCTAGTATTAAGTAAGTAAGTAAGTTTTTATTGAAAAACCACGAGAACAATATAAATGCTTATAGTCTACATATACTAAGGTAACTAATTTTACCTGATGCCTGAACTAGGAATATCCTGTATCTCGGGCAAAAACGAAAGAAAGAAAAGGACAAAAGGAGCTTATCGATTTTAAAAATAAAACATTAAATTATACTAACACTTAATCCAAATTTAAAAATAAATAAACCTGACTGCCAATGATTCATGAATAACCTAGTTAACAATTTGATGACTCTGAAATTTACATGACACACATACCTTCACACTATTAACCCAACGCCGTGCTTTTTAACAGTCTTACTCCCTTATCGAGGGCATTATACAGATAGTAACGAACATTTTTCCTCAAGGAATTCTTTTTCGGGTGCCTCCTCAGTTTTGAAGGTTGGCCGCCAGTTTCTTGAACTTCTCTTTAGGTATGTTTTGCGAGACGGAAAAGTTCTTCTACACTAGTATATAGGGTCTAATCTCAAAAAAAAATTGCCTTCCCATACAATTTGCACCAATCAGCTGATTACTTTTGAATGGGAAGGTTGTTTTTTTTCTGAGGTATTGTACCTTATGTTCCTTGGGGGAAAATGTTTGTATTATATCAGTATAATGTTGTTTTTTATCAGTACCTATATATGGTCTCGATAAGGGAGTAAGACGGTAAAAAAAACACGGTGTATACTGTCCGACTGCAGGGCAAAGGCCTCCATCATAGATATAAATCAAATCATCGCTACTATGATGAGAATAGGCATAATCACCACGCTTGCCAAATGCGAATTGGTGATCACAAAGCCGAGCTATATTCGAAAAATTCGAAACATACTTTTTGCTCGACCTGAGAATCGAACCCAGGACCCCGAGAGCAAGGCGCGGTACTTAAACCACTAGACCAACAGGGCGTAAAAAAAAACAAAATGTCGATCGATAGTAATATCCTCCAACCGATTTTCGGTTCAGGCAACTAAACTCAAAGATCAGAAACGTACACATAATATATAATCCTGCGTACGTTGGTGATATTTGAGAGGTTGCGCACACAATTGAGCAGTATACTCAAGTGTGTGCGCAAACACGAGAGCACTCTCTATTACCTTACCCTCATATTCCAATGGGACACCAGTGTGACGCGACTGGAATGGATACAAGATCGCTAACTTCCAGACTCCGGGCTGACACTGAGAATTTCTCAAAAAACTCGGGTAAATATTCTGACCCGAACCTGTGACCAAAATAGCAAAGCGACGGCGCTTTAAAGTGGCAGTCAATTAAGAGTCGCCAGCTACGTTTGTGTAACGCATTAAGGTAGAATTGCAATCCAATTTAAATATTTTTATAAAATAGCAGGAAGTCATGTATAAAAGTTAATTTTATATAATTTGTGTTATAATCTTGTATTATAGTAAGGTAACATTCGTATATATTAGTGTATGATAACGTGTTTATTTATTATCTAGATATATGTATTTATACTATAAATTTACTTAATCAATGTTCAAAATCAAAAGGATTACACCACCCTCCCCTCTTCTATCTAATGTCCTTTAACTGAAGGTTGTCTGGTAGAGATCGCTCCCAGCGATAAGACCGCCTAAATTGTACATTGTATCCGTGTATACCTAGCTTTTAAGTTTTGTATGTTGTGCAATAAAGAGTATCTATCTATCTATCTTATTTATTAATAAATTTTTAAACATTTTAAATTCAAAGTGTATTTAGGACGTCATAAAATACGCTTACTGTTTCCATATGTCATTTAACCCCAATTCACGGGAAACATATTGTAAGAAAATAACATACTTCTAAAAATGCCTTTTGATCGGGGAAATTTTAAATCATTATCTGGTAACATTACTGTAAAACAAATTAAAGACAGCCCACTGTCTTAGTTTTGGTGTCCCCTGCAAATATACTTGTCTACAGATGGCGTTAGTTTACAAGCTCGAATACTTAATCTTCGTATTACAACTAGCGCCATCTGTTACTTGGTCCGAGTGAATAAATCACTGAGACATTGTTGTCACCTAAATGTAGTCTTCTGAAGATAACCTGTCGGAATAGCTAGCGTGTCTAGGGTTAAATGAAGGACAACTCTATTTTATTGAAAATATTCTAGATCCAGTGATTTTCAATTTTAAAAACATTAAAATATGGTATGAAATGCCTCAGAAACTGGATGAGGTCAAGGTGAAAAATCTGAGAGCTCAGTATGCAAATCTCTTGTACAAACCTCAGTGTCGCACATACATTTATAAAAATAACGTATCTAACATGTGTATCACTCTGTTTAATAATCTTCCAGATGAAATGAAGACTTAGAGAGTAAGAGTTTCAAAATAAAATTAACTGAATGGCTATTAAAATATTGTTTTTACAGCGTGGCTGAATACATAAATTATAGAAATCTGATGAGCAACTAATAAAATTATTGACCTATATTAATAAATTAGTCAATTAAGAAATAATATTGCTGCATGCCAACCATTTGTTTTTGCACACCTGCATGCAGGTTGAATACTTGTACCTACTATTTTATTATTAAGACCTTTATAACCTGTGTTCTGGCAAATAAACATTTTTATCTTATCTTTTTTATCTTTATCTCGAAACGGTTTTCGGATTAGGGCCTGTTTGTTTAATTTCTTTTCCCATACCCCATTACATACAAAGTATATTTCGACTGCAGCGGCCGCACTGCGACGCTGCAGTGCCTTGGGGACCTTTAGTCGCCGAAATTTTACATTACAAATCTGTAACCAAAAGAGATGATGTCGTTTACGTGGCTAGCACCTACCTGCACACCAGTCTCAACGTACAGCCGCTTCAGGTTGATGCCCCCCAGCCCCAGCAGCTTCGACCTCTTATGCACTTCCACTTCCAGCTCCTCCATCACAGGCATGTTCTCCTTGCGACCTTGTCTGTCAAATAATACATTGTACAATGTAAAAGTTTATTTTTACTTTTTTTTAAGGACACATATACATTGGCTATACTCCGTAATATATAGCTTGATTAGACTGACAGCTGTCCCTTGACCTTTATTTCAATAGATAGATAGACATAAGTGCCGCGTTCCGAGATACGCTCAGAGCGCTGTCAGCACTCACAACGCCAACAACCGTTCCGATTTAGTTTTCGTGCTTAAAGCGTTGATAGCGATATTTCAATTCGGAACGATCTGTAGGCGCGCTAACAGCGATTATGACGTTTTTCAAACGGATAGTTCGCCAAAGATTAAATTATTATATTGTTAGCGGTACCCCCACCCAAGCCGCTACGGACAGCAAGAAGCCCATAAATAATTCTCACAACATCTCATACGTTGACCTGATTCCGTACTAAGTAGCTTAAGCACTTGTGTTACAGATATCAGACAACAGAGGAACACAAATATATACTTAAATACATATATTACACCCAGACACCGAACAAACACAAGTGTTGATCGCACGAATGTTTGTCCAGGGTGGGGATCGAACCCACGACCTTTGGCGTACGAGGCAGGGTCACTACCAATTGCGCCATCCGGTCAGTCAAATAAATAGACGAGCCGATCGGACAGCAGCGCATTTGCATGTCGGCGCTCAGAGCGCACGGATCTAGAAATGGAATCAGTCATGGGAGACGTTATTTCAGTCAGTCATTATTCGAGTCATTGTTTCAATCATTGTTGGATGAGTCATTCATTGTCTAAGCTATGTTCAGATTATTGTTTAGTCCGTTATTAACTTTACTTATGTAAAAGTCATAGCAAGTGTGCAATCGCAGTTTCAGTGGTTTCAAATGATATTTGTTGGAATTATAAACGTTTTCTCATATTTTGTTGTTCGTGTAAAATGATTAAGTCCAAATTAAAACCGTTGGTTCAAATTGTCTTTTTTTTAGTCATTTCCACTTCGAATCAATTGGCGTTGCTAGTGTGCCCTACCCGTCGCTTTAAGTAATAAAATCGTTTTCATAAAAGATAAACGTTCATTTGAGGTAATAATAACACAACAACCAATACTATTTTTGAAATGTCACTTTTGACAGCGCTTACGGTAATATTGCCTCTGAGCCTGAGCTCTGTAATTGCAAGATGGCGCCGATAATGACGTCGTGCATGACGTCAAGAAATTGTTTATGGACGCGCTCACGTCAAAACGGAACGACTGTTAGCGCGCTGAAAACGCTCAGAGCGTATCTCGGAACGCGGCCATGGTTTATCATTTTAACTAAGTTTCATTCCATAGATTTTTATTATTATCGAACTAAAGATTATTTTTCTGTAACCTATAGGTAATCACCTGTAACCACACTACATTTTACGGACTTATAGTAAGGGTTGTATTTATCGTTCCCTCAAAATCAATAAATTGCTTACCTAACCTAACTCACCGCAGAGCTGATGGTAGAAAAATGGCCATAGATTTGAAAAATCCGGAGGTATATGCTCGACCCCCGGTTGGAAAGCGCGAGGTTATTTACTGAACGAAGGTCCATAGCATAATGTTGATTCTCCGAAATTCGACCTTCCGGTTCTTCGCGTGTAATTTCCATGGGCTCAAAAATATTGTTCAAATCAGAATTTTAAATTGAAATAAGAACACGTAAAGATACCTACCCTACTTTCAATTTAAACTTCTAATTTGAACAATATTTTTGAGACCATGGAATTTACACGCGAAGAACCGGAAGGATAAATTTCGGAGAATCGCCCATAGGAGACGTTCAAGTATTACGTAAGCAGATTTATTACAGTTATTTATCCCCCCACCCCCTTGTCAGCAAAAGTAAACAAAGCTTTTACCCCCACCCCCATGCTTCGGCAAACATTTTTCGATTTTTTTGTCACAGCTCGGCAACCCTCCTAACCGTATGCATTTACTTGTAGGTAATTCCCCGAAAATACGTTTCGTTTTCAAGCAAACAGAATGTGAGGGTTGCCATTTGTGTTAAAAAGAAAATAATTATCGATGACGTAATCATCATCTAGACTCCCCTACCCCCCATGTCATCCAAAATAAGCAAAGCAAAGATCCCCCCGCCCCCCCATAGTGCTTACATAATACTTGAACGGCGCCATAGATATTCCTACCTTGGTTTATCGATACATTTGTTCATAATATCGATAATCTTGGACTTCGCATCGCACGCCTTCTGGATGGACTCCATCACCACCTTCAGCGGCAGGCCCGGGATCTTGATGTCAGCCTGGAGCGCCGTGATGCCCTTCTTGGAGCCGGCTACTTTGAAATCCATGTCGCCCATGTAGTCTTCTATACCCTGGAGAGAAAACAATTTGTTCAATGATTGTGATAATTAATATATATTTTTTTATATTTCTTACAACATCTCATACGTTGACCTGATTCCGTACTAAGTAGCTTAAGCACTTGTGTTACAGATATCAGATCAGGGTGGTCCCCGGCAGAGTAGAATAGGCCACCCTCACTCTTACCGAGGTGTCGTAAAAGGCGACTAAGGTAAAACTGCTGGCATGATCATCAGCACCCAGAGAAGGAAAACTCTGCATTTATATCAAAACCCTCGCCAACCCGTCTGCCAAGCGTGGTGAGTATGGCAATTACCCCTCATGTGATTGAGGGAGGCCCGTGCCCCAGCAGTGGGGAATTAAATGGGCTGATGATGATGAGTGTGTGAGCGAGAAGTGAATAGATGCGCCGCCATTTCTGATCCCATTCTTTATCCGCACATGTTGTAATCACTTTATTTCACAGGTACACAGATTACATACACTGCTTAGTGCGACATAGTTATATGTGTACACTTTATTCACAATGTCAATTACTTATTGTTCGTCAAATCTTAATTATCACTGTCACCCTACGAAAACATACAGAATTATTTTACGACCCTCACATATTAACGGCAAAGCGTAGACAAGACATAGTTTGCAAATCCATACCCCACCGAACAACCACGGCTAGCAGACATTATTACTGCATCAGTGCACTTCTGTACAATAAACTGAATAAAAAAATAATTTTATTCCCTCTTACTTTTCGTAGCTGCAAACTAGCATTACTAAAATTCCTGCTTACACTCACCTTTTACATATTACGTGCTTAGTTTTGCTTACTTTTAATAAATTACATAAGAAATATGGCCGCATAAATACGATTTTCAGCAGAGGGTCGAATACTTGAACAGCCCTTATTTATAGGTACTAACCTAAGGCAGTGTTCAGTGTGCGCCGTCAATCTGAATCTCGACGATCGGCCACGTACGCAGGATATATTATAGTGTTCAAGTGTGTGCGCAGACACAAGTGCACTCTTTATTCCCTTACCCTCATATCCGATGGGACACCAGCGTGACACGACCGGAGAGGGATCGGACGCAGGATTAACGGCTCGTAGTGCTTTTTTATTTAACGTATCAATTATAGCTGGCTGGTGTTGCTGTTTATTTGACTCACTAACAAATCGGTCAGTATCCTGTAGTCTTGCACTTGGTCGTGGTCGGAGCGGGACACGAGGCCCACCGCGACGCCCGCGGCTGGCGCCGCCAGCGGGACCCCCGCGTCCAGCAACGCCAGGGTGCCCCCGCACACCGACGCCATGGAGCTTGAGCCTGGGGAACAAGATAAACATAAAAAACGACTAAAACATTAGACAAGCGTCCGTGGCACTCATTCAGCTGGTCTCACTGAAAACTAGCGTCATGGTCTTTGTCTGGGCCGTGACTTAAGCTGAGTGAGGGCTTTTTATACTAGATGTCATAACACACTATTATTAATATGGCACTGTCTGGAAATTATTGAATTTTTTTTATTGTTTTTGTGTTTTTCATTGTTTTCTGTTTGTGCCAAATTGTGTTCTGTTTACTATTTCTGTATGTTCTGTGTTGTGATGTCTATAATAATAAATTGTTTCTTTCTTTCTTTCTTAAAAACTAACTAGGTTGGTTCAGCGACACAAAGTAAGTCTTGGCCTTCGATAAAAAGAGCCTCCATCTCGGTCGGTCTTTCGCCACTTCCTGCCAGTCATCCGCCAAGAGTCCGCGCAGATCCTTATCGACCTTATCTCTCCAACGGTATTTTGGACGGCCGACTGGCCTTTGCCCGTTAAGACATCCCAGAAGCCCAAATTCAAAGCAGAGACGTTACGACCGAATCGGAGTTTACCTCTCTTTCAAACGCGCTGTGCATCTCCTTTGTTTAAAGAAAGGTATATTCTTGTTTGTTACGGGACTAAATTAAGCCACACCGGTACGCTTACTTTAATGCACAATCTTCTCTCGATACATAATATGTAATAATAATACGGCCCGTTTGGATCAGTGGTAGCGAACTCTGCCTCTGGTGTAAGGGTTGCGGGGTCGATCCCCTCTCAGTACAAACTTTTCAGTGCATGAACAAGTCTGTGTGTATTGGTCTGGTATTGTATTGGTCTTTCTATGTATATATTTGTAGTTCTGCTATTGGTTCTGATATCCGTAATACAGATGCTTGAGCTAACTATCTCGAAGTTAGATCAATGTATCAATACCTACATTGACCTGATAGCTATTATAGGTACCATCTGACTTCTACTTTCGAACGCGAATACGGACGTATTATTGTTACAAGGTACCTACCGCGCAGGTAGCCGTGTATTTTTTCCCCGTTAAGTGTGGATATGGATTAGTAATTTTTGACATTTGTTGATTTAATAAAAAAAAACCTTTTAACACGTCCCACAAACCCTGGCAAATATGCTTCTTTGATATAAAATTTATATCTTAATAAAAACTCATCCTAACTATTCTATATACTACAATGAGATTCAAAATAGTAATGATATAAGGGGTAACATTTGAATCAGTTACGATCAATAAGGCGATAATTAAACGTATTTTCCCCTTCCCTCTAATACTCATAATCTGATTCTTGGCACTATAAGAATAATCAAATACTGCAAAGAACCAAGAATTAATAATAATTAATTATAAAATTTATTCAAAGTTAGGTAAGGATCAAAGAGATTCACGACTCACATTGCCTTAAGGTGAGAAGCGACTGAAGAAATGTGACAGTTTTCTATACTTTGATGTGTGGCTGTACGTACTTAAAAACTAAAATTACACCCAGACATTCAACAAACACAAGTGTTCGCACGAATTGTCCAGGGTCGAACTCACGAGGCTTATGCGGCAGGGTCGCTACCAAATGCGCCATCGCATCAATCCTTTCTTTCTTTCAGCTTAATTATTTGCCTGAATATTTTCTCACTTTAAGTTGGTAAAAAGTAACATCATACCAAATGATTTTTTTATTTATTTATTTAAGAAACGGATTAAGCTGGATTAAATAATGTGTCAAAAGTAAAGTCAGTAAATCTTTAAAAAAAATACACGTTTAGGCAAATAATGTATGTATTTATATGAAACGTTACGTCACAATTATAAGTAAGTACGTCATTTTTGTATTTTGGGACATCTACTATTTTTACTCTCGTATAGACCGACCAAGATCAGAAGGCACTTAAATGACATTGACAAAAGGGCGTTGTACAGGTCCGGAGGAGAATGCGGAGGTGTGGGGAGAGCTTGGATGGGGTGGGGGTGATCAGACTAGAAGTATTACGTCGAGTTGGAAAAACAGCGTCATCTGATGGAGACCGTCAAAAAAGAAAGGTTGCATATCTTGGTAACATGCTAGGGCACGATGGCTACGAACTCTTGCAGCTGATTATGGTGGAGTGGCGGAAAGACGAGCAGTTGACTGGAGAAAGAAATCATGGTTGCGTGGCATCAGAGAACGGATCGCCAGTGCCTCAGAGCTTTTCCATCTAGCAAGAGATTGAGTGAGATATGCGGAGCTGACTGCCAACCTTCGCTAGTTGGGGAGGCACCAGAAGACTGAAGAATAGATGTTACAAAGTTCCTTACTTGGTGTTATAATGTTTAGGGTTCCGTACCGAAGGGGTAAAAACGGAACCCTATTACTGAGACTTCGATGTCCATCTGTCTGTCTGTACGGTTTACTGTCTCTAGGCTGTATTTCAAGCGGGACAGTTAGACGGTTGAAATTTTCGTAAAATATGTTTTTCTGCTGCCGCTATAACAAGAAATACTAAAATCAAAATAAAGTTATATTTAAGGGGGGCTCCCATATACAACAAACGCGATTTTTTTGACATTTTTTCCATCCATATTAATAACAACAACAGGCAGGCATTCGAAATATCCACAAAATACTCACTTGTATTTTTACTTTAATGATAAATAATGAAATTAAAATAAAATAAACATTCAAGGGGGCTCCTATACAAAAAAAAAACGCCATTTTACAATTTACTTTACTCTACTAGGTACTTAAAATATTTATGTTTTGCAGTAAGTACCCTAATAGGGTGCAACTGTATAATGTTTATGTAATACATTGTATTCTATGGTTTAAATACCAAATAAATAAAATAAAATAAATTAATACTTCATTCTATATTTACATTAAAAATATATAACTAAATCAATGGTATGGAACACTTCTTGCGCGAGTCGGACTCGCTACTTGGCCGATTTATTATCTGTGCTTGCGTGCCGTAAAACCTCTTACGAATTTCCTCGGACGGTATTGACATTTTGATTAACTGTATTTGCGCGTTATTTAGACTTCGAGCAACAGGTCACAACAGACTACTCCATTTCCTGTAGAGTTGATTCCAACTTCGTTTTCTTTCAGATTTCTTCCAGAAACCGCCACGGCGAGGAGAAGCAGGATTAAGAGTACGTTGATATGCTGATCCATTGTAAACACGTAGAGATTCACTAGGCTATATTCTATTGCACAATAGTTATGTTCTGTTTATACACCGTTACTTTTTTAACGTTAACATCGGGAATGAAGTCTATTTAGCAGCTTAGATCACCAAACAATGCGAAAAAAAAATCAGCTGTTCCAAATAAAATTTAGTTTCCACCCGGTGATAATGTCTGGAACTAGCTTCGCTTTTTTCGCTTATTTTGTTCATCTAAAATGCTAAATGGATTTTATTCATGATACCTAGGTATTACGAAGTTTTCGGGATATAAACGATAAAAAAATAATAACGGTGTATACGGAAGGCCGGTTCCGTCAGATATGTCAATAACTTGTGACAACTAAACCTTGGTCCAGCAGAGTATTACCCAATCGACAAAATAAACTGGCAGCTTGCACTAGATTGTGCTTGCTTTTATAGTGGTCTGGAACGAATCAGCCATATTCGCGAAATTATTTTATCAGTCAATGTTATTGAGACATTCAACATCTGGCACGCATTAAAAACGTATTTATCTATCCTGTTATTGGGCGGGACGTATATGTATTTTTTTAACTTTATCTCAACGGCATAAAGTTCTAGGTATGCATGGTAGTGTTGCTTATCCATAGTCCACTATCGATAGTCTATCGATAGTATAAGTAAAAATCAATAGTATCGATAGTCTGTCGATAGTATTGCTGGTTGTCAATAGTATCGATAGTAAAATTAGACTAATACTATTGATAATGCTAATACTATCGATTGTTTAATGTTATTGAAACATTCAACACATTTAATCAAGCAGCAATACTATCGAAACATAGCTGACTACTGATAGTACAAAACTATCGATATATATCAATAGTATCGACTGCTTTTGATTCTAGAATCCTGAAACACAGAAATATCCTAGTTTAGGCTCCAGTCCCCCAAACATTAAATGTTTTTCATCAAGGTAAACATATAATAATATAAAGCTTTAACTAAGTATCATATAGTTATTTCGTCTCATACATTCATTAATGAATGTTAACTTTAATCAACAAAGCATGCATAATATATTGGTGGAAAATATTTTTTTTTTATTTTTATTTATTTTGATTAATTCTGTTAGGAAACACAATACTATCGATAGTACCGGGAATTAAACAATCGATAGTATTGGCGTTATCAATAGTATTAATCAAATTTTACTACTGGTAGTTTTGACCAATAGCGATAATGTCGATTTTCGAGGTCAACTATCGATAGGTCCGCAACACTAATACATGACTAATGTTTTGCAATGCGCGCGATTGAGTTGACTACACAGTCTGATCTCATTTCAGCGTGGACCTAATTTCCGGTTGCATACGCTTCCCAGAGCACCTACGTCCACTTCATCTTAGCGTGTGATTCCCGGTTGCACCCAAAGCTGTCGCTCTGGAGCCCGGGGACGCTTGATGACTCGTGGTCGCCCTTTATTATTTCCTACAATATGCTTTAATGCTACAAGTCAGAAAAATAAATTAAGCCTTTTTTAATAGTGACACAGTATATCGGTAGTCTGAATGATTTTCGAGGTCAACTAACGATAGGAAAACTATCGATAGCTCCGCAACACTAATGCATGACTAATGTTTTGCTAATGCGCGCGATTGAGTTAACTTCACTGCACAGTCTGATCTCATCTCAGCGTGTAGCTATTGCTGCATACGCTCCCCGGAGTACCTACGTCCTCTTAATCTTAGCGTGTGATTCCCGGTTGCACCCAAAGCTGTCGCTCTGGAACTTGGGGTACGCTTGAAGGCTCGTGGTCCCCCTTCATCGTTCCCTAAAATATTCTATAATTGTATAAGTCAGGAAAAAGTATTTTTTGCGGTAGATGGCAGACGAGCTTACCAGCGATTGCCGCCACCCATGGATGCCCGCGACACCAGTGGAGTCACAAGTGCGCTGCCAACTGTTTAAACCCCCCTTGCCCCCGGATTGGGCCTCCGGTACCCTCACTCACGCAGCATAACACAGCACAGTGCTGCTTCACGCCGGTTTTCTGTGAGGCCGTGGTATCTCCCACGGTCAAAGTGCACGAATCGAAGGAAATTAAATAAATATTGTTTTTTTTTATAGTGACACAGTATGTAATATAGTAATATAGTTATAGTGACACAGTAAGTAAGAGAAGAGCCTCGTTGCAATTACAACGGAAGCGATGTCAGGCATCACCTCCGTTGGGACTGCCATACTGGCCCGAGATGCTTCTTCACGCTTCGTTTGAAGGAATCCATATTGTAGGAAGCAATCGGGGTACATAGGTACGCTTAGACCATAATTGACTGGCAGTGGCATACCTTACACACGAATACCGAATGCTAGTAAGTAGCGTATGAAAAATAAAGGGGGTAGGTAAAATATAAAGTTATTTTTGAAATTTACATGATTTTTATTTAAATTTTCGAAAACATTACTCTAAAGTACTTTACATATAATATACATTATTCATTTGAATATTTTGTCCAGGAGTCGTCTGACACGGGCTGATGGTGATGGATGGATGGAGAGGATATAATGCATCTTAATCTACTAGGTATACCTAGGCATAAAAACTAGAAGAGAAAAATAGGTCACCCCATTAATTTTATACATACACGCTCTTTCTAGCTCTACCAAATAAAAAGAACTGTTTACTCTTGTTTGCCAAGCGTGGTGAGTATGGCAATTACCCCTCATGTGACTTTAGGAGGCCCGTGCCCCAGCAGTGGGGACTTAAATGGGCTGATGATGATGATGATGATGACATACGTCATACTTGTGAACAGGTGCCACTTTTGGGGAGTGGTCTGCTTCGGTTTACCTCATAATATTTACTTTATTATTATTTCCTTTATTTTATTTTGTGTTACAATTAAACTGTATGGCTTGGAATGATGATGACACAACATTGTATGAAAGTTTGTCGATTAAAAAGAGTAACTGGCGAGTTTCTTGCCGGATCTTCTCGACCAGAAACAACTTTCCGAGCCGGTGGCAGAATCGCATTATGTTTATTAATTTTTTAGTATATTTTATGTATCAACATATATATGTATTAACATGTAAATTATACATCAGTACTTATAAATAGTTTTAATGTCATTCAAATGTATGACGATTTGTAAGTGCTGTGTACCTACAAGCCTATGCAAATAAAGGATTATTTGAGTTTTGAGCTAACAGTTTTAATCTAATCTAAGTATGACTCGATTACACTCGTTTCCGTATATACTTTTATTAAGATGTCGCTATTTATAATTTGGTTTTCATGCCTACCCTGTTTCCTTGATTTAAAACCATGCCCACCATGTTTCCTTAATCTATAACCATTTGGACGATGGGTAAGTTGGTATTGTAGATGATGACGCTGTTGTTGATGACAATGATAGTGTTGATGATTATGACAAGGATGATGATCCCTAAAACGCAGAGGTTGTGAATTAATATATATTTTATCTACTCGAGTTTTTCTTTCGGTTGCATCTATAGTGTTGTGTATCAATTTCTCATCACCATCTGTGATTGGAGTGTCTTCACCAACGTGTGTAACTTGCTGTTTCTTCAGTGGATCTAGCAAATCGTTTTTGGAATTATCATTCAACTCTCTGTCAGCAAAAGTCATTATCATCAGGAGAAACAGCCACAACAATGTTAAGGCATTTCGATAGATTCATCATTATGACGCCGCTTGTAGAATATACAGCAATATATTTTTAAGAATTTTGGTTCTGGAATAGTGTTGGATTAAAATTGGATAAAATCTTCCACACAGTATCGTTTTGATTCGCCGTATCTCAGTCAATTACCAAGTTTTGTAAATTTAGGGCGTTCAGCGTGGTTTTGCTCACCAATGTCACCTCAATGGATCTCGAAGTCGCAGTCCTTGATAAATGTTATTATTACACAGGTTTATTAAGTTGTTCGGTCCACTAGCCTGATTATTGTATTGCGAAAGAAGTATTTGTAATTTTTGAGGACTTTTTTGGCACACGGTAATTAGATATGTCAATCGGACCTCTTACTCGTAATTATTGTTCAAAGTTGGTACTATAAACAAAAAATACGAATTCTCTGTTTTACCAATCGATCAGACCCTGTATCCTTACAAGACAATCTTTGGTATCAAATCTTCTCACAAGCTATGCGTGATCGATTATCCTTCTCTGTTTTTTTGTCGGGTTATATATTTGTCACAGGTTTGGCCTCAGCTGTGGACCAGTGTAATTTGTCTGGGATATTACTTTTCCAAAAACGGTACACTTTCACATTTAAAGGTACACACACAACCACACATTGGGTCGCTCACTACAGTTATAGTTAAAAGTGTTTCTCGGACTTTTCTGGTCCAAATACATAAGTGCCGGCCAAATATATTTTTTTTGTAGTACTTGTCTCCCTGATGATAAAATTTGAAGATTTAACATAACAACAAAAATGACAATTTGTTCCGTGAAAATGTATGAAGATGTAGATTTTTAAACTAAAATAATACCATGGATAATGAATGATGACCCTACAGCTTTGGTGCTATAGTAATAAATACTCAGAGGGACAGGTACTACAGAATACAGTAAAAAGTCTGTCCGGCCGGGCACTTTCTTCATCCGATTTTCACCTTAATGGCAAGGCAATTAAACTCAATATCAATTCAAATCGATTATGGAGATTTGACAGATTTAACTGACCCAAAGGGTGGTCCTTGAGCTCACTAAGCAAATTAAAATAATAAGATGTCACTTTGTGGAGAAGAGACACAAACTGAAGTGATTTCGACGGCGCGTTATATAAAAAAGGCACTAACCTGATAATGTTGTAAAAATACAAACTCTGAATTTGATAAAGAATTGTTGTATGTACCTATTGTAATGTTATGTTATTTTTTTGATAGCAGTGATGGATATGACAGCTATTCTCAATGATGACCTAATACTTTCAAAGTCGGAACTGATGCTATTTGACATTTTCGTAGAAAAAACGTTATACAACACTGTTCGCATTACTTTGCTCCCTATATAAAACGCACGGGTCACTGGCGTCTAGCGCGGTGACAGGTAAACCAATAAGCATATGTTTCCCGCGCTAGCCGCTAGATGGCGCTGTGCATAAATAGATCACGCCAGTAATATTATTTTTAGACTGTATAAGGTCTCCGGCGTTAAGGTTGAAAATACACTATTCTCTTAGATCAGGCTACATGGTGGTTTCATTTCGATCCATTACCCGTAGTAGCAGTTCCAGTTAGGGATGATCGATATTAGAAAAACATCGATGTTGACATCGATGTTAACATCGAATCAAAAGTATCGATGTACGATAAATATCGATCGAAAGACATCGATATTTCAAAAATATAGATGTTTTTGAAAACAAATAAAACTGTGTTTTAATTATTATAAGATAAATGCACTCTTACGTAAATCAAATTTGCTAACGCATTACAAGTTTACTCACAATACGACACCACCGATCAAGTGTGTGACAGTGACAGTTTTTTTTCAATCTCTTGAGAAATTAAAACAAACTTATTCGTACGGCTGTGGGCTTACTCCGATTATTTTGATCAGCGTCTTCTAGCGGAAAATAGTAGAAACTTAATAGTCATCTGCTAATAATATCTATGCAAAATGTAGTTGAAGTTAGTACACCTACTGCACGCTAGATCGCGCCGGAAAATAATTGACGTTTCGATATTTTATTTAGGTAACATCGATGTTTCGATGATATCGAAGTTAACCCATCGATGTTAAAACATCGATGTTTTATAGTTAAACATCGATGTTTATTCAACATCGATGAATATCGATCATCCCTAGTTCCAGTTCAGCTTTAGGGCTTAATAGGTCATTTATCCAAACACCCTCTTGTCAATGTCACTGAAGTGCGCTCTGGTCTTGGTCGGTCGTTAAGGCGACGGATAGCCCTAACTAGCGACACCATTCGTTTTTAATTGTTAGCTACCAAACCGGATCTGGCCGTGTGGTCCCCGGCAGAGTAGAATAAGCCACCCTCACTCTTACCGAGGTGCCGTAAAAGGCGACTAAGGTAAAGCTGCTGGCATGATCATCAGCACCCAGAGAAGGAAAACTCTGCATTTATATTAAAACCATCGCCAACCCGTCTGCCAAGCGTGGTGAGTATGGCAATTACCCCTCATGTGTTTGAGGAAGGCCTGTGCCCCAGCAGTGGGGACTTAAATGGGCTGATGATGATGATGATGATGAAACCGGATCTATTTTAAACAATTTCGGGGTTACAACCTCTCGACAAACATTTATACTATTTATTTATTAACCATGCACTAATGTTGGGTCCGTTTTTGTACGCGAAAAATTGATTACCGCCAAAAGCGGCCACTTTTAGCGTGAATCAATTTTTCGCGTACAAATGTTGGGTCTGCATTTGTGCATGGTTATTTAATAAATAGTATAAGTGTTTGCCGAGAGGTTGAAACCCCGAAATTGTTTAAAATAGATCCGGTTTAGTAGCTAACAATTAAAATCGATTGGCGTCGCTAGTGTGCCCTACCCGTCACCTTAAACTTCTTTTGACGCTAATGACAGGTTTAAAACCCTGCACTTTACTTGTTCTTTATGATACCTGTAATAAGTGCATCAAGAGAGAGAAAGACGTGACAATGAGGTTTTTGAGGAACTAACGGAGTTCCCATGTTCTATAATAACCAATAGGGTTACCATACCCTATGAATGAGGCAAGGGGCAGTGGCGCCATTTGGCTACCACAGTGGCGCATTGCTAAGTGGGTTGCACTTTAAGGCTACGGCTTTTGCTCAAGAGCTCCCGGGTTCGATCTCTGGGTCGGGCAATAAATTTGTCCCTAAGTTTTCGGTAAGAAATTCTCAGTGTCAGCCCGGACTCTGGAAATTGGCGGTCTTGTACCCCCGTGCCTCGGAAAGCCGTTGGTCGTGCGCCCGATCCTTCGCCGGTCATGTCATACTAGTGTCCCATTGGAATATGAGGGTAAGAAAATAGAGAGTGCACTTGTGTTTGCGCACACACTTGAGCACTATAATATATCCTGCGTACGAGGCTGATCGTTAAGATTGGCCGCCGTAGCCGTCATCGATCATCATCGGACGATATTACAGACACCAGTCTCTCACAAAGGTAAATAAATGTCCACATATAACTATGTCGCAAGTGTATGCTGTACCTTTGTAAAGAGGAAATAAAGTGATTATTTATTATTATTATTGTTTATATTCACGACTTCATTTAAACATTTCACATTTAAACTTTATCTCACTCGGCGGAGGCCAATGTCAAAGTAAACCCGTTAATAAATGATAACAAATCATTTTAAATGGTCTCTATGTGTAAGTATATTGCATAATATTTGTATTTCTGGTAATAGGTAAAAGGTTATCCAACCAGTTTATTGCCCAAAAGGAGGATAATATAATTTGTTTTGAAGCCAGAACAGAATAAATAAATATTTCACAACATCACATACATTGATCTGACTCCGAGATAGGTAGCTCATGCACCTGTGCTACGGATATCAGAACCAACAGCGGAATTGCAAATATATACATACATATAATACTTTTCTTTTGTAAATACATACTTATAAATACATAGAAACACCCAGACCAATACAAACAGACATGTACCTATGTCAAATGTTTGTACTGTGAGGAATGGATGTGTGTGGAGAATGGGGCCACACTCAACAGATAAAAGTCTTGTGAAAAAATGTGAAAAAATGTGACTTATTTACATTTTTCAGAATAATACTAATAGACAATATCCACAACTTCCAATGTAGTTGTATTTTTTTTTATGTGATAAGAGGCAGACGAGAGCGGACGGATCGCCTGTTGGTAAGATATTGCCGCCGCCCATGGACACCCGCGACACCAGTGGAGTCACAAGTGCGCTGCCAACCTTTAAAACCCCCTCCCCCGGATTGGGCCTCCGGTACCCTCACTCACGCAGCGAAGCAGCACAATGCTGCTTCACGCCGGCGAGGCCGTGGTATCACTCCGGTCGAGCCAGCCCATTCATGCCGAAGCGTGGCTCTCCCACGGTCAAAATATAATGTAGGTATTCTAAATATTCATTACTAAGGATTTTCACGACAGCCGAAGGTACACTAAGGTGTAGGTAGGGCAGCTGCGGCACTCGCGTAACTATATGCTGCTCGTAGTCAAAATAATTCTGCCTTATTCCTATCTACTTAAGATTGAATTCTTTCATTTCGCAAATTTTGACTGCTTTTATTATTTGGAGGACTGTAATCTTGAAACTCCAGCACCTCAGCTGTGAGCCACACGGTGTAGGGCAGGAGCCCCGCTAGGTCAGCCCGCCGTGTACATACGAGTACAGGCAATTCGTAGAGGAGAATCAAGTTGTCGCTTTGCGTCGACTTATGTCACTTTCCGTCACGTTGTATCGTTTTAAGTCCTTTTGTGTCTCTTCTTCACTCTTCCTCATCCCATTAACTTTTTTACAATCGTCCTGTTATCGGCAGCCTGTAGTCGATGGTCCATCTTAGATCCATTTGATTATCATATTATTATTATTTTTGTCTTTTTCTGATATCAATCTCACAATATTATGTGTATGTATTTGAGCATAACTTATTTTATTAGTTTATAATACTGTATTTTATTTATGTATTAGGGTTATGAGTTATATTTTAACATTTACAGTTTCTTTTTTTTTTCCTTATTGAATATTGCACCCCCTACCCCTTCTCTACTATCAAATGTCCTTTAACCGAAGGTTGTCTGGTAGAAATCGCTTTCAGCGATAAGACCGCCGAAATTGTACACAAAATTTCTGTAATGCCTAGTACTTAAGTTGTGTATTTTATGCAATAAAGTATATCTATCTATCTATCTATCTATGTCTCTTTACCTCGTGACGTCTCACTTTCCGTCACTTTGTGTCGCGATAAGTTGCGTCGCGTCACCATGTGTCGCTTTACGTCGCAACGTGTCTCGTGCCTTATTTCTCTTTAAATCGCGCCGCGTCGTGTTACATTATGTCGAGTCGTGTCGCTTTACACCACCGTAGGAGGAATAAGTCGCGTGGCCCCGAGTCGCTATAAGTTGCGTCGCGTCGATTTATGTTGTGATATGTCGCGTCAGTTTATGTTATGTCCAGTCGCCTTGTCGCTTTACGTAGTGTCGTGTCGCTTTACTTCACGTCGTGTCGCTTTACGTCGCGTCGTGTCGCTTTATGTCACATCGTGCTGCTTTACGTCGCGTCGTGTCGCTTTATGTCACATCGTGCTGCTTTACGTCGCGTCGTGTCGCTTTATGTCACATCGTGCTGCTTTACGTCGCGTCGTGTCGCTTTATATCACATCGTGCTGCTTTACGTCGCGTCGTGTCGCTTTATGTCACATCGTGCTGCTTAACGTCGCGTCGTGTCGCTTTACGTCGCATCGTATCGCTATGGGCCGCTTTACTTCGTGGAGTGTGGCTTCGCAACGCAATGTGTCCCTCCCTCGCCTCGGCCCCGGCAGCAGAGCAGCACTCACCGTTGGACTCCAGCACCTCGGCCGTGAGCCGCACGGCGTAGGGCAGGCGCGGCAGCACGGGCAGCAGCCCGCGCTCGGCCAGCGCGCCGTGCCCCGCCTCGCGCCGCCCCCCCGCCCCGCCGCGCCCCACCTCCCCGGTCGCGTAAGACGGGAACTCGTAGTGCAGGAAGAAGTTCTTCTCTTTTATGCCACTGGAATCGCAGCAATCATATACACCGTTATTTTATTATCGTTTACATCCCGAAAATCATAGAGTAACTTATGTATGGTGCCGTGTGGTCCCCGGCAGAGTAGAATAGGCCACCCTCACTCTTACAGAGGTGTCGTAAAAGGCGACTAAGGTAAAGCTGCTGGCATGATCATCAGCACCCAGAGAAGGAAAACTCTGCATTTATATCAAAACCCTCGCCAACCCGTCTGCCAAGCGTGGTGAGTAGGTATGGCAATTACCTCTCATGTGATTGAGGGAGGCCCGTGCCCCAGCAGTGGGGACTTAAACGGGTTGACGATGACTATGAACTTATGTATACTGAGATAGAGGCAATAGTATCGTATCGTATGGTATCTTCGCACTTGGTGCGGTTCGGGTATCGGGGTAGACCCATTGCCCAGACTTCTTCTCGCGGTCTCAGCGAGACCGGGTGTTTGCTGCTGGCGCCGTGTGAAGGTGGGTGCTTCTCCTCGGCGCGGGCCTCTTTGGAGGCTCAAACTTGAAATGAGAGGGGGGGAGGGGGGGAGCGACTGGCTAGCCAGTGCTAGCGCCGGAACTAGCAAGGAAACCGACCAAGGCTTGTGTTGTTGAATCAATTTTTCGCAAACAAAAACGGACCCAATATTTGTGCATGGTTATTTAATAAATAGTACAAGTGTTTTCCAAAAGGTTGTAAGCCCGAAATTGTTTAAAATAGACCCGGTTCAGTAGCTAAAAATTAAAATCGGTTGGCGTCTCTAGTGTGCCCTATCCGTCACCTTAAGGTAAAAATATACTAAAATCTTTTGCAGCAATAAAAAAGCCTAAAATTTCACTTTCGATACTGTACTTGGGGGCAGTCGATTTATAAGGAAAGAAAATGAAGGGCACACCATTATTATAAAACAACTAGCTGACCCGGCAAACGTTGTTTTGCCATATAAATAAAAGGGTTGATCGTAGAAGGGTGAAAATTGAGGATTGTATGTATTTTTGTATGTTGTATCATAAAAAAAGAGAAATTAAAAATTTTGTCTAAAAAATAAAAATAAAAATTTAGGGGTGGACTACCCCTAACATTTAGGGGGATGAAAAATAGATGTTGGCCGATTCTCATAGATACCGGATAAGCACAAAAAATTTCATCAAAATCGGTCAAGCCGTTTCGGAGGAGTATGGCAACGAAAACTGTGACACGAGAATTTTATATATTAGACTAGCTGACCCGGCAAACGTTGTTTTGCCATATAAATAAAAGGGTTGATCGTAGAAGGGTGAAAATTGAGGATTGTATGTATTTTTGTATGTTGTATCATAAAAAAAGAGAAATTAAAAATTTTGTCTAAAAAATAAAAATAAAAATTTAGGGGTGGACTACCCCTAACATTTAGGGGGATGAAAAATAGATGTTGGCCGATTCTCATAGATACCGGATAAGCACAAAAAATTTCATCAAAATCGGTCAAGCCGTTTCGGAGGAGTATGGCAACGAAAACTGTGACACGAGAATTTTATATATTAGATAAAGACAGCTGCCCTTAAGCTAGAGGTATAGTCGGCTTACGGCTGTTTTGACATTTTCGCATAGAAAAAACGTTGTACAACGCCCTCTTGTCAATGTCACTGAAGTGCCTTCTGATCATGGTCGCTTTGTAATGTCCATAACCAACGAACCATCTTTCTATTTTGACTTACAGACCGACCATGATCAGAAGGCACTTCAATGACATTGACAAAGGGGTGTGTAAAGTATTTTTTCTATGCGAAAATGTTCAACCAGTATTAGTTCCGACTTTCGCCACGTGCCAAATAATCGGGCTTTACTGCTTACCTGGTGAGCATGGTAAGTGTATCCATCTTGAGGGCGCTGTCGGGCGAGTCGAAGGTCACAGTGCATAGCACCTGGGTCTGACCGCGCTGGAACACCGCGCTGCCGTGGAGAGGCTCGTACAACGACACCTGGGAAATAAGTTCGTTAAGGTGGGTACAGATTGGTGCAATGCCACGTGTAATGCAACATTCTGCCTTACATCGCATGTTCTCTGCTGCCTTGGACGTGTACTACGAATCATTCGAGAACATCTATTCCATACTGCACGCCCCTTTGTGTTCGTACCAAAAAACGACAAATCTCGGATCGCGTCGCGCACGTGCGGTGACCGGGTAGGGCACACTAGCGACGCCAATCGATTTTAATTTTTAGCTACTAAACCGGATCTATTTTAAACAGTTTTGGGGTTAAAGCTTCTCGGCAAACACTTATACTACATATTTATTAAATAACCATGCACAAATGTTGGGTCCGTTTTTGTACGCGAAAAATTGATTCACGCTAAAAATGGCCGCTTTTAGCGGTATCGATTGGCGTCGCTAGTGTGCCCTACCCGTCACCTTAACGTTCGGAGCGTGCGCGACCCAGGCGCAGTTCGTGCGCGTGAGGCGTCCAAACCATGAGAATTTGTTGCTTGCATGTTGCATTGCAGCAATCTGTACCGGACTTAACAATTATACACCGTGACTTTTAAATACCATACATAGGGTCTAATCTAAAAAATAAAAAGGTAAAGCTGCTGGCATGATCATCAGCACCCAGAGAAGGAAAACTCTGCATTTATATCAAAACCCTCGCCAACCCGTCCGCCGAGCGTGGCGAGTATGGCAATTACCCCTCATGTGATTGAGGGAGGCCCGTGCCCCAGCAGTGGGGACTTAATTGGGCTGACGATGAATCTAAAAAAAACTCACCTTCTCATACATTTACGATACGAAGCCTCACAGAAAACCGACGTGAAGCAGCACTGCTGTGTTTCGCTGCGTGAGTGAGGGTACCGGAGGCCCAATCCAGGGGAAAGGGGGGCTTAAAGGTTGGCATAGCACGTGACTCTACAGGTATCGCGGGTGTCTAATAGGCGGCGGCAATCGCTTACCATCAGGCGATCCGTCTACTCGTCTGCCACCTATCACATAAAAAAAATACACCTATGCCTGAAAAGGTAGGATCAAAAGTATATATAAGAAAATCTATCTATCCATTAATGTATGGGAGAGAAGGTGACTTTTCCTCGGGTATTCGAAAAGTCACGGCGTAAGTACTTTATCAATCATTAATACTTTTGTTCGGGCACAATCGGCTCGGCGTCGGACAAGACGCGCGGGGCACGGTGCCTCTCGCACCAGCGGCGATGGGCCCCGGACTTCGACCTTACCAACGGTGGACCACGCACGCGTCCTCGACAATATTTTCTATTTACCGTAATAATTATTCTACATACAACCAGCCTTTCATTCATCTCCGAGATTAGGATCCCAATCACTTTAGATTGGTTAAAATTATATAACACATCCTGAAATTATTTTTCTTCAATTTCTATGAGTCTAATCTAGAAATAGTATTTTGTAAGGTTGTGTGCGTACCGGGCACCTTCCTTACGAGTTGGTGGTGATGAAAAGGTGACTGAGAGACACTTTCACGGAATCGGAGTTTGGAGTTGACTGTACCATTACACGTAATGGTACAGTCAACTCCAAAAATATGTATACACTTTAGGACCTTGACACAATACTTACCTATAAGAAAGTAAAGGTCTACTTTCTTATGTTATATATTGTGACAACGTCCTAAAAAGTGTATACATATTTTTGGAGTTGACTGTACATCGATGACCCGACAAGTGATACGAATGTACAATAGCATCAACGCAGCGCGCGTGCACAGAGTCTAAGCGACACGCTCTCGGCGTGTACGCCGAGAGCGTGTCGCTTAGACTCTATGTCCTGACTCACTGGCGGCGAGCGCGCGGGTCACCGTAAAGACCTCTCAATGATAGAAACATCGTTGAAAGAATCACTTGATTCTCATTTAAACTACCTGAGATATCACAACTTTAAAATCACATTATTTTGGGCAAACCCAAAACGTTCAATACAAATGGCTACTTAGATGTGACGTCACACCTAAGTATTTTGTATGCATTTCATTGGAATTACTTAATACTTAATAAAATTATTGAAATAAAACACCTTTTTTAGGGGTTTGCTACCTATCATATAATAATTGGTGCAAATTGTATGGGTTATTTAATGGTATAATTATTTTTTAATAATTTCATAGTTTTAAAATGGACTTGCCCATGAATATTTGAATGACCATAAAACCGGCTAGACGTTATATTTTTAATTGAGAATTTTTGCCATTGGCACATATTGACCTATATTTTGATAAAATATTTATATTTTGTTAAATCTTGAGCTTAGTCATATACCCTATTACTCCCGAAACCGAGCGGGTAACTTGCGCACGCGCCCTCGGCGGTAGGTGCGGGGAGTCGCATCGCAATTTAGTCGCGCTATAATTTCTTATTTCGGAAAATGTTTTTTTGTCGTATTGTCCATTTCTTGTCAACTCACCTCACAACTAATATTCCTCAGCTCGTCCAGATGTCTGCCGTCGCACCTGACGTCGGTCTCGAATATCATGTCCCTGAAGATCTGACGCAGGTTGGCGTTGAAGCAATCCTGCAGTTGCGTGACGTCAGCATCCGTATCGCGCAGCTGGTTTAGCACAGTCTGCCGGAGCTCTGAGATGGCGACGTCCCTGGACGTCTTGTCATGGGTGTGATCTCTGTAAGAGCAGATGGGTTTTACATACGAAAAGACGACATGCGCGATGTAATGGACATCCAGTGCCATCTATTGGTTTTTTTTTATTATTATAATACCATTATATTGGATGGTGAGCGATTGCCGCCGCCTATGGACACCCGCGACACCATTGGAGTCAAAAGTGCGCTGCCAACCTTTAAATCCCCCTTTCCTTCGGAATGGGCCTCCGGCATCCTCACTCACGCAGCGAAACACAGCACAGTGCTGCTTCACGCCGGTTTTCTATGAGGCCGTGGTATCACTCAGGTCGAGCCGGCTCATTCATGCCGAAGCGTGGCTCTTCCAGGTCAATTTGGAACTAAATAATAGGAAAATTAAGTCCTGTAACGAAGTGAGGTCAGATGGGGGGATCCGAGGGGAGTGTCATGGAAGTGGTAGGTAATTTATTAACCGCAGGAGAGCCACTTCTTCTTCATCTTCTTCAGCAGCATGTGTTTGCCCACTGCAGAGCATATGCCTCTCCAATTTCTCTCCACTTTCTTCTTTCGTCGGTTTTCCTGGACCACGCTACTCCAGCTTGAGCCTGGACGTCATCGGACCATCTGGCAGTTTGTCCGCCAACACTCCTCTCTTTGTCTGTCTCTTTGTTTCCAAAGGAGAGCCACGCTACGGCATGAATACATGGCCTCACAGAGACGCCGGTTTCCTCTGTCCCGAGTGAGTGAGGGAGGATACCGGAGGCCTTATTTGGGGGAAAAGAAGTTTAAAGGATGAAAGTGTACTGGTGACTCTAAAGGTGTTGCAAGGGGCGGCAATCGCTTACCGATCATCCGATCCGTCTGTTCGTCTGCCACCTATCAAAATAAAAAATATATTACCTGAGTATTTCTCTAAGTTTCATTGAAGACAGTGTTTTTATGGACTCTACTATGCTCGTGCTGAGCGGCACTTGAGTTTCGTACTCTCTTTTTATCTTGCCGTGGTCCTTTTGAAGCTTCTCTATCGCTCTAACTATATGTTGCGCCTCCTTGGTCCCTAAAAAAAAGTAAACTTAATATCGTCTACCTACTTGGGTTTTTCTGTTATTGAGTTAACTTTTGTTTTACTCGATTAACGCCCGATTACTCTAACTCAAACGCCTTGTTGGTCTAGACCAACAGGGCGTTTGAGTTAGAGTAACTACTAGTAGTTTAAGTACCGGGCCGTGATCTCAGGGGCCTGGGTTCGATTCCCGGGTCGAGCGAAAAGTATGTTTCGAATTTTTCGGACATAGCTCGGGTTTGTGATCACCAATTCGCATTTGGCAAGCGTGGTGATTAAGCCTAATCCCATCATAGTAGCGATAACTTGATTTCTATGATGGATGCCTTTGCCCTGCAGCGGGACAGTTTATAGGCTGATAAAAAAAACTCAAACTCAAAGGATTCGTAGAACACAAACATATCGTTGTCTCCATTATAAAGATGTTTTAAAAAGAGATTTAATGATATTTGGGTATTCTTACTATAAGATGTATAACATAGGTATGTACAGTTTTACCAATTTTATAAGTTACACCAATGTACCTGCGCAAAGTCTTATTTTCGAAAACTGCGGCAAATTTTAACCAATCACAACGCTCCATTTACACGCGCCAAAAATTACAATTTCTTATTGGTTGACGGCGTCAGCGACCAATGCGCCATGTTCGGTGCGATTGGGGTTAAGAGGGAGATAGCATTCCTCTCTGGATTTATTGTGTTATATCTTAACGTAACGTAATAAAGTCTGTATTTTAACTGCTTTCGCAATCGTAATCAATCGGATTTAACTTGTTCTTCTGCGTAGACGAATTTTTCCGATGTATCTTATAAACGTGGTAAAGCTGTACCTATATTACAAATTGAACTGTAGAGTAAACATTTCATTTTTACGGTTAACATTCTTAGAATGCTATATTTTATTTTATACTTGTTTTCCTAACGACGTTAAATTGACAACATTACATTAAAAAAAATATATAAAAATTAGAACACCATTCATGTTTTAGGCTTTCTGAACATGATTTATACTTCTCTCGGTATTTATAACTCTCAAAATTACGACATATCAAAAAAATTATATTATAGGATTAATAGCCTATATTCATTTTACCACTATTTTTTTTATTTATTTCTGAACGTTAGTACCTACGTCCAAAAAATAATAACAGATGGCAGATGACATTTCGACTAGAAGGCCACGCCACGAAAGAAGCCTAATGAAAACCGCGCTTACGTCGCTATCAGCATTCAAATTTGAGCTTTATGTGTATACACATAAGGAGTCTAAAATTAAAGTTCCATATTTTGCCGCGGGACTTTTCAGGTGGCGCGTTTGTATTTGATTGACAGCTGACTGACCGGAGCTGGACATTGTTTTTTTTTTGGCAAACAAGAATCAAATAAATTACAACTGTTCGTCCTGTAATGGTACTTACGTCATTTTAGAATAAGAAGATTTTAAAATTATTTTTCACATTAAAAATTGAAATTATCAAAAAGTAAAAAAACATGTATTGAATGTTTTTAACTCTATTTTATATTTTAATAATCAAAACGTTCCTACATTAATGTTATCAATTCCCAAGAAAACAAACTCTTATATCACTTTTAAGAGAAACATTTTAATGAGTAATTTGTTATGCAGAAATTAAGATACTAGAGTTTATCTATGCAATATAAAACAAACTTACTTTCCTACCTAATTTGATAGCCTTCAAAAGATCCTGTTGGTAGATGTCTGCTGCATTTCCTTCCAGCATCACAACCAGATTGCTTTTGGTAGCAGCTACCACCAGGTTTAGTATGGACTTCTCCAGATCTCTGCGCGTGGGGTTCACTATAATTTCATTGTCTATTTGTCCTATCCTGAAGAGAAAAATTAAAAATTTCTTATTGTTGTTCATAAACATTTACTTATTCACCAGGACTGTCAAACTGGAGGCTGAAGAGAGCAGGATGGCAAAATGCCTAGTCAGAAACCACTCTGGCCAACAACACTCCGAGTCAACGCTGAGTTTTATACGGGGCATCATAAAAAACCCTTTTGTGTCCCAGGGATAGCCACCATGGCCGCCACCTGAGGAGTTGCGAAGAACACACAACAAGATGGCAGTCGCTTCATAAAGGAATTTTGGTAACTATATTTTGACCGTGGGAGAGCCAAGAGAGCCAATCTCAGAAAACCGGCGTGAAGCAGCACTGTGCTGTTTCGCTGCCAGAGGCCTACCAGAGGCCCAATCCGGGGGAAAGGGGAGTTCAAAGGTTAGCAGCGCACTTGTGACTCCACTGGTGTTGCGGGTGTCTATGGGCGGCGGCAATCGCCATACCATCAATCGATGTATCAATCGATGTATCTGTCTGCTCGTCTGCCACCTACATGAAAAAAGAATTACCAAACTTACTCCATCAAGCATAGTGTGTGCTCCGAAGAATCGGCTTTGGACACAACTGGGAATGACATGCTGAGATGATGATGGCAAAAGATCAGTCAAATCTAACCTTACTGCTCCAATTGGTCCATTCCATGGTACATCAGACAGAGCTAAGGCTGCACTGGCTGCATTAATGGCTATAGTTTCAGGAGGATTCGTGGAGTCGATCGCCAGCATGTTGCATACTATTTGTGTGTCATAGTTGTAGTTTTGTGGGAAGAGTGGACGAAGAGATCTGTCTATCAGTCTTGAGGTGAGGATCTCTCTTTCTGTGGGGCCTAAAATAAAACATATAGGATGTAGGCCTTATAACAAATACAACTATTTTAATTTAAAAACAAATGATATGTATTTGATATTTTTTATTACAGACTACATCAAAATACTGGACACTTAATGCTAACAAGCTGCTAATATCAGAGCTATCCTCAAGCCCATCTGGGCTTATAGACTGGAACTATAGGGCAGTAAATTAATTAAAAAAATAAATAAAATAAAGCAGGATGAACACATGATACCATGGTATGTAAACTGTGTTTCTGGCAAATAAAAAGTTTATTTATTTGTTTATTTAAACATACACCAGCATGTAATGTAATATGGACTCCCTTTTCCGCACTTAGACTCTCTTTCGGTCCATTGTACGTGATGAACAACATACACCAGCACCAAGAAAACAAGATCTTTATAACAATTGCAAAAGTACCATGGCATGTAACCAACAGTCAAATCCACAAGCACCTCGAAATGAGAACATTCATAGAGAAAATTCAGAGTCTGGCAGCTAAATACAAAGAGCGGTTAACCCATCACTCTAATGAACACGCTCGTCAACTTACGATGGACCACAAAAACCAAAACCCATGCAATTTGCATCTCTTTTGTTAGGATGCTACGGGTATTACTCGTTTATTACAGCACTGTCTCATTTATTAAATTTTGTACACTGTAACCCTAAGGTAAATAACTAGAACATTTTTTTTTCATTTTAATAACTGTTAGTTTGGATTAAAGAATTATAAAAACGTTACCTAACTCTCTTCTCAGAAAGTTAGTAGGTATTCTTCCAGCCGCTGCTGCTTTCTGTCGATAGTCCACTACTAAAGGTAGAAATGAGCTGGCACTTTGTTTAGCTCTTGACACCACCGTGGCAAGTATGCTGGTGTTGCCAAGTGTGGCCACACATGCTCCATCAGCAAACCGGGCATAGCGGCCATGGGAGAAGCTTAGATTACTCCTGTAAGGTCAACATATAAAAAGCATTAATACATATATGTTATAACTTACACACAAGAAAGTGTCGGCATGTTTTTTTTGTTTGCCCTTTTTATAAATGATTTGGTAGTCATATTCCTCTAATCATAGGCCCCAAATGCAGCAAAATTAAGATAACAAATATGCAAGGCTCAACAGTATGCCCTTTTAGTGTCTAGTTGTATAATGATGCCGGATGATACTCCATCCAACTATAATGCTCATACTGAGAACAGCATTATTTGATTATCTGCAGGGCTGATCGCAAATGCCAATAAAGAGAAAATACTATCACATAACTTGTTTTAAGCAATTTGTCTTACACTACAACTAGAAATAAAGATATTCTATTATACCATAGTTATATTATATATAGTAGAATTTTTCATTAAATATCTTGGCACTTATCGTTGCTAATCTGACTAACTGATGTATCTGACATTTTGGACATAACAAACTTCATTCCCTCAATCATAGGTAAATTTAAACTGTAAATAGCTTGCCCAGTAAAAGTCAGTTACATCAGTTAGTTAGATTGGCGACGTTATGAGCATTTTATTTATCCAACTAAAATGGTCATAAGTACCAGGATATTGAATGAATATACTTATATTGCACTCAAAATAAAGTACGAAAATTTAAAAACTAGGTAATACAGGATGTGTACAACGAAGGTGGCCTCATCACTATGAGCAATCTCTTCCAGATCGATATATTCAACATAAAATTCTACTTTTTAGGCAAAATAATACACTGTGGATTTAAAGTTTTCGTTTACAAGGCCAGAGAGCGAGATATATTTGTCTTGGGTACTGAGTATACTGTGATATAACTTTTGGCTGCAACACAAACATAACCTAATTCATAACCTATAAACTTACCCGTTAGAGAAGGACACCTCTGTCTCACCAGCATTGGGCTGCGTTGAAAACAATCTGCAGTAGTATCGACCTTTTCCTCTCAACTTGGGAAGTATTTTGTAATGTTTCGACAGCATTTTACATCAATTTCTTCTTTCTTAAACACAAAGTTTTCATATAGAAGATTCAAGTGTCACTAAAACAGGACGGATAATAATATTCCGCATTTATATGCTTAATCTTTATTTAGTATAACCAGGTATTAATTAGGTACCAGAAAACTGAATTTACCAGCAATATTTCAGATTTTTCAGAGCCGACTGAAGTGACATTTGTAGTGAAGTGATGACGAATATAATATGAACGCATAGAATTATATTCTATATGTATTAACGATTTTTCTAAACGAAAAAGGTACCGAATTATTCGATTGTAGGAGAGAGGCATTCGAACTATTCAAATGTTTAAAAAATGTTTTGACGATTTCTCAACATAGGAATGAGTATTCTTTTTTACACGAAACAGGTAAAAAAAAGACAAAGAGTAATGAGATGATAAGATAAGATAAGATAATGGTTTATTAGGCACCTTAAATGAGAGAGCATATTTTCGCTTTCTCCTAATTTAAAGTGAAGGCATAAGTCCACTGTTAAACTTATTTTGAAATGATTTATTACGGTAAGAATTAATTTGAATACATATCGAATTATCAATCAAATGATTTTTTGATTCGAATGACGAATGATCATTCAATTATTTAGACAATCATTTGAATAGTAAGTTCTATTTTTTTTTTGATATGGCTCTACCCGAAGATAATTTGCCAATGTCAAGTAGCTTATTGAGAATAAGTAGGTAGTCAACAGTCGAAGTCAATCAAAGTCACGGTCATTCAATAAAACGCCAGTTATTTTACGTTTTATCAAACCAGCGGATTCAGCGGATTAGGTCAAAGCAAGTTGTAACTAGACAACTCACTCGACACACAATAGCAGTGTTAAAAACGATACAATCCAACGATTCTTATTAATAGGATCACTCTTCGGCACTTCACTGCACAAACAAACACCAAATTTGTACACTAAAAACCACTAGACACTAATTTAAAACTTGAATTTGAATTGCATCAGCCCACGCGGCTTGTTTTCCCTACCCGCCGAATACGTTCTATTATAATTATTGGCACAATCGCCCATCACTAGATTTGTTTGACATCTGAAGTCGTTCGGAAACTGGTAACTGTTCAGTATTCTCTAATTTGAAAAAAAACCGTTTTTATAAAACGGTTCACTGTCTCTCTTATTTTTTAAACGTTATTATGGTAATGTCAAAGTCATTGTCAGTCAACATGTATAAAAGTGAGGTTATGTTGATGTGATGGTGATGGTCTATGGTGATGGTGTGTTGATGTTTGTTTTGATAAATTGTTGGATTTCTCAAGTTTTCTCATAAATTTGGTCTCTGATTTTAACTTTAAATAATAGTGATTTTATACCTACTGAAGTTAAGTTTATTCAAGAAAAAAATATATATTGTAAATAATGAAGAAAGTTCATGGGCATGATTCTTTTCATCGCATAAACTACCTTTATCAGGTAAGTAATCCTATTATTAAAAAGGCCAGCTTCTCAAAATCACCAAGCCAAGACAATGATTTTGTATTTGTATTTGTAGCGCTATAGAACGGAATCAACTAAGTTATTGAGAATGAACTACATTTTTTTTATGAAATTAAGAATTAAGTTTGTCTTGAGTGAGAAATGAACTCACGACGACTATTTACTCAGTTACAATAAGATAACAGCAATTTTGCCTCAGACCTGGGCACACCTGGCACGTCCTAGGCTATATAATGGCAGTATACTGGACCAAACGTTTTGATATGCTGTCAACTCATAGACAAAAGTACAAAATCCCTAACATGTGGCTTTCTGTCCCTACTTTTTTTATTAATATGAAAATCAATACAGATTGTAGTTACCTAATGTGAGGCAGTCTGTACAAAGGAGGATCACTTCTAAATGCACGTACCACCAGACTAGTATTTTGTATATTAAACAACTTCATTTGCTTTCAGATTAGCAAATACATATCAGAGAAAAATCCAGCACTTTCTTCATATTATGGTAATCTGCTTGTAAATGTTGCTAAGAAGAATGTACTAAAAATGTAAGTTTCTTTCCACCATAATTTATCACTTGTTAAGTAGAATAAATATCCAGAACAGATATTAGTATGCAACTTTTAGACCCAAACACCAGAAGTCTCCTTTATTAAATTACTAGCGATCTGCCCCCGCTTTGCTTGAATACAATGTCATACATGTAGGTACATACAGACCTTCCTCTTGTATCAAAATCCATTTCGAAGTTTAAAAGCTCTAAGCATACATCGAGCTAGCAAAAGCAACTTGGTTTTATTAGTTAGTGTTATTTTATTCTTCCAGACACCCAGAAATAAAAAGACAAATATGCAAAAAATGCCGGTGCATGCTCATTCATGATGTGTCAGCCGAAATGAAGATCAAGAAAATAAACAAGTCCAAGGTAATAGAGTGGATGTGTAACACTTGCAACACGAAGAAGATCTTCCCTGCAGATAAAACGAAAGACCACACACTGTGGGTGGAGAAGCCAGAAGCTGTTGTTGAGGTTATTATAAGTTAGTGTAAGTCAATTTGGTCGAGTGGCTACATTCACAATATCTATGATATGTTGATTTGAAACGTTGATGGTTAGTTGAATTCCGAACCACATAGAACTTTTTAAGATTCTATAGGCAGAGTGGTGCTAATTTGAACTTATAAGTTCAAACTTGCACCACTCGGCCTTTCACGTCACGGGAGTGTGCGGGTTCAAATCTGACAAAATCTCAAGAAACTTAGAGCTTATTGTAAATTTTTTAATTATTCATTATTCATGTATGGTAGGTATATGTTTTTTAAGCGTTACTATTAATTTTAAGCAAGCATTAAAGTGATTGGATATGAAGCTTAACTTTTCTCACAATGTTAGTATTTCTAAGAGTTAAATAAATGGTATTATAAATAATTAATAAATCGAGACAACATAACACAAATTGTCCTAGTCCCAAACTAAGGTTTTCCCTTGTACTGTGGAAACCAGGAACAACGAAGGTACGGTCAGCATTAAAAGTAGCTTAACACTTTAGTACCATGTCGAAATAAATTTTTTACGTACACCTTAGAAACTGACTATAATCGGCAGAACAGTTACTTTGACATCGCACTAAAGTGTTAAGCTACTTTTGATGTTGACTGTACCACAAACACTCAGACCTACCACAAATATCTGTTTAACATCAATAAACATTTGTGTTGGTGCGGGAATCGAACCGTCTCAACCGCCGCTCAACCACTGCGCTAAACGGGTCGTCATATAGGTTCGCATCCCATCAGTAAATACTGAAATAAAAACGAGGCGGCACGAAGTTCGCCGGTGGCCGGTGGTTACTATATTGGCATCGGTACTAGTCAGCGGTATGTTATGTCTAAGTCCCAGTACAAAATAGACAGCAATAACGGAGAATCACTTTTTTTCATCGAGAAAAGCCCATTGGTGTGTTACGTAATAATTTTCTCTGAATCTGTCACACACGTTATCCTGGAATGCGATGCTGTGGCTACACAACGCGAACAAAAAATTCATTGGACCGACCGGTGAGGTCGGTCCGCCAAGCCCGTGATGTTCCCAGGAAACTACTGCGCTTCTGGGCGGATCAGGGCTGGTTTCTGTCAGCCGACCACGTACAATGGACCGAAAGAGAGTCTAAGTGCAGAAAAAGGAGTCCACCTTTCATTTTATACATATTTTTTAATACAATAGATATGTACCCACATCGTACGTAAACAAGTCATCGAACCAAATCGAGCTCATTGGAAATGCATGCCACGGTATTTCCTACACGCTGATCCGATGTGCGATGGCCGCGCCGCGGCGCTTATGGCTCTCTGTGGCCCAGTCTGCGAAACAACAGTGAACTTGTTCAAGTAAGAACGCGCAGGCGCGTCGTGAGCACGGGTACGAGCCGGCTACTTAGAATGCAAGTACGTGAACACTTGGATATTTCGTCATATGTTTGATATTACGTAACCTCCTCCAGCAGTGGACTGTAAAAGGCTATTGATAGATGTTTGGCCACTTTTGTCCGACGCCCTGCGGCTCGTAGAATAAGAATTAGTTGAAGCGCTATAACAATAGTAATCTAATTTACTAATGTAATACACGTTGTGTACTTACACACGACGACACGTGGAGTTACCCTTTTTAGGCTTTCGACCGTCCTTATGCCGAGATATAAGTGCTATTTTTTAAATTGCGCTTAAGTTTAGCGCTGATCAAAGTTGGTCCAGGTCAAGCTGTTTCGCAGTTTGGCAGAAAGCATGCTATTTAAATATCTGTATTATTCTTGAATAAATAAACTTTTTAAAAAAGCAGCTCCATATACATATTTTTTTCTATTATGGCTCTACCCGAAGATAATTCACCAATGTCAAGTAACTTATTGAGAATAAGTAGGTAGTCAACAGTCGAAGTCAGTCAAAGTCACAGTCACTCATAAAACGCCGGTGTTTTACGTTTTATCGACCTACGAATTCAGCGGATATCACTCCAAAAGCAATCGCAGGTTATAAGACTCTATTAGGTCCAAGCAAGTTGTCACGAGACAACGCACTCAAAACACAATAGCAGTGTTAAAAACGATACAATCCAACGATTCTTATTATTAGGATCACTTTGCGGCACTTCACTTCACAAATAAACACGAAATTTGTCCACTAAAACCACTAGACACTAATTTAAAACCTTTGAATTGTATCAGCCCATGCGGCATGTTTTAGACCTACCCGCCGAATCCACCATAGACATATTATTGGAGATCAACTCTAGGTCGTTGCGCCAAATAGCCTGTTTGTCAATGATGAATGTGTGAGTTTAAAATATTAGTTAGTTTAAAATATTGTGAGAAATTATTTTCTAGAAAGAGAAAGCAAATTGACATAGTGATATTACCACAATACGTATAATGATAAATCAGTCAAGATGATTATACTATGAGACATTAATTCACTTTTGGGTCTGTAATTTTCGACGCTCTCTCGCCTAGTTATTTTTTTTTATGAACTATAGGCTAACGCTTGACCACAATCTCACCTGATGGAAAGTGAAGATGAGGATGTTGGCCTAGATGCCTGTTCACTCTTGCCTTAAAGATGTCCAGATTATAGCTGTCCGGAAAAAACAGACCTTGGCAAGGAGTTCCACTCCTTGGCTGTCCGCATTATGAACGTGGAAGCAAATCGCTTCGTGTAGATAAGGGGTAAGCCAACAACGCATGGATGAAACCTTTCGCCGCGCCTTGTGGTCCGGTGATGGAATGGGCTCAAATTATGTAGTAGTAGTAGTATCAGCCTACTTACTGTCCCACTGCAGGGCAAAGGCCTCCATCATAAAAATCAAGTCACCGCTACTATGATGGGATTAGGCTTAATCACCACGCTTGCCAAATGCGGATTGGTGATCGCAAACCCGAGCTATGTTCGAAAAATTCGAATCATACCTTTGCTCGACCCGGGACTTAAACCATTAGACCAACAGGGCGTTCTCAAATTATGAAGGGGAATCAAATTATGCAGAACTTCCGCACACTGTCTACTGAGACTAAGACTACCTACTGCCACACGTCTGCGGTGGTCAGGGCTTTGTAAGCCAGACTCTATTTGGCTGTAATGAGATTTACTTTGCTGTATTTTTCTGTATTATGTCACAGTATTGAGTGCAGTGATTTTTGTGGGCGTCGAGATGCATTATGCATGAGGCCTCTGCCCGTCGTAAATCACACTCAGATACAGCCATGGCCCTCGTTTGGTGTCTGGCTTTAAAATAAGCATTTCAGGCTGTGTCGAAGCTTGAAATCCACTTTTTATTCTAAAATAGCTCAGGACCCCAATTCTCGAGCTCGTAATATTTATTTTCATACGACATATATCACTATAACATAGTTTTTTTTGTATGGTTTTCAGGTGATATCCGCTATTTTGTTAAAATGTCACGAGCATGAGAATTGGGCTACAGGATGGATATAGCCAGTGCCCGACACTCGTTCTAGTCGAAACCAGCGAACCACAGATATCTGGCGCAACATTTGATGGGGCGGTCTAGCTAGACATCAATCAGACAGAAAATTCTGTCAGACTGTCTCCTTCACGAATAGCAATGGTAGCTCAGGTGGATACGAACGCGCCTTCCAAGGAGGTTGTAGGTTTGAATTCGAGCATGCACCTCTGGGTATTTCAAATCGTGCGTATTTTTACCATGAGCTCGGGTGAGGGAAATCATTGTGAGGGAACCAGCACGTGTCGGATAATTTCTGAAAGGTGTAGCCATGATTCAGTTTAGTGTTGCTTATCGATAGTCCACTATCGATAGTATCGATAGTACTATCTATAGTCTGATTGATTTTCGAGGTCAACTATCGATAGTTCCGCAACACTAATTCAGTTAGTCTGGTTCCCCTGTTAGTATCGAAGTCTGGTGCGAGGGTCAGACGGCAGTCGCTCTAGAGTGGGCCCACAGCTATCAAGGGTAATTTATGGGTTGGAAGACTTTTGATAACGATGTCAACTTATTTTTAGCAAATTCTTATGAGCCCGGTTGACGGTTCATAGGGCCTTTTCTCGAGTAGGTACTCGACATTGAAGTAGAGAAAAGATTTGTATGACGAATGTATGAAATCTCTAATTTCGATTTCAATGTTGGGAGCACGAGATTTACCCCTCATGTCACAATATATAGATATATAGATATTATTTATTGCACAAAAACAAAATAAAAGTATGATACAAAAACAACCGTGCGTTAGCCGTGTGGTCCCCGGCAGAGTAGAATAGGCCACCTTCACTCTTACCGAGGTGTCGTAAAAGGCGACTAAGGTAAAGCTGCTGGCATGATCATCAGCACCCAGAGAAGGAAAACTATGCATTTATATCAAAACCCTCGCCCACCCGTCTGCCAAGCGTGGTGAGTATGGCAATTACCCCTCATGTGATTGAGGGAGGCCCGTGCCCCAGCAGTGGGGACTTAAATGGGCTGATGATGATGACAAAAACAACAGACAGTACAATCATCTCCAGCATGAATGGCGTGTGCAAAATAACCTTGAACAATCACAAATCCCTTTTAATTTGCAACTAGTGGCCCGCCCTCGCGGGCCTCGCTTCGGTAATTTAATTTTAAAACTAAAGATTTAGAAATTTTATTTTTCTATACGAAATTGATTTGTAGTTAACCGTGACCGGATGGCGCAATTGGTAGTGACCCAGCCTCTTACGCCAAAGGTCGTGGTTCGATCCCCACCCTGGACAAACATTCGTGCGATGAACACTTGTGTTTGTTCGGTGTCTGGGTGTAATATATGTATTTAAGTATACATTTGTGATCCTCTGTTGTCTGATATCTGTAACACAAGTGCTTAAGCTACTTAGTACGGAATCAGGTCAACGTATGAGATGTTGTGAGAATTATTATAAATTATTATAGTTAACCAATTCTGAGATTAAAGGTAAGGTATTAAACGGAGACTTAAATACTGAAATACCTTTCATTTATTTTGCATATATTTTTAATGACTGATGAGCAGTAAATATGGCGAATCTTCCAATCTCTTTTAGGTGTTGAATAAAAAAATGATAAATAATTTATACAAAAAGACCTTTATATTTTTTCATGACTCTACCTTTAATACTAAAGACACTTCTATACGGCGTTGTAACCTCCGTTCACCCTTTTAGGGGATGAATAAAAAAGGGCTAAACATTTTCTGTTTGAATATAAAATGGCCATTAACATAACTTTTCATGACTAGCTTTAAAAATCACAACACTTCTGTACGGCTTTTTAACCCCCTTTCACCCTTTTTAGGGGGTAAAATATAAAATATGCTGAAAGTACTGATATTAATTTTGTATGAACAGTGCAAATACCAATTTTCACGACTCTAGCATTCAATATGACGAATCTCCCATAGGACGCAGCATCCCCCATTTTACCCTTTTTGGGTTTATTTTGGGGATTTACCATTTTACACTTTTCTTAAACTTGTATGATGAGCCCATATACCAATTTTCATGAATCTTACTTTAAAATTAAAGACTCTTCCATACAATGTTTCTAAGCCCATTTTACCCTTTTAAGGGTTAAATTAAAAAATAACTAAAACAGGCAAATTTTATTCTTTTATTTATAAACAATCCGAATTATCAAAAATGACAGATATTCATACTAACGTTAACCCCCCATTTCACCCCTTTAGGGGTCGAATTTTTAAAAACACCTTCATAGTACGCGTCTACATAATAAAAACTACCCATGTTCCAATTTTCATGATTTTCGGTCCAGTAGATTCGGCTATGCGTTGATTGATCAGTCAGTCACCCGCCGAGACGTTACCTCTTTATTAATAGTAGTATAGATAGAAGATATGTACCTTGATATTTTTTTCATTTAAGTATTGCCTTTTATATTTCATTACAATCAGTAAAATCTGTTGGTGGTGCCATCGAACCGTAATAGGGCCCTTAATCGAATAATGTATAAGTAAAATATTCGCGTGAATAGGTTTTTATTATCTGAAGCATAGTAGCGATTCTGCATTAAGCTACTGTTACACATCTCATTTTTAGCATGCTTGAAAAGCATGCCAAATATGAGCATGCTTACTGAACTCATTTCATTTATTAGCAAGCTTAAAAATGAGCAAACCTATTTACACGTAGGTACTAAAGCACTCCGTCACACTCCCCCTTTCACCCGCACTATAGGTACGAGTAGCATGCTTAAAAATCGACCGGCGTGCGATTTTTGAGCATGCTTCAAATTAGCATGCTTATTTACTAGCACGTCTGTCCGTGTGGACTACTTTCGAGTGCTGCTAAGTAGCATGTGTATGCTACTTAGCAGCACTCGAAAGTAGCATGCTTTAAGCATTAAAATAAGAATGTGTGTGATTATTTCCCTCAAGTCCATAAAGTATTTCCTATTGAATTATATAAATCTCCTCATAAAATTCCAATGTTATTCCGAAATCTTATATTAGCTACGATAAATATTTTATGCGAATCAGTTTCTCAGCGCAAGCACTAAAATATGGAGTTTATATTCGTGGAAATGTAGGCTAAAGATGAAACTCACATATTATTTTATCTTCGTTTGTGCTTATGTGTGCTTAGTACAGTCTTCCATTTACACCGAAGTCAGGGACGATGTCATTTCATTTCTAAAACGATCCATATCTAACTATGGTAAAAGCATTCGACGTAGTACCCCTTCAGTGGCTTTCCGACAGAAAGAAACCTCTTCAGTGGTTTTCGGAGACCAGAGGAAGGCCGCAGGCCAAAATAAAATATCCAATCACTATACAGATGTTAAAATAGCCCATGAGAAAGCAAATGCCTTGAAAAGAATGAAAGGACTAAGAAGCAGGTTGGAGAAGGTCGACCATTTAGATCAGCTGGCTGATGACAATACTGGTGCAGAAAGATATCGAAAAGATCCCGCGATGAATTCCTGGGCTCGGAGAACGAATGTCAAGTCATCATCTTCGCTAGATGAGGGGAGCTCAAGTCTGGACTTACAGAACTGGAAAGACGAATGGAGGGAGCATTGGATACAGAAGAAGTATGAAGCAATTAACTCTACTCCCCTGATTGGAGACACTGTCAATATGCTGGCTGCAAGTGAGTATGGCCACTTGTATATTTCTGTAGGTACTTAGGTACTTCTCCGTTCGTTTGTAGCGTCTTCCTGTCATTGAATGTTTCGTATTGTCTATAGGACCATGGGGCGTTTCCTGCGGAGACCCAAACCAGCATGACATGCCCTGGGGAAGTTGCATGCTAGCTCAGGAATGCGAAGCAGAGTACCGAATATACCGGGGAGATTTCTTTTGTGGGCGGACGCAATTTGTCTGCTGCTCGCTCCAGTTGACCGCCTACGACATGTACCAGGGCTTTGACCTCTCATTCGCTGACTCAGACATGCTCACCGATACCGAGGAAAAGAGAAACCTTCTAGCTGGATCTACTGAAAGAAAACGAAAGGCGAAAAAGGCAGCAAAGGTGCGCCGCGTTCGTAACAGGCGTAAGCGAAAACGCGCTATTAAGAAAAATATAAACAACATCATAAAAGAGATCAAGAAAATCTTGACTACATCGTACAGAAATGGAACAACGGCTAGAAAGAAAAAGACCCAGCAGCTGAAGAGATTTGTGAAATTCTTAAAGAAACAGTACAAGAAAGACCGCAAATCGGTAAAAGACATACACGAAATGGAATTAATAAAGGTAGATAGGTTATTGCAGCAGAAACTGGCTCAGATAATTGGAATGAACCGGGAGTTTATAAAGAACCATAAGTTTAGGGACTTAGTCGTGAATGGCTCGATTTCTCCTAAAGCGGTGCGGACGTTGGTCAAAGCGTACCCTGAGCTGATCGATATGTTGGACAAGACGAGGCGATCATACGGTCGCACTGACAATTTAGAAAAACCTGACTATTTAGATTACGACATAGAATATGGCCTACTCTATTACTGAGCAATAAAGTACAATTCTGTGTAGAGTTTTGCTTTTAGTCCTCTGTGATGATTTGGTTATTCTATTCAGGCCATATGACGCGGCATGTTTTTTGGATAGGATTTTCGCCAACCGCGTTCCACGAGGGCTGAAACAATTTTATTGTACTCGTATTTTTATGAATGGGCTGTTTGAATCATAAAATATTTACCATATAGGTAGTATCTAGCTTTTTTGATAAAGTAAAACATCATGTGGAAACCTGTATGTATATTTGGAAGAAGAAATTTCTATTCAATCCGAAGTTATCTTGCTGTAAAATTGTTAGCCATTTCACCGTCACCTGTGTTCCATCAGTCAGTGGGGACAATAATAGGCTAGTGTGACCTAAGGAAACAACACACTTAATTTCATCTCGTGTTCAGGAGGGACACGAACCCACATCTTCCACAATCCGGGTGGCTGTTCTACCAATTAGACCACTGCACGCGTTACTAAGGCCACGATTCTACCATCCGATAATAAATCTATGGTATAGCGCCGTCATTCTATACAAATCTGATGTTATACCATATATTTATCCACGGATAAAGATTGGTCTAAGCCAGCGAAATTTGTAAGTGCTTGATTCGACATGAGCTGTCGATAAGGTCATCAATATTGTAGGTAGGTATGTACCTATATTAACAACATCCAGTGGAATTGGAAATACGAGAGAATAAATTGCAAAAGATTGTTATAAAAATATCAACTATAATGTGACCTACATTAATGGTAAGAATTTTATAATTTTATGACTTGCTATCTAAGATTAAATCAAAATTACCTCTTTTTGGTAAAATCTAAGCAAACTTGCTATGCATCTACTATATACGGTCTAAAATCTTTACAACCTACGACATGACATGTGTTGTTATGTATAATAGTGGTAGGTACCTAATCATTTGTTAATTATGACATATGTGTTCAGGCCACAGATTCAGGCGCAAGTCTTCAGTAAAACCGTATTTGTGGTGCTGGTCACCCGTACGATAAAATGTATCAGCGAGGCGATCAAACGGTCGCACTGACAATTTAGAAGACCCCGACAATTTAGAATACGACATAGAATGTGGACTACTCTATTCCTCCTCATATTTTTTTGGTCTCTAACGCTAGAGACCAAAAAAAAGCTGAGCTGATCGATATGTTGGACAAGACGAGGCGATCATACGATCGCACTGACAATTTAGAAGACCCCGACAATTTAGAATACGACATAGAATGTGGACTACTCTATTCCTCCTCATATTTTTTTGGTCTCTAACGCTAGAGACCAAAAAAAAGCTGAGCTAATCGATATGTTGGACAAGACGAGGCGATCATACGGTCGCAATGACAATTTAGAAGACCCCGACAATATAGAATACGACATAGAATGTGGACTACTCTATTCCTCCTCATATTTTTTTGGTCTCTAACGCTAGAGACCAAAAAAAAGCTGAGCTGATCGATATGTTGGACAAGACGAGGCGATTAAACGGTCGCACTGACAATTTAGAAGACCCCGACAATTTAGAATACGACATAGAATGTGGACTACTCTATTCCTCCTCATATTTTATTTGGTCTCTAGCGTTAGTCTATTACTAACGCTTGACCACAATCGCACCTGATGAAAAGCGACGATGAGGTCTAGGATGATACGCGTTTGTCTTAGTGTGTCATTTCCAGAACTTGCGTCCAAAGCTATCGCTTTGAGGCCCGGGGTACACTTGGACTATGATTCAGAATTTGGTAATTACAATGAAGTGACTGCCGTCTGACCTTCGCAACCCTTTAACAGGAGAATAATGACTACTCTATTACTGAGCAATAAAGTACAATTCTGCACCACTAAGTATTTATCTGACGGGTGACCAATACTTACTACAAATTACGATTATACGGGAGACTTGCGCCCTAACGTCCTTAACGATCATCGGATCTATCTTGATTAACTTTAAAGTGAACTGTTGTGTCAACCCTGCTCTGTCATATCCTGTCTCTCACTCTCTTTATGGGCCATTATTAGACGGTGAATGCAGAAAACTGTCGCTTTTATCACTGCTCGTAATGTGTTACAATAATAATGGCGCTGATATAAAAGTAACGACACTTTCGGCCGAGAATCTCATCAGTGATCAAATGTACCGACCAGATGTAGGTAATTCATCGGTTTGGTCAGTTAATGATTCTTAATATTATTTTTCGCAGTCAACGTGATAAGGGATTTTCCTTTCCACTAGTTCGATTCATCAAGTACTAGAACTAGTGAGTATTTTTCTCATTAGTTCGGCACCGTCGAACGTCGTCGAACTGAAACTCTAAATTATTTTTTTCATCAAACCCATACGTGTGGGGTATCTATTTGCGTTTTCTAATAAAATTTTTTCTAAACTTAATACTTTGAGCAAGAGACGCTCCCAAAGTGGTAAAATGTGCCATGAAAACTAACAACGAAAAATGGTTTGAACTAGATCTAGTAAGTAGTTTTTTTAATACGTTATAAACCGTAAACCGCAATTTACCTTCCATTTAGTCAACTCAATTGTTTTACAATTGAGTAATTAATATCTTACTTGCTGCTTCTGCCCTTCATACTCCGACTCTCACTTGGTTGGTTTTTTAAATATTCTCACTAGTTCGACGATCGAAGTAATGAATCAAACTAGTGAGAATAAAGGATGATTTCCTTTGGGCTTGCGGTGCGCAACGCGGGCGCGTCGCGTGACCCGCGGATCGATTTACGCTCGATGGACCGATTTACGGATGTAAAATTAGAGGTTCCTTGTGTCTATGAGCATTAAAGCTCAAGTTTGAATGTCGATGGCGGCTCAAACGCGCTTTTCACGTGACTTTGGTGGCGCGGACTCTATGAAACCGCGCGCGCATGCCCTTAAGTAGGTAATGCTGAAGCTGGGCAGGGTACATTGCCATTGTTTTTTTTTATAGAGGCATAGTATATAGGCTCTCCTCGGCCTAACGGTAAGCAAGAGAAGAGCCCAAGTTGCAATTACGACGGAAGCGATGTCAAAAGGCATCACCTCCGTTGGCACGTTGGCACCGCCATACTGCCTGCGAGATACTTCTTCACGCTTCTTTTGAAGGAAGGGGGAAATACATGCGCCGGCAACGAGGTAAGGTATAGGTTTTTTTTTTTAGGTCAATAGAGAGAGTTCCATTCCTTAGCCGTCCGCATTATAAATGTGGAAGCAAATCGCTTCGTGCGGATAAGGGGTATTTCTACCACATAAGGATGAAAGCACTCGCCGCGCCTTGTCGTCCGATGATGGAATGCCATTCCAAGGGGGGGATCAAATTATGTAGAACCTTCGCACACTCCCCGAAATGAATACGGTAGAAGACCGAGAGGCATGCCACTCGTCGACGGTGGTCCAGGCTTGCTTGCATGCCAGCTTCGGAGAGTGCTCTCACTCAGTGTACCGTGAAAAGTTTTGAAGATATATGTTACCAAGTCGGTTATCTTAACTTTGCAATCGGTTGTGTTTTCATGCAATGGCCGAGTCAAATTTTCAATAACCGATTGCCAAGTAAATAACCGACTCGGTAACATGAATCTCACAACTTTTCACGGTAGAACAACTGAGTGCGAGACTTGGATTTTTTTACAAGTTTTGTTTTTTATGTGATCCATTTTTAAGTACCTAAACTACTTCCACAATGAGCTAAGGAAATCATCCCCCACACAAGTTGTTGAAGATGCCTGGTCACTGTCAACATTATACGTCGTGTCCCACTCCGGCCGGCCCCTATCTGACCCGGTGCCACGTGTTGGAGGCGAAACTTCCTTCCTGGGAAAGTGTGGCAGTGTTGCTAACCGGGCTTTGTACAATTTTTACTAGATAGATATAGGGTGTATCGGGAGCCCTTTTACGGATGTGACGCCGCCACTAGTTTTTTTATTGATTTACATACGAGGAGCGTCGGAACAAAAACCGATAAATCACAATTGTGTTTTTTGTGAAAAAACGTTAAAATATGGCCAAGTTCATGGTTTTTAAATTTAAAGTTAAACAAAATTTATCAAATTGTAGGTGTTGGCGTCACTCTTTGAAAAACTAAATTCTGCTTTCGTGGCTATGGTGCTTACATACCTACCGAGTAAAAAAAGAAAATGTATGTATCGGTTATTGACCAAACCAATTGGATTTATCGGTTTTTATGAAACAGTAGGATAAATCGGTATTTGATAAACTACAAATTGTTAATGGTTTTGTCATGAGAAATTCTAAAGTAGAAATATCGGTTTATGACTGAATCAAAAGAGTTAACAGTAAAAAATGTAAAGGATTTATCGGTATCTGTCTTAGATGGTTTAATCTAAGCCTATAGCAAACCGAGTACAAGTACTCGGTTTTTTAAGATTGCGCGCGCCTAACTGATGCCGTATCTGCCTTTTTTGGTTTAATCTAAGGTATCTGTTCCAATCGCCATCGTTGTTTAGTGCGATTGATGTAATTATCGGTTTATGTTCAGATTCGGGTATTTTGAGGCCAGTTTTATAGCGGATTTATCAGTTTTCGATCAGGTTACTTTAACTACGCAGCAAGATACCTCCCATATAGCCATTTTTGGTCGCAGATTTTTAAAGATGTAACAGGTCGCACAAATTCTCGTAACTGATACGACACATTGCGACTGTGTTGGGTTATACTCACACGTGTTGTAACAGTTAAGTAGCAATGTGAGTAGTATTGATTTGAGTAACCCCGTGTTGTAACCGTTTTAGAAATGTGACAAAATATTTTGTGTCTACACATTTTAAAAACTTCGCGATTAGTTTGTAGCTAGAAGGCAATTTTTACACAAAGTGTTGTAACAGGGTAGTAACACGCGTCGTAAAGTTTCGGGAATGTTCCGGATTATTAAAATATGAACTTGCATAAACAAACATCACTAGATCCTATCATTCTCAAAGTTTTCATAGGTTTTTGAGCGTTTTATTTTTTGAATAATAAATAAAAATGAGTAAACAATAAAAAAAATCATGATATCATTGTCTAATGTATATTTTTTAGTATTATATTCTTCTTCCATTGTTTCTTCTACTTCTCTCACTGCCTTTTTAGGATCCATTTTATACATATTGAACTCTTCGTTTAAATCTAACAAATCATCCCTCGCGGCCTTTAAATATGGATTTTTTTGTTTGTTTCTCGATTTCGATGATACCTGTAATAAGTATTTTTTTGTGAAAGTCGGGTCACATAAAACACAATAACGGGTTGATGATTTTCATATTCTACAACCTACAACATATTAATATGGCGGCAAGTCTCGAATTGCCGTGGAAAAGGTTATACATACAAACATACATATTGTCACGCATTTCTTGCGGAGGGGTAGGCAAAGACATTCTTCCATATAAAAAAGTTATGGCCAAATGAAATAAAAACCTTTTGTTAGCCTATGCTAGTTTTCTGCTAAAATTACGTTTACTAATTTTGCTATAACGTTTTTCCTTTAGTGATTCGAGACTTACCACAATAGTAAAAGTCTTTTCCAATGATGTAGCGTTTATTGTAATTTACCCTACATATGAGACGACAACATTGTTAGGTTTCTAAAATCAAGTAATTTCACTATCTGTGGTACCCACTTCGACGAGCCGGTATGAACAAGAACCTACCACCGGTAGAAGGCCTGGTACAGGAACCTAATACCGGTATCTAACACAGATTTTTTTTAAAAATAGGATCAGTAGTTCCTGAGATTAGTGCGTGCGTACCAAACAACGAACAAACTCTTCAGTTAACTACCTAAGTACATTTTGTATAGATAGTAATCAAGACAAATAAATCACCTGTCTTCATCTTCGGTATTTACAAAGTTTGAATAAAGCTCCTCTAATCTGAGTGCCTCTAAAATAGTATCAATCCCTTCGACTTTTATTTATACGTCATTTTTTTTCAATTTTGAGCTGGCACACTATTTTCATCGCGTCCTGGTGTATAAAAATCGTTTCACGGGTTAACAGCACCAAGTCGCTTTTTTTCTGTAATATTGGCCAAAAAAGGGTGCTGTCTTTGACCCAAGTCCTCGGTACAAAAGATATTAAATGCGACGAGTCTTCTTTTGTTAAAACAATGCAATTAGGCATTTTGTTTGTCAAAACAAACCTAAACTTTGAGAGACACTGGAACCAAAAATACAAGAGAAGCCATTTAAAAATCCCGTAAGTTTGTGACGACTTTACGGAACAAGTCATCACATTCTTGTAACTTTGTAACTATTTGCGACGAGTATTTATATTCACTAAACAAAAATGTTTTTATCAATATTTATGAAATATAAGCCTTGTTCTTGCTAAAATAATTAGTTATAAGTGTTAAAATTTGTTATCATATGAAAATAGGAAGTTTTTGAGCACTTTCAACGTAAAAAATAATATCAACACCGGTTTAAATTTAGCTAAAATAATTAATTTATGAAAATAAAGCGGCGCGTTGGTAAAATCTACAGTTGCAGCCGGGAAACATTTCGAATCATTCGCGTGGAAAACTTTCGAATAAATCTGAATTATTCCGAATTATTCGGAATAATTCGATTAAGGAAAAAATCGGGATTAACGTAACCAAAGCGCGTGTATGCTACTCTCACGAGCATTTGTGAACGATGAATCATAAATCAATTCATGAATGATGATGAGGGCGAATCCATGAAAAGCATCATAACCATCCCAGCCATATCCCCCGCCTACATGGCGATTCAGGCTGTTCTTTCCTTGCGGCTTGGTCGAGAGAGGGTGTAGGGACAGCCGGGAAAACGAAGCCGTCCCTACCAGACTCCGGAGGGAGCCCGTGCAATGCCGGTGCTGGTATCCATACCCACACCACGCACCAACCGGCTCCCTCTGCGGAGAGGAGGGAGACGTGCATCTGTTTGGCGTCTTCTACTCCTCCATGCCCTTCTCTGCCATTACCTGGTCGCAATAGTCAGGAAGGTCTTCCAAGCCTCTTCGCTCGCTAACGTAGCTCTCACTATACTACGAGGGAGAGGCCCTGACTGACCTTCGCTTAACTGCGTTAAAAAAACAATTCAATCAATCACTGTATATCCACCAAGCTTCACCACTCAGCAAATGCAAAAACGTGCATGAGCAAAGAAATCCTGGAACATTATGCAAAAGGTATGAGGAATCACTCGGACGGAGGAGAGCCGCCGCTCCCCGCGCAGCGCGCAACTTTGGTCACATGCCGACGTCCCGCCAAAAGATGGCACTAGGCGTACTTCAATTTGACAATATCACGTGATATATCAAAGGCTATGACTATTCGGAAGGATAAAGAAATTTAATACTGTAATATAGTGGTATTGGTAGCATGCAACATTGTATTTAAAAAGATTTTAAGTAGGTAGTACTGAATAGTTCCTAATTCCGAAAGATGTCACTATACATTTTTCACTTATTTTTCAATTACTGACTAAGTATATAATGTTCAATGAACTTTTGTCAAGTAAAGTTAAGTAGGTAGATAGAGACATAGGAAGCTCGTACTTGGAGGAACTGTACTTTGATCTGTGGACGTTGACAGTCGATATACCCATATCTGATAATGAATGACCGAGTCCTTGTGAAACTCTGGTGCGTGGTTTTTTTTTTTATGTAATAGGTAAGCAGACGAACAGACGGATCACCTAATGTTAAGCAATTGCCGCCGCCCATGGACACCCGCGACACCAGTGGTGTCACACACAAGTGCGCTGCCAACCTTTAAACCCCCTATTCCCCGGATTGGGCCTCCGGTACCCTCACTCACGCAGCGAAACACAGCACAGAGCTGCTTCTCCGCCGGTTTTCTATGAGGCCGTGGTATCACTCCGGTCGAGCCGGCCCATTCATGCCGAAGCTAGGCTCTCCACGGTAATACGTGGACTAAAGTAGGGCCGCTTTCGACCAGTACCTATTGGATGTCAAGCTTGAGCTCACTTTTTGAACGGGATAATATTGTTTTACCCGAAGACTTCAATAAATTGATCGTCAGACCGAGGAATCATCTTTGATTCTAAATCACCCCTTCTACAGTATTGTTTTTATTGGTTGGTAGATGTCTACCGACCTGTAAACATTTATGCGTTTATTTTCATTGTCAGGGTCTTTAATGCGTTCCATTGTGAATGTAATATCTACTTTTTCACTAACAAATTATGAAAACTTGGCTATCTAACCATTTGACCGAACACAGCCAGGTGAAATGTATGTTCACGGGAGAAATCTTCATAAAATATTAGTAGTGGTCAGTTCACTTCTCGATACCTACATCAAAAATTCACAGAACTATTCAGCGCCTACTGCGAATTATTCGATCGAATTATTATCGAAACATTCTCTGCGGGGGATGAGAGGGGTAATCATCTTGCGGGAAAACTTCTCCAGGGAGGGCCACCCGCCCCGCACCTTTCACAGGCTACAACAGCACAGCGCGCGGCGCACGAAACACCAAAAGATGGCGCTAGGAATAAGCAATCAAGCAAGTAGTTCGGTAGTTTCCGAATTGCGATATGTCGCGATGTATTTTTTCATCGCGCAAGCGTTTGGGCTCCCAGATTTCCATAAGAAACGTTTACTGCAGTTGAAAAAAGTTTAGATGAATTTACTTTTAAATCTAATATTTTAAATTGTATTGCAACAAACCATTTTTTTCTGTAGCATGCACCGTCGGTTGTTAACGTAAAACTTCCTCCGAATCTCAACAGATGACGCTGTGCGTAATTGCATCGCGCAAGCATTATTTTTTTCCGTTTATATAAGACGAAGGGCTAAGTTAACTTATATTATTAATAAACGGTACTGTGCATATTTGCAACGCGCATGTATTTGTGTTTTTCAACTATAGAAGGTCCAACGAACTCTTGTCAAGTAAACTCAAGTAGGAAGATAGAGGCATAGGAAGCCCATACTTGGAGGAACTGTACTTTGATCTGTGGACGTTGCCAGTCGATATACCCATATCTGACAATGAACGACCGAGTCCTTGTGAAACTCTGGTGCGTGGTTTTTTGTTTTTTATTTATGTAATAGGTAGGCAGACGAACAGACGGATCACCTGATGGTAAGCAATTACCGCTGCCCATGGACACCCGTGACACCAGTGGTGTCACACACAAGTGCGCTGCCAACCTTTAAATCCCCTATTCCCCGGATCGGGCCTCCGGTACCCTCACTCACGCAGCGAAACACAGCACAGTGCTGCTTCACGCCGGTTTTCTGTGAGGCCGTGGTATCACTCCGGTCGAGCCAGCCCATTCATGCCGAAGCTAGGCTCTCCCACGGTAATACGTGGACTAAAGTAGGGTCATCCCGGCCGCTTTCTACCAGTACCTATTGGATGTCAAGCTTGAGCTCACTTTTTGAACGGGATAGTATTGTTTTACCCGAAGACTTCATTAAATTGATCGTCAGACCGAGGAATCATCTTTGATTCTAAGTCACCCCTTCTACATTATTGTTTTTATTAGTCGGTAGATGTTTACCGACCTGTAAACATTTATGCGTTTATTTTCATTGTCAGGGTCTTTAATGCGTTGCATTGTGAATGTAATATCTACTTTTTACTAACAAATTATGAAAACTTGGCTATCTAACCATTTGACCGAACACAGCCAGGTGAAGTGTATGTTCACAGGAGAAATCTTCATAAAATATTAGTAGTGGTCAGTTCACTTCTCGATACCTACATCAATAATTCACAGAACTATTCAGCGCCTACTGCGAATTATTCGATCGAATTATTATCGAAACATTCTCTGCGGGGGATGAGAGGGGCAATCATCTCGCGGGAAAACTTCTCCAGGGAGGGCCACCCGCCCCGCACCTTTCACAGCCAACAACAACACAGCGCGCGGCGCACGAAACACCAATAGATGGCGCTAGGAAAAAGCAATTAAGCAAGTAGTTCGGTATAGTTTCCCAATTGCGATAGATGTCACGATACATGTTTACATCACGCAAGCTCCCGGATTTCCATAAGAAATGTTTACTGCAATTGATAAAAGTTTAGACGAATTTACTTTTAAATGTAATATTTTAATTGTATAGTTTTTATTGGTAGATGTTTAGCGACCTATAAACATTTACATCAAAAATCCACAGAACTATTCAGCTCCTACTGCGAATAATTCGCAGTAGGTGCGCTGATTCGAACAATTATTGTTCGATCGAATTATTATCGAAACATTTTCTGCGGGGGATGAATTATTACACCAATAGATGGCGCTGGGAGTACAGTTTCCGTAGGTACCCATAAGGGTTTCAAAATGTGATAACATGGTATTGGTTATGGCTTCTGTACATGTTTTATTAATAATCATAGAGTAACTTAAATACTTTAATAATCCAGAAACGATTGCCTTCAACTTAAACACTGTTTATTTTAGGTATGTCGAGTCCCGCCATCACCAAACATTCACTTCAAAATCTAAAAAACTAATTTGAAAAATTCTGACTGAAAGAAGTTTTCTGCGAACTATTCTGTAATTATTCGGAATAATTCAGAAGTTTTGCAACTGTAGAAATCCAACATATTAAACGAAATTACACGATGAAATTCTTTTCCCACATAAATTTTAACATCGGAATTATGTATATCAGCTAAATAAAGTTTGTGCACATACATTCGGATATCATAGATCTAATAATGGCGTACTCTTAATATTCTTAAAAACACTACTTCGCTAACACCTTCACAATTTCAGTCAAACTGTTAAAAGAAATTGAACGAATGAATGAATGATTTGTTCGGATTGTGGTTATTCAAGGTTACTTCGTCACGACACGGAGTCGTTATTTAAAAACTAAATGTGTATGTGTCGGGTCTTCCCCATTTTTAGTTGTAGCGACGGATAAGCGCGGAACGTCAACCAGATTGAGTTACGAGAATTAAATTAAATTACAATGCATGATTATTGTTAGTAGGATGATGATGATGTAGGTTATACTTAAGACTAGTTGGTCCAAGTTGTTTACGTGACATTTATTTACGACCATACGACATATATCACTAAAACATAGTTTTTTTTGTATGGTAGTCAGGTGATATCCGTCATGTTTTCAAAATATCACGAGCACGAGAATTGGGCTCCAGCGTCATTGCCTTTGAAGCAATGACACAATGCTGTATGGCGACCGTTAATATTAGTCTTGAGTTTAAAGATCCAAATAAATATTTTTCTTTTCTTTTTTATAAATTGCAAGAAACACCATAGTTTCGTTCGTACCTATGCTTAACGAGGTTAGGTCATGCGACATTTTTTTCTTTTTAAAGTGTAGTGACGTGGCCTGTAATAGCACTGTACTATTATCGTTAGGATTTTTAATATAATGTTATTTCAATATTACAATAAATAAATTCAATTGATATGTACTGATCCATTTGAGAATCGATTGGATACATTAATTTAATATTTAATTACAAATTTTAGTCACGTTTCATTTCTCAAAATTTCTGTGTCAAATTTCTGTGTCAAAAAATCACACTTCTCTCGGTGGCCCAACTTGTAATACTAATTATTAATCCAAAAATGTCTATGGTTACAAAATCCCCCCAATTATCATTTTTAGGGTTCCGAAAACTTTGTAATAATCCCTAAACCCCTGAAGTTTCTTTTATCAACCCATATTATTAATAAATAAATGCATAGAAACCAAAAATTGTTTTTTATTTGCTAATTCTAACCCTGTCCTCTCCAAAAATAAATCGAAAGGTCTTCGTATGTACGTACGACCAGCCAGCCACATATAAATGAATACACAACAATTACACATCTCTTATATCGATTCTCACCATTATAAAAAAAGTTTGGTTCAATCATGTCAATGTCAATGTCAATTGAGAAAATCGACAGATTGATGTAACATAAACAATAAACTGAATAGATGGTCTAAGTAGGTACCTATAGGTATTTTTTATTAAGGTCGCAGTATATATCGTCATGACAAGAAATATTATGTTTTTTAGATTTTCGCGTTGCATTATAACTATAATGTATCAATACGGGGATTAGTCCGCTCGTGACCACGGCTGCTGTAACGTAGCCGAAACGTCGAGCCAAATATGTGAGTACACCATGTTGTTTCACATAATAAATATCGTGTTAATCCCCGTATTGATACATTATAGATATATTCTGTTATTACGTTTTACGGTACAATACATCTTTGATGTCATGAAAACGCAAAGGAGGACTATTCAAAATAAATTAGTTCTTATTTCATTATTTTAGTCATTAAATGCATCAAACACAATGAATTATTGTTGATTCTCTAAACTTTAACTATTCATATAGCTCTGTTCGCATTAGGAAGCCAAATATAGTCACACATGAGATGCTAACTTGGTTAACATTTAAGGTGACGGGTAGGACACACTAGTGACGCCAATAGATTTTAATTTTTAGCTACTAAACCGGATCTATTTTAAACAATTTCGGGGTTACAATCTTTCGGCAAACATCTATACCTACTATTTATTTAATAATTACAGTTAAAAGTGGCTTTTGGCGTAAATCATTTTTTTGCTTACAAAAACGGACCCAACATTTGTGCATGGTTATTTAATAAATAGTATTAGTGTTTGCTGAGAGATTGTAACCCCGAAATTGTTTAAAACAGATCCGGTCTAGTAGCTAAAAATTAAAATCGATTGGCGTCGCTAGTGTACCCTACCCGTCACCTTAAGTCAACCTTAAGTATTATTTTTGTAAGAGTATACCAAAAAGGTCTATAGAACAGAGTACTTTTTATGGTCTATAACGTTCCGCAGAGAGCTGCTGGCTGGCGCGGTTTCTGAATTGTATCAAGCGCGTTCGTGCGCCTATGAAAAAGAATAACCGTGTCACTCTTGGTCGTTTTTATCTCGTGTCAAAATGTGTTTTATAATGTTAACCTGTTGTAATCCTCTATTTGTTTATTATATTGTGTTTAAGGTTTCCCTATCGTTTTATTATTAGACAGTCGGGCTGTAGGTAACACCTACAATTTTTACATAGGTATAAAATATGGATCCCTCGAATAAAAAACATGCTCGCGCTTGACCAAATTTTGACAATTATTCGTAGTTCGACAAATCACGTTGCCAGACTGAATGTCAAAATAAACCGAATAAATTCAATTTGTTGAGTTTCGAGCGAAATTTTTATTATTGCCGGAAAACTTCAATATAATATGTAGTTTGATAACTTTTTATTAAATTATATGTGTCGTAATTATTTCACACTGTTTGTTATTTTGTTATTCGTAAATAGATATACAAATTGTGTGTATCAGTTTACGGTTTGTTCCATAATTTATTTTCCTCAGGAAATTATGTTACGTTTGTATTGTATCAGAAAATTTTCCTCATAAAATACACTGTGTCTAAACTACACGTAAACTACTTTACAGTGACTTTGAGTTAGATATTGATAGTGTTATCAATGCAATAAGTCATATTTTTGGGAAGTGTTTAAATAATTTATTGTTGGTATAATTTATTACTTCTTCCATTCGGGTGAAGTTACTACAAAAACCATAAGCATGTAAGTATTGAAGCCTATAAGTCTTGTTGATCCTTTTACAATAGTATATTTGTATGGGTGTTGGTTCAGATTTAATTAATTATCAGTTAGTATGTACTTGCTCTGTTTATTTATAAGAAAATAGACAGCTATATTAATTGCTGTTTCTGTTTATATTTGTCAGCCTATATACTGTCCCACTGCAGGGCAAAGGGCAATAATAGAAATCAAGTTTTCGCTACTATGTAGGGATTAGGATTAATCACCACACCTGCCAAATGCGGATTGGTGATCACTAAACCCAAGCTATGTTCGAAAAATTCGAAACATACTTTAGGCCCGATCCGGAAATCAAACCCAGGATCCCCGAGATCACAGCCCGGTACTTAAACCACTGTGCCAACAGGGCATCTGTTTTCTGTTTATATGTATATTTAGATAATACACCAAACATCAATGCAATCATGTACAATTTATTTGTTATTTTGTATAGTTCCGAATGTGCCTTCCATACAGGGGTTCATGGTTCAAATCCGAGCATGCACCTCTGGATATTTCATAATCGAATTGATAAACTGTTTGTCTACACCTTAGACATTGTAATGGATATATTTTTTGTTGGACATGAAATCAACTTATTTATGCAAATAAAATAGTAATAATAACATTGTATTAAAATTTTTGGTGATTAAAAAGAGTAACATTTGAATAGTTTCTGAAACGTGTAACCATGATTCAGTTGGTCAGGTAGCGAAGGATGGCAGGTGCTTCATTTTAATTCCCAGACTCATGAATCATGGTCTAAGCGTACCCCGGGCTCCAGAGCGACAGCTTAGTACGCAACCGATAATTAGGTACATTCAATTCAATTCAATTCAATAGCCTTTTTATTCAGAAAAGATTTTTTTTTTTTCCTTTTTGTACATATATTTCTTAGTATAGTAGTATATCAATTTGATTAATTTGGGATTGTTATTACTACTGTTAATTTAATTTATTTGTTTATTATAGATAGTTTGATTTATTTTATACTCTCTTCTTTGTTTTCTGTATGCCCTTTGGCAAAGGCCTCCTCCAATTGCCTCCACTTCGCTCTGTCACTGGCTAGCCTAATCCATTTTCTACCTGCTACTTTAATTATCTCGTCTTCCCATCTGGTGTGTGGTCTCCCTTTTTTTCTTTTTTGACCTCTGGGGTACCAGATAGAGACTTTCTTACTCCACTTGTCTGGTCCTCTCATTAAATGTCCAGTCCATTTCCATTTTAAGCGCCTTATTTTTACTGCCACATCTTCAACTTTGGTCTTTGCTCTGATGACTTGGTTTCTTATTTTGTCTTTAAGTTTCATATGTAGCATACTGCGTTCCATAGCTCTCTGGCAGATTACTGCTTTATGTAAACATTTTTTATTCAAAGCCCATGTTTGGCATCCATATGTTATTATAGGCAGCACTGAAGAATTGAACAGTTTGCTTTTAATTGTTGTTTCATGTCTTTATTCTTCAGTACTTCCCTCAATGACCAGTATCTCTTCCAGGCATTTGTCACTCTTCTTTCTATTTCAGTTGACATTACGTTTTGAGGTGTTATGGACTGACCCAAATATATGTACTCCTCCACATATTCTATTTCATCCTTGTTTATTTGTATTGGTTCTTTCTTCCGATTTGTCATGACTTTAGTCTTTTCAGTATTAATCTGTAGACCTACGGACGCACTCTGTTTTGCTAGTTCTACAAGCATACTTTCCAGGTCTGCGGCTTCATTTGCGAATAAGATTAGGTCGTCTGCAAACCTAAGATGAGTAAGGATTTCTCCATCTATGTTAATACCATATTTAGGATTTGTTTCCCATTCCAATTCTTGGAAGATGTTTTGAAGCACAGCGGTGAAGAGCTTTGGTGATAATGGGTCGCCTTGTCATACTCCACATTCTACTTTTATCTCTTTTCCAGTTGCTTCTAGTTGTATCTTCGCAGTGCTGTTAGCATAAATTGCTTTTATGATCCTAATGTATTTATGCATTACTCCTTGCTCTTTGAGTGACTGCCATATTTTGGAGTGTATGAGGGAATCAAAAGCCTTACTGTAATCCACAAATGCACAGTATAAAGGCAGTTGATATTCCTTGTATTTTTCCCAGATTTGCCGTACTGTGTGTATGTGGTCCAAGACAGAATAACCCGTTCTAAACCCAGCTTGTTCTTTTGATTGATTTTCATCTAGCACCTTTGTGATTCTATTCAATATCACTTTTGCAAATACTTTGTATATTACTTGACATCAAACTTATTGGTCTGTAATTATTGATGTTATTCGCAGTCTCCCTTTTTGTATAATAGGATTAAATGAGATACAGTCCATTGAGTTGGTATTTCTTCATTTTGCAAAACCTTGTTAAGAATCTCAGTTAGGATTGGTGTTATTTGTTCGCAGGTGGCAGTTAAAAAATCATTTGTATTACCATCTGGTCCTGGTGATTTATCCTTTTTAAGTTGTTTGATGGATGCTTCGACTTCACATTTTAGAATAGGTGGGGCAGGGTCATTATTTTCTAATTCAATACATTCTATACTTTGAGATGCTCTGAATAGTTCTCCATAGAAATTGGTGGCTATATTTAAAATATCATTTCTCTTGGTTGATATTTCTCCTGTTTTTTTTTAAGCTTGGAATCCATTCCTTTCTGTTGTTCAGTTCCTTCATAGCCTTTTTTATTCCTCCTGTTCTTATTAGGTGTCTTTCTATGTTTTCATATCTTTTTCTTTTTATTTCTATTCTCATTTCTGATATAAGTTCCTTACTCAATTTTGCTATTTGTTTTCTGTTATTCTTCTTCAAGAAGGAGTCCTTTATTAATCTGCCTCTTTCGTCAATGAGTTGTTTTATGTGGTCTGATACAAGTTTAGTCCTTTTTTATTTAGATTTCATAATCACTTGTATTATAATGTTCTCTAGCTGATTGTATTTTTTAAGGACATTTAGCTGTGGCTCTAGTTTTGACTCATTCAGCTCTTTAGCAATCTCTTCTTTGACGAAGCGGGAATCAAATTCATTTTTTGGCATATTATTTGGTCTTTTTTTCTTGGGAGCTAACAATTTTAGTTTTGCTCATACCATTCTGTGATTAGTGTTAAAGTTAAATTCATTGACTATGTCATTATCTTCGAAAGCTTTAGGGTTGTTTGATAGGATATGGTCGATTTGGTTTTTGTATTTGCCATCTGGCGATAGCCATGTCCATCTTCTTGAGTCCTTTTTCTTGAAGTTGGTACTAAGAAAGTTCAATTTATGTTCTACAGCTGTGTTAACCAAGCGGCTTCCATTTTTACTTCTTGAGCCTTTACTATAAGGTCCCATTATAATATCCTCTCCAGCTCTTCTTGTGCCTGTTTGAGCATTGAAGTCTCCCATAACTATGAGATGGTTATGTGATTATTCATATATTGTGTTGTTTAACTCCTCGTAGAATTTGTCTATGACTTCTTTTGGTGCTGCTTCTGTTGGTGCATATGTTTGGATGATTGACCATTCTTTGGTGTAGTTTGGTAGCTTAATACTTAGTATGGCGAGTCGATCTGAAATTCCAACTAATTGTGTTATACAGTCTTTCCACTCTTTTTTTATCAGAAATCCAACACCATACTGTCCTGCAGTTTCACCTCTGTAATACAATTAGGTACATACTAAGATGCATTTAAGCAACTAAAATTTGTATCTGTTAACCAAACTATGATGACTGGCCTGATGATAGTGACCTACCACACTCCCCTAATGTAAAACACCACTTTTGAGCATGAATTCCTGGGTTGGTCATTGATTCGCTAGATTACACTAATAGCAATTTCAAGCAACCTGTAGCTGAGAGATAGAGGCTTATTAATATAAATATTTTAATTAAATATTCACAATATTTCACAAAATCATATACATTGATCTGACTCCGAGATAGCGAGCTTAAGCACCTGTGTGAAGGATATCAGAACCAACAGCGAAATTACAAATGTATACATTTAATACTTTTCTAAATACATAAATTTAAATAGTAAATTATTTTGTGCAGGGATACAAGTTCAATGTTGAAGTCTCCGGCTCTGTTTCAAATGTTGCTTAGCCACGAGGGGCTCCTCGATGACTTGTATGATGCAATACGAAAGAATGATCTAGCTGAAGTGGTCATGGAATCATGGAAAATATTGAAGAAAACTGGTTCTATTCCACCTCTTGTTAAAATGAAGAAAAACAAAGCCACCTCGGTAGATTTCCGCTCTCAAGGAAACCAAGCTTACAAAGGTAATGTCTTTTATTTTATATTTGAATGACCGTGGGAGAGTCACGCTTCGGCATGAACGGCGGCCTCATAGAAAAACGGCGTGAAGCAGCACATTGCTGTTTCGCTGCGTGAAAGAGGATACCGGAGGCCCAATCCGGGGGAAAAGGTTGGCAGTGCACTTGTGAGCGGAGGCCCAATTCGGGGGAATTAAAAGTTGGCAGCGCACTTGTGACTCAACTGGTGTCGCGGGTGTCCATGGGCGGCGGCAATCGCTTACCATCAAGTGATCCGTCTGCTCGTCTGCCGCCTATCACATAAAAATAATAATTTTAAATTGACTTGTGTGTTTCACCTTTTATGTTCTTCCAAGTTCGGTTCTAAGAATTTCATGATTTAGGGGAAAGTTTCAGGTTTTGTAGGTTGCACTTCAAAAAATTTGTTAACCTACTGAATTTTATGTTATGAAATTCTCAGTGTTATCATGGAGTCTGGACGCGCCGGTATTGTATCTATGGGGGTACAAAACCAATAGTACAGTTGCGGGTACGGGGAACGTAGATTCAAGTAAACTCCAAAGTCACAAAAAGACAGTTAATTTTATTGACGAGAAATAATTACACACGAATTTCACTTAATTAACACTATACACTTTTTTTTTAAATTTTTTTTTTTTGGTCATTAAGCCAAGGCTTGACCACAATCGCACCTGATGGAAAGCGACGATGAGGTCTAGGATGCTACGCGTTTGCCTAAAAGATGCCTGTTCACTCTTGCCTTAAAGATGCCCAGATAAAAATACATATCATATAAAAATACATTTCAAATTAACTTAAGATAATCACGCACTTAAGCCACTAAGTTTTGTGATGGCGCGACCTGAGTCGACGTTAAAGTGAAGCATAGTGCATAACGAACTATACACAATTCCTACCTACATACTTTAATCTATTAAGATTTAAGTAAGTGCATCTCATTCAACATTATCAAGAAAGTGCATCTTAAGTTTCTGTTCGATATTTTTATCATTAATTTTATCACGCAAGCTGAGAGGTAGCTGGTTAATAAGTCGTGGAATTAGATAACTCGCCGTTCGGTCCCCGTACATGTTATTGGCACCGCCTGTTATCAACCTACGGTTGCTAACCGCGTGCGTACACACGGGGTGGTTTACTTTCTAAATACTTCGCAGGTTATTCGTTTCTTCACTCCTAATTCGCAGGAGACTAAGTCGCTTCGCTTTCCACATCGAACCTAACTCGACGGGCTAACAGGGCCTGCTTTTATACTTTTATAAAATCGAGTGCGAACTTCTGAGAAGGTTCTCTAAATCGAAATTTCCAGATTTTTGTTACTAGAAATTTCTAGTCCAAGCTTCTCGAACTTTCGTCCGCATATTGTGGTAGAATGTTCGGTCGACTATGCATATGAGACATGGAACACACGGAATAAGCATGCAGGGGCACATAGTCGTAACAGTACAGACCTTGTACTGTACTATTGGCTTGTAGTGTACAAGACCGGCAAAGCACTTTAAGCCGATGGTCCTGCACTTGATCCCTCCTTTGGTCATGTCATATTAGTCTCTTGAGAGTACTGAGTAGAGAGCGCATGTGTCTTTGTGAGTGGTTATCGTTTTATCCTTGCGTGATCGTATCAAGAATAATGAGATCCGCAGGAAAACCAAAGTCAAAGACATAGCCCAAAGAATTGCAGGCCCCAAGTGGCAATGAGCAGGGTACATTGCGAGGATATTAGACGACCGGTGGGGCACAAAGGTCGAGGTGGAGGCCGCGTATAAGAGGTCGAAGCCGTGGCAGGCACCCCACAAGGTGCACCGACGATTAGTTTAAGGTCTCCCCTGGAAAGAATCCCTTGGATACGGGCGGCATAGTTCCGATCTGTGTGAAGATCGTTGAGGGAGGCCTATGTCCAGCAGTGGCCGTATATTGGCTGAAATGATGATGATTGTTTTATGCTATTAATACTATTTTAATATTTTGTTTTCTTAAAGGTGGTGAACATCAGAAAGCTCTGATATTATACAACAAGGCGCTGTTAAGTGCACCGAAGGGCTCAGAGGAAATGGCCCTTGCATTTGGCAACCGCTCCGCCCTTCTTTACGACTGCAAAATGTTTATAGCGTGCATCAAGGACATTGATACCTGCTTCTCAATTGGGTGCCCGGACATCATTACCGATAGGCTAATACAGAGACGACAAAAAGCGTTTTCAAAAGCGTGGCTCGAAGAGCTAGATAATGATATGAGGTAAGTATTAGTTACGAGGGCGACACTGAAAGTTCTTAGAAAATCAAAAACTGAACAATTTAGCAAGTTGTTACTTTTATTATATCTTTCCAAAATAGTGTACCTTCACATCAGTACATCGCTGCATTCGAAGAAACCACTGAGAAAAGCACTTGACCCACTCTTCTTTAGGGGTCTCTTTGACAGCCTTTTCATACGCAGCCACTGCTTCTTCGGCGTCCGTGAAACGTTTTCCTTTTAATTTTTCTTTTATTTTTGGAAATAAATAAAAATCGCAGGGTGCAAGGTCTGGGCTATAATGGCGGGTGACCCAGTAATTCTACGTCTGACGTTGCCACATACTCGAGTGTTTGCTTGGCGGTGTACGGCGAGGCGTTGTCGTGGTGAAGGAGGATCCTTCTGCGAGGTCGTTTTTCCAGAACTTTTTCCAAAACAAGTGACAAACATTTGTTAGTGTACCACTCTGCGGTAACTGTTTTTCGATCCTCTAAACAAACTGTTGTGATAGGTATGATCTGTCCTTCCGAAGAACGAGGCGACCATCTTCTTTCCCACGCTGCGACCTCTCTTCACTTTAGTTGGCAACTCCTCGAATGGAAACACCCATTTAGCAGATTGTCTTTTAGTTTCAGGATCATAACAATAAATCCAGCTTCCGTCACCTGTTAGTATGTCAAACACAGCATTTGAGTCACCTCCGTTAAATCTTTGAACCATTTCGTGGCACCAATCACCACGACGTAGTTTTTGGGCCTCTGTAAAATTATGAGGTATCCACCGGGCACAAAGCTTCCTGGCCCCTAGATGTTCATGAATTATTTTGTGTACTTGACTCATACCAATGCCTAAACTTGTCCGAATCTTTTGATAGGTCACTCTTTTGTCGGCTTCTATCATACGTCGCACAACACTGATGTTATCTTCGGTAGTCGCCGTACATGGCCGTCCCTCACGCAAATCATCGGTGAGATTATTTCGACCACGTTTAAACTCATTAAACCATTTGTAAACAGTGGCACGAGATGGAGCTTCATAGTGAAAGGCCAATCGAAGTCTATCATAACTTTCTTGTTGACTTATTTGACATCGAAAGTCATAGAAAATCATTGCAAGGAAATGTTCTCGCGTTAAATTCATGCTCACTTGTTAAAGATTACTTTCAATTTGCCGCCAAATCTGAAAAAAAGAGAATCGAATTAAATGCATAGACAATAATATTGGCAAAGAGTTCCATTTTCAAAATTTAAACTTATTTTTTTAATTATCGCCTTATACGTGGCCAGTTAAAAACTTTCAGTGTCGACATGGAAACAGGCTACACACGCATACATACACGTTACGTGATCCTGTGTCCAGTGGACTGGTTCGGCGTGAGTGAAACACGCTTGACTCCAGAATAGAGACTAAAGAGACATGACACAATATATTGCCTAGGTCAACGAACTCTTATATCTATGTCAGCTAGAGCTGTGGGTCATCTGTATATATTTATTTGGTGGCTGGACACAGGTCTTTCCATTTGTTCACCACTTCGATCGATCTTCAGCATCGCATGTTCGTGTCCCACTTCCTGGCCACGACACGAAAGCGATTTCAATGAAATTTTGCAATATAATTATCCATAATATGTCCATTTTAGTCCATTGTTTAAAAAAAAAATGTCTTGAGATTAAAGAGAAATTGAGCAGAGTTAGTTACGTGGCTGGGAAGTACACTTTGTCGCCAGGCAACCTCGCAAATCGTAATAAAAGAGGTTAAGTCTATACTAATTGATTATAGAACGAATGTCTAGTAATTGTCAGTTCTACTTATATAAGAAATAAGGCAAAAATCTACGATATACCTACCTAATTAAGTAACATTTTCAAGAAACTTTGCATTACTCAGCATTAAAGTATTAATTTTAGTTGGCGTTGGGAAGCAAAAGTAAGATGATGATATGATGTTGACCTGTATGTATGTTAATTATGTTTGCATGTATGTAAGGGTTCATCTGTTCGCTTATAACTTCTAAACAGTCATAACTGGACAATTGAATTTTGAATAATTGAAAATATTGAAATGATGTGGGTAGGTAAACTGCAATGCAAACACCTGACATTTAATTTTGAGCAAATTTTTTTCTTAAAAACATGCGCTTAGACAGGAAATATAGCAAAAAATAATTTTAATTATTAAATAAGTAAGTTCTTAGGCTTATTTTTAATATTAGTAGAATAGACAATTACTAGACATTTGTTCTATAGTCAATTAGTATAGATTTATCCTCTTTTATTACCATTTGCAAGGTGGCGTGGCGACAAAGTGTACCTACTTCCCAGCCACGCCACTAACTTTGCTCAATTTCTCTTTAATCTTAAGAAGACATTTTTTTTAAACAATGGACTAAAATTGACATTTTATGGACAATTATATTGCAAAATTTCATTACAATCGCTATCGTGGCCAGAAAGAAGGACACGCATGTTCAATTTCTGCCACCCATATTGCGCAAATCTTCAGCTTACCTGTCCTGAGGGTGTCCTAACGTTTTCTGAGACGCAGTCTTCACTCCAGAACTGGTTTATCCCAAAAGGTGTCGGTTCCTTAGTAAGGGGCAGATGAGCACAGATCATCTAACTATTAGTGTTAGCTGCCGTCCGTAATCCCGTATGGGGTTATTGGGGGTCCAATTCCAATGGACCCCCAATAACCCCACACGAAATATACTTACCAAAAATGTTTGCCAGCCATTTTACTAAATAAATTCCAACTCCAAACCTCTGTACAATCGTTCTGATAGATAAATTATTTTCAGACACACTCCATACATTAAAGATTTCTTCTTATTAAATGAAAAAAGAAATCCACAAATCCCTTGCGCCAGCACTGATGTTGGAGTGATTGTCAACTCCAGGATACCCACAGTCGTTGCAGTCAACGAAATCAAAGTTGGCAAGCTTTTAGCTATAGAGAAGGCTTTTGTCAGCAATATGGACATCCAGTTGAGATATATGGCCTGCTTCCATTGCCACAAGATGGACCTTAACCTCTTCCCCTGCGAGGGTTGCTGCGTCGCCCTGTTCTGCAGCAAAGAGTGCCAAGAAACTTCCCTGACAGAATACCACAGAGTAGAATGTGCTATCATTGAGTTGTACACCGAAGTAGCATTTATGCCATTATCTCTGTTAGCGCTTGAAGCCGCTCTAAAACTGAGGGGACAATTTAGATCATGGGAAGAGTTCATAGCAGCCACGTCCAAGCTCGGTCTAGCAAGAATGAAAGAGAGCGAGATAAATGACATATTTGATGGTAATAATAATCTCTCCATGTTGAATATTAGAGATGACACCGTCTTTGCGGAAGGACAGATGTATAATTATGCCTTCGGTGTCGCAATAGTGTTGCACTATTTGGCCCACCTGAAGACTTTCTTTCCCATTGATAAAGTAGAGAGGAATGCGGCAATGCGTGCATTTGGGCGGTTAGTGATGTTCTATACGGTGTATAGTGTACACACGCAGATATCTTCTACAATGTCGGTGATGGAGCAGAAGAGGACGATGTTTTGCGGGGCTGCCAACTTTGGGATGTTCCCGTTCATCGGCAAGTTGAAGCATTCGTGTGTTCCGAATGTGCTGGCGGTGGGGATGAACAATACCATCGCGCTGGTGGCAGTGCAGCCGATCACACCAGGGACAGAATTGACGTTTGCATACTTGTAAGTAGGAATCATATTTTATAGTCTGTTCCATTTATGAAGTCCTTTTTGACATTTCGAAGAACGTAACTCTGCACGTTTCATATAAATTCAATTGAATATATCTTTTTGTATTTGGTAGTAAATCGTCATTTGAAAAATAGATATTATACAAAAACACCCTACAATTAATTCACAAGCAAAAGTAACATATTGTTTTTGAATATTTATTTATTCTTTATTGCACAAGAAAAAAAAAAAGGAAAGGGTAGTTGGCGGACTTAATGCTATAAAGCATTCTCTACCAGTCAACCATTGGGCGATGCAGAAATATCTAATATAATGCTCAAAATAATCTAAAGTTCAAAATAAAATAATATTTTTATGCGCGATTGCGGTTACGTACTATGGTTAATGTTTTACTTTTAAACATAGTGACGTGCCTCAAGTATTCAGTTACTTAAACCGATCATTCGCGAATGAAAATGAATCTGGCGGCAATGGGGCTGCTTATAGCTGAAGTAACTTTGATGCATTTTACAATAAAACGTAATAAGAAGTACAGTCATTTGCAGGTAAACTGTTTAATTAACTAAATAAATTAACTTGATCTGAACATTGAATGTAATGAATGGCTTAAAAGGGCATGTTCCAGAGATATAAAATTCTATGTTCGCCAATTTTAAAAGTCCATGTTCATCGGTCATCATCTGCCATTTTGTTTGTCACTTCAGTCAGTACGAGATGAGTGCAGAAAAGCCCAAGTGTGTGTGTGTGCGTGTGTTTGTCTATGGCATTATGGCATCGTAGCTCCCGAACAAATGACCCGATTGTGATTTTGTTTTTTTTTTAAAGATGAATAAAGGGGGAGTGTTCTTAGCTATGTTGGATAAAAATCGATCCAAGATTGGCCGCCGTCAAAAAGATATGGATTGCATGTCTTAACACAACTCCCACAATATATGTATCATATAAAAGGGCTTGAGTAGCAGAATATATTTATTGTGACAAATTTCAAATACAAGATGGCCGCCGTCGGGGGTTTTTTAAATTTTCAATTTTATATCGACTACAGTCTTTGAGTATATAGCCCCCTGGAGATGCCATAACGTCAACGCTTCTAACAATATTTTTCGCCATTTTTAGCGGGGGGCGAGGTAAACACGTACAGCACATCACCAAAAATTGAATAACTCACAGACAGAATACACCTACGCAAACAAAGTTTTCACATAACGCAAACGCAGCATACATACGAACAAAATAGTGATGGGACACAAAGAATGAGTGAAATCAGTTTAGTGAATGAACTGAACTATCTTGTATTATAAATTCCGGAGTAAAGTGTTCCGAACAGATAACACTTGTACGTGAGGGATCCAAGAGGGTGTCCAAGAATAATTTTCTTTAGTACAAAATTTTCTCCATATCTACTTTATGTTTTGATCTTTTGGAAATCTAAAAGGACATACACTTATATTAAATAAATCCAGCCCCTGGGCTATATAGGAATAAGTCCGGACTTATTCCTCCAAATATTTTATAGCCGACAATTATTTTCATTTTCAGACTAAATTTCAACATCGTATGACCAGAAGAAAGGAAAGTAATTTTTCTAATTCATCTTACAAGATTTAAATATAACATACGTCTCTTCTATTTTATTCATAATTATAATAAAAAACGGATCATGCAACTAACTGAGTGAGTGAATGTGAATGATTCATTCAAACAAAGTAACAAAGTGAGTGAATGATTCATTCAAACGTCGAGTCGCTTTTTTGACTTTGTGACATCACTAGGACTGATTCGCCCATAGAGTATTAATATAATAAGGACAAGAAGGTGCATGTATGGCAAATGCTGCCCATTGCGACTGGTAGAGGAACTACAAAGTACTGTAGATACATAGCTATATGGGTGGGTATGTATAGCTACATATTTAGATACTTATCTAAGTATGTTTTAAGGATAGTACTTTACACATAAATATGAACAAATTTCTCTGGGAAACATTATTGTTATGGCGAAATAAGTATAAAATATAAAAAAAATCATCAATCAGCACCGGCACCCAAGCAGCAAATAAGTAGGGGTGTTTTTCAGGATTAGGGAACTGATGAATTGGTACCCCTTGTGCATCTAAAAGTAGTTAAGACATTACTATTTTAGTTATTCAAATAAAATAGTTTATTGAACAACTTTAGTAAATGACAAAACTGGTTACAATACATACATTTTGTTCTTACTATTATATTTTAAAGTTGTGAAAATCAATAGCTTAACAAATAAACATGCAATACACATGATGGATTAACTTTGTGCTTGTTTTGTCACATTCCTTTCTTGTGATTTACCTATTTTTTTATTTAGTTTTAACCTATCTATTTGTGTGTTGTTATTTGGGATTAGGCTATGTATGTTTCCTCTAATGTGCATTCTCATGTAAGTGACAAGACGTATATCTATGTGAGAAATAAAGAGCTATTATTTGAACTGAATAGGTTTTCAAATAGTAACTATGTTCACGTGAGGTAAGAAACGATTCATCAAATACAATTATTTTCATGAGTGCACAAATAACTTTAATTTCAACCAATTCTGCGAGTTAATACCGAATATATTTTTCCATAGAAATAAATGGTCTAAAAGCTCATATCATCTTTAGAGATAGTCTAGAAATATGTTTGTTTTGAAGTGAAATGAATGCCTGATAAATAAAAAAATACGTTATTACCCAAATAATCACAGCCAAAAATGCAAAATCTCCTCCGAGTTACGCTCATGTAGAGTAGAAAACAATCAATGAAAACAATAACAAAAAAAACAAAACTCAACAAAGAATAACAAGGAATAACAGTAACAAAAATAATAGAAATTAATAACAAAAACTGAGATAACCTCTCATGTCACATCTACATACGAAAGCCAGAGTTGATAATGAATGATGGAGGATGACATGAGATTCTGATAGAAATAAGATGGCTGCCAATTTTTATTCACCTACCAGCGTCCAGAGGTCGCTGTTGACTATGTAAACGAGTGACATTCTAAGTGTGCCCCCCCCCTGGATTTGCTTCCGTACCACAGTATTCATGTTTACTTTTTTTCTGTCGTTTACGTATCTTAACGGTTAATTATTGAAATTAAAATTCTTCTTAAATACACATTTAATCATTAGTAAAAATACTTACCTATGATACGAAATGCGCTCTTGTTGTGAATTTGAGCTGTCATATCGCCTTTTACACGAGAATACTGCAAAATTAACCATTATTCAAGAGAAACGTCACGCGACAGGGATCGATGCAAAATGGCGGTGTAGTAGCGGCTTCAAGTAGTTTTATTTGACGTTGTTGACCAGTTGACCAGTGTACTTTGCCGGAGGGGGTCGCCCGTGTATGGCATCTCCAGGGGGCTGTATACTCAAAGACTACAGTGCGTTTCACAACCAGCTATCATCATCCGAGGTATTCCCGAACAGATACGACCTGGTGACCTTCAAAAAAGGGGCTTATTCCTTTCTTAAGAACCGGCTACGCATCTGTGATACCGACAAAAGCGGCCACTTTTAGCGTGAATCAAATTTGCGTACAAAAATGACCTTTTGTGCATGGTTATTTAATAAATAGTATAAATGTTTGCCGAAAGGTTATAACCCCGAAATTGTTAAAAATAGATCCGGTTTAGTAGCTGAAAATTAAAATCGATTGGCGTCGCTTGTGTGCCCTACCCGTCACCTTAACTAAAGTATTTTTTCCAGGGGTCATTGGATAGACAATAAGATAGACAAGGAAACGAGATGGCGGTACATGTTTTCCATGTATAGCATTGCGTGCGATTGTGTTGTCTGCAATGGAAACTATCAAATTATTGAACAGAACGCTAAACCCACAGAAGCACATCTAAGGTATGTACTAAAGATTACACTCAGAGGCACATATAACCGTTTTGTACCGCGGGAGAGCCACGCTTCGGCATGAATGGGCTGGCTCTACCGGAGTGATACTACGGCCTCACAGAAAACTTCACCGTGGGGTAAAGTAACCTCGCAGTAAACCGACGTGAAGCAGCACTGTGCTGTGTTCCGTTGCGTAAGTGAGGGTACCGGAGGCCCAATTCGGGGGAAAAGGATTTAAAGGTTGGCAACGCATTTTTGACTCCACTGGTGACACGGGTGTCTATGGGCAGCGACAATAGCTTACCATCAGGTGTTTCGTCTGCTCGTCTGCCACCTATCATATAAAAAAAAGTAAAAGTAAAGCGAGTACATACTTACCCTATTTATTATTTTTTTATTGCAGATTTTTGAAGAAACTAAATATGGATGCGATGAGTCGGAATTTCTCAACGATAGGCGTACAGGCTATGTACTCGAAATGCTGTAAGGCTTTGGCGTTCCTAGCAGACATGCCATTCTCCAAGGAATACAGATCCGCATTTTTACTGTTTCGGAAGTGCTTGCTCGAGATGCAAGACTGCTACTCACAAAACTTAATGTTGGATGTGCAATGAATATCAAATAAAAATTCCGCCAGCGTAAGATTCTGAACGTTTTGCCTAAATTAAGTTGACCCATGAATGTTTGACCAACAGATAAATTTGCCCATTTAAGGCGAACGGTATCCAGCCTAAATGTGAGTACTGTATTGAAAGGGGTAGATCCAGTTTAGTTGCTAACAATATAGTAAAATACCGACCTAACTCAAAATTTTAATATAGATGCTAAGTGAAAATAGTATCGGCTAAAATCCAGGGATGAAAGGTCATCTAACAACAATTTTGAGTTAAGTAAATAGGTACACTCACTTATGAACACGAGATGAAATTTGAAGTGCGTTATTTACTCAAGACTACTCAAGAATAAATTGCAAAGAATTGCTATAAAAATATTTACAATTTTGAGTTAGGTCGGTATTTTACTAAGGGTGTTATTAAATCGATTGGTTTCGCAGTGGGGTATACCATTCACCACATAGAACATTTGCCTCATGAATGTTTCGCCAACAGAACGGTTTCAATATTTTACCAACAGAATCTTTTTTATTTGTTCTTTGTTCTTCTACCGTGCACTGTGTGGTCAGCAGTTCTAACCTAATTTACTTATATTTTAACCATATTTTAACTAAACCTTCCTTCGTGTAAAGAAAAAAAAACTGAATTGAAGTCAAAAGATTCTGTAATATACCGAAACGTCAAAACATAAGACACTAATAATAAAAAAAAAATTCTGCGAAAAAAAACCGCCTTCAATAACTACGATCTAAAAAGTGTAAAATACACTTTTTTTTAGATCGTAGTTATTGAAGGCGGTTTTTTTCGCAGAAATTTTTTTTCTAGCCTTTTAGTGTCTAATTTTTTTTTTGACGTTTCGGTATTTTGACTTCAATTCAGTTTTTTTTTCATATTTTAACAACCTTCCTTCATGTAAAGAAAAAAAAAACTGAATTGAAGTCAAAAGATTCTGTAATATACCGAAACGTCAAAAAAACCTTAGACACTAAAAGGCTAGAAAAAAAAATTCTGCGAAAAAAAACCGCCTTCAATAACTACGATCTAAAAAAAAGTGTATTTTACACTTTTTAGATCGTAGTTATTGAAGGCGGTTTTTTTTACTTCAATTCAGTTTTTTTTTTCATATTTTAACAACCTTCCTTCATGTAAAGAAAAAAAACTGAATTGAAGTCAAAAGATTCTGTAATATACCGAAACGTCAAAACATGAGACACTAAAAGGCTCGAAAATAAAATTCTGCAAAAAAAAAACCGCCTTCAATAGCTACGATCTAAAAAGTGTAAAATAATACTTTTTACACTTAATACACCTCAAATAACATTATATAACAGTACATTCGAAAAAAGGTTTTACCGAATACGGCGCCTGATCCCTGTTGAATAATTGAATGTTGTATTAAATTACAAGATAGTAGGTATTGGGCGCCGACTTCGGTAACACCTTTTCTCGAATGTACTGTTATAAAATGTTATTTGAGGTGTTAAAGTGTAAAAAATATTATTTTACACTTTTAGATCGTGTTTATTGAAGGCGGCTTTTTTATGCAAAAAATTTTTTTCGACGCGACAGGTATATTCTTGTTCATACGGTTTCGTTGCAGTCCTTCGGGTTCATCTAGGACAACGGGATTGGTAGTATTTGAGCGTAACATTGTCATTTTGACATGTCACGACAAAACAGATTATTTTGCAGGGTGTGTCTGTAAACATTTACATCCCTTTAAGGTGACGGGTAGGGCACACAAGCGACGCCAATTCGATTTTAATTATTAGCTACTAAACCAGATTTATTTTAAACAATTTCGGGGTTACAACCTCTTGGCAAACACTAATACTATTTATTAAATAACCATGCACAAATGTTAGGTCCGTGCACAAACGCGAAAAATTGATTCACGCTAAAAGTGGCCGCTTTTGGCGGTAATCCATTTTTCGCGTACAAAAACGGACCCAACAATTGTGCATGGTTATTTAATAAATAGTATAAGTGTTCGCCAAGAGGTTGTAACCTCGAAATTGTATAAAATAGATCCGGTTTAGTAGGTAAAAATTAAAATCGATTGGCAACGCTAGTGTGCCCTACCCGTCACCTTCACCACGTGTTCTATCAACCATTACGAACAACATTTGTTCCATGACTTTTGGAAATTTGCATAAAAAAACTTCACCTTTTCATACAAAGACGGTCACGTGACTTGGTCATTTTGCATGGGGAGTCGAAAAAATTTTCGACGAAAATCGAAAAGTCGTAGAACAAATGTTGCTTAGAATGGTTGGTAGAACACAAGGTTGAAGGGATGTAAATGTCCACAGATACACCCTGTATATAAGTAAAATAAAATATTTTTTATAAACGTATGGTTCTACGAAATACATTTGTAATGTGTGTGTACCTACGTATCAGAATCGTGATCTTGTAATTATAAGTAAAATATAAAGGTCTGTACTTAGTACTCATTAGGTATTCTAATTATTATAACCTATGTTTTTAATAAAATAAAATATTTTTGTGAAGTAAAAGACGTATTATTTATAAACAAAATTTTATGGTGCATGCTCTTATATACTGAGCTACCAACCATCACTCTAAGTTATGTGCAGTTACTATAGGTGGCAGCACTTTGTATTGACTAAAACAAAACAAAAAAGTGACTAACTTGTTTTTTTTTATGGAAGATAAGGAAAGAGTAGGTATATTATAGTAACTAAGTATGAAAGTTGCCCTATCATTGATAAATTGAAGGCAAATCGCCATTCCTAGTATGGCCATGTAATGAGAAGAGGGGAAGAACATTTGCTTAAAGTGACGGTTAGGGCACACTAGCGACGCCAATCGATTTTAATTTTTGGCTACTAAACTTGTTCTATTTTAAACAATTTCGGGGTTACAACCTCTCGGCAAACACTTATAATATTTATTAAATAACGATTCACAAATGTTGGGTCCGTATTTGTACGCGAAAAATTGATTCACGCCAAAAGCGGCCACTTTTGGCGTGAATAAATTTTTCGCGTACACGTTGGACCCAACATTTTTTCATGGTTATTTAATAAATAGTACTGATAAGTGTTTGCCGACATCTAGTAACCCCGAAATTGTTTAAAATAGATCCGGTTTAGTAGTTAAGAATTAAAATCGACTGGCGTCGCTAGTGTGCCCTACCCGTCGCCTTAACCAAAAAATGATGAGTATAAATGAAAGTGGGTGGAGGAACAGTGGACGGCCGATAAAGAAAGGATTGTGTGAAGAATGGGAAAAGGGGTAGATGATTCGATGACGACTGACAGTGACGTATGGAAAAGGAAGACATACTGCGTCGACCCCAGATAACCTGGGAAAAGGGCAGGATCATTAATAATTCTATGGGCAGGATAATGATAATGACTTTGTAATGACTAACAGAAGACCTATTTTTGATTTACTCTTATGACTTAGTGTCGTGCGTGACGAGCGCACGATTTCTACTGTTTTTCCTTCGACATACGAAATTCCGCATTTTTGAATCATTGCCCGAGTGCCCCCACCCACTCGGTGGTAGAGTCAATAATACTACTCTTTGAATAGAGTGACTTAAAGCACGCGGTAGCAGCAACGTCAAAATAGCTGTCAGTAGCAACAAGCATAAACAAAATATTATTTTTGCCGGTCAAAATATTTTAAGCTGCGTGTCTCTTTAAACACTTGACATTGGCGGAATCATTGCGTCGCTGAACGCGTGATTGAGTCCACAAAGAAAAAAAAAAATTATAAATTTCAAAACTTTGATTTGACTGATTTTGACAGTTGCCACAATTGTGCCATTCATAGTTTTTTGTGACAATAAAAAAAATTATTATTAAAAAAACAAAATACCCGACTGCACACTAAAAAAAGAGTAAAACAAGCCCCACAATAATATTGATCAATCAAATGCTAAAAACTAATTATGTAATACCGTTTAAACAATACCTATATTAAAATACACTACAATATGTGTTCGTAATCGATAGTTAAATAAACAGAAACTTATTTTGAATACAAATTTACTGAATATAATTTATAAATGTTGATGGAAAGCATCGCAGGCGGGGACCAACAGAGGCTTACCAACAGAGGCTTATTTATAGTCATTTCGGTTGTGCACCATTTAGCAGAATTTTCGTTGGTGGCGGTCAAGGTGGTCCCCGCCTGCGATGCTTTCCATCAACATTTATAAATTATATTCAGTAAATTTGTATTCAAAATAAGTTTCTGTTTATTTAACTATCGATTACGAACACATATTGTAGTGTATTTTAATATAGGTATTGTTTAAACGGTATTACATAATTAGTTTTTAGCATTTGATTGATCAATATTATTGTGGGGCTTGTTTTACTCTTTTTTTAGTGTGCAGTCGGGTATTTTGTTTTTTTAATAATATTTTTTTTTATTTATAACTTTTTAGCTGTTTTTATTTAACGAAAATGTTGTAGATGTAGAAGACTATGTATATGTAAGTACCATTTTAAATTATTCGACCACATTTGGCTTTAGATTACGAGTGATGTTACTCCGCAACATAAATTTACCGCCAATCTGGTAAGTTTCGCGTCAGACGACGAAGTATCGAAAAAATCGCTATTTAGAGACGACCGTCAACGACGTGTGCCCTTATGCGTGTGCCCGCATTCGGGCTGTATACTCGAGCATATCCCCCTCCGCACCGCGCCGCGCGCCGCATGCCAGGCCACGCCCTATCTTTTTGCTTGCTAACGCATGAGTTGCTTTGCGTTGACGCAGAATTAACATGTTCTCGTGGGAATTTTGAGAAAAAACGTATCCTATATTAATTACTCCCGTGATTGAAATGAATCTAATGATACCGCATACATATTTTTTTAAAGGGAAATTTAGAAAAAATATTATTATGTCTTTATCCCGTGGGACTTTTAGGATAAAATGTATCCTATGACACTCCCGTAATCAAGACAAATCTAACGATACCTCATACATCAAAATCCATCAAGCCATTTAGGCTACAGGAGGTCACAAAGGAAAAGACATACATACATACTTACATACACTCGAAAAACATTACCCTCCTTCTTTGGCAGTCGGGTAAAAAGCAAATTTTTTCATATTCAGCCAATAGTTTATGGTTTTTGCGTTCCGTTTCCAAAGCGGAAGTTACCGGTTTTTGTAAAATTCTGCATGGAAGGGTTAGAATGTCAATTAACCGTATTATATTGGCAACATCGAAATCGAATGATTCAAAAATAAGGAAAATCGGCTTCATGCGACTTTGAAGGCGAATGTGACTTACGTCGCATGCGAATATGCTTACATAAATAAAGAATATGCTTACATACTAGATTCCAATAGACATTTAAAATACACTAATGATATGTTTAGTAAATACACTGGGATAGCTAACAAAAGAGCCCTCCTGACTATTTTCAATGACATAAAACACTTTGTTTATTATATTAGCAAATATCACAATAATAACACAGATGAACTGATATCACCACATGAAACATTTTTTCGTCCCTAATATATTAACTAGAAATACTTTTAATAACACAGTAAAAGATACAAGTGTAACTATTAAAGACGAAATAAATAAAACAAATGTAAATACAAACACACATTATAATACAGTAAAAGATTTAAATGTAACCATTAAAAACGAAGATGTAAATAAAACAACACAATCGAGAAATATACACAATAATACTGTTGAAGACTTACATATAACTATGACACAAACTTCAGGACAAATAGCCACTAATAAATTTAGAATTCTACACCAAAATATAGCTGGACTTTGCAATAAAGCCGATTTATTAGAGATTACATTAAGTGAACTAGTAAACAATAAGAAAGAGATAGATATTCTATGTTTTTCCGAAACGAATGTAAAACAAGGTGCAGAGAATAATGTTAAGCTTAGCAATTATAAATTAATCTCATGCTTCTGCAGAGAAATGAATAGGGGCGGTGCATGTATCATGGTAAAAAAAACAATGGATGTGAAACCACTACCTCTACCCACAAATCTTGCTACGAAATTCTATTTTGAGTGTTGTGGAATAGACGTAACTTCATTGAATTTAACTGTTGTTACTATTTATCGGATTCCAAACCAAACAAAGTCACACGTCGGGATATTTCTCCATAAATTAGATCAACTTCTAGAATATCTAACTAATAAATACAAAAAGAGAAATATTGTAATATGCGGCGACTGGAACATTGATTTGATAAAACAAAGTATACCCTCCAAAGATCTTAAAAGTGTTCTTGACAACTACAATTTTACTATTCATATCTTGACCCCGACCAGATTAAACTCATGCATTGACCAAATAGCCAGTAACTCTAAGAACGCCATATCAGAAATACTACATTTAAGTCTTTCTGACCATGAAACGGCTCAAATGCTAACTTTGAATATGAAAAAACACAAATTGTTCACTACATGGTTCGAACACAAGAGAGACTATAGTGCAGAAAACATACAAAAATTTACAGATTGCATATCTGCTCTTTCATTTTCAGATGTTTTAAACTGTAATAACGTTACTGAAGCATTTAATCACTTTTATAATACCTTGACTTTGTTTTATAATCTATGCTTCCCAACAGTTAAAGTAAAAATAAACATTAGACCTTCCAAACTTAAATGGTTGAGCAAAGGGTTAAAAAAATCTTGTCGAATTAAGCGCAAACTATTTCTTACATTCTGTAATAGTTCGCGAAAAAATACAATGGCAAAAAAAGAATTACATGAAAAATATAAAAATTACAATTCCATCCTAAAAAAATGTATAATTAAGGCACAAAAACTAAACAATAAAAAATATATACAACAAAATGGAAAAAATCCAAAAGCAATTTGGAACACGATTTCATCTGCCATAGTTAATAACGAACACATTAATAATATACGTAGTATACACATTAATAATAAAATACATTCTGATCCCCAAGAAATTTGCAACATCTTTAACAAATACTTCATCGATTTAACCAAAAAAGGAAATAATTCAAGTAATATCTACTCTCGAACTACTACCACTTCCATTAATACAAATACACTCTACCTCACACCTGTACCTAACCGAAAATGAAATTTACAACATTGCTATGTCCTTAAAGAATAGTAAATCAAGCGGTTATGATGATATAATTACTAAAATAATAAAATTAATGCATCTATAATATGTCGTCCAATCTCCCATATCCTTAACCTCTCCTTTGAGCAAGGATTATTCCCGGAACAATTAAAATTGTCAATAGTGAAACCTTTATTTAAGAAAGGAGACAGAATGCTTCCTGATAACTACCGTCCTATTACTATAATTCCTATATTATCCAAAATATTTGAAAGAGCAATGTACATAAGATTAAATGATTTCTTCACCAAGTTCAATATCTTACATCCACAGCAATATGGTTTCCGTAAAGGTAGCTCAACATCTTTGGCCTGTTTCGATTTGATAAAATATGTAACTGAAAGCCTTAACAATAAAATTCCAATTGTATCAGTATTTCTTGACATGTCTAAGGCGTTTGACTTTGTCAACCATCAAATTCTACTCAGTAAGCTCGAAAATTACGGTGTCAGAGGAAGAGCACGGGAATGGATACAAAGCTACTTAAATAAACGAAAACAATGTACTGAAATTACTCAAATTGTACACACTCGCAATAGGAACAGTCTCGTAAAGCAACGTTACAGATCCGCCTTCATGCTAAACAATTCTGGAGTCCCTCAGGGCAGTATTCTTGCTCCAATTTTATTTTTAGTGTATATTAATGATTTGCCAAATGTCATTACACATCGATCTATTTTGTTTGCAGACGACACTACGCTAATAATAAAATGCAACAAAAATCAAAACATTCAAGAAATTGCTAACGATAATCTCTCTTCAGTCGTAAAATGGTTAGAGTCAAACAGTCTTCATATAAATCTTGCCAAAACGAAATTCTTAGAATATCGCTCACACAACACCAGTGAATCATGCCTACAAATAAAATATAATCAAAATAATATTGAAAAACTTCCCATGTTTAAATTTCTCGGATTAATAATTGACCAAAATCTTAACTGGAAAGGGCACATAGACTACATATGTAACAAACTAGACCGATATGTGTATGCATTAAAACGTTTGAGACAAACCATATCGACTGAAGCTGCTCTCACAGCATACCATGGATATGTTTCATCTGTCTTAAGCTACGGATTAGTAATATGGGGTAATTCGATTGACTTTGACAGAGCCTTTAAAGTTCAAAAAAAATGTATAAGGGTCATATGTAACGCCTGGTTCATAGAAAGCTGTAAACCACTCTTCGAAAAACTTAACATTCTTCCCTTGCCCTGTTTATATATTAGAGAAGTGTGTTGTTTTGTAAAGAAACATCCAGAATACTACAAAAAATACAGTGAAGTCTCTTCTAGACAACTAAGAGATAAATTTAATCATCTATTACACCAACCACCCTGTGTTGCCTATATATACAAACAAAATATTTATAATATGTCCATATTGCTCTATAATAAATTACCAATTTCACTAAAATTACTAGAAGGAAACCAATTCAGAAAATCACTTACGTCATGGCTTACTCAAAAGTGCTTTTACAGCGTTAAAGAGTTCATAGAAAATGATGATTGAATTAAATACGGTACTTAAGTTTGTTTACAGAAAAGTATCGTAAATTAGTTTTCTTTTCTTGTTTGTTATTTTTCTTTTTTATTTAGTGTACTTACCTATGAATGTTTCTACAATTTGTGTGTAATATACAATATAAGTACCTATTACTTAATTGATTCATAGCTTCCTTTTGTATGTGCTAACATCATATTATCAACTCTGTTAAGTTGATATGTCATAATTAAGTACTTACACTATTTGCACGCCTGCTTGCAGGCTGAATACATAAACTCGATACCATTTTGTATAAGATCTGATCTGTATCACACGTATTTATTTGCAAATAAATGATTGTTTGTTTGTTTGTTTGTTTGATGCCGCTAAGTCATACCATTATTGGCTGAATATGAAAATCTTTGCTTTTTTGTTACAAAAAACTATGAATGTCATCTGTCAAAATCAGTCAAATCAATTATTTTTTTTGTGGCTGCACGGTTCAAATTAGTTTTGAAATTGATAATATTTTGTTAATGCTTGTTGCTATTGACAACTATTTTGACGTTGCTTCTACCGCTCGCTTTAAATCACTCGACCAACGAGTGGGTGGGGTTTCCGGTATATAATACTACTCTTTGGGGTGGGGTCACTCGTTGCAGACGAATGATTCAAAAATGCGGAATTTCGTATGTCGAAGGAAAATCAGTAGAAATCGTGCGCTCGTCACGACGCTAAGTTATACGAGTAAATCAAAAATGGGTCTCCTATTCACGCTGCCTAATATTGGAACCTTTAAAAAGTAAAAATTCGTTCCAAACAACAAATACAATAATTTTAGTTGTAAGAATTTTCGATAGATGTCGCTGTGCAACGATACATCGCACTAGCATTGTGTTTTCCAGAAACGTATAAGACCTTTGATTTTTTTTACGCACTTTTACCAAAACTTGGTTTTTTATTCATTACTACTAGATCCTGCCAAATTTTTTGGAACATTGTACATACGCAATATTTCGGTTTCGAAAGTATATAAACGTGATATCTCCTGAACCGGACATGTTATTTTGTGTTTTTTTTTCAATAGCCCCCCGCTCCCCTTTTGGGCGTCTCGTGATTATTGGACCGCCCGTTATTTATGCAACTCTGAACCTTATTGCTGAGCAGGTTTGGCCAAGCATTTTAATTGTCTGGTCAGGACAGGTCGGATGCGTAGAGCTGGACTCCTGCCAAATATGCCTAGCACACATACAATATACATAAGATATAATGGCAGAATAGATAATAATGATTTGCCTTATTTTAGGTAGGTAGGTCTCAAGTTCTCACTGACTGTACGAAGTACAGATTTGTAAGAAGTGTATGGTCATGATTTTTTTTAAAGAGGGTAGAAACGGAGCTCTACTACTTAATAATAATAATAATAATGTCCTCCAAACCGATATTTTGGTCATGGCGGCCAATCTCAGTGATCAGCATCGACGCAGGACATATTATAGTGCACAAGTATTTGCGCAGACACAAGTGCGCTCTCTATTCCCGTACCCTCTCATATCGATAGGACACTAGTGTGACACGACCGAATAGGGATTAGGTACCAACGGCTTTACGTGCTTTCCGCGACACGGGGGTACAATACCGCCAACTTCCAGACTCCGGGCTAACACTGAGAATTTCTTGACAGAAAAACTTGGGTACAAATTTTGGCCCGACCCGGGGATCGAACCCGGGACTTCAAGCGCAACCGTCGCTTTGAAGTGCGACCTACTAACCATTGCGCCATCGAGGCAGTTTACTACTTACTTCGTATCGCTGTTCGTCAGTATCTCAATCATCATCATCATTTCAGCCAATAGACGTCCACTGCTGGACATAGGCCTCCCCCAATGTTCTCCACACAGATCGGTCCTGTGCCGCCCGCATCCAATGGATTCCCGCGATCTTCACCAGATCGCCGGTCCGCCTTGTGGGGGGCCCGCGACGGCTGCGACTTCCTGTACGTGGCCTCCACTCTAGGACCTTTCCGCCCCAACGGCCGTCTGTTCTCCTCGCTATGTGCCATGCCCATTGCCACTTGAATCTCAATCGCTTCATTGTAATTACTAGACATACCCAAATCCAGGAGCATGGTCCGAGCGTACCATGACAACTGCTTTGGAATCATCCGGGAATAGCACGCGCTGATGATGATGTGGTACTCTGATGAGTGGCAGTGTTGGCAAATTTTACTATTTTTTGCAAAATTTCAATAGGTTTCTATTTTTTTAGATTTTCGCGTTGCATTATTGACTATAATTAATTAAGACGTGGATTAACACTAAATTTAATATGAAATACAACAATATGTATCTAACCACATATTTTGCTTGACGTTTCGGCTAGGTACAGTCAACTCCAAAAATAAGTTTACACTTTAGGACGTAGTCACAATATATAATATAAGAAAGTAGACCTCTACTTTCTTATAGGTAAGTGTTGTGACAAGGTCCTAAAGTGTATACATAATATATTTTTGGAGTTGACTGTACGTTACAGCAGCCGTGGTCACAAGCGGACTCTTGTGACCACGGCTGTTTAGCGGAAATATTTGTTCTACGACTTTTCGAAATTCGTCGAAATTTTTTTCGACTCCCCATACAAAATGACCAAGTTACGTGACCGACTTTGTATGAAAAGGTGATTTTATTTTAAGCAAATTTCCAAAAGTCATGGAACAAATGTTGTTCGTAATGGTTGATAGAACGTGACGGGTAGGGCACACTACCGACGCCAATCGATTTTAATTTTTGCCTAAAACTGATCTATTTTAAACAATTTCGGGGTTACAACCTCTTGGCAAACACTTATACTAGATATTTATTAAATAACCATGCACAAATGTTGGGTCCGTTTTTGTACGCGAAAAATTGATTACCGCCAAAAGCGGCCACTTTTAGCGTGAATCGTTTTTTCGCGTTTGTGCACGGACCCAACATTTGTGCAATGGTATTTAATAAATTGTATAAGTGTTTGCCGAGAGGTTGTAACCCCGAAATTGTTTAAAATAGATCCGTTTTAGTAGGTCAAAATTAAAATCGATTGGCGTCGCTAGTGTGCCCTACCCGTCACCATTGATTTTAATTGTTAGCTACTAAAACAAATATATATATTAAATAATTACGGGGCTTCAGTCTCTCGGCAAACACTTATACTATTTATTTAATAACCATGCCCAAATGTTGGGTCTGTTTTTGTACATAAATTTGATTCAAAATTTGAGTGTAAAACCTGGTAAAAGCTAACTATAATTATTATTAAATAAATAGTATAGGTGTTTACCGAGAGACTGAAGCCCCCAAGTTGTTTAAAATAGATCTGGTATAGTAGCTAACTTATATCCTTCACCTTAGTTAATTATAGCATTTTATTTGTCATACAATAGCATGCTTCGTGCTATTGCTATGATAATATGCTAATATTGATAGTCGTTCTAATATTTTTTTTATCGTGCTCTATGAAGAATTAGATAATCGATGAATACCTGTTATTGCTATGAAATTATATACCTACTTACATATGTTCTGTCTATGAATTTTAGCAATCATGAGATTTAGCTAGCAACTTCAAATATTCAAATTAATAGTTGCTATTCATAAAATAGAAGTACCTAGTAGTACTATCAGCCTATATACAGTTCCACTGAAGAATAGAATAGAATAAAATTTTATTGAAAATACTAGCTGATCCGACAGACTTCGTCCTGTCCAAAAAAATTGTAATGTGGCAACAAATATGAACTTTATATAATAGCAATAAAACTCAAATTGATTCTACGTATTAGTTAGAAAACGTTTGTATGTGAAAAAGAAAAGGGCTGTTTTTAGAGTTTTTCCGAAAATTAATCGATTTTTTCTCGCCGTAAAAACCATCCCTGGACTTCAACGAACATTTAAAAAAAAGAATGGACAACATTTCAAAATTGCTAAGCTCTGAAACAAAAAATACCAATTCTTTGTTTACTTTTCCGCTGCTCGCATATATATTTATTCATTTTTTAAATTGCTTATTTACTGAGAAAAAAATTAAAAACTAAAAAACGTAAGATGACGTCATCGGACGGCAGAATGTAAAATATTTCTTTGCTTAGCACATTATAGTTTTAAATTTACGAAATGCCAAACCCATGACATGTAACTGTCAAAAAAAAAAGCCAACTTGTCAACGTTGAATGTATGAAAGACGTTGACAATGTTGACACTAGTATTATTTACCTTTGACAGTAGTACCTTTTTTTTATTAAAATATTTATTAAAAAGCAAAGGAATATCGCTGTATTCAGCCGTCCGATGACGTCATTTGGCGCTTACGTCTATTTAGAATAAAAAGAATTTCAATAATTATTTTATGCATAAAAATGGACAAATTTTGAAAAAAGAAAAAATATGGGTCTGTTCATTTTATGTCTATTTTCATATAAAAAAACAATATGGACATGTTAAAAATATGAAATGTTGTCCATTGGCCAAATTGGTCCAGGCGTTGTTGAGTTATGCGCTTACCGCTGGTCTGGTCGAAACATTCTATATTATAGGCGATTTCAACCTACCTAGCATAGACTGGTCTAATAATATACCAGCTGTATGGGGTGGGCCAGCCTCTCACTGCCTCCTAAACTTTTTACATACTATAAACGCTGGTCAATTCCATAAACTAAAAAATGAACTCGGTCGAACTTTGGATCTCTTCATGTCGAATGTCGATGCTGACGTATCCACCTGTACTCCACTTTTACCTCCGGATCCTCACCATCCACCGTTCTGTGCTCTTAGCATGTTAGATACAAATGTGAAACGAATGCAAAGTCAACACTCGCCTAAACCGAATTTCCATAAGGCCGACTACCAACGAATTAACAAGGAAATTCTAGATATAGATTGGGTAGCGCTTCTGTCAGGACTCTCTGCTCATGATTCAGTTGATGTTTTTTACAGACACATTTACCAAATCATTAACAAGCACGTTCCTGTGAGGCGTCCTAAGTCAGCGCGGTTTCCGGTCTGGTTTTCGTCTTCACTCATACATATATTTAAGAATAAGGAACGCTCCTGGTGTAAGTGGAAAAAATATAAAAATATTTCAGACTATGAAACATTTTCATTGTATCGTAGAAGATTCAAGACGGAATGTACTATACTATACAAGGTATACATTGAAAGTGTTGAGGAAAGTATTGCCACTATTGTCAAGTATTTTTGGGCATACGTGAAGAATCGTAGCAACAAGTCTGGTCTGCCATCAGAAATGTATTACCATACCTTACATGCTGATAATCCAACACAGATTTGCAACCTTTTTTCTGATTTTTTTCATTCCGTCTATGAACCTACCTCTCTTGATCCGGATTATTGGCAACAAGATCAACCGCACGAATATACTTCCGATAGCTGTGTGTTATCACAAATTACTGTATCATTCGATTGTGTCCTTGAGGCATTGAAAGGCCTTGATATAACAAAAGGTCCGGGCTCCGATGGAATACCTCCGATATTCTTCAAATCTTCCCTTGGACTCTGCACGCCTCTATATATTATCTATAATAAGTGCTTGCAAGAAGGTGTCTTCCCTCAGATATGGAAACGTGCCAATATAACTCCAATTCCTAAGGCAGGAGACGCTCGTAACATCGAGAATTATCGCCCCATTTCCATTCTCCCCATTCTTTCGAAGATCTTCGAACGATTGGTGCACGATGAAATTTACCCCACCCTTCATACACGTTTATTGGCTGAACAACACGGATTTGTTAAATCACGCTCTACGACCAGCAACCTAACACTGTTTACTAATTATATATTTCGTAACATGGATGCTCGAATTCAAGTCGATGCCATTTATACAGACTTTCAGAAGGCTTTCGATAAGGTCGACCATAAACTGTTATTAGACAAACTGGCTTTCAATGGTATACGTGGTAACTTGTTGCGTTGGTTCGTCTCATACATTAGTAATAGAACTCAGAGGGTGGTATTAAATGGTTATGAGTCCAAACTGGTTACCGTGACGTCTGGCGTGCCTCAAGGTTCCATCCTTGGTCCTCTGCTCTTTCTTCTTTACGTTAATGATATTTCTAAGTGCTTTCTGAACTCAAAATTCTTATTGTATGCAGATGACTTAAAAATATTTAGGGATATCAATTCTGTGAATGACTGTCTGTTGCTTCAGGCTGACCTTAATAGGCTTGTAGAATACTGCTCTGAAAATAAATTAATTCTCAGTCTGCCTAAATGCACCTGTATCAGTTTTCATAAGAAAAAAACAATAATTGACTTTAATTATTGCCTAAATAATACTAGCTTAAGCAGAGTGCAGCAGATACGAGACCTGGGAGTTATTCTGGACTCCAAACTCCACCTAGACCTCCATGTTAACTCAATAGTTAATAGGGCTTATAGAATGTATGGTTTCGTCACAAGGTCCGCACAAATGTTTCGGAAAGAAAAAACCTACCTCACCTTATATAGGTCCTTAATCCGGTCACAGTTAGAGTACGCGGTCCCAGTTTGGAATCCATACTTCAAAAAATACCACGGTATTATCGAAAGAGTTCAGCGCAAATTTCTAAAAAAAATCAATTATTGTTGCCGCCGCTCGCGTCTGCCCTACGATCATTTACTGGTAAAATACAACCTATTGAATCTTGAGTCTCGGCGTCTTCTTCTCTCGATTATGTTTCTATATAATATACTCAGAGGAAAGATTGACTGTATCGATATTTTTAATCAGATCCAATTCACAGTGCCTAGAAATTATTCTAACAGACGAGTTTGCCGCACGTTCTTCACCGAAAAGTGCAGAACGTGCGCCGGCGAACGGGCCCCTCTTATTCGTTTGTCAAGTATATTTAACAATCATTTTAATGAACTAGATTTTTCTATGAGCCCTGGTGTTTTCAGGAAAGTAGCCATAGATGCTCTTAAAACATAAATTTTCTATCTTTTTTTTTCACATAATATTTTTAAACCTTGTTTAGCGACTTTTAAAGGGTAACCTAACACTTGTTGTTTATAATTAACTTGTGGATAACGTTGTTGGTTATGCATTTAATTATGATGTAATTGTAATGTATCTTGTCCTAAGCTTTTAATGTATAACTGTTTGTTGTCTCTAATTAAATAAAATAAAATAAAATAAAATAAAATTACCAACACATTTTGCGATTCATTTTTATATTATAGATAAAACAAAGAGACACTGCCGTGACGTGTTACCAAAATGGTTGCCACTCAGCTGCTTTGTCACGGCGGATGGCCATGACGTTGGTGTTCTGTGGGAACTGCAGGGCAAAGCCCTCCATCATAGTCATCGCTACTATCCTCGTAACCTCTGGTGGGTTATACGTATGTATAACCACATAGGACATCAATTAAAAATCAATTTCACCTTCAAAAATATTATATATCTGAGTATAAATTGATAACAAATCTTTTATAGGAATACACATTAAAAAGACCAGCTTTACACATTATTTTAATTTTAAATATTTTTCTTAATTTAAATTGCATTTTAAAAAAACCTTCGAAATTGCATCCAATGCAGAAACATTTATTAATATCTCCAGGAGTTAGGAGGCTATGATGGGATTAGGCTTAATCACCACGCTTGCCAAATACGGATTGGTGATCACAAACCCGAGCTATGTTCGAAAAATTCGAAACATGATTTTTGCTCAACCCGGCAATCGCACCTAGTCGGCCTAGTGGTTTAAGTACCGGGCCGTGATCTCATGAAATAGAAAGAAAGAAAAATATTTATTTGGAGCACATAAACTTACGACTAATATTAACATTCATCGTCTGCCCATTTAATTCCCCACTGCTGGGGCACGGGCCTCCCTCAATCACATGAGGGGTACTTGCCATACTCACCACGCTTCGCAGAAGGGTTGGCGAGGGTTTTGATATAAATGCAGAGTTTTCCTTCTCTGGGTGCTGATGATCATGCCAGCAGCTTTACCTTAGTCGCCTTTTACGACACCTTCGGTAAGAGTGAGGGTGGCCTATTCTGCTCTGCCGGGGACCACACGGCGTACGTAATATTAACATTGTAGAACTTAAATGCTACCGAAATGTCGCCACTCAGCATTGTGTCATTGTTTTCAAAGCAATGAATGAATGAATATACTTTTATTGCACTCAAAATAAAGTATGAAAACTTAAAAACTAGGTATTACAGGATGTGTACAACGAAGGCGGCCTTATGTTATCACTATGAGCGATCTCTTCCAGACAACCTTTGGGTAAAGGACACTTGATGAAGGTGCAGGGCGGTGCAATCTTAAATATTTATATACTTACACAGAAAGTTTAAACACAAATACATAAATAAAATATGAATATACTAATACATACAATATATATAATATATATGATTAATAATAGATAAATATAGCAACTTAAATAATAACAATGGATCTCAAAGCAGACGAATGATTCTCAGAGGAAGAGATGACTATTAAGTTGACGGGTAGGGCACATTAGCGACGCCAATCGATTTTAATTTTTAGCTACTAAACCGGATCTATTTAAATTTTGGTGTGAATAATTTCTTTGCGTACAAAAACGGATCCAACATTTGTGCATGCTTATTTAATAAATAGTAAGTATATGTGTTTGCATAGAGATTGTAACCCCGAAATTGTTTAAAATAGGTCCCGTTTAGTAGCTAAAAATGTAAATCGATTAGCTAGCGACTACCCGTCACCTTAATAAAAATATGCTATTTGTTAAATTATTCCATTACCAAATGTGCCACTTTTGTAGTTTGACTTAAATCTCTTATAATATTTTCAAAAAATCGTACCCATACAGCAATAAAGGTAAAAAAAGGCCGCCTGTCTGTATAAATTCTCGGAAAGCACAGTTGATGGGCTATATCTCCGAAAGTGTGGCATCCTATACTAGATGGAACCGGTTACTTCACCGCGTGATCGGCATAGGGAATAAGGACAGGGATAACTTGTAACATAGAACAGAAATGGAGCCCTTTTCTAAAATCCTTTTTCTACTTTGTGCTTGTAAGAAGGAAATACAGTAGTTTATCGGGGTCGTTAGGAGCACACGGGCGCCCTGGGCGAGATTGCAACCCTCAGGTTGCTCAGGGACTAAACTACTTTGGTTGAAATTTTGCAATTCTCTAGGTAGTCCCTTCGCCGCTCGCCCCTTTCATCTGGCGCCCTGGGCGATCGCTCAACCGCGCCCTACTCCTAACGCCGGTACTGACGTAGGTAGGTGCCTACTAGTGTACAAAACTTTTTCGGGTTCCGTACACAAAGGGTAAAAACACTACCTTCTAAGACTTCGATTTTTGTCTGCCTGTCATCATCCATCAGGCTGAATCAATCGAGAACTGCGATAGCTGACGATGAATGTCCCTATTTCTGACGATCTATTTGGATGAGTGGTAGTGTACGCTGCCACTGGTGCAAGGGTTGCGGGTTCGATCCCCGCATAGTGCAAACGTTTGTGTGCATGAACATGTCTGTTTGTATTGGTCTGGGTGTTTTCTATGTATTATAAGTATCAGCCTATAAACTATCCCACTGTAGGGTAAAGGCCTCCATCATAGAAACCAAGTTATCGCTACTATGATGGGTTTAGGCTTTCCAAATGCGGATTGGTGATCACAAACCCGAGCTATGTTCGAAAATTACGAAAACTTTTCGCTCAACCCGGGGATCGAACCCAGGACCTAGATATCACGGCCTGGTACTTAAACCACTAGACCAACAGGGCGTCTCTATTCTATTCGATGCAAAAAAAATATTATATGTATGTATTAACAAAATCAAGTATTAAATTTGTGTATTTGTAATTACACTGCTGGTTCTAATATTCGTATATAACACCTGTGTTCAAGCACCTGTGCTTGAGCTACCTATCATGGAGTCAGATCGTTGTCCGTTATGTTGTGAAATATTTATTTATTATTTCTGTGGCCGCTATAACAACAAATATCTACTATTATTATTTGATAGAAATGGGGTGAGCCCTGCGTCTCATAGCCACTGCGACCAGTAGATGATCTATTGTGGCAGCCCCGTAACCTATTACAGCACCTCATGTAGCTCCAGTTCCAGGATAAACCCGAGAATGGAGCTGATGGGGGAGCTCTTGTTCATGCTCTCATGTTGTGCAGGTGCTTGTTTAATTTGCAGTGCCCTGTGAGGGTCCGAGTGAGTGCCCTAACATGCCCTTTACTCAGTTTTATTATTTCTACAGCTCGTCTCTGATCGAACGTCTGTATCAACGCCTTAGACTGTTCTAGTCGAGGTAAATCTACTATCTAAAAACATAATAAAATAAATATTTTCGGAGGGCTCCCAAATAAACAAACGCGATTTTTGTCATTTCATCCTTGATTCTCTTGATATATAGGTATTGGTTACAGGTAGGCATTTGAAGTACATATTCACAGAATGTAAGATTTTAAACTTTCGCGTTGCATTATACAAATAACTAATCAATATACACAAGACAAAACACTGTTATTTTTATATGTACCTAAGTAATATGCTAATTAGTGCGGTACTTACATATAAAAATAACCGCGTTTTGTCCCGTGTACATTAATTATTCACAAAATATTCAGTTTGTATTCTCAGATTTGAACCTGCAACCTCACGAATGCAAGGCACACGTTCTTATTAACTGAGCTACCATATCTACCGAATGATATCATCTTTAAACCTATAAGCCTTATTTATAAAATATAGACCGTATTACGAGTAAATATTTAAGTACAAAAGGACTCGATCAATTGTTTAATTTTATCTAACGCGAAATAAAATGATAACTTTCACACGAGTAGACTAAGGTATCTTTCACAATTGTCTTTGCGTTGTAAAGAGAAACTCGCGAGTTAAGGCAGGGGCTATTCATTTATTACGAAAAATTAACACCATATTACATTTTCCCAATTAACTTCCTTGTAGGGAATTTCAAGAACTCTTCATAGCTACTCCTTTCTAAAAGCCTGGCTACGCATCAGCTACCCATCTGTACCCTTACCATGAATTTGAAAAACTGTTCTCGCTATCGAAAACTATCGCTTTGTCCCTTTCATTGTGGTGCATGTGAAAGAGACAGAGCAATAGTTTTGAATAGCGAAGATAGTATTTCACACTCAAGGTAAGGCCTCAGATCTCGTAGATGGCGTCACGTCGAGTTACCCTGGTTGACTTTTGGACCCTCCTTATGTCTGGGGCACAAGTGCTATTTTTCCACTGCAGAGAGGTAACTTGATCTGACATTGACTGTATATTAGCGGCGGTAATTACTTACCATCAAGAGACCGTGGGAGAGCCGCGCTTCGGCATGAATGGGCCGGCTCGATCGGAGTGATACAACGCCTCATAGAAAACCGGCGTGAGTGAGGTACTGGAGGCCCAATACGGGTGAAAGGGGGTTTTTAAGCTTGGCAGCGCACTGGTGACTCCACTGGTGTCTCGGGTGTCCATTGGCGGCGGAAATCGCTTACCATCAGGTGATCTGTCTGTCCGTCATAAAAAAAGGGACCCGCTTGCTGGATTGTTCGCCTCTAGCATAAACTATTTTTTATGAGAGAGGAAGGCAAACGAGGAAGTGGGTCACTTGATCTTGAAGTTGGTAAGCGATCACCGCTGTCCATGGACATCAGCCACACCAGAAGGAGCCGAGATGCATTGCCGGCCTCATAGGAAGGAGTAGGCTCGTTTTAAAGACTAAAATAAATAACCATCATCCCCTTGTCAGGACGCGGTGGAGCCTCTCCTCTCTAAAATTGTCTAATATAGCTAATAAATGAATATGGCCCCTGAACAGGAGAAAAGGGTGACGGTTTTCAGTGTCTTATCAGTGTTTTAATTTGGTGAAACAATACTCAAAAGAAGACCAGGTTTCAGAGAGTGGAATCTTAAAGACATGGAAACTGTTTGTGTGGGACTTTGAAATTTTTGTCAAAGTGTGATGAGTTATCAATGTGTGTCAAGACTCCTTTTTAAATTTTCTATGGATAGTTACAAAACTAAAAGTATCCACGAGTAAAACCTGAGACGTCAGTTAAGCTAAATGGTCATTAACTTACCTAATTAACTACCACACTCAGAGTCGTTGATTAACTTAGTTGGCTAGTTAAGAAAAAATATTGACACTTATTTTGATACGCATAAAGACTACCGATACTAAAGATAATGAACATTAACTTAAATGACGTCTGTGAGTGCGGCCGTAAGTATGGATGTTTTTTTTTTAATATTCTGGCTCACCCGAAGATATTTTGCCAATCTCAAGTAACTTATTGAGAATAAGTGGGTAGTCAACAGTCGAAGTCAGGCAATCTCACAGTCACTCAATAAAACGCCGGTGTTTAACGTTTTATCGACTTAGATTCTGCCGATACCACTCTAAACACAATCGCGGGTTTTAAGGCTATTAGGTCCTAGCAGTCCTAGCAAGTTGTCCGTTCGCACGACATAAAATAGCAGTGTTAAAATCGATACAGATTAACGATTCATATTATCGGGATCACTTAGCAGCACGTTACTGCACAAATAAACACCAAATTTGTTCACTAAAAACTACTAGATGCTAATTTAAAACCTTTGAATTGCATCAGCCCACTGAATCCTTCCGCCAGAATCCCGTAGGAAAGTCTTTATGCGTATTGAAATAGGAGTGTTAGTCAAAAGTTGCTATCTAAGTTAATTTGACGTCTCTGAGTGCGGCAGTTATATTCAACAGATATTTATTTATTATTTGGAAGACTAACAGCTAAATAATACACTTAACTTATATCAATAAGAAAAAGCAGTGCCAATAATAAGTCTCCGCCTATGGTTGTAACAATAGCTTCGGGAAACTAAATATAATTTAAACTTTCTGGTGTCCCAGGAAACAGTAAACAAGTGGGAAATTATTACTAATTATTAATGGAGAGAGTGCCGCCATGTTACACTTATCAGAATGCATGCAGAATGTATGTTGAAAGATAATCAAGTTATCATAAAAAGGACTATATTCAAAGTAAATGCTTTATTTTTAACGCTGGCGTAGTTGCCCAAAGACAGACTTTAGCAGAATCTTCACTGATAGACAAAACTTCATACCTACCTGATCAGATCAGTCAAAACTGTGGATACTTTCATAATTTTCTCGTATCTTCGTTGCGTCTGACTCTAAAAAGATGTGGCCGGAGCCTTGGTGCTTAAACTGAAACTGGATAAGTGTTATGTGATACTTAGGTATTTGCTTATATACAGTGAGAGTAAATGAAACTAGGCCCACAAAATTAATATCAATGCATCGTTTACTTTTCCCACCATTATTATCCTACAAAACAGCGGCAGCCATATTGCTTGGCATAATATTTGTGGTTCTGTTCAATTGTATTCCCGCCAAAGAGCATAGGGAACGAAATAACCGCTTTAGGTACGTGGAGACCAATCATGGGACGGTCAGGGGACATTTGGCTGATGATGGGAACTACATGGCGTACCTTGGGATACCGTACGCAGATCCGCCGGTTGGAAACTATAGGTTCAGGGTAAGCTCAATTTTGTTACCTAACTATCCTTGATCTACCTACTTACATTACATCTCTCTGTCTAATAATAATTAAGTCGTATGAAGAATATAATAGAATAGAATATCATTTATTTGCTTAAAATATGGTGTACAAAAGGGTTTTAAAAAGTATAAAAGTGCACATATTTTACAAATCTTTGGCAGGCAACATTTTTATGTACAGTGGCGGAATCAAGCTATACAATCCTGTCAAATTTCTTCATCCGATTATAAACCTTATATTGTTACACATTTAATTCGAAATCGATTGCGGAAATTTGACAGTTTTGTATAGCTTGACCTGTCCGCCACTGTACGTAAGTAAGCTTAACAGAATTTATTGTCATAGGAAACCCTAATGTGTAGATAACATTAGGATATATTACAAATCTAGTTTATTTCTTAACCTTTGTTTAAACTTTAACTTATTAACGTAGTTACTTGTTAAACTTCATGTTGTATTTTTGAGATTACGATATTTCGGCACTGTTGCAAGCGCCATGGTATTGCGAAGGGAGGTAAACCGTTTTGTCTGCCAGTAACCATTTACCGGCAAAAACTTCAGTTACTCCGTGACTATGGCGCTTGCAACAGTGCCGAAATATCGGAAACTCAAAAATAAGGTAACATGGTAGAAATCTTGTAAATAACTATTCTAACTATTTTATTGTTAAACTTTGTTTTGTAAGACCGGAGGCCCAATCCGGGGAATGTGGGGAATAATGTTTCATCGCACTTGTGTCTCCACTGCACCGGTATTGTTACGTGTGTCTAGGTACAGGCGGTGGCGCTCGCTTACCATCAGATGAACAGTCAGCGCGTCTGCCACGAATCACGTAAGATGTGGATGTCTACATTCTGCAGCCCCAGGTAGGTACAATTTGACTGTGATCTGATAATTACTATGTAGCGATAGCTGTTCATCAGAACTACTTAGATCCACTGGATCATGCTCAGAATCAATATCCCAAAACATTGTGGACATTGACATTCTTCCTCATCTTAGCATAATTCCCAGTTGCGTCCAAAGCGAAAGTCGTCAGCTTCGAGTACGCTTAGACCATGATGCAGGACTTGTGAATTCTTGTTCGAAGGTAAGTAAAGAAGGCGCGTTATTATCCTCTGAGCCTTGCTCTTGTCATATCCATCGATTTTAATTAGGGTAACTACTAGCAACTAAGATGTTAATTTACTTAAGTCAAGCATAACAATAAATTAATTGAATAGTATCGTACTAGGTAGGTACTATCCCTTATATTGTGTTAATACGTTCAATATTGTTTCTAATTTGGTTAGTGGTAGGTATGTGTTGTATTAATTATTCCTTGATATTCAGGCTGGATAATTATGTTTGTTGACAGGGGATCAACGAAATTAGATTAATATTAACACACAGTGATTAAAATAACCTAATTTATGTAAGTCGATGAAGTGTAGCGTAACTTTTGAAAATACCTATTTTTGTAAAATGTTATGTTATTGTTCCCTATAGTCAAAGCGTTGTTCTAAGGCAAGTATAGGGTCAACCCTTGGTCAACCGTTAAACTATATCCCACCAAAAACATTCCATAATATAACTTATACTGAAAACGTTACTGATACGCCCTAGACATGCGTATTCAGGTCGACGCTGTATACACTGATTTCTGCAAGGCATTCGACACTGTAAATCATAGTATATTTATTGATAAATTACGATCCTACGGAGTGTCGAATCACTTGCTGGCTTGGTTCGGTTCTTACCTTTCGGATCAAAGGCATAAGGTTGTGGTCCATGGTTGCAGTTGGTATTCGTACACCGCTACATCAGGAATTCCTCAAGGTTCTCACCTGGGACCTCACCTTTTTAATATATTTATTAATGACATACGTAACTGTTTCCAAAGTGCTGATGTCTATTTATTTGCCGATGATCTCAAAGCCATTAAAAGAATTTCTAGCAATGCTGACGCAATGTTATTTCAAAACGACTTGGATAAATTCACACACTGGTGTGAGAAGAACAGGTTATACTTAAATATAAAGAAATGTAAACATATTAAATTCTGTAGAAACAAGAACATTATATCCTCAAATTATAAGCTAAATGGCGAACTACTCGAAGAAGTTGATAATATTCGTGATCTGGGAGTAAAATTAGACAGAAAACTCAGTTTTATCCAACATATCGACGAAGTCACTTTGAAGGCATTGCGAACGTTAGGCTTTGTTTTGAGACAAAGCAAAAAATTCAAAAAGCCCAATTCAAAAAAGATTATTTATGATTCTCTGGTTAGAAGTCAATTGGAATACTGCAGTGTAGTCTGGTCTCCTGGCTATCATGTTCATACAGCGCGCATTGAACGACTACAAAAAGAGGTTTCTGTGGCATTTGACTTACAATTGCAAATATATTTTTTTTTATGCTAGAGGCGGACAAACGAGCAAGCGAGTCACCTGATGGAAAGTGATCATCGCCGCCCATGAACATCTGCGAAATCAGAGAGATCGCTAATGTGTTGCCGGCCTTTTTTTAAAAAAAGAGTACGCTCTTCTCTTGAAGATCCCTAAGTCGTAGCCGTCCGGAAATACTCCTGCAGCCAAACCGTTCCACAGAACTGAGGTAGTACGTGGCTATAATAATATGGCTAAAAAACTTAAATCTTACCAGGACCGATTGAAATATTTTAAAATGCTGTCTTTGAAAAGGCGAAGGGATATGTTGGATCTTGTTTTTCTCACTAAACTCATAAAGGGTAATATTGACTATCCAGATTTGCTTAATAAAGTGTCATTCTATGTTCCGAATAATCTACCAAGAAGTTGCAATAGAAAACTATTTTATTTACCATTTTGTCGCACTAAACTTAAAAAGCATTGTCCGCTATTCAGGATGTATACCTTGTACCACGAGCATGAATCTGTTTTTTACATCTGTGCGCGGTATCAAAAAGATCTTTGAAGGTTAATTTAGTTATAGGCTAGCATAGGAAAAAGTACATCTCATGTTTGTAACATGAATTGTACTATTTCCCGTTCAAAATTATTATAGTTGTAGATAGTTGTTTTTTTTTGTACGCACTGGTGCATGTGGTGCTTTTCTTTAAGTGATGTGGCACTTAGAATTTAAGCTGGGATTGTAATCCTTAATTGTATGGTGTATTCATTGTTGAAAAGCCAAATAAATAAATAATAAACTAGCCAAGTCTCGATGGAGTTGATTGTTTATCTCTAAAAAGTAATGAAATCTAGACAAAGTCGTGCCAAGTCTAAGGTTTCTTACTGCGATTTGTTTGATGAAAGTTTGGCGATTAAAAAGAGTAACTGGCGAGTTTCTTGCCGGATCTTCTCGACCAGAAACAACTTTCCGAGCCGGTGGTAGAATCGCATTATGTTTATTTATTTCTTTAGTATATTTTATGTATCAACATATATATGTATTACCATGTAAATTATACATAAGTACTTATAAATAGTTTTAAGTCATTAAAATGTATGACGATTTGTAAGTGCTGTATACAAGCCTATGCAAATAAAGAATTATTTGATTTGATTTGATTGATTTATTGTTTATAGTTAATGTTGTGTGACTTGGCCGTTGAAGGGTACACAAGGGTACAAAACGAGGTGCGCCATGACACCACTGCACATCTCGACCACTAACCACTTATCTAACATAAAATAGACGTAGGTACAGACAGACTTTTCTAGCACAATGGTTAGAAGTCCGTCTCCATTGCAATATTTTTCAAGAGTTGTTGTTCAGGCTCGCTATCCATGAGTATTATTGATATACGCTCTTCTGGAGATAGGCATTACAATTGCCTCGATTCAGGAGACTCTAGTTTTTCAGAAGAATGTTTTGGTGGATTTCACATCTTTTTGTAGAATCTATAGAAAAATCTTATTAATAAACCATATACACAATAGCGTAAAATGTTATGTAGTAAATTTGTATGGAATATAAAGAACTGTAAATATAACTTGGTACTCTCACATATTTGTATGGGATTACAAAGTGATTATGCAGTTGGTTTAAGCATAACTGGGCCATCTCGGATAAGTTTAGTAGGAGAACAGCAAATATAACTTGGCAACGAATATTTCTAGAGTGCCAGTCTATTTGCATTGTTAAACAGGTACTTCCAGATCCAGAACCAGATCTTCGATTATCCTAGTTTTTATAGTTTTCTTTCTATGTGACTATTAAACCCTAACTATGTGCTAAATTTCAGCTCTCTCTCACTTCAGATTACGTATCTACTGCACAAATAAACACAAAATTTGTTCACAACATTATCGTAAGACCGTTAAAACCATGTTTTAAGCAAATAAATACTTTTAATCTTATCTTATCATATCTTAAAAAAACAACTAGAAACTGATTTCAAAACCTTTAAATTGCATCAGCCCGTTTTAGTCCGTAGTACCGCCAGAATCTACAAAAATTGTTAGTTAGTACACTGTAGCACCGCCAGAATCTACAAAATTGTTAGTTAAAACATTGTAGTACTGCCAGAATCTACAAAAAATGTTAATTAATATACTGTAGTACCGCCAGAATCTACAAAAATTGTTAGTTAATACACTGTAGTACCGCCAGAATCTACAAAAGATGTTTGTTAATACACTATAGTACCGCCAGAATCTACAAAAAATGTTTGTTAATACACTGTAGTACCGCCAGAATCTACAAAAATTTTTAGGTAATACACTGTAGAACGGCTAGATTCTATAAAAATGGTTAGTTATTACACTGTAGTGCCGCCAGAATCTACAAAAAATGTTTGTTAATACACTATAGTACCGCCAGAATCTACAAAAAATGTTTGTTAATACACTGTAGTACCGCCAGAATCTACAAAAATTGTTAGTTAATACACTGAAAATGTATGAAGACTAAGCGGATTAATAAAAAAAAATACTGGCCTTTGTACCTAAGTCTTCGGTACCTATGTTTTTACTTGACAAATACTTCGTTTTACAGTGATTTTAAAATTTTCAGAGCCCACAACCTGTCTCAGCGTGGGATAAGACATACGATGCCATTCGTACTGTCAAATGCCCCCAAGATGGCGAAGGCGAGGAAGATTGCCTGGTGGTCAACGTCTTCACACCAGTACAAATAGGCAACGTCCTCCTACCAACTCTGGTTTACATCCATGGCGGATTCTTCATAAAAGGACATGGACCGACTAGAGGAATGGACTATCTCATCAAACAGGACATCATAGTCGTTACCGTAAACTACAGGCTGGGAGCACTAGGGTTCCTGTGTATTGGAATTAAAGACGCACCAGGCAATGCTGGGCTGAAAGACCAAGTAGCTGCTCTGCAGTGGATTCAGAATAACATAGAGTTTTTTGGAGGAGATCATAAAGAAGTAACGATATATGGAACGGATGCTGGGGGAGCATCCGTGGAGTTACTAGTTCTATCCAAAGTGTCGAAAGGACTGTTCAAGCGTGCAATAGTTGAGTCTGGGTCAGCAACGTCGGTGTGGGCTGTCGACCCAACGCCTATCAGAACGGCTAAGAACATGATAACAATGTTAGGCTTGCCGCAAACATCTTTTCTGGAGTTATTAGCGGAACATTATAAAAATTTAGATGTTAATACTTTGACTAAAGCAAATGTTCAATACTATAAAAATTTGACTGATGGCACTTACGGCTTTGTCCCGTGTGTTGAGAAACCTCTGCCAAAACAAGTGGAACCCCTCTTAACTCGGTCGCCATTGAACATTTTGGAACAAAATATGTACCATGAAGTTCCAATGATGTTTCTGTACACGACGTCGGAAGGTCTGTTTTTGCGGAGTGATGATTATTACGCGAATGACTACAAAAAGAGAATGGAGAGGAATTTCGTTGAATTTATGCCCGCTGACCTTAACCTGGGCAGCAGTGGACTGCAACAGCCGGATAGTGACGACCTATTTAAAAATGCAACGGTGGAAAATGTTAGATATTATTACTTTGGTAAAGGGAGTATTGGTATTGTGGACTATTTGCGCTATTTCGGTGATCTCATGGTGTTGCATGGCCTTCTGAATTCTGTAGCAAAACATGTGAGCTGCCATCGGACGGTGTACCTAATGGAATTCGCTTACAAAGGCGGATTAGGGAGCCATGATGATAATTTACGGTCTATAAATACTGCAGGTCATGGAGATATAGTGAAGTATGTGATTTTGAATACCAATCAGATGGATAAGGGAGATAGTCTAACAGTTCGGAGAATGACAAGTTTGATTGCAAATTTTGTAAAGTGCAGGTAAGTTATTTGTAATAAGCTACAAAGGACTTTTAGCTTACTATTGTTCACCATTTTTAATTTTTTTCAAAATGGTGGCCAAGGGCCTTCAAAATCGATAGATCACATCAAAATACATTGAAAGTACTGAGGTAAAGCGTCCTGTTTTCGAGTTCTATCCATCAATTGGTTCATTCATGGCCCCATTTTGAAAAATAATCAGAATCGCGGACAAACAGGTCAGCTGGACTCTTTCTAAAAGTGACGGGTTTGGCATCGCTAGTGTGTCCTACACTAGCGATGCCAATCGATTTCAATTTTTAGCTACTTAACCGGATCTATTTTAAACAGTTTCGGGGTTACAATCTCTCGGCAAACAATTACTTATACTATTTACTAAATAACGTTTCACGTTTGGCGTGAATCAATTTTTCCCGTCAAATATCAAATCAAATATCAAATATATTTATTCGTAAACACAGGTTAACAAAAAAGATGACATCACACATTTCAGACCACTATGTTTCACCGAGATATGGCATACGAAAATAGCATGCGTTAAACAGAGATAAACATTTTTTATTATTAGTATGAGGTAGTAAATAATTATGAGGAATTTATAGAAAACAAATGTCAGATTAAATTAATTATCAAAAATGTCAGTATCATTATAAAAGTCACTAATCTTATAATAGCATTTATCAATAAACTTCTTTGTCACACTGTGTACATTTCTAAATTTACATTTATTTAATTGCTGTATATTTGTTGGCAATTTGTTGAACAATCGTGGTGCCATAACTAAAACATTCTTTTCCATCATTGCAGTTTTGCATATTTGGGTTCGAATATAAGGTTTCCGAGGGCGAAGGCTTGTTTTTTTTTTTTTTTTTTTTTTTCATTTATTTTGGCACAAACAGTCATTAAGAAGCAATACATATAAAATTTTGAAATACAGAAAGACAAACAGTGCCGAAACTTAACAATATAAATAACGTTACTTAATTTGAGCTTGTTTACAGAATATTGGCTAGTTGGTAAAGTTAACGCTAACGGCTGCACTCAGAGACGTCAAATTAACTTTTATTGGTACTTAAGAGAAAAAAAAATATATTGGCACTTATTTCAATTAGCATGAAGACTCTCCATAATTAAGTCAGTGAACATTTAGCGTAATTGGCGTCTCTGAGCGCAGCAGCAAGTAAGTGAAGTAAAGTCACAGTCGTTCAAAAACCGCCGGTGTTGAGCGTTTTTTCGACGTACGGATTCTGCCAAGACCGAACGAGATCGCAGGTTTCAAGACTCCATTAATCCAAAGCAAGTTGTCAGCGTGACAACTCACTCGATAAACAACAGCAGTAATGAAACGATACAGCTCAGAGACACTCAAACTAATACCCCCCGAGGCCCTTCAGTGCTCAAAACCATCAAGTTTGTGCACCAAAAACCAGGCAGATACCAATTCAAAATCCTTGAGCTGCATCAGCTGACCCATCTCGCTCGAGTATTCTCAGCAGAATCAATGCATACATGTGTACATACATTATATACAGTGTGTTTTAAACTATGATAATAACAATTATTGAAGCAATTTTTCAATAATTTTACGTTTAAATACTACAAGCGGACTGTTAAAAAGGTCAAGTTCTGAGAATTCTTTGTTATACATATTTAAGCAGCGGTGAAAAAAGTCGTTCTGCGTATATTTTTTCTTGAGACGAGGTGGTAGAAAAACATTAATAGTACGAGAGGAACGGAGAGGAAGACGGATATTTGCTCGGAAGTTTATTTTTGATAAAAGAGTTGGAGAATCTATTTTATAATTAAGTAATTTGTAAAGAAATATTAAATCGAATTGTTTTCGGCGATTGCTCAACGACAGTAGGCGATAATGAGAAAGAGAAAATTCATATGATTCATTTTTAAAATTACGGTAATTTAAGATTTTAATAAATTTCTTCTGAACCCTTTCTATTCTATTGATATGACATTTAAAGTGCGGGTTCCAGACGACACAAGCAAAATCTAAAATTGATCTGACAAAAGAATAATAAAGAATTTTAAATGTGAAATCTTTTTTAAAAGGCTTGCTCACTCTGTTTATGAAGCCTAAGCTTCTAAATGCTCGACTAATAATATTATCTATATGATTTTCAAAATTGAGTTTGCTATCCATAGTGATTCCAAGGTCACGAATAGTTACAACGCGTTTAAGAGAACAATTGCCCAGTGTGTAATAGAAAAGGATCGGATGTCGTTTACGAGTATATGATATAACAGAGCATTTATCAATATTAAGGAAAAGTTGATTCTGATCGCAATATGTAGACAGCGCGTTTATGTCACTTTGTAGTTTAAGGCAGTCGTCATTGGTCATTATACATCTATAAATTTTTGTGTCATCTGCGTATAAAAGATGGGAGGAGTCATTAAATACGTTACCTATGTCGTTAATGTAGAGTGAAAACAAAACAGGGCCTAAATGTGAACCCTGGGGTACGCCAGAGGGAACGTTAAGAAAACCAGAGCAATAGCCTTTGAGACATACTGCTTGGCTTCGATTACGTATGTAAGAATCTATCCATCTAAGCAAATTTCCGTGTATACCCATTTTGTAAAGTTTATCAATTAACAGATTATGGTTGATTTTGTCAAAGGCTTTAGAAAAATCTGTATAAACAGTATCTATTTGCATATCTGAGTCCATAGCCCTTAAGAAAAAATCGGTAAATGTGACCATATTGGTGTCAACAGAACGTGATTTAATGAAGCCGTGTTGTGTTTGTGATACGTGATTTTTAACAGCATAAGACAATTGTGAAGTTACGATTTTTTCAAGCAATTTTCCGAAGACACATAATTTAGAAATAGGCCTGTATTGTGTTATGACGTTAATTTGTTTATTTTTGGGAATGGGTGTTATCAAGGCTTTTTTCCACATATTCGGAAAAATACCAGTGTCGATTGATTTTTTAAATATAATATAAATAGGGGAGACCAATTCTTCCGAGCAGCGGGAGATAAGAACTGGATGAATTTCGTCAGAGCCTGCGCCTTTATTAATATTAACGTTTTTTAAGGCGTTGTAAATTACTTTCATATCCAAGTTAATATTACCTATATCAACATTAGACTCAGCGTTGCTGGATTGGAAAGTGTCATTTCTGGCAGCAGTAGTAACGAAAACAGAGTGAAAATATTTATTAAACGCTTCACATATTTCGCTACCCTCAGACAGGACTGTGCCATTATACGTCATGTTGTGTGGTATTTCACATGCCTGTTTCTTAGATTTAACATAAGTCCAGAAATAACAAGGGTTTTCTTTAATTTTTAACTCTGAGTAATCATTAAAGCTGGAGTAACATTCTTTTTCCAATTTGCGCAATCTCTTCCTTAAGGCAGTAAAGGTATTGTAATCTTTTAAGTTACCATAGACTTTCCACTTTTTATGATATTTACATTTCTCTTTACTAAGTTTTATTAGCGGCCGAGTGAACCAAGGAGGATACTTTTGACTGCTTGTGACAGTGCGCGTAGGGACATGTTTAGTTATAATTGCGTTAAATACTTTATAAAAATATTTAACCATTGAGTCCACATTTTCCATTGGAGAGAGAATGTTGAACCAATTTATCGACTGAAGTTCCGCTTTAATAGCTGCAAAATCGGACTTAAAAAACATTTTTTTTATGTAGTTATTGTTCGGAAGTGGTGGAGGCATGCTTAATGATAACTCGATATTTAAGGCTTTATGATGCCTGTCCTCTGGAACTAATGGAGATTCGGAAGCACTGATATTACAATATTTACTACAAAAAACTAAGTCCAGAACTCGGTTATTTACATTATACTCTAGGTTATACTGAGAAAGAGAAGACAAAGACATAAAGTCTTTGGTTAGAGAAACTAGACGGCAGCTATTGACTTTCATGTTTAAACCGGTAATTGTATTATCATGATACCATTCAGCATTTGTAACGTTTAGGTCTCCCATTACTAGGTATGTGTCTGTTGGTCTTGCCTGAATAACATCCATGATTCGATCGTAAAAGGAAGACAGTATAGTTTCATGACATGTGCCGTGAGGAATATACGAGCATACGATAAGGAGATTCGGTGAATCGGCTACCGAGGCGGCAGAGGCGCGCGCGGCGCGGGAGGGGTCGCCCAGCTGCACGCTGACCCACAGCTCCTCAGAATGGGCCGAGCGCCCGCGCAATGCGTTGCACGTGGGAGCCATCTCTCGCGCGCATAGTTCGCGCCGCACCGCGAGCACTACTCCGCCGCCACGGAGGAGGCCGCAAGCACCCGAGTTACGATCACATCGGAACACATCATATGAGCTATCAAAATATTCTGCACTATAGAATGAATCATTTAGCCATGACTCAGTGAGGCAGATAATATCATAATTACAATTCAAAATATTTCTTAAAAATTCATGGGATTTGGTCCGTAACCCTCTCACGTTCTGATAATAAACAGATAAAGTATCAGACTCCATGGTAACAAGTAGTTGTAATATTATGAAAGTGTGTATCCACCACAGTCGTCTCAAGTGATTCACAAAAAAATATAATATAGTTATTGTTTTGAAATGTTTCGCTGCATTTTATTAAATTAGACAATATTAAAGATAATGTATTATATACACATACTCGTAACAAAATATTTTTTATTTTAAAATCATTAGTAAAATTACTGTAGTAAATTAATAAGTTTGCAATAATATTACGATTTTCATTGTATGACATGAACACCTTTTTAAGAATTAAGAAAATAATATCAGTTTCTTTAGTATGGTACGTGAAATTACATAATGTGAACCTTAACAGCACCTTATTGGTATATATGACGAGCAATGATTCAGAAACAATTTTAGGAGTGGTATTATAATTCAATTTTCCTAATGTACACATATTATAATTGAATACAAAAATTGGGTAGAAACATCCACATTCCAAGCCACGACACTCAGTCATACACCCCCATACGATTCTCATCCCAATGTAAAACATTAAGGTGAGAATCGCATGTCCGTACATCATGACAGTTTTATGTATGTAGAATATGACGTCGCATAATGATGTGAGTACTTTAGAAATATTTGTATCCGACAATGACTCGTAAACGCAAAGTAAAAGAGTAAAGAAATAATAGAAAAATGACGAAACTAGTCACTTAATTTTTTCTAAGTCCTTTTCATTAGATATTAGGATTGCCTTTGAGGATTCATGCTTTCGGACGAATATCTTGCAGTCGCTCAGCCAGATGAATTTATAATTTAATTCCTTGCCCATTTTCCGGGCGCGCCCGTATAGTTGTTTGTTATGCGGTGCGAGATGATCGTTCACGTAAACAGGTTTCGCCGGGCCGTCAATATCTAAATCAGCTGTGCTTAAACCGCGTCGAGTACGTATGAATGCGAGTAAATCGTTTTTTCGTTTGCGCTGCGTGAATCTTGCAATTATATTTGGGGGCAAATGTGAGTGTTCAGACTGGGGGGTATATCGTCTCACCCGATGAATATAATCGATATCTGTCGAAGTAAGAGAAAATCCAACTTTTTTTGCAATTGTAGATAAAATATTGTTTAGGTTTTCCCCCTTAGTGACAGGAACACCAGTGATTTCGATGTTGTTGATTCTTCCTATTTGCTCTTTTGATTGCAACTGATCATAAAGTGCGGTTATTAACTTTTTTGATTCGTTGATTTCCTGCTCCATGAGGTCTACCCTCGACGAAGTAATTTTATTTTGGTTTTCCAGCTCAGTGGTAACCAATTTCAGGTGATTTTGTTCTTTTAATATGGTTGCGTTCGTTTCTTGTATGTTCGACACTTGTAACTTGATTTCACTGATATTTTCATTAAGTTTATCGATTGTTTCGGTCTGCTTACCCAACAGCTCGCTGATGGTTTTCTTCATATCGGCTTGAAATGCAGACAATGTTTTTTTAAATTCTGACCGAAATTCTTCAAGGGTATTCCTGGTCTCTTGCCGGTTTTCCGATAGCGAAGCCGCTACTTCACGCCTTAATTCCCTGATCGAGGGATCGTCGTCATTGGGTTCCTTCCTCTTTCGATAGATAACCTTAGTACTTTTATCTTCATCTCTTCCACTGTCTGTTAGATCCGGGTCAGACATAGATAATGTGCTCTTCGTTGGGGTCCTCTGAAGGCTCATTTTCGCAGAATTAACACAATGATGTTTAAATAATATTATTGTTGAAACCGAGAAAAAATGAGCACAAATACGAAATCCCGCTTATAACTCAGTAGATGAACGTGAAGAGGTAATTGGGCCGTATCACTGTTAACTGAAGGTTCAAAACACACTAACCGTTCGAAACACACTAACCGTTCGGTCATAGACTGCGTAAGGATAGGTAAGCGTCCTTTCTATAACAAGCTCGGAAGCGGATTGAGTTTGTTTGTTCAGACTTGTGTTAGAATTATATGACATTTTGAATAACTCAGGGTTTGATTTGACAAACATACAACACTCATAAATATACAGACTAGGAAATGTTAGCAATTTTAAGGATTTGAAATAAGGCTGGCAACTATCTGTCGATTTCAAACCACAAATCGATCGTATACATTTTTTCTGAGCTCTGAAAATTATGTCCCTATAAGATGAGTTCCCCCAGAAAACGACGCCGTATCTCAGTTTTGCACTGACATAACCATGGTATGCCATTAATAATGCCTGTTTGTCTGCAATTTTGGATAGTTTGTGGAGCGCATATGAAAAACTATACATTTTTTTAACTATTTCAATTGAGTGCGATTCCCAAGACATATTTTTGTCAATAATGATTCCCAAAAATCGAGCGGAGTCAACACAGTCTAAATCAATTCCATTTACATTAATATTTAAGTCAGGATTACATTTTCTTTGAGAGAAATGCATAATATTGGTTTTATCGAGATTAATTTTAAGGTTGTTTTTACTTAACCAGTCAATAGTATTTAAGATAGTGTTATTAATGTCATTATTATAATCAATATTTTCATTAGCTTCTATAAAAATGGTACTGTCGTCAGCAAATAATATCATGGGATGTCTTGTAGAATTGTTAATGTCATTAATGTAGAGTAAAAACAATAATGGTCCCAAAACGCTACCTTGCGGGACACCATAATTAACTTTTTTTAATTCGGATGTATATGTTTTTTCTATTTTGTCAGTTAAACAGATGTGAGTCAGTTCTGTTTTTTGGGATCTATCCTGTAGATAAGATTTTATGAGGTTATAGCAGTTTCCGCGAATACCGTATCTGTAAATCTTATCAAGTAGAATATTATGATTTACATGATCGAAGGCTTTGGTCATATCCATGTAAATGGCGCATGAAGGTTTCCGCATATCCATATTAATTACTGCTCTTTTTACTTAATCAAAAACTGCTGTGTTAACTGAAGTTTCCTTCCGAAAACCGTTCTGTTCTTTTATCAATATGTTATGTTTTTCTAAAAATGTATATAATCTATTATAAATTATTTTTTCAAACACTTTGGATAGTATTGGAAGCAATGCTATGGGCCGATAGTTTGATATCATTTCTTTATCGCCTTTCTTATACAATGGCTTGACAATTGCGCATTTTAGTTTTTTGGAAATACACCTGTCTCAAAGCAAGTATTTATAATATGACATATAGGCGCGGCTATCATATGACCAACGTGCTTTATAATTTTAGTACATAGTCCGTCAGTACCAACACTGCCAGTATTTTTTAAATTTCTAATCGTTCTGTATACTTCAATAGGTGTCGTTGCAGTCAAAAATATTGTATTTAAATTATTTTTTACATTTTCTAAAATTGGTATTGATGTAGATTTATTATTATTGTTCATAGTGCCTACAAAATAATCATTAAAAATATTTGAGATGTCTTCAGGTTTAGTTACAGATTGGTCAGCTATTTTTATTTTAGTGATAGGTAACCTTGGAGTATTGGTTTTAATTTCATTAATTATTTTCCATGTCGCTATTGATTTATTTTTTGAATTAACTATATAGTCTATATTTTGGGATCGCTTAGTCAAAGATATATTTTTTTTTAATCTACGGCTGTATTGCTTTAATGCTGCTTTAGTTTCACAGCATCTATTTTTGTTCTGTACATCCACAAGAGATCTCTCTTTTTTTTACAGCATGTCTTTATCCCACGGGTAAGCCATTTATGTTTAATCTTACTACGTGTTTTAATTGTACGATATGGAAAACACAAATCATATAAACATTTAAAGATATCCAAGAATGAATCATAGGCATGATTAGCGTTCGTTGACTCAAAGACATCACTGAAAGATAAGCTCTGTATATAATTATAGAATATGTCCATATTATTTTTATTGTAGTCACGACGTTTAATGCACCAAGACTTCAAACAACAAGTTTTTTTGACGGGACATTGCAAAATCTGTGCTGAGTGATCCGAAAGTGCCAACTCAATCACTTCTCCCTTGGAACCCTTTACATTACAAGCAAAGTTATCTATACAGGTCCCGCTAGATATTCTAGTTGGTTCATGGATAATAAGTCTCAAATTATAACCCAACAACTGGAGTTCAAAATCACGTGTGCGTTGTGTGTTTTTTAAAATATCAATGTTGAAATCGCCACATAGGATAACTTTCTTATTTTTTAATTTGCAAGTTGTAATGAGAATGTCCTCCAGTCTTTCATGAAAAGTATTTAAGTCAGAATTTGGGACCCTATACACACATATAATGATTAAATTATGTTCTGTAATTTCTAATGCACAACATTCAATTAAACATTTGATTGAAAGTTTATTTACACATTCTAAAACTTTGAACTGTAGTTCGTTTTTCACAATTATGCATGATCCACCGCGTTTTGTCTCTCTTGTGAAGCTTGTAGCCAACACAAATCAGGTATGTGTAGTAAATATTGATTTTCAGATGTCATGTTGTGTTCTGTTATACATATTATGTCAATAGCTTTTTGCCGCTCGCTTAACTCTTCAAGATGTATAACTAATTCTTCACTTTTGTTTAAAAGACATGATATATTTTGGTGAATTATAGATAATCTATTGTAAAAGAAAAAACTTATTTTTTTGTAGTATATTACATTCTTCTTCTAGGTTAGGTTCCATATGAGTTTCGATATTTGGATTTCTAGAATACTGGTCTATTTGTTGAATCAAATCAGCCACGTAACGCAGAATGCATTGGATTCCATTATTTATAATTTTTCCAGAAATTGCACTAAACATCTCTAAAGTAACTTTCCCATTTGAGTCACATAATAAGGCATACTGATGCTTATGGACGTCATCATACAATAAGTTGTTGAATGTCTCGACTCGGTAGTTATATATTGGTGAGCCACATATGTAACTCGGCGTAATTATAATGATATTAGTGTGTGTTATCTTTGTCAATACATTTTTGATATAATCAACAAGTTTTCTGTAATCCTTAGATGTACGGAAATCAGCTTCACCGATCATTATCACACAATAGTCATCCTTCGTATAGTCTTTTATCTTATTTTCTATGTTGGACATTAGTATCTCAGCACCGGCATTGGTAATCAAGTAGTGGCAGAGTTGATAATCATTATAAAATTCAATTTTTGCAATATTATAAACAATTCGGAATCTCTTACTACTAGATATAAAACAGAGCTTGTTTTGTTTGTTTATGTTTAATTTATTTGTACCCTTTAATACATTTGAGCTGATATTGATACTCTCCTAGACTTCGTTGACAAAAGTTCTCTGATCTATTTTACTCTCAGTTTTATTTCCTGATCTAAGCTTCTGTTTCAGATTTTCAATAGTTTCATTTAAGCTGACTATTTCATCCTGCGCTTTTGATAATTCAATTTGCAGTTCTAGAATTTTTTCGTCAAGTTTTGCAATTTTTGGAGTGCTCAATGATTGTTCCGGACTTAATATATTTCCATGGCTGTTCCTGCTTTTATTTAATTGCAATGGACTTTTATAAACTATATTTTTTAAGGTACATATTTCTCTTGTCAGTTTATCGATTTGTCGTTTTGCATCATTTTTTTCTAGTATGATGTTTTCAAGCTCACATTCGGTACTTTGAAGCTTTAATTTAAGATTATTTATTTGTAGCTTTAGATCATTTACTATGTCAAGATCTGTGGTCAACTCGAGACTCTTTGAAGACTCGTCGTCAATAGACTGAAACGTAGTATTTACTTCATTGTCTACTTGTAACAGACAATCTTCAGATTTTGATTTTATTAAGGATGTCGAGGGCAGGGGCGAGATATTCGACATATCAGGTGAGTCGCGAATCAAAGGAGAACTATTTATAGATTTTACTGTACTCGTGTTTCCATTTTTATTTTTTATTGTAACTGTATCGGTATTTTTTGTAGATAATGCTTTCTTTTTATTTATTGTATCCTCTGGCGTAATATTTTTACGGCAAGTTAGACATTTCCACGCTTTTTTCTTTTCAGTAGGCATAAGTTGGAACAGCCTCAATGATCTACCAGCGCAACCAATATCAAATACCAAGTTACATTTTGTGCATTTTAAATACTCTTTGTCATTTATGCTATTTTTGCATTTATTACATACTAGCGCCATAATGTATCACTGATGGACGAAGAAAGAAATAATTGTAAACTCTCAAAAAGTCAGCGCTTGTAGGCATCAAACGAATAAGTTGGTTTTCACTCTGCGTTGCTTAATCTTTGGCGTATTTTTGGCGCATGCGCGCGGTGAAGCAGTGTCGCTAGGAGAGTATAAGCGCGCGCGATTCTAGTCCTTAGCCGCTGCGCGGTAATGTGTTTATTACCTGCTCAGAAGCGGCGATATACGGCGCATGCGCGGCAATGAAGTGAAGACGCGCGGGCCATCCTCACGCGGTTCCAGTCTATACGCGTAGTACCGAAGAGCGTTTATCACTTGCGGGGTGCTTGTTGTCAGTAATGGAGGTCGCCCCGGTTGCCGTACGGTAAATGATTCAGCGCGATATTGAATCACGATATTTGCACTTATTTATCCGATACTGATTAAGCTATTTTGTTTATAATAGCCTTATAATAACTTGGAGCACTTTTATTTTGAACTATTTCACTTTTAATAACAGTTTTGTAATATTTTAAGTCAGAGTAAATTACTAGCGATGTTGACAGTTTTAAGCGTCGTCAAAGATTCGACGTCGATCGATCGCATCGATTGGCGTCGCTAGTGTGCCCTACCTTCACCTTAATTCCGCTAGAACTCTAATAAATTAAAGCTAATACTCTAATAAATTAAAATTAAATCGCTTTTCCAGCAATCCCACGCCGTCGACCACCCCCCTGCTGCCGCTGCGCTGGCCACCAGCTGTCTTAGCTGGCAGCCTCACTTACCTGTACTATGACAAGGACTTCGAAGTGGGCACCAGGCCTTACGAGGAAAGGATGACCTTCTGGGGGAGGCTGTACGCCAAGTTCCGTAGACCGATGACTGCAGTTGAGCCGAACACTAAAGACGAAATAATCGCAGTTACTTGAGAAAAAACCGGACCTATCCATAAATACCCCACACGTTTGGGTTTGATGTCTTTTTATTGTTCCAAGAATACCCTCCTGTTACTTATAACATAGGTATCTAAAAAGTAAGAGATTGATAAAACTAAAAAAATGATACCATGCAAAAAGTAAAAAAAAAATTGTCAATACGATAACGCTTGACCACAATCGCACCTGATGGAAAGCGACGATGAGGTCTAGGATGATACGCGTTTGCCTAAAGTTGCCTGTTCAGTTAGGTTCCTTAAGGTGACGGTTAGGGCACACTAGCGACGCCAGTCGATTTTAGTTTTTAGCTACTAAACCGGATCTATTTTAAACAATTTCTGGGTTACAACCTCTCGGCAAAACCTATACTATTTATTTAATACTTATTAGTTAATTGTTTGGTCTGCTTATAAAATATTAAAAAAAATATATATTTATTTATTACAACAACAACCACAGTATTAGGTACATTATACATATAGACATTTAATAGTTATAGTTATCCAACCTATTAGAAAAGGCGATCCAAAGTTAATACTGTACTAATGCTAATGCTTTCCCGTTCGAGCAAGCAATGTTAAAAGGAGATAGACCGAGTTTTGTTCCAGAACCATTCTTAGATCGCGTTTCATAATAGGGAGGTAAGAGTTATTAATAGGTATGTAAGTTTACAATAACAATTTTGTAAGGGGTAAATCTAAGATTTGTCAGTAGAAGAGATCAACAATGCGGACCAGTCATCATCATCATCATCATCATCAGCTCATTTAAGTCCCCACTGCTGGGGCACGGGCCTCCCTCAATCACATGAGGGGTAGTTGCCATACTCACCACGCTTGGCAGACGGGTTGGCGAGGATTTTGATATAAATGCAGAGTTTTCCTTCTCTGGGTGCTGATGACCATGCCAGCAGCTTTACCTTAGTCGCCTTTTACGACACCTCGGTAAGAGTGAGGGTGGCTTGTTCTACTCTGCCGGGGACCACACGGCGAGTTCGATTGCTGTGTAATTACGCACTCGAATTTTGGATTACCGTCAAAAGCGGCCACTTTTGGCGTGAATAAATTTTTCTCATACAAAAACGGAGCCAACATTTGTGCATAGTTATTTAATAAATACCTAGTATAAGTGTTTGCCGAGTTGGTTGTAACCCCGAAATTGTTTAAAATAGATCCGGTTTAGTAGCTTAAAATTAAAATTGATTGGAAATTGATTGGCGCTAGTGCGCCCTACCCGTCACCTTAAAGATGTCCAGATTATAGTGGTCACGTGATTAATGTACGGTCTCCAACCGTAACCGATTAGTGGCTGTCTGTACCTACTTTACATACCTCCTAAAGAAAGACGTAGTACTTTATGTCATGACCGGGGTCGTCGGTTTTATATTAAATTATAATATATTATCATAACCTAAACATTTGGTAGTATTTTATCGGAAGTGTCTGTCCTGCATGTAAAATAGATTCGAAATGGGACAAACCCAATATTTGGAGTTACGTTTTTCAAATTACAATGTTAATATGCCTTTGGGCGAAATTTGGGTCTTACAAGAGAAAAAAATTTGATAAGTAAGGTAAAGTATCAGCCTATATACTGCCCACTGCAAGGCAAAGGCCTCCATCATAGAAATCAAGTCATCGCTACTATGATGGGGTTAGGCTTAATCACAACGCTTGCCAAATGCGGATTGGTCACAAACTCGTGCCATTTTCGAAAAATTCGAAACATACCCTTGGTCGACCCGGGGAAACCAGGAACCCAAAATCATGGCCTGATACTTAAACCATTAGACGTTGACTTGGGTACTAAAACCATTCCTTAACTTAGGTGCTTAAACCATGACCGTGGAGGTACGCTTCGGCTGTATCACCATGATATTCCTCAATATGGGCGATGAGGGAAAATCGCAGGGGGTTTAGTGGGTATGCCTTTGCCTGGCTTCTCTTTAGGAGGAGTCCCCGCCAAAGGAGAGCCCCACATAACCCGGCCGCCCCGCGGTGGTCTGGTATGCATAAGGTTGTCGGCTCATCTCTTGAGCCGGCGACATTCCCCCTGCGAAAACAAAAAAAAATAAACTTACTTAACTAATGGTGTAAGTTACCTTTTTTTTGTGATACAGCCGAAATTAGTTAAGTACCTAAGTTAAGGAATTAGGTTAGTAATTGGTTATTTTTGTATGTCCTGAATTTTTTTCACTTATGCACAATGTTAATTTTTATTGAATAATTTTTTTTAGTCACTAATAGGGTATTTGACTAAGCTCGAGATTTTACAAAATATAAATATTTTATCAAAATAGGTAAATATGTGGCAATAGCAAACATTCTCAATTAAAAATATAACGTCTAGCCGGTTTTATGGTCATTCAAAGAATCATGGGCAAGTTCATTTTAATAATATGAAATTATTAAAAAATAATTATACCATTGAATAACCCATACAATTTGCACCAACTATTATAATAGAACCATTGATATAAACGTAACATTTGATATAGCTACCATACAAAATTCAAATGAAATGCATACAAAATACTTGCGTGTGACGTCACATCTAAGTAGCCATTTGTACGGAGCGTTTTGGGTTTGTCCAAAATAATGTGATTTTAAAGTTGTGATATCTCAGGTAGTTTAAATGGGAATCAAATAATTCTTTCAACGATGGTTCTATCATTGTGAGGGGTTTTTATTACAAAACTAAAAAAAGTCAAATATCGTATTAATTACTTAGTATAATGTAAGGTGAGATGGTTTAAACGAAATCTACATACTTACCTATACACAGACAAATCTGACTACAGATAAAAAAAATCTGCGGAAAAAAAAACCGCCTTCATAAACCACGAACTAAAAAGTGTAAAATATTATTTTTATCATTTTATACACTTCAAATAACATTTTATTACAGCACACTCGAGAAAAGGTGTTACCGAAGTCGGGGTGGTGGTTTATGAAAGCGGTTTTTTTTCGCAGAAAATATTTTTTCAAGCTTTTTAGTCTCATTTTTTGGCAAAAAACTGATTTTCATTTTTTAGAAGTCGGTTAAAAAAGTAGATTTGTACTTACATAGTACCTACCTACTACACTTGTTACATTTCTTATCTACTTCAGCTGTCTCAGAACAAATTCTTGAATACAAAAATGGTTTACCTATCCCTTAGTAGGTAAGTACTTATATTTATGAAAACAATATCCTTAACTTGTCCACGAAATGTTAACAAAACAATTTAATAAAACACCCTTATCAGAATAGGAAACACGATAATAGTGATGTCGAAATGTCGATAAATCTGTTATCGATTGATATTACCTTGTGACCATGGGCGAGCCACGTTTCGGCATGAATGGGCCGGCCCGACCGGAGTGATACTACGGCCTCACAGAAAACCAGCGTGAAGCAGCATTGTGCTGTGTTTCGCTGCGTGAGTGAAGGTACCGGAGATCTAATCCGGGGGAAAGGGGGTTTTAAACTTGTGACTCCACTGGTATGGCGGGTGATCCGTCTGCTCATCTACCACCTCATCATTTCAGCCAATAGACGTGCACTGCTGGACATAGGCCTCCCGCAATGTTCTCCACACAGATCGGTCCGGGGCGCCCGCATTCAATGGATTCCCGCGATCTTCACCACATCGTCGATCCACCTTGTGGGGGGTCTGCCACCTATCACATAAAAAAATAACTGAATCATAGTTATATGTTTCAGAAATTATCCGAAACGTGCAGGTTCCCTCACGATGTTTTTCGCCTAGCTAAAGGTAGAAATACGCACATAAATTTGAAAAATCCAGAGGAGCCTGCTCGGATTCGAAAAACGACCCCCCGCATGAAGAAGGTGCTTTCGATAAGCACATCTATTAGCATGCAAAAAATTATTTATAGTAAGTGGAACGTTACATTTAGTATTAGCGACTCTTATCGATATTTCATCTAAGTATTTGTATACGCCGTTGGCGTGTCCCTATTAATATTGTGTCAAAAAGGTACCTAAATCTGATCTCTGGATAATACTGCTATAGGATCACTTACCTCCACTACACAATAGGATAATAAAATTCTCCAACCGATTACGGCTACGGCGGCCAATCTCAACGATCAGCCACGTACGCAGGATATGTTATAGTGCTCAAGTGTGTGCGCAACACTAGTGTACACAAGTGCACTCTCTATACCCTTACCCACATATTCCGATGGGACACTACTGTGACACAACCGGAGAGGGATCGGGCGCAGGACCAACAGCTTAACGTGCTTTCCAGACTCCGGGCTGCCAATAAGAATTTCTTACCGAAAACTTAGGTACACATTTTTGGGCCCGACCCGCTATCCACTGCGCCACCGAGGCAGTCGTATATAGGGTAGAGGAATCACGACTAACGTGGTTTATCGATAAGTACCTATATGCGATTATGAGCTTACGCATCGCCATAATATACGTGAGTCTTCATTACTGCCTCCGCCGCCCGAAAACTCGGTTTCTTGCCATAACTAAGTATCAGCCTATAATCTGTCCCACTGCAGAGCAAAGGCCTCTACAAATAGAAATCAAAGTCATCGCTACTATGATGATCTTTACTGACCGGATGGCGCAATTGGTAGTGACCCTGCCTCATACGCCAAAGGTCGTGGGTTCGATCCCCACCCTGGACAAACATTCGTGCGATGAACACTTGTGTTTTTTCAGTATCTGGGTGTAATATATGTATTTAAGTATATATTTGTGTTCCTCTATTGTCTGATATCTGTAACACAAATGCTTAAGCTACTTAGTACGGAATCAGGTCAACGTATGAGATGTTGTGAGAATGGACAACATTTCAAAATTGCTAAGCTCTGAAACAAAAAATACCAATTCTCTGTTTACTTTTCCGCTGCTCGAATATATATTTATTCATTTTTTATATTGCTTATTTACTGAGAAAAAAATTAAAAACTAAAAAACGTAAGATGACGTCATCGGACGGCAGAATGTAAAATATTTCTTTGCTTAGCACATTATAGTTTTAAATTTACGAAATGCCAAACCCATGACATGTAACTGTAAAAAAAAAAGACAACTTGTCAACGTTGAATGTATGAATGACGTTGACAATGTTGACACTAGTATTATTTACCTTTGACAGTAGTACCTTTTTTTTATCAAAACAATGATAAGCAAAGGAATATCGCTGTATTCAGCCGTCCGATGACGTCATTTGGCGCTTACGTCTATTTAGAATAAAAAGAATTTCAATAATTATTTTATGCATGAAAATGGACAAATTTTGAAAAAAGAAAAAATATGGGTCTGTTCATTTTATGTCTATTTTCATATAAAAAAACAATATGGACATGTTAAAAATATGCAATGTTGTCCATTATTATTATTATTTTTGGGATTTATTTTTGAGACTTGATGTTTTTTTTTACCACATGCATCGGTGTTAATGATAACCACGGGCCGAAGCCAAATGATTATCATATTATATAAAATTACTTAGATACTTCTGAGTCTATTCCGTCTGTAGAAATTTTCTAGTCAATCTGCAAGTATTCAAGATACTTGCCTTCTGCAGCTGTATATAGGTGTTGTAATGAATATTTAATGTCCTAAGGGAATTATCTAACTGTATAGGTATAACACCTGTGGAGGATAATACAATAGGGACTATGGTTACTTTCCTGAGATGCCACATACGTGCTATTTCATCTTTTAGTTCAATGTATTTTGTTAGTTTTTCTGTTATTGTTTTTTGTATATGTTTGTTTGGTACGGCGATATCAATCAAATGTGCAGTTTTGTCAATTTTATTTATAAGTGTCATGTCAGGCCTGGCCGTGTGGTCCCCGGCAGAGTAGAATAGGCCACCCTCACTCTTACCGAGGCGTCGTAAAAGGCGACTAAGGTAAAGCTGCTGGCATGATTATCAGCACCCAGAGAAGGAAAACTCTGCATTTATATCTAAACCCTCACCAACCCGTCTGTCAAGCGTGGTGAGTATGGCAATTACCCCTCATGTGATTGAGGGAGGCCCGTGTCCTAGCAGTGGGGACTTAAACGGGCTGATGATGATGATGATGATGATGATGTCAGGCCTATTGAAGTGTATGGTTTTATCTGTAAGTATGACTCTATCGTAGTACAGTTTGTGTGTGGAGTTTTTTAATATGGTTTCAGCTTTATATTTGTAGTATGGAACTGGTGGATCGGTAGTGAGTTTATGTTTTTGAGCAAGTAATTGATGGATGATATTTGCTATCTGGTCATGACGATGCTTGTAATCGCTCTGAGCTAAAGCTTTACAAGCACCTGTTATTATTATTATTATTATGATGGGATTAGGCTTAATCACCACGCCTGCCAAATGCGGGTTGGTAATCACAAACCCGGGAATCAAACCCAGGACCCCTAGAACACGGCCCAACAGGGCGTTAACGCTCCCATAACGCTGATCCCCATTTGGTAATGAATTTTTAAATGAAGTTAGGTCCCTTAAATGTGGCTCATTTCTGCAAGATATACCTAATCGTACATCTTCATTTTACAGCTGTATCCTACAGTATAGCACAGGATGTCACGACATTTTTATCGAGATAAAGTTAAAGGTACTACAAGCAAGGTCGAGGCAGGGGGGGGCTGGTTTTAGAGTCCGTCGCTATAGGTATCAATGCTCGCAAACGGGTTTCCATCACCCTCGCTCAAATAAAGCGCAGGCGCTGCTTCCCTCCAGTTTTCTGTGAAGGAGCCATGGTATCACTCTGATCGTTCCGGCCCGTTCATGATGAATCGTGGGTGAGGCACCCGCGTTTCAATTTAGTTAATTTTTTAGCACCAAAACAAAATCGGGTGCCTCCACCACGAGGGCATCACACACACCGGGGGTCTAAACCATGGACCCGAATCGTGTCTCTAGTCTCACACGGTAAAAATGAAATAGGGCTGCTAGCTCTGGTGCAAGGGTTTGCGGGTTCGATCCCAGCACAGTACAAACATTTGTATGCGTGATCACACGCGTGTGTCTCTTTGTATTGGTCTGGGTGTTTTCTATATATTTACAAAGGAAAAGTAATAAAATGTTTCCGCTATTGGTTCTGAAATCCGTAACACAGGTGCTAGAGCTACCCATCTCGGAGTCAGGTCAATGTAGGTAGGTAGGTATGTGATGTTGTGAAATAATTATGTGTAGGTATTATTTATTTGCTATCACAACGAAGAACTTTTTCGCGATCTCTCTTGTACTATAGAACAGCAAATTGTTGTTTCGGTCCCGGCTCAGCCGTTAAGAAACAAGGGTTAAGTAAGGTTAATGCAAGTCGGTTTTTGTTGGCGAAGACACAAAATGAATTTTAAAATAGTTGGCGGGGTCTTTGGAGTCTCTATTAACTTGTTTCTTTTCGAACAATAATAATTTAAACACAAAATTAAATAGGTTACTTATACGTTTCTAAACTGTGATTAGACCTTTAAAGCTTCAAAAAAAATATTTTATGATGATTAGAGGGTTTCAGGGATGATAAATCAAACCGCTCCGTTCGAGTGCTGCTGCTACACTGATTTATTCTTTAAAACTATGATACTGTACAAAGAATGATGCGTTGACAAAATCAACTCGCGGCGATGTCGACAAATAAAGGCACCGCCACACATGCATGATAGTAGTAGGGATTCGAGAGTTCTACGACATAGCTCCGCCCCTTCCCCTCATGTCAAAAAAAATTATTTTTGGGGCCGCTCAACCTAAAAAAAAAAAAAAAAAAAAAAAAAAAAAGTTTTTGGGGGTGGTTTGAGTCGATTGCAGTGATCCCCGTCTTTCTATCTCTCACGGTTACCGAGATAGCTTTTTTGTTAAAGTGTGGTCTAGTTGATTAAGTAATGACCACCTCATTACGACGATAATACATTAGCACTCGACTCGACAGCGAATCCTCCCTAATTACTGGTGACTAATTACGAGTATGATGCATGCTTGATTTTTAAAAGGGCTTTCTTTATCCAATATGAAACTGGTTTCTTACAAACTGTTCATAAGGGTTAGAAAAAAAAAATAACCCTAACCTAACATTTATCTCTACATTTACTTGTTTTATAAGGGTTACAAAAAAAAAAAAACCCTAACCTAACCTTTATCTCTACATTTACTTGTTTCTTACAAACTGTTTATCATCATCATCGTCAGCCCATTGCCAAGTCCCCACTGCCGGGGGCACGGGCCTCCCTCAATCACATGAGGGGTAATTGCCATACCAATGAAAAAAGAAGGCGGACTTATAACTATGAGTGATCTCTTTCAGACATCCTTTGGGTTTAAGATCAGATTGTTAATTTTATTTAATAATATATTTCAAGGGATTACCAAATAAAAAAATACCCATCTAACACTAATTCACCTAACCAGCAGCATTCCACAAGAAACAGTTTCTAAAACCGGTAAGTACATTTTTATAATTGCATATCGCATTATCCTATAAATTCCTTTCCAAAACTACTTTCTAGGGCTTCTAGTTTCTTAAAACCAGTACCTAAATTACTTTTTTTTATGCAATAGTAACATTAAAACTCAATTAATCGGTATAAAATGCGTGCAGCTCTCCAAAAACTTCACGATTCGTGCCTTGGATTTCTACTTGGTGTCTACTTAATATCTGGCCTGCGAGTGTTCTATCCTAAACACAGCGAAGCAAAGACTATGGATGTAAGTAATGCATTTGTTAATCTTTATTTTACAATTCTTGTGCATTATTGTATCATTTTGAATGTTTTGTGATGGAATGTGAACGAGAGTTATTTATCTAATTCGCCCTTTATTCCAATTTTACAGATCCCTCGTTCTACAAACGAATGTGATGTGGTATTCGAAGAAAACACCTACAAACATTATTACTACCCTCCATCTGACGATGAGGATATTACTCCATACCAACAGACTGGTCATCATAAGAGAACAAACAACGAATCCATTGATGAATTTTTCGCAGAACCAAGCCGAAAGAAAGCGAAAACTAAAAGATCATCAACGGTGGGACGACCGAACAAGGACTCTATTTCTTATGTTACTACTAACACAGACGATGGAGCAACTGCGACGCACATGATAAAAATAGATGTCTACGAGCTGAATGAAACTTGAAAATATAGATCAGGCAGACCATTGGAAGCATGCGGATATCCGTGTCAAATATTTCACGAAAAGTTGTAACGATACTATTCACAAAAAAACTCGGCAAATCATTTATGAAGTAACCAAAACCATTTCGAATTCACCGGAGTGTCGAAAATACACAATAAATTATTAGTTAGCTTTAATCGCCAACCTCATCAGTTCAAAAATAAATACCACGATACTTAAGTCAATTAGCTAAGTATTCATGGTGGTATTTTTTAAATGTTATAATTAATGGTTCTATATTAAGTTATCGATATAAATAGTAGACGAATGAATTTGTTAATTTACTTGTGTCTTGTTCTTCAAGTTGTTAAGAATCTATTTATTGTCTCTTTATAATTTGTAACTGTCCACTGTTGTAATAACTCCTTACTGTGATAATGGCCGGTGAACATTGTGTCAGTGTATTTTTCTTACCTTCTCTTGAAGACGAGAATGATATTAGTTGCTCATACTTTGATGACCAACTTCTCGCAAATTGTTTGAAAATAGAGGAAACGTATAACAGAGGATTAAAACGCGTAGCTGATAACAATGTACATTTGGGAAGTGTATCCAAAAAACAACGACTTCATGAAACAGACAGTTCAAAAAATGATGATTTTTTGTCATCAACTACTGAGGATATAGAACTTGTTCAAATTTGTGAACAAATAGAGAAAACGTAAGTATTCGTTTATTGCTTTTTATTTTTTTGTTTTTTTAACGGATTTTGAGTTCATCATATTCAAATGTTCGTGTTATATTCCAGAATCAATATTCAATGTGGTAGAGGACAAAAACGCGTAGCTGATAAGAAACAGCTACAGATGCATACAACTGATAAGAGGCGGCAACCAGATGTAACTTTGACTCCAAAACGTGATTCAGCACAAACAAGCGATGTCGACATGGTGCGTTGCTCAGCTTGTAACATTTCTGTGAAGAAAAGGTATTTAGCAAACCATATTAAAAGCAATATTCATAAAACTAATACTTTTCAAATACATCATGATTTGCCAAATGTAACGTTATTGGAAACCGCTTTTGGAAAAAGAATTTTTACTTACAAGATAACTTCATCAGTCGGTACAAAAGATCTCAGCACCGTTGAATATTTTCTGAGTTCAATAACCGATGATCTCACTAAATTAGTTATAGATAGTAGATTACGTTTAAAAACCTTTAAAGTTAACTTTATTTTATTTGCTAATTTCGTTCAACCAAGTAAAGATTTATGTAATATTTTTGATTTTCAAACTTCTAACTTCATAATATCTGAATCGGATGATATTTTAATATTTATTAATGCTCTGAAAGAAACATTAGCACATAGAATAAGTGAATTTGAGAGAAAAGATAGCGGATGGAGTCTTAAAGATATAATTAGTTTAGATATGAATATTAACAAATTTAATCCCCTAAAAGGATCATCTTTTATTGAATTACCACATGATATTCGACTTAAAAAAGCTATAGTTAATGTTAAGAATGCAGATGTGCAATGCCTAAAGTGGGCTTTACTCTCCGCGTTGTATCCAGCAACAAATCATCTTGATCTTGTAAGTTCTTATTCCAAAAACGAAAATAAGCTAAAATTTGACGGCATCTCGTTTCCAGTTAAAATAACAGATATACATAAAGTAGAACGATTAAATAATATAAGTATAAACGTTTTTGGTTTAGAATATGATATTGAATCTAAGTGTCATAAAGTAATTGGTCCGTTACATTTTACGAAATCGCGAAAACCCAAACACATTAATTTGCTCTATATAACCAACGGGAGTAATGGACATTACTGTTATATTAAAAATTTGTCCCGATTAGTTAGTAAACAGATAACTCAGCGTAATGGAGCTATTCACATATGTGATGGTTGTTTACTATACTTCCCTAATACTAATGCTCTTATTTCTCATCAGAAAAACGATTGTGCGCATATTCGTACTGAGTTACCTAGTCCAAACGTATTCAGAAAAAATTGGTCTGGTGAAAATGTTTCTAATAACAAAGTATATTTCGATAAATTTAATAAAAAAAAGAGAGTTCCCTTTGTTATTTATGCCGACTTCGAATCATTTTTAAAGCCTATTGAATCATGTTCTCCTGATCCTAATACATCATCAACTACCAATGTTCAGAGACATGACGTGTACAGTTTCGGTTATTATATTAAATGTTCATATGATGATAATTTTTCGAAATACGTGTCGTACAATGGAGAAAATTGTGCTCATATTTTTTTGAGCAAACTTCAGATAGATTTGAAAGTAATATGTGAAAAAAATTGTAAACAAACAAGACCTGTCCCCCTCACTCTTGAAGATAAAAAATGTATTAATGATGCTATTGTATGTTACATATGCGAAAAATCTTTAAACGCAGAAAAATTTATTGATCACGATTGGTACACAGGATCTTTTGTTGGAGTAGCTCATGAAAATTGCAGTAAAAAGTTTAATAAGATAGATTTTGTTCCTGTAATATTACATAATCTCAGTAATTACGATGCTCATTTTATTGTCCATGCTTTGAACTTTGCTGAAGGTGAAGTTCAAATCATTCCTAAGAATAAGGAAAAGTATATTTCTTTTTCAAAAGTACTCAATATAAATGGCCAAAAATTAAATCTAAGATTTATTGATTCTTTTAAATTCGTATCTAGTAGCTTAGATTCTCTAGCAAGTAACTTAACCAATGATCAGTTTAATGAACTTCGAAGTCAATATCCTAATGAATGTGATTTTGATTTGTTAAAAAGAAAAGGTGTTTTCCCCTATGAATTCCTGAAGTGTTTTGACTCTCTTAAATCTACTTCGCTACCAAAAATTGATGATTTTTATAGCTCTCTTACGAATTCTACCATTTCATCTGATGACTATACACATGCCCAGAGTGTTTGGTCTCATTTTCAATGTAATAGTATGTTAGATTATTCAAATCTTTACCTGAAAACGGATGTGTTACTTTTAAGTGATGTATTTGAAAACTTTAGAAATGTATGTTTGAAGACTTATGGTTTGGATCCTGTTCATTATTATACAGCACCGGGATTAAGTTGGGATGCTATGTTAAAGTTTACACAAGTTAAATTAGAGTTGTTGACAGACTTCGAAAAGATAGCATTTGTAAAATCCGGTATTAGAGGTGGTATATCTCAGTGCAGTAATAGGTATGCTAAAGCTAATAATCCTTACATGGAAGATTTCAAACCTGATGAACCTAGTTCGTACCTAACATACTTAGATGCTAACAATTTGTATGGTTGGGCAATGTCGCAATATCTACCGATATCTCAATTTGAATGGGAAACAAATAATATTAATTTTAATGTGCCAATAGATTCAAAAATAGGATACATATTAGAAGTAGATTTAGAATATCCTCAAAACCTTCATGACGCCCATTCTGACTTTCCCTTGTGTCCTGAAAATATTTGTGTGGGTGGGTCTATAGAACCTAAGTTAGTGCCAAATTTATACGATAAGAAAAAATATATTATACATTATAGGAATCTCATACAATGTTTGGAATTAGGTTTAAAACTTACAAAAGTTCATCGAGTTTTAAAATTTAATCAAAGTCCCTGGTTAAAAAAATACATAGATTTAAATACACATTTACGCACTCTAGCGAATTCAGACTTTGAAAAAGATTTTTATAAGTTAATGAATAATTCTATTTTTGGCAAAACCATGGAAAATATTGAGAAGAGAGTTAATGTTAAATTGTTAACAGACTGGGAGGATTGTGGTAAAATAAAAGGTGTCCAAAGTTTAATCGCTAAACCAGAATTTCATAGTCTTAGTATTTTTTCCGAAAATTTAGTGGCGGTTCAATTACAAAAGACAAAGCTTTTATATAATAAACCTATATATTTAGGATTTTGCATATTAGATATATCAAAAACGTTGATGTATAATTTTCATTATAAATATATGAAATGTAAGTTTACAAATTTAAAGTTGTTGTATACTGACACTGATAGCTTAGTTTATCAAATATTTTGTACTGATTTATACAAAGAACTTAAAAGTGATCTCAGTAATCATTTTGATACATCAGATTATTGTAAAAACAATATTTATGGTTTTCCTCTTGTAAATAAAAAGAAATTGGGTTTTTTTAAAGACGAACATAATGGTGATATCTTCACTGAATTCGTGGGTTTGCGCTCTAAAATGTATGCTATGAGGGTTAATAATAAAACTATGACTAAGGCTAAGGGTGTGAACAAATGTGTAACTAAAAGGTTAGGATTAGATAACTATAAGTCTTGTTTATTCGACAGTAATATACAACTTGCAGAAATGTATCGGTTTAGGTCAATTAAACATGTGATTTTTACACAAAAAATTAATAAAATAAGTTTATCTTATAATGATACTAAACGTTACATAATCCCAAAATGTACAAACACATTAGCTTGGGGTCACTATTCTTTAAAATCATTAAACTAACTTAGTTAATTATAATTTAATGTTTTAGTTCATAATATAGTTTAAGTCGTGATTATCTTATGTTAATTTAGTAGTAAGTATACGTTTGTAAATATTTCTTCATAAATTTTGTTTATGTTAATATGAATTTGTTTCTTTGAGAACTGTACATTTTAATTTTATGTGTTGAGTAATAAATGTTTCTTAAAACTGATCACATTTTTATTTTTATTTCATATTGCATTCAAATTTAGTTGAGAGAAGTCGTATAATTTTATTCGTATATTCCCCTGTACTGTCATGTTACTTTTCGAACATCCCTTTACAGCAATTGTTGCCGGTCCTAGTGGATGTGGAAAATCTAAATTTGTTTGTGAGTTTATCAAAAATATGGGTCAAATTTGTAATGTAGAGTTTCAAAACATTTTGTGGTGTTATGATGAAATGCAACCGCTGTATAATTTATCTAATGTCAATTATTATCAAGGTATTCCGGAACTGCACATGTTTGATGGTATAGAACCACAACTCATAATAATTGATGACCTTATGAGAGAAAGTGACAGTCGTGTGGTAGATATTTTTACAAAAGGCAGTCATCACCGGAACCTAAGTGTATTTTACATTACTCAAAATTTATTTCATCAGGGAAAGGGTCAACGAGATATTTCATTGAACTCAAGCTACATAATATATTTTAAAAATCCACGAGATAGAACACAAATTAGATTTCTTAGTCGCCAACTTTCACCGGAAAATTCAAAGTTCGTTGAAGAAGCTTATAAAGATGCTACAAGTAAAGCACACGGTTACCTCATGATTGACCTGAAACAAAATACCGAAGATCAATATCGATTCAAGACGAATGTATTTCCAAACGAATATACTATCTGTTACATAGCTAAAAAGGGATATAAATACGAGAGAAATCCGCAAAGAACTTCATTTTAAAACAATGATCACTAGAGTTACTACGCATAAAGAGTTTCTTAATGCATTACATGTCCTTAAACCTAAATTTCGCAAAGCATTATTAAAATCTTGTAACCAAGAAGAAATAAACTGCATTTGCGAATGCATATTTAACGTTTTACGAGGAAAAATACCTATTCCCGATAAGGAAAAACAAAAGTTGAATAAGTATAAAAATATTCTTCGAAAACTTATTTCAAAAGGCAAAAATAATTTGCGAAAGAAAATAATAATACAAAGGGGTGGTGCCTTTTTGCCTATTATTATAGGATCAGTGTTGAGTGCATTATTGAATTCACTTGTTAAGTAAAGAACACGATGGAGAATGCTAAGAAAATGATATTGATTGAACCTGAAACAATAGAAAAACTCAAAAATAATGATAACGTCAACAGCAATGTACACAACCTATCCCGTTTGGATGAAGAAATGCATAATGTTTTAAAGACAAAAACTAACGACCGAGAAAAATGGTCACTATATTTACAAACGTTACAAAGATATCTGTATTTTATTAGTCAAGGTCGCAAACCTTTAGAGATTCCAATACTCTCTCTAGATAAAACAGAAACCGATAAAAGTGGAAACATTGAGGATCCAAATTTAGAAATCAAGCAGAGCGCTTCGAAGATAGACGAGACAAGTAGCAGTGTAAGTGATTCATACACTAAATCACAATTAATTCAATTACTACCAAAAACATATAAAATAAAAGGTGAGCTTTTATTAGATATTTTGTTAAAAAACAAAGATAAAATTTATTGGAACCAAGGAGGTACTGTTTTTATAAATAAAAAAGAGATTTACCGAAGTAATATAGTGGATTTACTTAATGATGTTATCAGACCTCTGAAAAATAGCTCCCCAGACGGATGGCCTGAATTTGTTGCCATTTTAAAAGAACTAAGGGTACCTTTAAGTTATATAGGTAACCCAAGGAGAGCAACTTACATCAATGTCATGACCAACACACCAGACTTTGGTAAGAAATTTGAAAAAAGTATTGAAAAAGAATCTGAATATTCTACCCCACAATCAAGTATTAGTTCGAAGGAAAAAATAAAAAAAAAGATAGACTGGGAAAGATGGAACCCTTATTAGAAATACACAACATTTACTATGATGTATCTCATCCAGCTGGTTATAGCAACTTAAATAAATTAACTAATGCAATGAAAAATAAAATGAACCGAAACGAAATAAAAAAATGGTTAGAATCTCAAGAAACTTACACCCTTCACAAACCTGTTCAACGTCGATTTTCGAGAAACAAATATATTTTATCAAATTTAAACGAACTATGGCAAGCTGATCTAAGTGATATGAGAAGTTATAGTGAATATAATGATGGTTATAATTACATTCTGTGTGTTATTGATGTATTCAGTAAATATGCATATGCAAGATCTATGCGAAAAAAAAATTCTATTACTATTAAAGAATGTTTTGCAAGCATATTTGCTGAAGCTAAAGCTACCCCTACTAATTTACAGTCGGATAAAGGTACTGAGTTTGTTTCAAAAGATGTAAAAATGTTTTTAAAATTGCAAAACGTTAATTATTACACTACTAATAACCCTGATATTAAAGCCAGTGTAGTAGAAAGATTTCAAAGAACTTTAAAAATGAAAATGTGGCGGTACTTCACACGTAACGATACATATCGCTATGTTGATATATTACAAGATTTGCTTTACTCATATAACCACAGTTTTCATAGAAGTATAAAAATGAATCCTTGTGATGTGAATTCTATGAACATTATGACTGTTTGGCGAAATTTGTATTCTGAGAAAAATAATTCGCTATCTGTTAAAACAAGTAAACCGAAATTTCGTGTTGGTGATTATGTCAGGATTACGAAATATAAACACATTTTCCAAAAAGGTTACGAAACTAATTGGAGTGATGAAATATTTATTATAACATCACTTATAGAACGGTCACCATGGGTGGTATACACTATAAAAGACTTACAAAATGAAGTGATTTCCGGAACATTTTATGAAAAAGAGTTACAAAAAGTACATTATGATCCTAATGTGAAATATAAAATAGATAAAATTGTGCGTTCGCGTTATTCTGGTCACAGAAAGGAATTGTTAGTCAAGTGGAAAGGTTATCCCAATAAATTTAATAGTTGGATATTAGCATCTGAACTAAAACAATCATGACAAGTGACAGTTTTTATTTAACTTTACCAAGTAACAGTTCAATGATATACTTTCCGGAAAACAAAACAGCGAATTTCTGTACGAAGTTACCAAAATCACTTAAACTTGAAGGAGAATGGATGGTTGGAATTGTTGAATTTCTTTACCCATGTACAATGTTTACAGTTCAAAATCAAGAAAACATTATGTTTATTACAAAAAAAATGAATGTACCTAGTGATGAAATGAATGAATCGACTGTGTCATATAAAACTCAAATACCACCATATAGCTATGACAATATTGAAGATCTTGTATCTGCATGTAATTTGAAAGAAACCTTCAAGTTAAGGTACGATAAAATATTAAAAAATATCACTGTTACTCGTGATGATAAAAAATTGATATCTTTAAAATTTTCACCTAAGTTAAGTCTTCAACTTGGTTTTGATCCAGACACAAATATTATTACTAAAAAACAAAGTAAATTTCCTCCTAATTTATACTTAGGTTTGCCATCTCAGATGTTTATTTACTGTGATATAATTGAACCCCAGATGGTTGGTGATGTCATATGCCCATTATTAAGAGTAATACCTATCGATACTTTGAAATATACATATGGATCGAACAAGACGCATATTTTTTCTCCTCCACATTATGTGCCTATCATGCGTAGGGAATTTGATACAATCGAAATAGATATAAGAACGGACACTGGATCAAACGTTCCATTTCAATTTGGAACGACCTGCGTTAAACTACATTTCATAAGAAAACAATAATGTATCCGAAATATAATAATAATATAAATAGTGTGTGTCCCTATGAACATTACTACACACATCAAGCTGGATCAGGTATAGGTGTAATTTATAAAGGATCAGCGTATCAGCGTGGACATGGTATTGGTAGTTTTTTAGGTGGATTATTCCGGTCTGTTTTACCGTTATTGAAAAATGGAGCTAAAGTTATAGGCAAGGAAGCATTAAATGCAGGTGTGGGACTTTTGTCTGACATGGTACAGACAAAGCCACTAGATGAATCACTCAGATATCGTATAAAAGAAGCGACTTCGAACTTAAAAAGAAAAGCAGACGATAAGATTGATCGTGTAATGAAAGGTTCTGGATATAAAAGTAAAAGACAACAACTACTGAGTGTCAGTCAGTCACAACGTTTAAAACAGAGAGCATTGAAAAAAGGAGGAAAGAATACTAAAAATATAAAAATTAACGATATATTTTCCTAATATACAACATGTCATTTTTACATAACAATTCTTGTGAATGTATTAAGTCTGAATTAGATTTATTTGCATTGCCGGCTACCCAAACTAGTATTGAACATGGACAATGGATTTACTACAAACCAATTTCTTCTCTGAGTGATGATGGACCTATTGAATTTCAAATTCCTGGAACTGGAGATGACTATATTGATTTGTCACACACATTGATACATATTAAAGCAAAAATTATAAATCAAGACTCAACACCTTTGTTATCAACTACTACTGTGGCTCCAGTTAACAATTGGCTTCACTCACTGTTTAGTCAATTAGACGTTTATTTAAATCAAAAATTGATTTCGCCTCCGAATAATACTTATGGATATCGTGCTTACATCGAAACACTATTAAACTATGCACCACATGCGAAACAATCACATCTTACGTGTGGACTTTGGTATGAAGATACCGCTGGAAACATGAATTCAACTGATGATTCAAATAAAGGATTCGTGAAAAGACAAAATCTCGTTAAAGAAAGTAAGGAAGTAGAAATGATTGGGCATCTACACGGGGACATTTTTAATCAGGAGAAATTTTTAATTAATGGTGTTGAAATGTGTGTTAAATTAGTGCGATCACGTGATGCGTTTAATTTAATGTGTTCATCTAATGATGTTAAGCTTAAAGTTTGTATTGTAGATGCAACTCTAATGGTACGGAAAGCACGTATAAATCCGTCAGTTTTGCTTGCTCATCAAAAGGTTTTGGCAACTACTACTGCAAAATATCCCATTACCAGGGCTGAAGTTAAAGTGTTAACAATTCCATCTGGGGTTCAAGGCAAAACTCTTGACAACGTTTTTCTTGGCCAAGTACCAAAAAGATGTATAATTGGTTTCATAGATAATACAGCATTCAACGGTAGTTTTTTGAAAAATCCATATGATTTTAATAACTATGCTATCAATACATTCAGTTTATACATAGATGGGATGCAAATCCCATCAAAGTCTTTACAACCTTCATTTCATGACAATTTATTTACATCAACTTATCATACTTTGTTTTCTGGGACTGGAATACATTTCTTGAATGAAGGCAATGGTATCTCAAGAGATACTTATGCTAATGGTTATTGCTTAATGGCTTTTGACTTAACCCCTGATTTATCAGCAAATTCAACTGCTCACTGGAATCTTATACGACATGGAAGCGTTCGAATAGAAGTCAGATTTGAAACAGCTCTTTCGCAAACTGTTAATTGCATTGTTTATGCAGAGTTTGATAATGTTATTGAAATTGATAAAAACAGAAATGTAACCGTAGATTTCAGTAGTTGAAATCAAAGTGTGTAGAAGTAAATACATACAATTGGCTCCCTAAAAATACCATGAATACTTTACAAATACAACATTATATGAGAAAAATATGTCATTCTTTGGAGTTTAATGTTTTCGCTGCAAACAGAATGCCAATTCATGTAACAGCACCTTTTTATATGATAAGTAATTTGGATCCTGACACAAAACCTGGATCGCATTGGGTAGCAATATGTGTGAATGCGGATGGTATTGGTGAATACTTTGATACCTTTGGTCGTAAACCTAATGGTTATCATTTAACATTTTTACGACGGAATACAAGCTGTTATTTTTATAACAATAAACCAATCCAAAGCGTGTTTTCATCAGTTTGTGGTGAATATTGTTTACTTTTTTTATATTGTAAGTTAAGAGGAATGTATTTAGGAGATTTTGAAAAAATGTTTAGTCAAAATTCAATTGAGAATGATACGCTGTTAAAACTTATGTTTAATTCCTATATTATGTAACTTTTTTTTCTACTGTATAAATAATAAGGTATATTAATAAAATTGTTAAAATTACTCTGACTTTAATTTATCCACCCTACCTATCTTACTTAAGCAGGAACTGGGAAAACAAAGAAAACCAATGAATAGTTAAGTACAAAACATTTTATTTTTATCTGACCCATAAGTATTTTATCTTAAACACATCGCAGAGACTATGGTTTATTACTTATTGTGTAATTTCGACACTCCGGTGAATTCGAAATGGTTTTGGTTACTTCATAAATGATTTGCCGAGTTTTTTTGTGAATAGTATCGTTACAACTTTTCGTGAAATATTTGACACGGATATCCGCATGCTTCCAATGGTCTGCCTGATCTATATTTTCAAGTTTCTTCAGCTCGTAGACATCTATTTTTATCATGTGCGTCGCAGTTGCTCCATCGTCTGTGTTAGTAGTAACATAAGAAATAGAGTCCTTGTTCGGTCGTCCCACCGTTGATGATCTTTTAGTTTTCGCTTTCTTTCGGCTTGGTTCTGCGAAAAATTCATCAATGGATTCGTTGTTTGTTCTCTTATGATGACCAGTCTGTTGGTATGGAGTAATATCCTCATCGTCAGATGGAGGGTAGTAATAATGTTTGTAGGTGTTTTCTTCGAATACCACATCACATTCGTTTGTAGAACGAGGGATCTGTAAAATTGGAATAAAGGGCGAATTAGATAAATAACTCTCGTTCACATCCATCACAAAACATTCAAAATGATACAATAATGCACAAGAATTGTAAAATAAAGATTAACAAATGCATTACTTACATCCATAGTCTTTGCTTCGCTGTGTTTAGGATAGAACACTCGCAGACCAGATATTAAGTAGACACCAAGTAGAAATCCAAGGCACGAATCGTGAAGTTTTTGGAGAGCTGCACGCATTTTATACCGATTAATTGAGTTTTAATGTTACTATTGCATAAAAAAAAGTAATTTAGGTACTGGTTTTAAGAAACTAGAAGCCCTAGAAAGTAGTTTTGGAAAGGAATTTATAGGATAATGCGATATGCAATTATAAAAATGTACTTACCGGTTTTAGAAACTGTTTCTTGTGGAATGCTGCTGGTTAGGTGAATTAGTGTTAGATGGGTATTTTTTTATTTGGTAATCCCTTGAAATATATTATTAAATAAAATTAACAATCTGATCTTAAACCCAAAGGATGTCTGAAAGAGATCACTCATAGTTATAAGTCCGCCTTCTTTTTTCATTGGTATGGCAATTACCCCTCATGTGATTGAGGGAGGCCCGTGCCCCCGGCAGTGGGGACTTGGCAATGGGCTGACGATGATGATGATAAACAGTTTGTAAGAAACAAGTAAATGTAGAGATAAAGGTTAGGTTAGGGTTTTTTTTTTTTTGTAACCCTTATAAAACAAGTAAATGTAGAGATAAATGTTAGGTTAGGGTTATTTTTTTTTTCTAACCCTTATGAACAGTTTGTAAGAAACCAGTTTCATATTGGATAAAGAAAGCCCTTTTAAAAATCAAGCATGCATCATACTCGTAATTAGTCACCAGTAATTAGGGAGGATTCGCTGTCGAGTCGAGTGCTAATGTATTATCGTCGTAATGAGGTGGTCATTACTTAATCAACTAGACCACACTTTAACAAAAAAGCTATCTCGGTAACCGTGAGAGATAGAAAGACGGGGATCACTGCAATCGACTCAAACCACCCCCAAAACCTTTTTTTTTTTTTTTTTTTTTTTTTTTTTTTTTTTTTTTTTTTTTTTTTTTAGGTTGAGCGGCCCCAAAAGAGCTATGTCGTAGAACTCTCGAATCCCTACTACTCATGATTGATACGCTTAAGGCGTCGCTACGTAATAATATTATACACATATGTACGATGGCTCGTACAAAAAGAGTAACACCGTTATTTTTTATCGTCTTTACGTCCCGAAAATCAATGAAATCCATTAAGCGCATTAGATCAACAAAATAGGCGAAAAAAACCGCTTGTCCATACATGATAAACATTGGTGCTTTCTACATATTATAAAGTGTGTGTATTTACGAAAGAAAAGTGTAAGCCCACTGTTGATTCTGATATCCGTAACACAGGTGCTTGTGCAACCTATCTCGGAGTCATCAATGTAGGTATGTGATGTGGTGAAACGAACAGCTGTTTTTTTTTCGCTTATTTTTTTTATCTAACATGCTAAATGGACATCATTCTTGATACCTATTATGTGGTTTTCGGGACGTAAACGTTAAAAAAAAGTCCTTTTTAAAAGGCTGGCCTACACTGATGTTGCAGATCAGTGTAGGCCAGCCTCGTCTCTGCTCGTCTGCTTACGCTCCTTCAATAAAATCTCGCGGATTTGCCTGGGCGGCGTTGATTACGTTCCAACAGGTGACCCGCTTGCTCGTTTGTCGCCTTTAGTATAGAAAAAAAAAACAAATAATTATGACTACGACTATGAAAAAAATAAAGAGAGGTTTAAAAAAATCACGATAATAATTTTGAAAAAAAATCAGGAAAAATCACGACAGTATGAGTAATATCCTGCAACCGATTACGGCTTCGGCGGCCGATCGTAACGATCGGCCACATACTCAGGACATTTATAGTGCTCAAGTGTGTGAGCTAACACAAGTGCACTCTCTATTCCCTCACCCTCATATTCCGATGGGACACCAGCGTGAGAAGACCAAAAAGGGATCGGGTGCAGGACCAACGGCTTAACGTGCTTTCCGAGGCTAGGCTTGGTGTTACAAGACCGCCAACTTCCAGACTCCGGGCAAACACTAAGATTTTTTTTAAGAAAACTTAGGTACCTACACGTTTTTGGCCCGACCCGGAGATCGTAACCGGGGGTCGCTTTAATGTGCGACCCACTAACCACTGTGCTACCGAGGCAGTCAAACAAAATCGTTGTAAAAAATAAAAAAGGGAACTCGTTGCCGGCGCATGTATTTCCCCCTTCCTACAATATGGATTCCTTAAAGCGTGAAGAAGCATCTCGCGGGCCAGAATGGCGGTACCAACGGAGGTGATGCCTGACATCGCTTCCGTTATGATTGCAACGTAGACTCTTCTCTTGCTTACCATCAGGCTGAGGAGAGCCAATATACTGTGCTTCTATAAAAAAAGACTAACTGGCGAAGCTGCGAAGTGGCGTAGCTACAACCACGTTATTTCCCAGCCCATTTCGCTTCACGCACTAGCGAATACGATACGGCGATATTGTTAGAACACGCGCTGAAGCAATTAAATACACGTAAGGGCCGTCCTGTGGGCCTAACGAGACGTAAGATTTTCGTGGGGTATTTTCTCTAGCTGAGAAAATGAGAGAAACAAAATAAAGAAAGGAAATCCTCGCACTTTCATATATTTTTGGTCCAAACATGAAAGTGCCGACCAAAAAAGCACAAAACAAACTAAAAAACAGGTTTATAGTCCCAATTATACAGAGTGTAAAAGACCCTTAACGAAGCCGGCGTCTACGCACTCAGACCATTAAAACAAGTCTTAGAACAAAAAGATATTGATGGGAAACGAAGTTTTTGGTGTCAATTTTATTCCTATTAACGGACAACGCAACAGCGTACACCGGACCGCGACGCACGCGCACCCGCGCCTCAGTCGGCGAGGCGCGACCCCCGCACACTCCCCCGCCCCGCTCCCAAACATTACATTGCGGGCTGTAGGTTTTGAAGCCATTTTTTCCTAGGAATTGCTTAAAATTTTTAACAAGTTTCTTTGGACAAAAATTAGGTAGTAATGTTTAAAATTTATTTACATTAAAATCTTGAGATTTTTATTTTGACTTTGACCTTCAATAACTTGAAAAGTATTGAGTTCCCAGGTATGGTCTAGAAGGAAAAAATGGTCCTGATAATGTGCTTAATACGTAGGTTTCGGCTTCGTTAAGGGTCTTTTTACACCCTGTTTACCATTTGGTCTATGAGTGCCCAGTGCCGACCAGAATTTATTTTTGCTGTATTTTGTTAGGACTTGTACCCCTGTTCAAATGTCAATGTTTGAAATACCGCAAAAATATTTATTTTTGATAGTCCTCTGAAAATGTATGAAGATATTGCTTAAATAAAACCAAGGGTAATGACCAAGGATAGTGTGCCATAGCAAGGACTAATTAACGCCATGTTAGTCTAGTAGGATGTCCTTTATTCAACTCATGAATGGGCCGGTGATACCATGGCCTCACGCTGCTTGAACCGAAGGTGCCAACTCGGGGGAAGGGGAAAAATTTGGGAGCGCACTTCAATATTCAATATTTTTATTGCAAATAACTTAAATCTATTACAAACTTATGGCCTATCGGCCGCACTCAGAGACGTCATTTAAGCTAATGTTCATTAACTTTCGTATCATCAACATAGGCTGAGGGGGGGCCATTTATGTTGGAGGTCACAACAACACACAATATATTATTTGCACTGCCTGGTTATTTGTACTCATAATTTAGTTTTTCCTTTGTTTTGTTTTCTTTTTTTTTCTGTATCTATTTTTTTTTGTTTGTTTGTTCTTTTGTAACTGATGTTGTACTCGTATGTAGTGTTGTGATGTCCTAAATAATAATTTTTTCTTTCTTCTTTCTTTCTTTCTGTATCGGTAGTCTTTATGCATATCAAAATAGGTGTCAATATTTTTTCTTAAGTGGCCAAATAAATTAATCAACGACCCTGAGTGTGGCAGATAATCTTACATGTTAGTACTTATATTTGACATTTTTACATTATATTTTGGCAAGAGCTGGATGCGAGAAGCCATGGATAGATCACAGTGGCGAACAATTGGAGAGGCCTACGTCCAGCAGTGGACTGCGATAGGCTGATGATGATGATGATGATTGACATTTTACCTCGCCTTGCTCTGTATCGCTGCGTGAATGAGGGTACCGGAGGCCCAATCCGGGGGAAAAGAGGGGTTTAAGGGATTTTTCTTGCAGAGCCTTACAATAGCATGCCATAGGTCCAAACTCACTTTAGTATCGAGTTGTAAGTTACTAACAATTTAAATCAATGGCGTGGCTAGTGTGCCCTACTCGTCACCGCGACGGTTAGCCCTAACTAGCGACACCAATCGATTTAAATTGTTAACTACTAAATCGGATCTATTTTAAACAATTTCGGAGCGGGAGTCTCTAAGCAAACATTTATCGTCATCGTCATCAGCCTATCGCAGTCCACTGCTGGACGTAGGCCTCTCCAATTGTTCGCCACTGTGATCTATCCATGGCTTCTCGCATCCAGCTCTTGCCAGCCATCCTGCGCAGATCGTCCCCCCACCTAGCCAGAGGGCGCCTTACATTACGTTTGCCAAGACGCGGTCTCCACTCTAGAACTTGTTTACCCCATCGGTGGTCGGTTCTGCGGCTAATATGGCCAGCCCACTGCCACTTAAGCTTGCTAATCCAGAGAGCAATGTCGATAACTTTGGTTCTCTGCCGGATCACCTCATTTCGGATTCGATCTTGGAGAGAGACGCCGAGCATCGCTCGTTCCATAGCCCGCTGAGCGACCTTTAACTTGTGGACCAGCCGTACCGTAAGTGTCCAAGTTTCGGCTCCGTATGTCATGACGGGTAGGACGCACTGATTGTAGACTTTCGTCTTTAGGCATATGTAACGACGATACGAAGACATTTATATTTATAGTTAAACATTTATAGTATTTATTTAATAATTGTGCACTACTTTTTTATTTGTTTTTGTAATCGAAATTTGAATTAACGCCATGAGTGGCCATTTTCATAAATTCAAAATTCGAGTACAAAGGCAGACCCAAAAGTTAAGTATAAGTATTCAATAAATAGTATAAGTGTTTTCTGAGAGGCTGCAGCTTAGAAATTGTTAAAAAGATATCCGGTTTAGTTGGTAACAATTTAAATCAAATGGCGTCGATAGTGTACCCTACCCGTCATCTTAAGGCATAAATACCCCAAGCCGGAGAGCAACGCTCGTTATGTGAAGTTCCTGACTCCTGGAGCCCAATTCTCGGGTTTGTGACATTTGGAGAACATGGCGGATATCACCCGAAAACGATACAAAAAAACCATCTTTTAGTGATATATGTCGTATGAAAATAAATGTCACGAGCCCGAGAATTGGGCTCCTGAGTAGGTATGTTACTTGACACCTCTGTGTAAGGGTAGAAGGGTAAAGGATTTCCGACATTATTTTGTAAGAATTTTGTTACTGTTGGTTATGTATCTTGTTTTGGGCGGATTTTCCCTTTTAGCTATCTTTATACACCATTATTTTTTTTATCGTTCCATGGTATCATTAATGAAGGGGTTGTATTTAACGTTCCCTCAAAATTAATAAATTGTTAACCTAACCTTTTTGCACAGCAAAAAATACTAAATGCACTTCAAAATCATACTTTGATGTGAAATTAGTATTTTTGCTGTGCAAATAGGTGTAACATTACATAACATTTTTCACTCTAGCCATGGGCACAATTTACCCACTCATAAGTTCCTAAGGTCCAGTGGTAAATGGTGCCATTTTTTTTGTCATAGGTGGGAGACTAGCAGACGGATCACCTGATGGTAAGCGATTGCTGCCCTGCCGACATCCGCAAAACCAGTGGAGTCAAGTGCGCAGCCAACCTTAAACCTCCTCTTTCCCCAGATTGGGCCTCCGGTACCCTCACTCACGCAGCGAAACAGTATAAACGTTGCTTTACGCCGGTTTTTTGTGAGGCCGTGGTATCACTCCGGTCGAGCCCGAAGCGTGGCTCTCCCATAGTCATAAAAATAAAAGAAGTCTGTCATTATTTGGTAACACTGTATAAGTCGCAATTTTGTTGCATGTTTCATAAACTTTTCACATTCTCTTGCATACGTAGAGCGGCGGGTAGGACAATAAATTTTCCTTATTTTCATGACGACTTTCAGGATAATATTGTAAGAAATCTTAGGAAATGTCATTTGGTTAACACAAAGTTATGAGCTCACATCTACAATAGCCAAGGGTAATATTAATTCACATAACAAATAGTTGATATTTTTATAGCAATCTTTTGCAATTTATTCTTATGTAAATACTTTCCAACATATATACACCACTACACTAGGATATACACTAGGTACACAAGGCTGACGTCCGTGGCACTCACTCAGCTGGCCCTACTGAAATTCAGCGTCATGACCTTTTTCAGGGTCATGACATAGGCTGAGTGGGGGCCATTTATGTTGGAGGTCACAACACACAATATATTATTTGCATTGCCTGGTTATTTGAACTCATTATTTTGTTTTTCCTTTGTTTTGTTTTCTTTTTTTTTTCTGTATCTTTTTTTTTTGTTTGTTTGTTCTTTTGTAACTAATGTTGTACTCGTATGTAGTGTTGTGATGTCCAAAATAATATTTTTTTCTTTCTTTCTTTCTTTCTAAATAACACGCTTAAAAATTTCATCTCGTGTTCAGGCGGGACTCGAACCCACACCTTCCACTATCCGGGTGAATGTTCTACCTGGTGGTGTGGTTTATATTTTGTAAGTGCCTACACCTTATTTTTTATGACTACGACAAAGCCAAAAAAAAAGGGTAATGATTTTAGCAGTCATGTATGTAAGTTTGTAAATATGTCCGCCGTGTGGTCCCCGGCAGAGTAGAATAGGCCACCCTCACTCTTACCGAGGTGTCGTATAAGGCGACTAAGGTAAAGCTGCTTGCATGATCATCAGCACCCAGAGAAGGTAAACTCTGCATTTATATCAAAACCCTCGCCAACCCGTCTGCCAAGCGTGGTGAGTATGGCAATTACCCCTCATGTGATCGAGGGAGGCCCGTGCCCCAGCAGTGGGGACTTAAATGGGCTGATGATGAAATATGTTTGTATGTTCCAAGATTGTGCCGAAATACCCGGCCGATTTTGATGAATGAGGTATTTAGATTTACTTATGTAGGTGCCATCCAACCAAGCCAACACATATTATGTGTACCTATGTCAATAAATTTTGTCTTTATTGCACCTATATTGTTCCTCACACCTACTAATTGTGTGAGAGGTGGCGTGTGGCTAGTTGAGATGGCGTCCAGTCTAAGAGAGATCAAAGCTTCGTTTACTTTTTAATTTTTTTTTTTATTTATTATCACATACAAAGACTTTTGACAAACATATAAACCGCTGAGGTTTGTCCATAATACTGGGTTTTACGTCAGCCTATTGCTCGCTTTAAATACAAAAATAATAGTCTACGAGTAGTACCTATTACAAACAAAAAATACAAGGAAACTACTAATTTAAATTCAATTTATACATTACCAAAGAAGTGGAAAATAGGTAAATGTTCTCCTAATTCATAAGAAAGTGTAATTTTAATTTTGTAATTTTAATTGAGAAAGCTTTTTATTAAATGTCGGAATATTTTAATGAATGACGTATGATTACGATAAATTATTAATGTTGACTATTTATATTTATTTATTACTATGTCCAGCAGTGGACGTCTATTGGCTGAAATGATGATAATGATGATGATGATGATTTATACTTAACTATCTTATACTCATTAATTGATATGAATTTATTTATTCATTCGTTTCTATATATATGACATTGCAATATTAGTTATATGATGATTTTAATTTAATGGAAATTCTATAACGTGAATGTAATTGAATGTTTTGTACTTACTTATACCTATATTTTTTTTGTTTGCCTAGTGGCGGCATAAAAAGGAACTGCATATTAAACCTACCATCATTGTAAATAGGACCTATATACACAAAAAACAATTATTGATTGATTGACTTTATTTCACATTCATTGAACTCACGCTGTTTCAATGTTTTGATAGTAAATAATGGTAACTGCTAATTAATCATAGACATCAATAGTCAACACTCTATTCGAACCTTTTTAAAAATTTAAAATTTAAAAAAAACTTCGACGTTTGGTTCGTGATGGGTGATATGGTAGAAAAATTCATAGAACGGCTCCTTGTTCTGTTACAAGTAAGTGCTGTAGTCTATACCTACCTTATTGTACTGTCTGTTTTGTTGTATCATGCTTGTATTTTGTTTTTGTGCAATAAACAATATCTATCTATCTACTCTTATGTTGAGGGTTTGATTGTCGTCTTGGATTTTGGCGGCCATAATATTGGATTTGAAATTTGCCGTAATGTCCAGTATTCTGCTACTAAAGGTCAATACTCAATACTCAATTGTTTATTGCTTTCCAAAAGGTACAGAAAGGTGGTTATATAATTCAGTAGAACACATTATGGACCCTGTAATGCTCTTTCATTTGTCGTTATTCACCATTTTCTGACGGCGGCCATCTTGGATTTGAAATTCGTTACAATAAATATATTTTGCTACTCAAGCCCTTTTATCAATCAATTAATAAAATTTTACAATCCATATCTTTGTGACGGCGGCCATCTTGGATTGATTTTTATCCAACATAGCTATAACAACTATAACAACATAGCATCTTTCAAACAAAATCAAAACAAATCAAAATCGGTTCATTTGTTCAGGAGCTATGATGCCATAGACACACACACACATGCGCACATACACACACACACACGTCAAACTTATAACACCCCGTCGTTTTTGCGTTGGGGGCTAAAAAGCCTCTATTATCAACAGACCACCCAATCCATCCACCTAGGTGGGACGTAATCGCACCATATGGAAAATGACGATGAGGTCTAGGATGATACGCGTTTGCCTAGAAGATGTCATAGTGATCAGTAAATAACGCGGCTGGGAGCTTAGTCCAGAGGGTTACACGAGCGTTGGAGAAATGAGCGCTGGAAGCGTAGCGTTCTGGAAGATATTGGTTCCAAAATCAGATAGTATGGATGAAACATACCACGGCATCGAGTCGTGCGATTATGGTATTGAATAAGCAGCTCCTTAGAGCACTTTTTTTTATAGAAAGGCCAATCAGGATGACCTCACTCCGCCTGATGGTAAGTGGCCGTGAAATCCAAAAATGAGGCTGACAGGCACAAAAGAACTAACAAAGTACCCATTGAGTCTGCCATCCTCACCCTGATGGCCTGCTGAGATGCCGCTTCACGCCCCGCCTAAAAGACCCCGGATTGTATGAAGGACAAACATAGGAGCTGGGAGGGCATTCCATATCTTGATGGCTCGGGGCAGGAGCGAGGAGTAAAACCTCTTGGTGCGCGCCGCCATTGTCTGGATGGTATGCGGATGGCAACGCTGTCCAGCACGTGTTGTTCGGAAGTGGAAAGGGGAGGATGGGTTAAGTTGAAATAACTCATCAGAGCATTCCCCATTATAGAGGCGGCACTTTCCATGGAATAGCCGTTAGAAGATTCAAAGAGAGCCAAAATATTTTTGCGACCAATTTCCTATTTTCCTAAGCAACGTTTTGGATGCAACAAGGATTAGCGGTGGTATAATGGGACATTGGCCTGATCCCGAAGACACCTAAGTTAAGTTAAGCTTAAGGTGACGGGTAGGGCACAATTTATTTTTAGCTACTAAACTGGATCTATTTTAAACAATTTCGGGGTTATTTTATATTCATTAACATCTTTATTAATTCGAATCTTAAAATATTATTCATTTTAAATTTGAATTGGATAATAAAAATCACATTTACATAATTCAACTCAAGACCATAATAATTTTATCATTAAAAAATCTTGCAATGAGTAATAACATTAATTTAATAGTAGGTATGCAAATAGTTTGTTTTAGGTTGTTGTCTTTGGTGGGTCACTATATTATTGAATTCAATAAGAAATCGTTTATAAAATGTCACATTGATTATTTATATTTATATAATTTCATTATTTATACCCTGTGTTACTTCTAACATACCAGCAGCCCAATTCTCGTTCTCGTGACATTTATTTTCAAACGACATATTATCACTAAAACATAGTTTTTTTGTATGGTTTTCAGGTGATACACGCCATGTTTTCAAAATATCACGAGCACGAGAATTGGGTACCTGTTCTTCAACTGGTATTTCGGCTTTAGCCATAAACCTCCACGACGCCTGCAGTGGACATAAAATTTATACTCGTTCATCGCCCCTCCCTTCTCCCCGGGAAAATCCGTGTTGGAAGTTTGATTTGAACTTAAACTCGTACCAATAAACTCGGTAAATTGGACCTCGTATGTGTTGTGGATATTCGTGTAATGCCTGCATGCTCTTTTGAAATATTTTTTAGCATTTGTCCGTGCAAGAACCACGCTTTGGCATGAATGCGTCTGCTTGACCGGAGAGATGCAGAGTGTATACCACGCATAAAACTGCGTAAAGCAACACCTTCGCTGTGTTTATGTTCGAGTGAGTGAGGGTAAAGGAGACTTAATCGAGTGGGGAAAGGGTTAAAATGTTGGCAGTGCACTTATTGATTCCGCTGGTGATTTTTATAACTAACTAACTAGGTTGACGCAGCGACCCAAAGAATGTGAGTGAATGAGAATGAGTGGCTAGGGACGTGTAAGAAAGAATGTGAGTGAGTGAGAATGAGTGGTTAGGGGCGTGTAAGAAAGAATACTGCCAAGGTGATTCCGGCCTATCGTAAGAGGCTACTAAACGGGTCCTCGGAGTACGTGAGCATAACCACTGCTAGGAAGGGGCTAGCTTAGCATACGACTCCGCGGGGGACCACGTTACCGGGCGTCCTGGTAGGTCGTACAGCAATGAAGGGCTGCATTCCAGGTAGGAGGGAAGAGGCACGCGCGATCAGCGGTGCGGTCTAGTCCCGCCTGTGGGGTTTCCGACCGCTGTTGCGCAGAGATGGACACGTTTAGATAAGGATTTTGGTAAGGATTAGAGTCCCACACACCATCTTGTTCCCTACACGTAGCAAGGTGACGGCCATGATGGTTTCCCCTGGGGAGTAAGAGTCTCCATTTGGCCGCCCTAGGTACGCTCTTTTTTTTGCACGATCCTCTCTCATTCTCTCGAGGAGCTGGCGAAGTCGATGTGATTTAGATCTTTCGTTCGGCCACAAGGAGCTTGGTCTCTTCCTTAAGCGTTAGTGTCCAGGGTTCACAGCCGTACATTAGGATTGAGCGTATTACTGTTGACTGCCTCGGTGGTGCAGTGGTTAGTGAGTCGCATTCTAAAGCGATGGCGGCGGAAGATGTCCCGGGTACGATACCCGGGTCGGCCCAAAAATTTGTAAGTACCTAAATTTCGGTAAGAAATTCTTTGTCTGGAAGTTGGCGGTCTTGTACACCCCCGTGCCTCGGGAAGCACTTCAGCTGTTGGTCCTGCGCTCGATCCCTCTCCGGTCGTCTCACAGTAGTATCCCATCGGAATATGAGGGTAAGGGAATAGACGTGCAATTGTATTTGCGCACACACTTGAGCACTATAAAATATCCTGCGTATGTGGCTGATCGCCGAGATTGGCCGCCGTAGCCGTAATCGGTTGGAGGATATTATTATTATTACTGTTAATTTATTGGCGTCGATACTTGCATACCATCAGTACTTACTGCTCGTTTGTTATCTATCACATAAAAACCCGGCCAAGTGCGACTCGGACTCGCCCATGAAGGGTTCCGTAGCAGCAAGTAAGACATATGGAAGGTAAATCGCGGTTTACGGTTTATAACGTATTAAAAAAAAAATAAGTATCTAGATCTAGTTCATACCAATTTTCGTTGTTAGTTTTCATGGTACACAAAGGAGGGAGGGATACAAATTTAACCACTTTGGGAGCGTCTCTTGCGCAAAGTATTAAGTTTAGAAAAAATATATTAGAAACCTCAACATCATTTTTAAATACTTATCCATAGATAACCCACACGTATGGGTTTGATGAAAAAAGATTGAGTTTCAGTTCTAAGTATAGGGACCCCTCATCATCAGCCCATTTAAGTCCCCACTGCTGGGGCACGGGCCTCCCTCAATCACATGAGGGGTAATTGCCATACTCACCACGCTTGGCAGACGGGTTGGCGAGGGTTTTGATATAAATGCAGAGTTTTCCTTCTCTGGGTGCTGATGATCATGCCAGCAGCTTTACCTTAGTCGCCTTTTACGACACCTCGGTAAGAGTGAGGGCGGCCTTATTCTACTCTGCCGGGGACCACACGGCGTACCCTTGGACCCCTCAAAAAAGTGTTTTCCTCTTTTTGTGTAAAAATCGTAATGCGCTTAACAAAATACATCTATTTACCAAGTTTCAATAGTATAGTATAGTTCTTATAGTTTCGGATAAAAGTGACTGTGATATACGGGTGGATGGACAGACGGACAGACAGACAGACATGACGAATCTATAAGGGGTTTTTGCCATTTGGCTATCGAATCCTAATAAAAAAACTATTCTAAATTCACATCAAAACTTTGTCAAAACCTCTTGAGAGCGACGCGACGGTGGATTTCAAAGGAGCTCGCAATTCAGGAACATTCACAGTAAACTTGTATTGGAAGCAGCCACTCAAGCGCAGCGTAAATGGAACTGCATATCGTGAAGTGAAGGAGTGCATTGTTGCATAATAGAAACAATTTTAGAGCGCTTAAGAGCCTTTATGGATTAACGTTTTTTCGCCGCGTCATACCTACTTAAACACTTTAATAAATGAGTAGTGGGATTAATACTGAGAATAACTGAAGAACTAGAATAAATATTATTACAAAACTAAGTTGAACGTTTCTTAGTATATAAACTATAAATATAATACACAAGTTAAACCACTCGGACTTCTAGTTTAAAATGAGTACTAAAATAATAACCTCAAAATATCTATTCATAAATTAATATCAAATAATTTATTCACTATAAACAGGGTGGTTTTACATAAAGTAGGTGTAACAGAAAATATTATCGAACTTAATGCCTATTTAGCCTTATTTTAAGACATGCAAATAGTTAATCATAGTGATTAATAACTTAAGAAAAATAAATTACCAGTTTAAACTAATGTCAAACTTTATACAAACAGACTATTTTTCTTAATACTAGAGAACGTGTAGGCAATACTCATCATACCTTTGGAATTGTATGTAACGATTACAGTTAGGATTTTTACTGTTATAAGTAAGAACAGTAAGAAACTCATCAACTGAATAAAACGACTGTTCTAGTAACCAATGGCGCAAACAAGTTTTAAGTTTATTAGTAGGGAGCATTTTTATTCTGTCAGGGATTTTATTATATTTTAATGCACATGCTATAACAATTTTTTTAAAACGACTTGTTTTGGGGGCGATATTGACAGCTAAATTGTTTGCGTGCCTAACACTTCTTTGGGTTTTGTTCTTGGCTAGTAGGAAAAGTCTTTATTTTGGATTACAAAGTTACAGATTTCCAGTATGTAGAGGCATGGTAGGGGGAGTATGTGTAATGCTTTGAAGGAAGGCCTACAGGAGATGTCTGGTTTAATGTTACATATGGAGCGTATAAATATTTTTTGTGCAATGAAAACTGATTGCATATCTGTGCCATTTCCCCAGATAAGTAAACCGTACCATAGAACAAATTCGACATATGCAAAATATGCTGTAAGTGCAGTATTTATGCTGGCTATTTTAGTCAGTTCGTACAACGCGAATAAGAACCTGTTTATTTTTGTACATACCTTTTCTGTGTGTTCTTTCCAATTGAGTTTTTCGTTAATGATCAGACCCAACAACGTAACGTTATTTGCGCTTTTAATGATTTGTCCGTCTAAGTCTATTTAGATTTGGTGATTTTTTAAATTGTTGAAATTCATCAGTTGTGTTTTGTTTATATTTAGTTTAAAATTGTTTTTATTTAACCAATTTATAATATCTTTAGTGTATTAAGGATATCTATTTCGTGTTGTTGTGGGGTGGATGTTTTATTTGTGGATGAGGTGATCCGGCAGAGAACCAAAGTTATCGACATTGCTCACCGGATTAGCAAGCTTAAGTGGCAGTGGGCTGGCCATATTAGCCGCAGAACCGACAACCGATGGGGTAAACGGGTTCTGGAGTGGAGACCGCGTCTTGGAAAACGTAATGTAGGGCGCCCTCTGGCTAGGTGGGGGGACGATCTGCGCAGGATGGCTGGCAAGAGCTAGATGCGAGAAGCCATGGATAGATCACAGTGGCGAACAATTGGAGAGGCCTACGTCCAGCAGTGGACTGCGATAGGCTGATGATGATGATGATTACAAGCACCTCCAGTATGCTTGTGACCTAGACCGTTGTAACGCGGTCGAAACGTCTAGCTGTGAGTAGATGCTTATCTTATCTTATCTGTTAGGGGCCATTTTCATGGGGCACGTCGACCCTAAGGGATCTTTTGTACCTCCCCTATCTTTTGTGCTCCTACTCACGAAAGATTCGTTTCATCAGTGTCACGATGTCTTTCGGATTGAAGTGCCTGTAGTCTCCTGGTTTAGGGTAAGCGTTACCTAGAAGACACATTCTGCCTCTGGCTAGTGAGTCGCATTCCCATAAAAGATGTTCTATGGTTTCCGTCTCCTCCTTGCATGCATTTTGTTCGTTGCATAATGCCCTATGACCATCCTTGTCTGTTGTCTATTGCCACCGAGAAGAATAATGTCCATGTATTTGTATTGTCTCCTATGAAGGCCTTTGAATGTTTCATTCCTAGTTTTTTCTTCCATTTCTTAGTTTGCTCTTCGTATACATATAGCCGGAAGGCCATACTGATGGTGCAGCTCGGCAGTCCAACAAAAGGTTCCGGTCCAATGTATTTTGCTTTAGAGCCCTTTCTTGCTAGCTCATCTGCCTTTTCGTTTCCTGTGTAGCCCCGGTATCCACAATAGCCTTACCTTGTTGTGTCGTCCCAAGCAGTTAAGGGTTTTGATGGCATCCCACATTAACTTAGAGTCCACTTTTGGCTTGGCCAATGCCTTCAGTGCCGCTTCGCTGTCACTAAGAATGTATATAGTTGAGTAGATGCTACTACGAGTGCATATAAAAAAAACCGCGTTTTGTTCCTTGTACATTAATTATTAGCTTTATAAGCGTTTTAAAACCGCTAATCTGAAGAGACTCTAAAAGCTCTCATCACAATGGAAGCCGTCTCGATCGCTAACTGGATTCGACTTGCGTCTGATTTAGACCGTGTGTTTCTTTGAGCTAACTGATTAATTTGCAGTTAATTCTTTTAGTTCACTCGATAGATAAAACACCATTTATTTGCTTAAAGTGACGGGTAGGGCACACTAGCGACGCCAATCAATTTTATTTTTTAGCTACAAAACCGGATCTACTTTAATTTCGGTGTTACAACCTCTCGGCAAACACTTATTTTTTTTATTAAATAACCATGCACAAATGCTGGGTCCGTTTTTTTAATTATTTTTAATTAATTACCGTCAAAAGCGGCCACTTTTAGCGCGAATCAATTTTTCGCGTACAAAAATGGACCCAACATTTGTGCATGGTTATTTAATAAATAGTATGACTGTTTGCCGAGAGGTTGTAACCCCGAAATTGTTTAAAATAGATCCGGTTTAGTAGCTAAAAATCAAAATCGATTGGCGTCGCTAGTGTGCCCTACCCGTCACCTTAACGACACACTTCGAAATGATGGTAGCTCATGGGGTAAGAAGATGTGTGTAATATTATCTTCGTACAAGTAAGCATAATTCTTATTATTGCCTAAAGGAGCCACTTTTAGCAATTCCAAAAATTATGGGTAGTTACTTGTTGGAAAAAAAAAGACAAGTAATGTTGTCTTAAAAAAAATCTAAATACTTTCCTTTATGGATTCACCGTTTTACTTTTTTATTAAATGTCTCATAATCGCCACAATTAGTACAAACCTATTGGCGGCGCTAGTTAAAAAGAGGCTGCGATGTTAAACCTAGATTCCGCGCCACCACAGAAGTCCCGTGAAAAGCGCGCTGCAGTCGCCATAAATATTCAAATTTGACGTTTTATTTTTTTATTTGAAGTTTTATTTCAGACCACAGAGTCCATATAGGTGTTAGTAACAATATTAACTTCAAAACTATGTTAGTAGGTATTAATTATTACTAATCAATATTCATCATCATCATCGTCAGCCCATTTAAGTCCCCACTGCTGGGGCACGGGCCTCCCTCAATCACATGAGGGGTAATTGCCATACTCACCACGCTTGGCAGACAGGTTGGCGAGGGTTTTGATATAAATGCAGAGTTTTCCTTCTCTGGGTGCTGATGATCATGCCAGCAGCTTTACCTTAGTCGCCTTTTACGACACCTCGGTAAGAGTGAGGGTGGCCTATTCTTCTCTGCCGGGGACCACACGGCCATCAATATTAAATGTACAATATTAAATTAATTTAAAATTACATTAAAATTCAATTATCACCTCTTGCGCAGGTGCAGCGAAAAAAACCATGCTACAGTTAGAGAGGGCACAGAGAGCCATCCTAAAGGTCTGCGCGGGTCCCTCTTTTCGCTTCCCTACCAATACCCTTTATAGAACTTTGTGTCTATGCGTACAAGGAATCAAAAAATTTAGTTTCGTATTTTTCCGCGGGACTCCTTTTTTGGCGTGGACTTTTCTGACCATTTTGAACAACTTAATTGTCATTTTTTTTTTTTACTGTAGATAGGTAAGCGTTTGACCATATTTCACCTGATGGTAAGTGATAATATGGTCTAAGATGTAGCACGATTACCTAGAAGATACCTATTCACTCGCGCTTTGAAAACCCCAAAATTGTAGCCACTAGGGTGTTCCCTAGTGGCAACTGCAGGCAACTGATTCCACTGTTTCGCAGTACGAATAAGAAAACAGGATTCAAACCTCTTTGTGCGGACTTTTGGTATTTCTACCATGTACCGGTGTAGATTGAGGGTCTGCCTGGTGGAGTAGTGGAAGAACGTAGATGCTCCAATGGCATCATAATGATTTTAAATTATATTCATAAAATGTTCGGTGTCTGGGTGTAATATATGTATTTAAGTATGAGATGTGGTGGGAATTATTATTGTTATTGTCAATGATGATATAACGCATATGTGACACCTCTGGGCTCTGGTGTTGCCTGGCTGATGATGATGATGAATCAGTTGACCACTCACCACAGATCACTTTATATGTACCGTCAAGTGTGCTGTGTGCTCGTTTGTCCGCTAAAATATATAAAAAAATCTTGACCTATGACACGAAAGTATGACAGCCTCGCTGTCGTCAGCGAGGCTGTCATAGTTGTCAGATACACAAAATACATAAAAGCTAAAAAGTAGGTATGTTTATAATAATCACGTTATGTCTCCATTACCCTTATTATTCCAATTTATCATGAAAAACAAATTAACTCAAGGAAAATGTTTATTTGTGCCACAACGGAAATTGAATATATCACCGCGCGAGGCTCGGCGCCATATTTGTTCTCTCATTTCCGGTTGTGCGGCGTGCTTCCGGCCCGTCATCCCGTCTAATTGGCGATGGTATCATTATTTCTGGTCTTTAAAGGTGGTAGAAATGTTACCTTGAGTAACAAATATAGGTAGAAGTTACGAGTTTTTGTTTTACATTATGCCAGACAAACGAGCAGACGGCTCACCTGATGGTAAGTGAATTACCGCCGCCCATGGACATCTGTGACACACGGGGCATCATAGATGCGTTGCCAGCTTTTAAGAAAAGAATAAGCTCTTTTCTTGTAGATCGCCAGGTCGTATCTGTTCCGAAACACCATCGTTGGTAGCTGATTCCATAGTTTTACTACGTTACCATAAACGTTACCTTAATTGTTACCATAGTAACGAATATAGGAGGTAGAAATGTTATCTTGAGTAACGAATATAGGAGGTAGAAATGTTACCTTCGATTTGCCAATGATATCGTAGTCCTGCCTGAGACCTTGGAAGACTTAGGCACAATGTGCGATGACCTCAGTATAGTCTCCCAACAAGTGGGTCTTAAAATGAACATGGACAAGACGAAAATTATGTCGAACTCCCGTGTCGTACCCACTCCTGTAAAGGTTGGAAGCTCTACACTGTAAGTTGTGGACGAGTAGTATAAGTATTTTACCTGGGACAAAAAGTTCAACTTGGTAAGTCCAACTTCCAGAAAGAGGTTGACCGACGAATCCAACTGGGCTGAACAGTATTTGGGAAGTTACGCAACATATTTTCAGTGCCATAGAAAACCGGCGTGAATGAGCACTGTGCTGTGTTTCGCTGCGTAAGTCAGGCTACCGGAGGTCCAATCCAGGGGAAAGGGAGCTTTAAAGGTTGGCTGCGCACGTGACTGCACTGATGTCGAAGGTATCTATGGGCGGCGGAAATCGCTTACCATCAGGCGATCCGTCTGCTCGTCTGCCACCTATCACATTAAAAAAAAACCTAATCATAATCCAGCTGGTATGATTTCGTCTAAACCTGTGACGGTTGCGAAGGACAGCCATCCTTCAAGCTTCTCGGCCTTTTGGCTAAGATCATCCTTTGCACTACCAAAATGTAGAGTCATTCTTCATTATAAGCCTGCACAGGTGTCACGCACTAACCCTTGTACAGCCACTATTATCCCCCGATTTTTCAACGAAACTAGCGCCGCCACTTACTCCGATGGCTCAGCGACCCAAAATGTGTCTTGGCCTCCGATATAAGATTCCTCCATTGGTCGTTCATTCACGGTTTCGCGCCAATTGCTGACACGTAGCTCGCGTACATCTTTCTGCACTACATAATAATAAATAAAATAAATAAAAATGCTATGCTATTACAGTGTTTAACTTAGGGATAAATAAATGAATGAATAATGAATGAATGAATAAATCTTTATTTGACACAATCAGTTAAAAGAACATATAGCTAATAGGTAATACAACAGAAATGCTCTTCGTGTGATAGATAGATAGATAGATATTCTTTATTGCACAAAAACAAAATACAAGTATGATACAACAATAACAAACAGTACAATAAGGCGGTCTTATCGCTTTTAGCGATTTCTTCCAGACAACCTTTGGGTAGAGGAAAGAAATAACGTATTCGTGTGATCTGATAGTGACAGCCGGGAAACTGTGCTGTCCCTACCGAGCTGCTGAGGGAGCCCGTGCGATGCCGGCGCTGGTGTCCCCCCACCACGCGCCAGCGGGCTCCCTCTGCGGAGAGGAGAGAGACGCGCATCTGTTCGGCGTCTCCTACCCCTCCTTGCCCTTCGGAGCGCGGGAGCGAGAGGATTTGCTTCTCGCTCGCGCTCCGCCGCCTCCTTCGCTGCCATTACGTGCTCGCAATTGTCAGCGAAGGCCTTCCAGGCCTCCTCGCTCACTAGCATATTTCTCACTGTGCTAGGGAGCGAGAGGTCCTGGCCGACACGCTGCCGTGGTCTCGGCACACACACTCTGCGAGGGTGTGGTGTGCCGTGTCCTCGGCAGCGCCGCACGCGTGGCAGGAAGGCGTCTCCTCCCGTTTGATTAGGTGCAGGTATCGACCGAAGCAACCGTGCCCGCTCACTACCTGCGCCATCCGGAAAGAGACGTTGCCGTGGTGACGCTTGAGCCGCAGGTCCAGGACCGGGGCGAGCGCGTCAAGGGTCCTACGGCCGTACGAGGCGGTGGTGAGATAATCGGACCACCGCCTCAGAGGCTCTTCTGGGCCCTCTTCCGTACGGCTTCCCTCTCGACGGGGCAAAGGCGTTCCCCCTCTGCCCTAATGACCATCGTTTTCTTGTAAACGGTGGTCAGCACCACGGCTTCTAACTCCCATAGAGGGGTCTCAGCGAGCAAGCAGGCCACGTCAAAGCCTACCGTCCGGTAGGTTCGAGCGACCCGCTGTGCCATCACTCTCTGAGGCGCTCGCAGGAGGGGAGTGTTGTCTCGTCCCGCTAGGGAGTCGGACCACACTGGCGCCCCGTAAAGCGTGCTTTAGGGACCTTAATCTAGGGACATTAAGCGTGATCAACAGCCATAGTTTTCGTTGGGCTATACTTTCCCGTTCAACTATCAATGCATACTAAAATAATAGGTATTTACAGTTTTACCAATTTTATAAGTTACACCAAGTACCCGCGCAGAAGTCTTATTTTCGAAAATGCGGCAAAATCTTAATCAATCACAACGCTTCATTAACGCGCGCCAAAAATTACAATTTCTTATTGGTTGATGCGTCAGCGCCATGTTCGGTGCCAGTGCGGTTAAGAGACTGGTTTATTTTAGCTATTTTCATAGTCTGATGTCATATGGTCTACTACTGTGGGGATCCGGTGCTGACTTACAAGCCATCTTCATTTTGCAGAAGAGGGCCATCCGTGCCATCTACGGTCTTAGATCACGTGACTCACTCAGAGAAGTATTCAAGGAAATCAATATTTTAACCGTATCATCTCAATACATTTTTGATTGTATTATGTTTGTACGCAAGAACTTGCACCTTTACTCGCAAAAATCAGATGTTCATAGCTTTAACACGCGAAATAAACATAGGCTTGCTGTCCCAAATCTAAGACTTCATAAAATTGGAAGTTCATTTGTAGGATTGAGCATTAGAATGTTTAATAAGTTACCTCAAAATATTATTGATTTACCGGTACATAAGTTTAAGTTGCATGTAAAAAACTGCCTAATGCAGAAAGGCTACTATAAAGTAGAGGATTATTTGAATGATAAGGATTCCTGGACATGTTGATCTCTTCGCCTGTCCTTTAATGTATAATTCATTTCATAATTTTTCATTGACGATTTATCTAAACGATATTGCATTCATTACAATATTACAAACAATGCTTACATTGTTTATCATACTGTCACTGTAATCATAATTTGTATAAGAATGAAAATTGTAATTACCATAATATTTGACATTCATAAATGTTCTTTATTGAATAAAGACATTTTTGATTTTGAATGTATAAAAATTGATTTATATTGATTATTCAATAATTGACAAGATGCTAACCACCTACTATTGTACACCTCGTCCTGCAGTTTATTAGTCTGGATTAAGTAACTACTACTCTTTGTGACCTATGAGGGGAACCTAAGTAGTCATGCTCACTCAAATGTCTCTGAGGTGGTGGCGCTATGTGGCGGGTCATTACATTCCCTCTAATATGGTTGAGTGAAATGATGGCTGACACGTACGTCATACTTGTGAACAGGTGCCACCTTTGGGGACTGGTCTGCTTCAGTTTACCTCATAATATTTATTTTATTATTATTTCCTTTATTTTATTTTGTGTAACAATTAAACTGTATGGCTTGGTATGTTGATGACACAACATTGTATGAAAGTTTGGCGATTAAAAAGAGTAACTGGCGAGTTTCTTGCCGGATCTTCTCGACCAGAAACAACTTTCCGAGCCGGTGGTAGAATCGCATTATGTTTATTTATTTCTTTAGTATATTTTATGTATCAACATATATATGTATTAACATGTAAATTATACATAAGTACTTATAAATAGTCTTAAGTCATTAAAATGTATGACGATTTGTAAGTGCTGTATACAAGCCTATGCAAATAAAGAATATTTTTGATTAATTGATTGAGGGAGAGATAGCAGTCCTCTCTACATTTATTGTATTTAATCTTAACGTAACGCAATAAAGTCTGTTTTTCACCTGCTTCCGCAAACGTAATAAATCGGATTTAACTTGCTCTTCTGCGTAGACGAATTTTGCCGATGTACCTAACATATAAACGTGGTAGGTACAGCTGTACCTCCGAATTTTTTTTTCTAGACACCATAAGATGTACCTACCTATTCCTTCAAGCAAAAAGTCACAATACTACAGTAAATTTATATTTTGATTTAAGATTTTAAGGTTTATATTAAATAGAGATCAGATATGATTGAATTGGTGATGCAAATAAATTCTTGAAAGTGACCCTTTTTTTACTTGGCAGAATTGTCGTTTTTATCAATAATAACTTTTTAATCAAAACATATTTTTTTCTGAAAAACGTGTAGGATACACGTGCCTAAACGTTGTCCATTAAAGCATAGTTAATTATGGAGTAGTAGCATTAATAGTTACTTAACAAATTTAATATTTAAAAACCCCCGACGGCGGCCATCTTGGATTTGAAATTTGTCACAATAAATATATTTTGCTAGCCCTCAAGCGCTTTTATATGATACCCATATTGTGGGAGTTGTGTTAAAACATGCAATCCATATCTTTGTGACGGCGGCCATCTTGGATCGATTTCCAACATAACCTTTTTCATCTTTCAACTTATACATTTTTCAAACAAAAAAAAAACAAAATCAAAATCGGTTCATTTGTTCGGGAGTTACGATGCCATTGACAGACACACAGACACACATACCTAGACACGTCAAACTTATAACACCCCGTCTTGTTTTTGCGTCGGGGGTTAAAAAAAAGTTAGTATGGAAAACACAACCCACCATATAGATAGTTGAAAGGATGGAGAGTGACCTAGGCAACTTTTTGTCTCTTTCAAACCCCCATATGTTTGAAATGGTGGGGTGGATGTTTATACGGAGCATTTCGCAATTTTCGAGGTAGAGAGCTGAAAATTTTCACTCTATTTGAGACTAACAAAAAAAAATCCTGCATAATATTTTTTTCGGAACCACATTTAACTGAAACGCAATCAAAACGGAGGTAAATAGCAAGTAAAAACATAATTTGAATAGATGATATTAGTACAAAAGCGGCCGTTGGTTGTTGGGTCCGTTTAAAAACGGACCCAACATTTGTGCATGGTTATTTAATAAATAATATAAGTGTTTGCCGAGAGAGTGTAACGATATTTGTTTAAAATAGAGCCGATTTAGTAGCTAAAAAATAAAATCGATTGGCGTCGCTAGTGTGCCCTACCCGTCACCTTAACGGATTACCATATGGAAAGCATTTTCCGCCACCAATAAAGTCCAACAGCAGTGGAGTCCATAGTGCGCTGCCAAACTATAATCTTCCTTTCCCCCCGCATTGGGTTTCCAGTACTCTCACTCCCTCGGCAAAACACAGCTCTGGCGCTGCTTCCTACCGGTTCTTACCATCAGGTGACCCGTTTCCTCGTTTCCCTCTTCCTTGAAAAGGGTTTTATCCGGTGATCCATTGCTTCCTAAGTTACAAAATAATCAGGAAGTTTAAAACAAAGACGGAGTGTTATAGAGCAAGAGCCCACGGCCACCAGATTTTCGTCATTTTATAAAAGCTGAAAGTTGCATGTATCCAAAATAAGTAAAAAACCACCTGCGACTACAGGGAGGATTGTGGCTACTTTCTAAGTTTTGATCTGAAGGTGGCCAAAATAGTACCTTACTGTGGTCATTTTGTAAAGCTACATTTTTTTTATATTTCTTTCGGGATAGCTGTAGATAATCCGAGTCGCTTCATTGTAATTACCAGACTTGGGGAGTCTGGTAATCACAATCCTGAATCATCAGTACCCTGGGCTTCAAAGTGACATATTTGGACGCAACCGGGAATTACACGCTAAGATAAAGAAGAACCTGTAGAAATCCGATCCATCCTATGACAGACCATAGCTTCTTTTCTCTGAAAGACACCTCTAGAAAAAGAAAGCAAAAACATGATTAAAACTGCAAAACTACGAAATTATAGAAAACTAATATTTGAGTATTAATAAAGGAAAACAGTACATAATAAACAACATATATTATAAATAGGTTTTATATTATTAAAATCATGTATTTTTGTTAATGTGTAAGTGTATCTTATACGTAATTACAATAGTTTAATATTCACAATCTTTATTTACCTAACATAATACTAATAATCACTTTATAGGGACTAATTATATACAGTAACATTTAATTTATCAAATTCCATTTACACATTTTTTAAAATCATAAATAGATTAACAACATAATTCAATTTATAATAAGTACCTAACTATAATTCTTTGTACCTAACTAAAGTTTTACTAATGTATAATAAAGAGAGGGGTCTCTTCTAATACAGGTTTGCCAAACTTAAAAGAAGAGGCTCTTACATTGTAACAACTAATTGTAGTTAACAATAAAGATATTTTGATTTTGATTTTTAATTAGAGAACCAAATTGACGCCTAAAAATTTGGAAATTTTATAAAATTACGAAAGTTTGGCCGTCGTGGACTCTTAGACTATGCGCGCCGACCCGCAGATGCGTCCCGGGGGCCCCGACGGTCAGGCTCCCGGTACGGTAGTTTGCGGTTCAACTACAAACTTACAAGGACGGGTTACGTGGTTTTAGGGGTAAATAATAGCCGTACTTACTTACTTAATAGGGGAAAAATGTGTCTCTCGACAAAAATGTTGTTTTTTTTGTACGACAAGACTCTTTAAATTGTACCACACGCTTTCATATATATAATTTTAGATTTAGCTTTATATATTAGTATGGATTATTTTAAACTTTCCGGTACGTGATAAAAGTGGTTATTTTTCTTTTTTTTTCCTATGACATTGCCACTCAATAAGATGTACACTTTGGCCGTGTGGTCCCCGGCAGAGTAGAATAGGCCACCCTCACTCTTACCGAGGTGTCGTAAAAGGCGACTAAGGTAAAGCTGCTTGCATGATCATCAGCACCCAGAGATGGAAAACTCTGCATTTATATCAAAACCCTCGCCAACCCGTCTGCCAAGCGTGGTGAGTATGGCAATTACCCCTCATGTGATTGAGGGAGGCCCGTGCCCCAGCAGTGGGGACTTAAATGGGCTGATGATGATGATGAAGATGTACACTTAACTCCTTTAATAAGCAAAAAGTCACCATAGGTACTATAATTTACTTTTGTTTTAAGACTATGTTATAAGGTTTATATTAAAAAGAGGTCAGAAATTATTGTATTTGTGACAAATAACTCTTTTTTTAGTTGGCAGAATAGGCGTTTTTATCATTTATTTAAATTTTTTTTTTCTGAAAAACTATTCTACACATTCCTAAAAGTTGTCCATAAAAGCACAGTTAATTATGAAGTATTAGCATTAATAGTTACTTTACAAATTAAAAAAAGAGTTTTAAACTTCCATGGTCACTAACATTAGAATAGATACTTACAAGAGTTGTTGCAAGCGCCATGGAGCCCAATTCTCGTGCTTGTGATATTTTGAAAACATGGCGGATATCACCCGAAAACCATACAAAAAAAACTATGTTTTAGTGATATATTTCGTATCAAAAGTTGCTATCAATGGAATAAGATATCGATTGCTATATACCTAAATATTTCGTAAATTTAAGACTTAAAATTTACTTGCCTATGCCTATTATTTTTGTTATGAGCCTTTGAGGGCTCATAACAAAAATAATACATAAGGTTTCAAGCTGAAATTTGGTACATAGCTCCATTTGACTGTTGTTTCTCAATGCTATTTAAAAAATCTGATAATCTCTGACCGAGTACACAAGCCTATTCTTTCAAACATCTGTACACCAAAATATCTATATTCCGGCGAAAATACTCCACAGCGAGGACACTGTCTTTATGGCGTGTTTAGGCTAAGCACTTGTCGTTTCCTACCCCATTGTCTGGGGAGGAACAAATGCTGCGGAATGGGGGATTAATTTTAAAGGCCCTGTTTTAGCGTTCTGTCGCAATATAATGTCTTAGAATAGCCCTGTGTAGGTACCTGCTTCCCATAAAAGAAGGATTTGTTGAAAGTTTAGGGTATTATTAGAAGAGAAGATGCAAATATATAATTTAACAGTGGGAGAGCCACGCTTCGGCATGAATGGGCCGGCTCGACCGGAGTAATACCACGTCCTCACAGAAAACCGGTGTGAAGCAGTGCATGCGCTGTGTTTCGCTGCATGAGTGAGGGTACTGGAGGCCCAATCCAGGGTGTGTCGCGGCTGTAATCGCTTACCATAAGGTGATCTGTCGGCTCATCTGTCAACTATATCATCAAAAAAAAATTAATGTGCCAAATAAACGGTATTTTATTCAATTCTTTTATATAAAATGGAGTAAGTAGTAGCATTAATAGTTATTTTACGAATTGAAAAAGGTAATTCTTGTCTTAGCCGTGTGGTCCCCGGCAGAGTAGAATAGGCTGCCCTCTTTCTTACCGAGGTGTCGTAAAAGGCGACTAAGGTAAAGCTGCTGGCATGATCATCAGCACCCAGAGAAGGAAAACTCTGAATTTATATCAAAACCCTCGCCAACCCGTCTGCCAAGCGTGGTGAGTATGGCAATTACCCCTCACGTGATTGAGGGAATCCCGTGCCCCAGCAGTGGGGACTTAAATGGGCTGACGATGATGAATTCTTGTATGGAAAATAAAACTTCTAAGAAAATCGCCGTACCAAAACGGCAATTTCATAGGTAAAGATCTAATAATATAAAAGTGAATCGATAGAAATGGGATTAAAACTCGTTTATCGCAATCAATCATTTGGAGAGGCGATAAAGCTCTCCACACGAGCATGAAAGCCTCGAGTGGTCGGTGACATTAATTACAGCCCGTTCTGTTTGTTTACGATCTCACTATTTCATAAAGAGGTAATCTCTATGGACAATAACATGGCTTATGATTGACAATCAGAGCCATCTATTGGTACTAATTTATTCAATATCATTGTAAATTTATTCAAATGTTATCCTATTATGTTTTTATCCATAATTGTTTAAAAAAAATTATACCTAATTATTTTTATTTCGTTTTAATTTTTTTTTTATTGAAGATGGTTTGCTCTTGGCTTCACATTGAACTGTAGATTTATTTGTAATCGCATGATATTATTTGTTTCTTTTTTTTTGTTCTTGCCGGCGCCTTTCAAGAAAGTACTCGCAGAATATCACCGCCACGGGGACGTAGTCCACCTTATTACAAATCGTGATCTAAAGTTACTTTCGTACTAAAGCTCATGTACTGAAAAAATGAGAACACTAAAATTTTAAAAAGGTTTTTTTAGTGTCTCAGTATTTTGCCAAAAAATGAGACACTAAATAGCTTGAAAAAAATTTTTCAGCGATCAAAAACCGCCTTCGAATACCACGAACTAAAAAGTGTAAAATAATATTATTATCACTTTATAACAGTACACTCGAGAAAAGGTTTCACCGAAGTCGGCGCCCAATCTCAGTTGAATAATTTATTGTTGTATTAAATTACAAAATAGTATTGAGCGCCGACTTCGGTAACACCTTTTCTCGAGTGTACTGTTATAAAATGTTATTTGAAGTGTATAAAGTGATAAAAATATTATTTTTCACTTTTTAGTTCGTGGTTATTTGAAGGCGGTTTATTTTTCGCAGAAAATTTGAATAACGGGGAGTGTGTCTGTGGTAGATGCTCAGTGGAGACCTTTTTTAATATTTATTTAATTCTTATTCAAATTTGGAACTAGAAAAGTTTCAAAACCAATTAAAGGCGGACCACTAGTTTCAAAACAACAGTTGTGTAAGTTTATTGTTGTGTAACAGTTGTGTAGTTGTGTACTCTCCATAGGAGAAAACTGTTTACACACAGACCCCAAGAGGGAACTACAGTCACGTGCACTAATAAGTATACAATCTCATTCAAATTTGAACCTTATTGCTCCGTTTTGAGAGTCCAGTTGTTTTCATTGCAGACGACTGTACACATACTTAAAAATAGCAATGGTAGCTTAGTAGTTCAGAACGCGCCTTCCATACTGGAGGACCGGGTTTGTATCTGAGCATACACCTCTAAATTTTTTACGAATGTGTGTATATCTACCATTAGCTCGACGGTGAGAGAAAACATCGTGAGATTTCAGATACTTTCTGGTGTGCAACTATGATTCAGTTGGTCCTGGTTCCCCTGTTAAAGGGTTGCGAAGGTCAGACGGTAGTCGCTTCTTCGTAACGAGACGCCCGTCATTACCAGACTTCCTAAATCAAGAATCATGTTCCAAGCTTACCGTGGGCTTTAGAGCGACACCTTTGAACGCAACTGGGAAATATACGCTAAGAAGAGGAGGGTACTAAAAAGACATAAAAAAAATTGAAAATTTAAAAAACCCCCGACACAACTAAAGCTCTTTCATTTGATACCTATATTGAGGCAGTTGGAACAACAAATAGGTTATTCGTAATTTTCTGACGGCGGCCATCTTGGATTTGAATTTTTTTACAAATAATGTATTCTGCTACTCAAGCCCTTTTATATGATACCCATGTTGTGGGAGTTGTGTTAAAACATAAAATCCAAATCTTTGTGACAGCGGCCATCTTGGATCGATTTTTATCCAACATCGCTAAGAACACTCCCTCTTTATTCAACTTTAAAAAAACAATTAAAATCGGTTCCGGATACTACGATGCCACACACAGACACACACACACACACACACACACACACACACATGTGCCCTGCCCATTGCCACTTGAGGCATGCAATCCTTTGGGCTATGTCTGTGACCTTAGTTCTCCTGCGGATCTCATCATTTCTCATACGATCACGCAAGGAGACTCCAAGCATAGCCCTCTTCGTTGCTCTCACTAACTAAGTTATTCTAATTTGAATAATAGCGACCCTGTTAGTTTAAAACAATAAAAAATCAATTTTGTTTTGCCTTAATCGTTCTGTTTCATTAAAGCTAAGCACAAAACTTACACGAGTCATTACTTGTATAAAAATAATAATTAAAACCAAAGCACGACGTACTATTTAATTTACTTACGTTTCTAAGTGTTTTTAGTCGACGGTGTCTTGAAGCGGTGACCATTAGTTTTGCATGTCCGGGGAGAATATTCTTTTTCACCTGTTTTTTTTCGGAGAAATGCTGCCGTCCCAGTTATATTGGTGCGACATGCTTGATACACAGACAACTATGTTGGACAAAAAAGAGGGTTCCTTTATTATAATAAAAAAAAATAGTAATAATATGGTTGTTTTTATATATTTTATTACAGTATCTAATTATTGTTCATATCCATATTTAATGGGAATTATTTCTGCTGTTTTTTTTTTTATATGAGTGTATATATGTGTATATATTTATTTATTTATTTATTTGCTTATTTCGGTTATGTGCAGATAATGTGTTTTAATTAATGTTATTCTTGTTTTTTTAGTGTGTATTGTTGTTGTGTTGGTGTGTTTTTTATTTTTATTTTATATTTTACGCTGAAGTTGTCGGCCACAGCACATGCTGAGTGGGGACCTATTTTTTTGTACATTCTTTTGAACCATGCATGTAGTGAGAACTGTGTAAATATGCAAAAATAAACGATTTTTCTTTCTTTCTTTCTTTATTGAACATTTTTTATGTGATAGGTGGTAGACGAGCAGACAGCAGTGTTGCCAACTTTGCTACTTTGTAGCTAAAGTTTTGAGCTACTTTTTCTAGCCACTTTTACTTGTTAACAGGTTTTGAGGTGTCATTGTAAGTACAGCATCAAAAATAGCCCAAAGAATCCGACAAACAAAATAAAACTTTACTTTTTTAGAAAATTTAATGTTAATAGGTACTGTTATATTCTGTCTATTGTGTTGGTAGCCCCATTGCTTATAAACTACGGAACTCCATATTAGTTCTTTTACAGATTTTTGTCAACACTTAGCGTCGCGTCACGGATTGGTAAGCGATTGCCGCCGCCCATAGACACCTGCGATACCAGTGGAGTCACAAGCTGCCAACCTCTAAACCCCTTAGCCCCGGATTGGGCCTCCGGTACCCTCACTCACATTATTATGTATAGATAAGTTTCCATAATACCTACGATTTCATCAAGAGTGGTCTAGGTCGATAAAACTTTTAACCCTGCGACTTAGACTGATCTCGACAGTTAACTACCCATTTTATCAAATACTAGTGACCCGCCCTCACTTCATTTCAGGACACTAGTTCCACTTTACACAAATAGATGTCGCTAGGTGTCGATTACGTCGCACAAGCGTTTTGTGTTTTCGGATTAGCTATAAGCGTTGCCGCTGTCTATCGAATTTATTAACTGTTTATAAATAATATAGATGTTACTTAATATTGGCGAAATGAGTAAAGTTATCCTCGTGACCTTAATATGGAAAAATGGTTCAGAAATCAAAGTTTCATACAATAATAACATTGACATACCAATAAAATAAATTAAAAAGCAATACAATACAATACATCCCATAAATTAATACAAATAAATTAAATTACACTTCTATTTTTAGGAAGTGGTATGGGGTATCTTTTAAATAATTAGTTCTACTCCAATTTTATCAATCAGCATCATTAGCGATTTTTTTTTATTTAAGTAAGTATTATGAACTAACTTCAAAATATTAGTACAACCTGTTACTACAACACACTATTTGCGTCTATACTCGCATTCGTGGGTGTGCGAGCGAGAAGTGAATAGATGCGCCGCCATTCTGATCCCATTCTTTATCCGCACAGTTTGTAGCTACTAATTTAATAAGGTTCTATGTGTCAAATATCTCAAATAAATGATACAATATACAGTCATTCTAGTCCCGTGAGCTTCGGCGCGCCCGCGTTGCACTAAAAGCTTTCGTCAGCTAAACCATTAGTAGTTTGAGACCGATTATTTTTAGAGCTTTCGCTGGGAAAGCTCCGGTGTATCAGTCACGGTTTGTTTAGCTTCCGTTTTCAGGAATCTTTTGTTTTTTTTTTTCAGATCTGCAAGAGATAGTGAACTCAATGTGTTGAATAACCGTGATTTACTGTTCTACTTGGATTCAGGAGAGACTGATATCAATAGGTTTTAAATAAGTGTTTCATAGATTTTAACATAGAATTATGAATAATTCTATGGTTTGTAGCAAACCAAGGTAATGTCCAAATTATATGGAGTCTTGGCCAGAACCTTTGTGCTTTCAAAAATAGGCCATATTTTGATATTTATCATCCAATTTCATTATTATGGTTTCGTTCATTGGTACTTATTAACAAAAATGACTAAATTATAGCAATACAGAACACCAAAAACCATCATGACGGGATTGACATTTTGTTGATGACGTCTGTCAGCTGTCAGTTTTGACAATACAAACATTGATTAACAATTGATTAAGAATACAAAAAGTGACATCTGACAGCAGCTGTAATTATGTAGTTTATGGTACACGTGTGGAATAAACTGAAAGATGCAAATGTCAAGTTCCTTATCATCGTCATCGTCAGCCCATTTATATGCTGGGGCACGGGCCTCCCTCAATCACATGAGGGGTAATTGCCATACTCACCACGCTTGGCAGACGGGTTGGCGAGGGTTTTAATATAAATGCAGAGTTTTCCTTCTTTGGGTGCTGATGATCATGCCAGCAGCTTTACCTTAGTCGCCTTTTACGACACCTCGGTATGGGTGAGGGTGGCCTATTCTACTCTGCCGGGGACCACACGGCAAGTTCCTTAAATGTTTTGACATTTTGTGCCGATCAAAAGCAACAATAATATGAGAAAAACACATTGAAATATGTCATTTTAGTCTGACTTCCAACTTATATAATGATCTGTGGTTTAGTCCACATAATTAAAAATCACAGTTTAATCAGATCAATGTTTGATATGTAATGTTCATTTGTGGATTTTAACCCTCAACCTCAAAGTTTAAAAACTACGTTTTTATCCATTACACCACGGGGACAGTTACTTAACACCGCGAAACTCGGCTTTGTCAATATTTCTTCCATTATGACATGCTAAATAATGGCCTGAAATAAACAATGGCTTTGCTGAAAAGTCTTAAGCGCAGAGAAAAATAAGAAATTGTTTGCAATCCATTAGCGGGCTGACAACGCTCTAATTACCAGTCAGCCAGGGAAACCTCAGTTTGATAAAGACAGTATTTATAAACATAAACTTTGGCCGCGACTGCGCTTGCGGGGATAGGTACTTTTTTTTATGCTAGAGGCGGACAAACGAGCAAGCGAGTCACCTGATGGAAAGTAATCATCGCCGCCCATGAACATCGGCGAAATCAGAGAGATCGCTAATGTGTTGCCGGCCTTTTTTTTTTAAAAAGAATACGCTCTTCTCTTGAAGATCCCTAAGTCGAAATACTCCTACAGCCAAACCGTTCCACAGAACTGAGGTACGTGGTAGAAAGTTCCGGGAGAAACGCACAGTATTAGACCGCCATCCATCGAGATGATGAGAATGGAATGACAATCGCTTGCGAGTGGTTCGATGTAAGAATTCGGCCGCAGGGAGTAGATCAAACAGTTCTTCAGAGCTTTTGCACTTGAAGAAAATGGGGTGTCCTATGAAAGTAGAGACTGAAATAGAATAGGGTGGTTCAACAATAGGCAAGTTGCCAGAGAGCAATGGAGAGGGCTATGCTCGGAGTCTCCTTGCGTGATCGTATCAGAAATGATGAGATCCGCAGGAGAACTAAGGTCACAGACCAAAGGATTGCATGCCTCAAGTGGCAATGGGCAGGGCACATAGCGAGGAGAACAGACGGTCGTTGGGGCGGAATGGTCCTCGAATGGAGGCCACGTACAGGAAATCGCAGCCGTGGCAGGCCCCCCACAAGGTGGACCGACGATCTGGTGACGGTCGCGGGAATCCATTTAATGCGGGCGGTGCAGGACCGGTCTGTGTGGATATCATTGGGGGAGGCCTATGTCAAGCAGTGGATATCTGTTGGCTGAAAAGATGATGACAATGATGAAGTTGGCTTATTTCACCATTTATAAAAATAACTTTTAATTCAAATATTATTCCGTACAAGGGTTCGAAATATGTAAACTTCAATAAATATAAATAAGGGATTGCTGTAAAAATTCAGCTTAAACCAGTTATACTTTAACTTTTTTTTCTCTTGACTGAACACCAGACGGCCATGGTTCTACGTCACCATTATTGTAAACAACAAAACGTCAAACGCCAGTTTCAGGTTATTCGTGGTCTTTCATTTATACCCCTTGATAAGTCAAGACAGTCACGCGTATTGCTTACAATAACAGTGACGTTACGGTACAGATAATTAATAGACATCATGGCGGATTATATTTTCGCTATACAGCCATTAAAGTAATGGCTGTATAGCGAAAATATAATTTACAATTTGAAATATATTAGGAAACGTTCTTTAAAATTTTTAATTTTGTTTAATGGTGTAATATATTTGTAATGAACCGTTCTATCAAAAAATATAAATAGTGGCAACTAACATATGTTAAAACAACGATCTAGATTTTTTTTTATAATAATAATGAACAATTATTACAGATAAGACAGTCCACTTCAACCGACCGGATATAACACTGCACAATAAAACTAACCGAACAGTCTATTTAATTGATATTGCAATCCCCAACACACATAACCTTCAGTCAACTGTATCAGAAAAAATTGCAAAATATAGAGATCTCGCCATTGAAGTTAAAACTCAATGGCGAGCTGAAACTATTTTCATCGTCCCTATAGTAATTTCTTCCACCGGAGTCATTCCAGACAGCTTAGCCAAAAGCATGGAATCGCTCAACGTCTCCCAACATATAATCTACACCCTTCAGAAAGCCATAATTTTAAATACATGCCGCATCACATGAAAATTCTTGTCATCTGGATTGACAGCAGTCGCACTCCACCCTTTTACGCTTGACTGAGGTCCGCGTATCAGGAAATTACCGACTCCTTGTAGCAGGAGGGAGAAAGTTTAAACTTTGAAAATGATAATAATAATAATTCTCACAACATCTCATACGTTGACCTGATTCCATACTAAGTAGCTTAAGTACTTGTGTTACAGATATCAGACAACAGAGGAACACAAATATATACTCAAATACATAATATTACACCCAGACACTGAACAAACACAAGTGTTCATCGCACGAATGTTTGTACAGGGTGGGGATCGAACCCACGACCTTTGGCGCAAGAGGCAGGGTCACTACCAATTGCGCCATCCGGTCTGTCAAGATAGGCCAGTCTCACCAATTTTTTTACGAGAATAAATCTAAGGTTCGGCAGCGGCCAACCTCATTATAAATAGTGCAAAAGTATGTGCACAGACACAAGCACGCTCTCGATTCCCTCAACTACCAGTGACACGACTGAAGAGGAAGCAGGCGCAGGACCGACGGTCGTAATAACTACTCATTAAGTCTGGTTAATCACGCGTTAAGTATGTCATAATTAGCTGCTTGTGGCAAACGCGATTAATTTTCGTTAACGTCCCAACCAGTAGGTCGCCCATTTTTCTGGCTCCTAAACTTTTTAGTAAAATACAGTCTGTTGTTTACTCAGGGTAAGGGTTGGTTCTGGTTCAGTATTTGTACGGTATAAATCAACAGCGAGCTTCGGAGGATTTTTAATAAGTAAACCTCTGGGAGTCCCATACACCACATCAGGTCCCCTGACCTAACGGGAAGGTACCTAATGCCCATGCCTTCGTTCCTTCCTTAATCAATATAAAAATACCATTAAATTCATCAATAATAATATAATAATATTCATAATTCATAAATTCCATCTATGCGTTTCTCACGTCATTTCCTACCACGCACAGTAAAACAGTGGAACCAGCTGTCATCCGTGGTGTTTCCGAACAGATACGACCCGGTGACCTTTAAGAAAAAGCCGGTAACGCATATGTGATACCTCAGGTGTTGCAGATGTCCATGGGCGGCGGTGATCACTTTCCATCAGGTGTGCCGTCTGCTCGTTTGTCCGCTATAATGTAAAAAAAAATACGGGGAAATCTACTCCTTCTGTATATTTTCTTTAAATTTTTGAGATAAAATGATTGTAAATTGTTACACAATAATTTTATTGTTATGACGACCCGATTGGAACAGTGGTAGTGAGCGCTGCCTCTGATACAAGGATTGCGGGTTCGATCCTCGCACAGTATAAACATTTGTGTGCATGAACATGTTTGTTTGTATTGGTCTGGGTGTTTGCTATGCATTATAAGTATGTATTTACAAAAGAAAAGTATTATATGTATACATGTGTAATCCCACTGTTGATTCTGATATCCGTAACACAGGTGCTTGAGCTACCTATCTCGGAGTCAGATCAATGTATGTGATGTTGTGAAATATTTATTTATTTATTGTTGAGATCGGAATCGGTTCCCTTGCCTGTCTAAAAGTTCGAAGCGTATTCAGGGACTGAAGCAACTTTGGATGCAACCGGGAATGACAAGCTGGGATGAACGATTCATCATCATCATCATTTCAGCCAATATACGCCCAGTGCTGTGGGCGACACCGGTACATGGTAGAAATACCAAAAGTCCGCACAAAGAGGTTTGAATCCTGTTTCCTTATTCGTACTGCGAAACAGTGGAATCAGCTGCCTGAGGAGGTGTTCCCTAGAGGCTACAATTTGGGGGTTTTCAAAGCGCGAGTGAATAGGTATCTTCTAGGTAATCGTTTCTAGGTAGCCGTGTGGTCCCCGGCAAAGTAGAATAGGCCACCCTCACTCTTGCCGAGGCGTCATAAAAGGCGACTAAGGTAAAGCTGTTGGCATGATCACCAGCACCCAGAGAAGGAAAACTCTGCATTTATATCAAAACCCTCGCGAACCCGTCTGCCAAGCGTGGTGGGTATGGCAAGTACCCCTCATGTGATTGAGGGAGGCCCGTGCTCCAGCAGTGGGGACTTAAATGGGCTGATGATGATGAATCGTGCTACATCTTAGACCATATTATCACTTACCATCAGGTGAAATATGGTCAAACGCTTACCTATCTAAACAAAAAAAAAATGTAGAGCACAATCATTAAATAAATAGTATAAATGTTTGTTTAGAGACTCCCGTTTCGAAATTGTTTAAAATAACTAACAATTTAAATCGATTGGTGTCGCTAGTTAGGGCTACCCGTAGCCTTAAAAGAAAGTCATCGATTAGTAAATGTGTCTAAACTTGGCCCTGACGTGCATCGGAAAATGAATGAGTTATGAATGGCTGCGGACAAGATATCGATCAGCTGGTTACGTTATCGCCCCGGCATTGAATCCTGATGAAGCGGAATGTTTGTATGCATAAATGAAGAGGTCTCTATGTAAACAAATGACTCACACTCGGGTGTAGACACTCTATCAAGCTGTAAGCAAACAGTTTTATAGAATTTCGCGTTTCATTATAACTATAATTAGTACTCAAAAAAATTTCTGCGAAAAAAAAAACCGGCCTTCAGAAACCACGAACTGAAAAGTGTAAAATAATATTTTGAACACTTTAAACACTTTAAACACTTCAAATAACATTTTTAACGGTATACTCGATAAAAGGTTTTACCGAAGTCGGCGCCCAATACTATCTTGTAATTTAATACAACATTCAATTACTCAACAGGCATTAGCGGCCGATTATGTATATATATATATCGAATTGAGAACCGCTATTATTTGAAGTCGGTTAAAAATCAAAATAGTTGCAAATAAATAAGACGGGGAGACGATGCCGTGCACCGCTAGTCCGCTTGTGACCACGGCTGCTGTAATGTAGCCGAAACGTGAAGCCAAATATGTGAGTACATAATGTTTTGTATCTTTTTTTTATGTAATAGGTCGCAGACGAGCAGACGGATCATCTGATGGTAAGCCGCCCATAGACACCGGCGACAAGCGACAAGTGCGCTGCATACCTTTAAACGCAGCGAAACACAGCACAGTGCTGCTAAGCAAACAAATGTTTTTTTTTTTTATATTGGCACAATATATTAGCTCGTCTTTCCCGACCTTTTTCTCTTTTTCTCATCGAGAGCCCACGATGATGTTACAAAAGACGTGATGTCAAGGCATCACTTTCGTTGGCATTGCCATACTGGCCCGCAAGATGCTTCTTCACGGTTCTTTTGAATCCACCAATAACTACCCGGATATCCATACTCACTGCTTTGCCGTGTGGTCCCCGGCAGAGTAGAATCGGCCACCCTCACTCTTACCGATGGCAATTACCCCTCATTGAGGGAGGCCAGTGCCCCAGCAGTGGGGACTTAAATGGGCTGACGATGACGATGATGATTATTTCTTAAGTAACCAACTTAGTTAATCATCGACTCTAAGTGTGGCAGTTAGTGTGTAGTTTTATGAATGCAGGACCTTAACAAAATCAATAAAACTAGCGATTAAAAAAAGAAGAAAGTTTAATTCAAAAGTCTTTCTCTCAAAGAAACTGCATTCTTTAGCTTTGTGCGAGATACTTCCAATTGCTGGGCGCTTTTTGTTCTCGACTGTACATACAGGCGAGCTCATAAATATTCATAACTAGCTTCCTCCTGCGATTTCGCCTGACAGTCTGTTACAGAAAATCTTTGTTAAAGGGTCATTTATTTCTTTGGTGCAAAGAGAAACTTTTCCTTGGGAGAATTCGACTAAATTTGAAAATTCGTCACCATCATCTCAGATTTGTCATTCCCAGTCCGTCTCGGTAAGCATCCGTCTCGGTAAGCGTAGTGTAGGACGCCCTGCGACAAGATGGGATAATGACATTCGAAGGCTGGCTGGTGTGGGCTGGATGAGAGTGGCCGAAAATCGGGAGCAGTGGCGTGCTTTAGGGGAGACCTATGTCCAGCAGTGGACGAGTGTGGGTTGCTGATGATGATGATGACTAGTTGCGTCCAAACAAAGCCATCGTTTCGGAGCCCGGGGTACGCTTGGACCATGGGAATTGGAAAGTCTGGTCTGATCTTCGCAACCCTTAAAACCTAACTGACAATAATTATGAAAAGCTCCCTTAAGGTGACAGGTAGGGCAAACTAGTGAAGCCAATCGATTTTAATTTGTAGCTACTAAACCGGATCTATTTTAAACGATTTCGGGGTTACAACCTCTCGGCAAACACTTATAATTACTATTTATTAAGTAGCCATGCACAAATGTTGGGTAAGTTTTTGTACGTGAAAAATTGATTCGCGTACAAAAACTTATGATGATTATTGAAAGTGGCCGCTTTTGGTGGTAATCAATTTTTCGCGTACGCAGTGAACCCAACATTTGTGCATGGTTATTTAATAAATAGTATTATTATTTGCCTAGAGGTTGTATCCCCGAAAATGTATAAAATAGATCCGGTTTAGTAGCTAAAAAATTTAATCGATTGGCGTCGCTAGTGTGCCCTACCCGTCACCTTAAACATTAGTCCTTGTGAGGGGCACGTGTTGGAATGAATGGGCCGAATTAACCGAAGTACGGATACCACGCCTTAAAAAAAACTGGCGTAAAGCAGCGCCTGTGCTGTGTATCGCCGAGTAAACACTAGTGTTGCGCGTGTTACTTACCATCAGTTGATTCGTCTGCTCGTCTGCCACCTATCACATAAGAGAAACAGCTGGAGCGACGCGTCCAAGTGCAAACCAGTAGCCAATCTAGTATTTTGAAACCAAAAAAAAAATTGAGCAATATAATCTTATGCTTTCTCCATTGAAGTGAAATTCCAGCCCAGTTTGACATAGGTATGTGTACATTTTGAACTACACTATTCTGATAAGAGGGCAGGAGGGGATGGCAATTACCCATTCGTGTGTAGCGGCTTGCGTGTGTACGAAATAAGTACGTAACAATGTAGCGGGTTTGAGTGGAGTCCTTTCTTTATGGCTAGTCGTGGCCAAGAAATTAATACAAGAGGGAGGCCGGTTCATCAAACTCAGTAAGAAAATCACATTTTACAAAAACTGCGTGCGACCAGCACGAGCGGTACCCAAAAGAACAAGACTCCTCAATCATGATGGAAACAATAAAGGCACGGACCTTATATCTATCGTCGATACTCTACAGATAGCTTATATAATGAATGTAATCTGCTATCAGTTTGTAAACTCTATACAAATACAAACAAATACAAATAACGATTATTGCTTATTAATGATACATATTACATGAAATTAGGTAAAGTAACTTAAATTTATAGGTGTACAATAAGCAAATGGAGGTGGCTCAGCTTGTGCTGCCACAGAAAGATACAATCCTGGCAGCGCTGATTTTCAGCCAATCCAGCTTCTCTGAGGGTGGAAGTCGAGAAGGTGGGTTTATGAGGGCTTAAAGGTTAAAACTATGATCGTTAAAAAAACAAGAAGAGATAAAAAATTTAATTATGTACATAGAGATGTCGAAGGTTCGAATTTGGTGTGCTTCTGTGTGTGAGGGAGGAATTGAAAATGTGAAGGTATTTGAGTGAGAGAAAGTGGGTATGTGTGTGTGTGTGTGTGTGTGTGTGTGTGTGTGTGTGTGTGTGTGTGTGTGTTTGTGTGTGTATGTGTATAATATACTAGAAAAATCCTTGAGGGGCAGAATATTGTACAAACTCTTTGCAAGCGTTATAAATATCTTGTATACGATCCGAGTATAACACTCAGAAGAAGAAAACATAAAGTAATTCAGATAGAAAGAACCAAAACCGTATTTGCTAACCTACAATATATACATATTTCAGCTTCTATACAAAACAAAATTAACAAAGTACTGGCTATTTACAACAAAACCTAAAAAGAACTTAAACATACTGTAACAGAATGGCTAATAAAGTTAAAGTATGAAGAAAATAAGGGAACATAACACACGCACACACACATATTATGCTTTGGTTTTTATATTAACGAAATGAAATGTCTTTAGATTGTTATTTGTCACGTACCTAAGCATAGTATGATGTTAAAAAACCGAAGAGTGGAGGCTTCTGGCACAGGCATCTTTATGCTTAAAAGGAGTCTCCAACCATAATTATGTGAAAATATCTATGTTCATGTAATATACCATTTTATTTATTTTTTATAATTTTTTTTTATCTATCGATTGAAAGGTAAAAAAAAATATTGACCACAACACACTATAGAGAGAACAAAGAAGAAAGAAAAACGGCACAGAGACTAGAATGGTGCGGCCAACAAGGCTCAGCCCCAGCATATGCTGCAACTGCCGCAAGCAACAGCTGCAGTGCTGGTTTTCCGACTGGACCTTGGGTGACGCCTTTGCAAAGGAAAAAATAACATAAAGATTGACATGCAATGCAATACAGATACAAAACATAGAAAACAAAATGAAATTTGACAAGTACAAAAACAAAGCTAAAATAGGATGATCTATAGTTGAGCCAAGCTTATATTAGCTTGTTAGTTTATTAGCCACATTTGACGTTTCTAAATCTTAGATTCATAGAGAGGTGACCTACTAAAAAACTTCGATTCTAGTGAATAATCGATTTATGTACTTCAAGCAAACGTAAATCGAATACTATAATAATTTAAAAGTAGTTATTAGTACTTTGATTTTTTTCATGCTAGAGGCGGACAGTACCTGATGGAAAGTAATCCTCGCCGCCCATGAACATCCGCGAAATCAGAGAGATCGCTAATGTGTTGCCGGCCTTTTTAAAATAGAGTACGCTCTTCTCTTGAAGGTCCCTAAGTCGTAGCCGTCCGGAAATACTCCTGCAGCCAAACCGTTCCAATTTGGAGAAATGTCAATCCAATTATTGAAAAGGAAGAGGAAAGTAGGTACCGATCCTAAATATCGATCCGCGGCCAGTTTATTTCATTTTCATACGTCAGTGAGGGTACCGGAGCCCCAATCCGAGGGGAAAGGGGATTTTAGATGTTGGCAGCGCACTCGTGACTCCACTGGTGTTGCAAGTGTCCATGGACGGCGGCAATCGCTTACCATCAGGATGATCCGTCTGCTCGTCTCCCACCTATGACATAAATACAAAATCATAGAGCTTATATTGTTTGCCATTATCCATCGGTCGCTTGCCACCATCAATGTGCCCGCAAACTTGGAGTCGAACGGCATTTCACGTGATGATGGCAAGAGACCAGACGGAATGTCTCTCATCCCTTGGAAGATGGGACGTGCTCGTCCCATCGTCGGACGTGGGATGCTACCTGCGTCGACACTCTGGCACCGTCTCAACTTCCCGTGACTACGAAGAGTGCCGGAGCTGCGGCCGACGCGGCAGAGATACTGAAAGCTGCAAAGTATAGATAGACATCTATCTGGTACCTACCACTTTGTAACTTTCGGTGTTGAAACACTGGGCCCGTGGGGCGCCGACGCTATCTCTTTCTTCCGTGACTTAGCTAAGCGTCTAGTCGAAGTCACGGGTGAGCCAAAGGCTGGCAGCTATCTCGCCCAGCGAATTTCCATCGCAATCCAGTGGGGTAATGCTGTGAAGTATGCCAGTATTTTTGCCACAGAGACCTACTTTGTTTTAACTTTCGTTTTTATTTACTTTTAGCTTATTTTTATTTATCAGTTATTGTCTTATTTTTCTTGTGTTCATCAAAATCAATCACCATTTTTTTTTCTTAAGTTCGTTAAATTATAAACCTTTGTTAGCCAAAACGGTGTTAAAAAGCAGTTTTGTCGTTTGAAACAAAAATGTTCATAAATGAAAACTGCTTTATAATACTGTTTCAGTAAATAAAGGTTTAACAAACATTTATGAATAAGACTATTATAAATTAATATTTAAATAGCGTCACTAGTTTATCGGACAAAAGCATCCAACATTAACTGTAACTATTATGGGGAAACCGCTACTAATTTGGCGCACAATAAAGTTACTGATTGGGTTCAGCATGAACCACCCAACCGAATGATTTTAGTTATTGCAAATAACAAACCCAAATTAACAACAGTTAATATTGATATTGTTGCTATTATTAGTATTAATGTAGGTATGTTCAAACATACGACTGCGTTTGAACTCGTTAATATTTGTTTAAGTGTACCTTTTGATTTTGACGAAATATTTTTCGAATTCTCATACCTGTATTAAAAAAAAATAATTCAAAAGTTCTTTATTTGCATATACAGTTCTTACAAATCGTCATACATGAAAAATATAAATTATAGCTATGTATATTATACATGTAATTAAACATATATGTCGATACAAAAATATACTAAGAAATGAATAAATATAATGTGATTCTACCACCGGAATCGGAAAGTTGATTCTGACGAGAAGATCCGGCAAGAAACTCGCCAGTTACTCTTTTTAATCACCAAAATTTTTGTAAGTAGAGTATCATGGGCGTAGGCGAACAGTTTATCATTTCCACAAATTCTTGTCATTTAAGTAATCATTCTTCACCTGATTTGAAAAGTGGTAGAACTTTGCTATATTTAATCAGATTTGGAAATCGACCAATATCTACGCATTCATTAAATATTACAGCTAAATATGGGGCAATGATTTTTATTATATTTTTAAATATTTCTACTGATATTCCCCACAAATCTTCTGTTTTCTTTACGTTGATGTCTTTAAAAGTTTTAAGTATAGTTTCCGGGTTGATGTGATGGAAACTAAAAGAAGTCAGGCACTCATCCACACTCGATCGAAGAATACAATTAGCAATCATCGTCATCGTCATCCCATTTACGTCCCCACTGCTGGGGCACGGGCCTCCCTCAATCACATGAGGGGTATTTGCCATACTCACCACGCTTGGCAGACGGGTTGGCGATGGTTTTGATATAAATGCAGAGTTTTCCTTCTCTGGGTGCTGATGATCATGCCAGCAGCTTTACCTTAGTCGCCTTTTACGACACCTCGGTAAGAGTGAGGGTGGCCTATTCTACTCTGCCGGGTACCACACGGCAAAGTTCAAATTAGCAAGCTGAGGACTATAGTTTAAGTTACTAGTGGTAATAAGAGGTATATTAGCAAAGGAAGATTCAAATGGCTTTGCTATTTCCACGTCCTCGTTGAGTCGTTTATTATCAATTTCAAAGAGTACTTGAGGTCTTGAGTAGTATTTTTACAAGATTCTTTATTAATCATTATTCCAAGTGGCTTAGATGTTATTATTTGAATTTTTAATTTTATCTTTTAAATAATTAGCTTTTGCTATTGCGCAGACTTTTTTAAATAGCTTTGAATAGTTTCTAACATGTTCAGTTATTGTAGGATCATTGGAGTTAGCTTTAATGTCATATAATTCAAATAAAGTGCGCCTGCTTTTGAAGATGCCTTTAGTAGCCCAATCGCTAAATTTTGTTTTAGTATTGTCGTCTTTGACTTTCATTTCATTTCATCTCTCGTATCTCAGTGGATAGGAACGCGACTTCCTTGGGAGGCCGTGGTTCGAATCCGAGCTCGAATCCGACCTGATTTTTCAAAAATATGTCCAAATTTCTACCATTAGCTCTTCGGAGAAGGAAACATCGAGACGAAATTTGCGCATTTCGGATAGTTTCTAAAACGTGTAACCGTGATTCAATTGGTCAGGTTAAAGGGTTGCAAAGGTAGATTTTAAAAATTCAGAGGTGCTTGTTCGGAATCGATCCAAGACCCCCCAAATGGATGGCTTGTTCTTATCCACTGAGCTACCCACGCTCTTAAACATCATCATCTTAGCGTTTTATCTCAGTTACTTCCCAAGCTGACGTTTCGGAGCGGCCGCTTGAACTTACCTTTAAGGACGATAAAAGTTAAAGTAAAGTAAAGTATCAGCCTATATACTGTGCCACTGCAGGGCAAAGGTCTCCATCATAGAAATCAAGTCATCGCTACTATGATGGGATTAGGCTTAATCACCACGCTTGCCTAATGCGGATTGGTGATCACAAACCCGAACAATGTTCGAAAAATTCGAAACATACTTTTTGCTCGACCCGGTGATAAAAGTAAACTTTCCTTTAATTTCCTACCCAATATTAACAGAAAACTTTATCAGAAGACTTCGTCACTTTGATGTCTTTGCTTTACGTCTCTAAAAGTTAAAAAAGCTCCTACCGTAAAAACAAGGACGCCATCGAAATACGCAACGGAGTTTTAAGTTTAATAAGAGGTAGTGATGTCACTCGACTTGACTTTGACTCGAGTGACTCACATAGCTAAAATGATTTTTGTTGAACTTCAATTAGGAGTGTCAATGTTAATTTTACAGAAAAAAAGAGTCTTTCCCTCTAATGGAAATGTACCCTCTATTATAACAGTAAGGTTATTTGGCCAATGTCAAGTGAATTATTCAGTGTGACCGGATGGCGCAATTGGTAGTGACCCTTCCTCTTACGCCAAAGGTCGTGGGTTCGATCCCCACCCTGGACAAACATTCGTGCGATGAACACTTGTGTTTGTTCAGTGTCTGGGTGTAATATATGTATTTAAGTATATACTTGTGTTCCTCTGTTGTCTGATATCTGTAACACAAGTGCTTAAGCTACTTAGTACGGAATCAGGTCAACGTATGAGATGTTGTGAGAATTATTATTAATCAATAGTTTTTTTTTGTTATAAATGTCCTTACATTGAATTTCTTTTCATTGAACACTTTTCAAAAATCGTATTTACAACGAAATAGAATGAACGAATCATTTTTTTCTTTCCCTTTCACGCACGCTGCGCGTCTTTTTATTTATTATGTGACAAATAGGTAGTTCTCGTACGTAATAGGTCCCTTTGTGCAGTATATACAGTCACAATACGGTTATTTGGCACGTGGCGAAAGTCGGAACTAACGCTGTGTCCTTTACATGTCTCAGTGCTTTTGACATTTTTCCATAGAAAAGATAATGTAAAGCGCCCCCATGTCAATGTCACTGAAGTGCCTTCTGATCTTGGTAGGTCTGTAACATGATTGAAACCACTCGAGTGTCTTTACCTCGCCTCACTAGTGGAGAGCGTCTGTGGCGTCGTGTTAATATACTTTTTTCCCGGAGTCGAAGTTACGGGCCGCGGGGGCAATAAAACTCCATCTGAGTGGGCGTACGTGCCACTCGTTCGAAGCGGGACCCGGACGAGGAAACTATGGGAAATCTGTGGAAAGTTTGCCTTTACGGGACAAATATAATAATATCCTCCGTACGATTGGGGTTCGGCGACCGATCACAACGATCAGCCACGTTAGTACACAGGATAAACATCTATTTTATAGTGCACAAGTGTGTGCGTAAACACAAATACACTCTTTGTTCCCATAAGGTACTGTTACACATGCTTATGTGCTACTTAGTAGCATGTGTCAACGGACGGTCTACAAATAAGCATTCTTATTTTGAGCATGCTCAATAATCGCATGCCGGTCGATTTTTAAGGCGACGGGTAGCCCTAACTAGCGTTACCATACGATTTAAATTGTTAGCAACTAAACTGGATCTATTTCAAACAAACAAACACACAATTTCGGAGTAGGATGCTCTAAGCAAACATTTATTCATCATCAGCAACCCATACTCGTCCACTGCTGGACATAGGTCTCCCCTAATGCACGCCACTGCTCCCGATTTTCGGCCACTCTCATCCAGCCCACACCGAATGTCATCATCCCATCTTGTCGCAGGGCGTCCCACACTACGCTTACCGAGTCGCGGTCTCCACTCAAGGACTTTACGGCTCCAACGGCTGTCAGTTCTGCGGCTAATATGACCAGCCCACTGCCACTTCAGTTTGCTAATTCGGCAAAACATTTATTACTTACTATTTATTTAATAACTGTGCACTACTTTTTGATCTGTTTTTGGACGCGAAATGTGAATCACCGCCAAAAGCGGCCACTTTTGGCGTGAATCTTTTTTTCGCGTACAAAAACGGACCTAAAATTTGTGCATGGTTATTTAATGAGTAGTATAAGTGTTTGCCGAGAGGTTGTAACCCCGAAATTGTTTAAAATAGATCCGGTTTAGTAGCTAACCATTAAAAACGAATGGTGTCGCTAGTTAGGGCTACCCGTCGCCTTAAGTAATGACATTCGTCTCCTTTGACTTGTATGTACGCGACTTCTAATAAAAATAGATAAAAACCGTTGTCTCTCTTAGTATATCTATTCGACATATTGTATTGTGGATATTATCTATAAATCAATTACTTAATGAAAACAAACTTTTTACCCAAGGAACATTCGATCAAATCTAATTTAAAAAATTGCATTCCCGTACAAATTACATCAATTATCTGATCTTTTATGGGTATATGGGGAAGTGTTATTTTTTCCGATTCCACGCTATGTTCCTTGGAGAAACAATATTACTCTAAACTCTAATATTTATTTGCATCATTTTAGGTTTTTATCATCATGATCATCGTCAGCCCATTTAAGTCCCACTGCTGGGGCACGGGCCTCCCTCAATCACATGAGGGGTAATTGCCATACTCACCACGCTTGGCAGACGGGTTGGCGAGGGTTTTGATATAAATGCAGAGTTTTCCTTCTCGGGTGCTGATGATCATGCCAGCAGCTTTACTTTAGTCGCCTTTTACGACACCTCGGTAAGAAAGAGGGTGGCCTATTCTACTCTGCCGGGGGCCACACGGCCAATTTTAGGTTTTACAATACAAATATTATTTGTAAATAACAGTAGTTTCACTTAAATTATACTTACTAATCCTTTAGAGTGCAAATTTTAAATTAACTTAGTTAATTACATATACACCGTTTTCTTTCATCGTTCGCATCCTAAAAACCTCACAATAACCATCGCGAATCAAGTCCATTAAGCATGTCAGATCAACGATACAAGCGAAAAGAATCAGCTGTTCCATACATTATTGCTAGGTGGATATTCTATGTATGGAACTGCTGAACCTTTCCTCGCCCATTCTGCGGATCCAACATGCCAATTAATGCCCTGGAGAAGTTTCTTGGGTATTCATATAGTCACGGTTTAAATTAGATGAAAGCCCGTTAAACAAAACAATGGACAACATTTCAAAATTTCTGAGCTATGAAACAAAAATTACCAATTCTTCATTTACTTTTCCGCTTCACGAATATATATTTATTTATATTTTATATTGCTTATTTATTGAGAAAAAAATTAAAAAACTAAAAAACGTAAGATGACGTCATCGGACGGCAGAATGTAAAATATTTCTTTGCTTAGCACATTATAGTTTTAAATTTACGAAATGTCAAACCCATGACATGCAACTGTCAAAAAAAGAAGACAACTTGTTAACGTTGAATGAATGAATGCCGTTGACAATGATGACACTAGTAGATATTCTTTACCTATGACAGTAGTACCTTTTTTTATTTAAGCAATGATAAGCAAAGGAATATCGCTGTATTCAGCCGTCCGATGACGTCAGTTGGCGCTTACGTCTATTTAGAATATAAAGAATTTCAATAATTATTTTATGTATGAAATTAGCCAAATTTTGAAAAAAGAAAAAATAAGGGTCTGTTCATTTTATGTCTATTTTCATATTAAAAAACAATATTGACATGTTAAAAATATGAAATGTTGTCCATTACCCGACTATTTTAAGCACGTGTTACGCGAGGGTTTAAAAGCTACGAAAACTGCATAAAGTGTCAATCTGGCAACGCGGTGGAGGAAACCTCCTGCAAGCGGGGCGGGGCGTCGCGTCGCGGCGGCGTCGCGTCTTCGCGTCAGTCGCGCGCCGGCCTCGGTCAGCGCCGGTGGCGGCATGAGAAGCGTCTAACGCGGCATGCGACCCGCGCTCGCCGCGCTCGCGGCCTGCTGCGTGGTGGTCCGAGCGGAGCTCCCCCCGCCGCGCCTCCCTCCCAACAACACCACCCCCGCTCGCGTCCTCCAGTGCGAACCCGGCGTCATCCTCCCGCTATGGAAACCCCTCGAAGACGTCCCGACCCTCGAGATCGCCATCCGAGGCGTCGTCTACTTCCTAGCTCTTATGTACCTCTTCATCGGCGTCTCCATCGTCTCCGACCGCTTCATGGCCGCCATAGAAGTGATCACCTCCCGCGAGAAGGAGGTGCGCGTGCGACGGAACGGCTGCGAACAAATCGTCGTCGTTAGAGTATGGAACGAAACGGTGGCCAACTTGACGCTGATGGCCTTAGGGTCCAGTGCGCCCGAGATCTTGCTCTCAGTGATTGAGATAGCCGGGAAGGACTTCGAAGCTGGTGATTTAGGACCCGGGACCATCGTCGGGTCCGCCGCTTATAACTTATTTGTGATAATGGCGATATGCGTTGTTGTGATCCCTGACGGAGAAGTGCGCAAGATAAAGCATCTTAGGGTGTTCCTTGTGACTGCTACTTGGTCGGTGTTCGCGTACGTGTGGCTCTACCTCATCTTAGCTGTGATATCACCAAGCGAAGTCGAAGTGTGGGAGGGTGCTGTTACCTTCCTTTTCTTCCCGGCGACAGTTTTAACAGCTTACATCGCGGATCGGCGCTTGTTAGTGTACAAGTATTTGAAAAAAGGATATCGAGTCAATGAGCGTGGAGTCATCGTGGAAGCTGAAGGCGATGGCTCCGTTGAAATGGCTCTGAAACCAAGTGGTGACGATTTTGCATCGGACGACGAAGAAGGTCGAGAGATTGAGAAATCTAGAAGAGATTACGTTGCAGTTCTCCGAGAATTAAGAAGACAACATCCGGAGGAAGACCTCGAAACTGTAGAACGAATGGCGTTGGAAACTTTGATGTCTCGAGGGCCAAAATCGAGGGCGTTCTATAGAGTGGCTGCAACAAGAAAAATGACAGGTGGAGGGGATTTCTCTCGCAAAATATCGGAAAGAGCTCAAAGTGATCTGAGCGAAGTGAAGGCAGAGCTGCAGAGGCGTGAGTCAGGATCCCCATCGAATCGAGCCGAAAGGTCCGAATGTTCGTTTCGACCCTGATCACTATACTGTAATGGAGAACTGTGGAACTTTTGACGTGAGGGTTGTCAGAGCCGGTGACTTGAACGGTGAGATCACAGTGCAGTACACTACTGAAGACGGTACAGCGGAAGCTGGGTCCGACTATGTGGCAGCTCAGGGGGCTCTGGTGTTTAAGCACGGTGAGACGGAGAAGACCTTCAGCGTCCAAGTAATTGACGACGATGTGTTCGAGGAGGATGAGCACTTCTACGTGCGTCTGACTTCTCCGAAAGGTGCTTCCTTGGCCTCTCCGTCGACGGCGACTGTAGTAATATTAGACGATGATCATTCTGGTGTGTTTTCGTTCCCCCAGCGGGACTTTGAGCTGACTGAGTCTGTGGGCACGTATGACCTGCGAGTGGTGAGAACAGCTGGCGCTCGTGGTAAGGTCCAGGTGCCCTACTGGACCGAAGATGGTACGGCTAAGAGTGGTGCTCAGTACGAGGCTGCCCAGGGACATATCATCTTCGAGAACAACGAAACTGAGTGAGTACTTAGATACATCTATTTTACTTTGAATTTATTTTGTTTCCAAAAACATACATTAAGTTGGTAAATAGGTATCGCTAGCAAACAAGATTAGTTTTTTTTTATTTTTGGTAATTTTTAACCAACTTTAAAAAAAAGATGAGGTTACTTGTACAAATAAAGCCACACTATGGTTAAAATATGTATTAACTGTAAATTATTTTATCTGAACAAATAATGGTATTTTAATTTAAGGTAGAGTAACGTTAAAATCGTTCGAATACTTAAAGTGAAGGGTATTCCCCACTACCGACGCCAATTGATTTTAATTGTTAGCTATTAAACCAGATCTCTTTTAAACAATTTCGGTCTCGAGTCTTTCGCCAAACACCTATACTATTTATTATAATACTTGTTAACTATTTGATCTGTTTTTTCATTAGAATTTTGGATTACCGCTAAAAGCGGCCACTTTTGGCGTGAATCAATTTTTCGAGTATAAAAACGGACCCAAAATTTTTGCATGGTTATTAAATAAATAGTATAAGTGTTTGCCGATAGACTGCAGCACCTAAGATGGTTTAAAATATATTAGATTACCAGGTGTCTATAATCCGACAAATACTACGCCGTAAAAAACATTTGTTGGAGGAATACTGAAATTTTGTAATTTACATTATAAATTTTTCTCTCATTTTAAGAAAATTAAGTTACCACCAAGTAATTTATTAGGTATATATTTTAACTTTAATCGGGAAGACCTTCGTGCATAATTAATGTTTTTAGATACCGAAACTTTTTTCTTTACGCCACAAGATTTAAATCTTTTATGTTAATTATCTCTTTTTAAGTGATATTTGATCACCAAATGATTTATTCGTTTAAACTTTAAAAGGATTATGGAAAGGAAAAATTTTTCTAGGGTGTTTCTATTGGGTTCGTAAAATTTTCATCTTAAATTAACCGAATTACTCAAATTACAACGATTTTTTTAACAATCATAAAAAATCTTCGACTCTTCATAAAATCAGTTATTTTGTATGGAGTATTTTTTTTGCTATTTTCAAATACAGCAGTAAAATGAGAAACGACATAAAATCGAGAAAAAAAGCGGCACGGCCGTACCATCCTTTTCTCGAAGCAATTCAGGCTATAATCGACCCTCCTTTTTAGTAACTAATTAGGCATTGTATAAACACATTATATTTAAAATTTCAGTTAATTGGAACCAGTAGTTTAAGAATGACAACTTGTTAAAGTTTCTGATTTTTGTCACTTACTCACTGACTCACTGACTCACCGATCATCATAAGCGTAGTTCCACCACAGATCTAGAGAGATATGACGCGTCATTCATAAGTGTCTACTTCTTAACCTACATGACCTACATCATTCGTTTTTAAAGAAGACAACCATAAATATTTTAGCTAAGTACTTAAATACTTAGGACTTTTTCCATAAACGTTCAATATATCTTTTCTAGCTAAAACGCTGTTATAAAACAGTTTTGTCGTTGGAAACCAATAATGTTCTTACAGAGTTTTCGAAAAAATAATGTAAACTGCTTTAAGGTAAAGCTGCTGGCATGATCATCAGCACCCAGAGAAGGAAAACTCTGCATTTATATCAAAACCCTCGCCTACCCGTCTGCCAAGCGTGGTGAGTATGGCAATTACCCCTCATGTGATTGATTGAGGCCCGTGCCCCAGCAGTGAGGACTTATATGGGCTGACGATGAACTGCTTTATACCACCGGTTTATTTATTTATTAAAAATACCGTCACATGATACATATTACACAAACATAGCTTAACTTAATCTGTGAGCACATTCTCTGATATGTACTTCAAAATAACGGCGTACATAACACTACATTAAAATTTATTTACGAACATACAATCTGTATGTACTTCAAAATAACGGCGTCCATAACACTACATTAAAATTTATTTACGAACATACATAGTAATCAAACCATACTCAATTACGGAGCTGATACTTACCCGGCTAGTGGCCTGATAAGTACTTCAAGACCAAACCCTTAAATTTTGGGAAGACATTAGAGAATACATCCAAATGAGGAGTTTCGTTACATATCCAATTGTACTCTGCAGAAATACGTGCCAAAGGAGACTGGAGGCCAAGATTGGTCCGCGAGAATGGTGATGCGCTTTCTAGGATAATTGCGAGGAACCGAAAGAGATATGCGAGATATAAGCTGATTAAAATCCAGGTTTCCCCCAGGCTGACGGGTATGCATAAGGCGCCGCCGAAAGGTCGTCGGCGTCGTCGGCCAATTGAACATCGGGCCGGCGGCATTCCCCCAACGCAAAAAAAGGTGACCATTAAGGATTTTGTACAGAAAACACATATCGGTCAACTTTCCTCTAACTCGGAGGCTAATCATATTGAATTTGGAAAGACGGTCGCTGTAGGGTTGACGATGAGAGAATCCACTACATAAAAATGCCAAATGCCTAGTAAAGGCCCGTTGAATATAAATAATACCTTAAAAAACGTAAAATTAACGGTAATAAAATATTTAAAAAACGAGCATTATTATGCACGAAAAATAAACTACGACTTTCATAAAATTCGTAGTTTTTTTAACTTGACAAGTATCAGTCTACAAAAGTATTCAGTTTAACTGTTCATGTAGTATATAAGCATATCTCATCCATAACCAGTATATTACGTATTAGTATTTGACGACCCGTTTGGAACAGTGGTAGTGAACGCTGCCTCTGACTACAAGGGTTGCGGGTTCGATCCCCGCACAGTACAAACATTTGTGTGCATGAACATGTTTGTTTGTATTGGTCTGGGTGTTTGCTATGTATTGTAAGTATGTATTTACAAAATAAAAGTATTATATGTATATATTTGTAATCCCACTGTTGATTCTGATATCCGTAACACAGGTGCTTGAGCTACATATCTCGGAGTCAGATCAATGTATGTGATGTTGTAAAATATTTATTTATTAATATTCTTAATATCCGCCGCGGATAGGGCACACTAACGACGCCAATTGATTTTAATAGTTAGCTACTAAACCAGATCTATTTTAAACAATTTCGGGGTTACAACCTCTCGGCAAACATACTACTTATTAGATAATCATGCACAAATGTTGGCGACGGGTAGGGCACACTAGGCCCTACCCGTCGCCTTAAATATAGATTTTACTTCCTTAAAACCATAATCAAGCGATCGAACCGTCCCCTTTTCGGATTAAAATGAAGGGTCACTCTTGAGTTCCCGGAATTTGCACGTATTCCGTTCAAACGATCGCTTGTTGGGTGATCCCCCATATAATGCCGTTTACAACCTGTGCGGATAAAGAATGGGATCAGAAATGGCGGCGCATCTATTCACTTCTCGCTCGCACACTATTTGCGTCTATAGAAAGAAAAGAAAGAAAGAAAAATATTTATTCAGTGTATAACAAAAACATTTAAAATAATGACGGTACACAGTAAAACACCGAAAATGGACATACTCAGCATGTGTCGCACTCGTGGGGTGCGAGTAGTTTTTTTTATGTGATAGGTGGCAAAGAAGCAGACGGATCAGCTGATGGTAAGCGCTTGCCGCCGCCCATGGACTCCCGCGACACCAGTGGAGTCACAAGTGCTCTGCCAACATTTAATCCCCCATTTCCCCCGGATTGTACCCTCACGTAGCGAAACACAGCACAGTGCTGCTTCACGCTTTCTGTGAGGTCGTGGTATCACTCCGGTCGAGGCGGCCCATTCATGCCGAAGCGTGGCTCTCCCACGGTAAAAGTTTAAATCGACTGTGCCACTCTACCACAATAGTTCAGAGCTAAGTATTGGTAGAATCGTGCATGTGAAGCAAATTACCGACCTCCCGTTTGATGTTATCAAGCGCCTCAAAGGCGCTAGCGCTCGCAACAGCTCCATAAAACATAAACTTAAGTTGGTATATTTCGAAAACTACCCTCGCAAGCATTTCGCCCAACTACTTTAATTCTACAATTCTCACTACTGTAAAATTGGCCGCAATCTATCAACCTTGGGAGAGCCACGCTTCGGCATGAATGGGTCGGTTCGAAGATATTTTATAGCTCTTTGTCAGTTTTGCGTGCTGATTCCTAGACGTCCTAGATTTTTTTATGTGATAGTTAGCAGACGAACATACGGATCACCTGATGGTGATTTCTAGGAGCCCAATTCTCGAGACGTGATATTTTGTCATCATCTCGAAATCAAGATTTCAGTACAGTCAGCAACAGTATACAATTTTTGGGATACAAAAGAAAAGTATTATATATTTTTAATTCCGCTGTTGATCCTGATATCCGTAACACAGGTGCTTGAGCTACCTATCGCGGACTCCGATCAATGTATGTGATGTGAAATATTTATTTATTAATTAAACCAATGTAAGGTGTCGATTCACCCCGTATAGTAACAAAAAAATTACGATTCTAATGTGAGCCGTGATAGATATATAGGCGACGCGAAACCATAGATTTGCCAGTCATCATTTATCAATAGTCTCCCCATCGCCGATGGACTATCAATCTATTCCACCGACAAAATCTATAGTCATTTATCGAGCAACTCTTAGTGATATCGGCATATTTTTCCATTTTATAACGGTATTAATCACTATCGATTTTTAATATACGATTTGAATATTTCGCGGGGGTCGTGGTTGAAACCTGAGCATGCAATTTTTTTCAGGTGGCAGGTTTCGTACCTTGGCCCACGACTTTCATCCACTATGAACGATGAGAGAGAGTCCCAGGGGTTTTAGTCGGTATGCCTCTGTCCGGCTTCTCGCTAGGAGAAGCCATCGCCAGAGGAGAGTCCGACATAACCCATCCCTTTTACAGACGGATGGGTATGCGTAGCGCATTTTCTCCTGGGTCACCAAAAAAAAGGGTGTTAGTGTTATTGGTCTGAATGACGTAGCTTAAAAAAACGAAAATATAGTGTCGTAGAGAGCGATAAGAATTAAATACCTGACTATTCTGCCAAGCAACATTAGCTCAGCTGCTACTTAGTAAACAAAAACCATACTGAATTCGGCCGTTTCGAAGCAAACGCGAAGCTCAGTGACTCGTATAATTAAGTTCCTACTGTGGTATTTTGGATGCTAATTAGCTTGCCCGGAATAGTCGTTAATAGCTGTTAAAGTATAGACGTCCACGGCAAGTAAAGTATGTATTGTCCCAGGCCTCCATTGTAGAAATGAAGCCATCGCTACTATGATGGGATTAGGCTTAATCATCACGCTTGTCTTGATAATCACAATCGCCTTGGTAATCACAACCGAGCTATGTTAAAAAAATTCGAAACAGGTCGAGTCGAAAATCGAACCCAGGACCGCTTTTCTAGTGGATTAAGAACCGGGCTGCGAACTACTAGAAGGAAGCGCTTTACGGAAATCATTTAAAAGCTAATATGTGTGTAAATTAGCAATTTGCAACACCTTTGAATCAATGTAAATATTAGGAGTAAAAGTATGAAATAGCCGTTTTGTTACACGATTTTCTTAGAAATTGTGTTTTCCACACTATTTTTTTTTATTTAACGCTACTAATCCATAATTAACTGTGCTTTAACGGACAAAGTAGTTTCCTGAACGCTATGTTCTGAACTTATTCAAGAAAAGAGTGAATAGGCTGTTACTAGACAGGCATGATCCACCCTCGGCCACATCATCACTTACCATCAGGTGAGATTGTGGCCAAATGTCTGGCAATTGTAATTAAAAAAAAAACGCGACTTCTGCCAATTAAAAAATAATCATTGACAATATTATTATGTTATGCATAAAATACAATAATTTATTAAACCTTATAAATGCTGTCTGAAACCAAAATAAAATTTTAGTATAGTGATTATTGCATAGTAAAGGAAATATGTATATATCCTTTTCATTATCATCGTCAGCCCATTTAAGTCCCCACTGCTGGGGCACGGGCCTCCCTCAATCACATGAGGGGTAATGGCCATACTCACCACGCTTGGCAGACGGGTTGGCGAGGGTTTTGATATAAATGCAGAGTTTTCCTTCTCTGGGTGCTGATGATCATGCCAGCAGCTTTACCTTAGTCGCCTTTTACGACACCTCGGTAAGAGTGAGGGTGGCCTATTCTACTCTGCCGGGGACCACACGGCCTATAAAGCTTACCTGGCCTGATTTTATACTGTAACGGATACAGACAAAAGAGGAATTACAAACACACAAACACTGAACACGTGTTCGTCAAACGAAAGTTTGTCTAGAGTGAGAATCGAACCCACGACCTTGACGTACGAGGCAGGGTCAATAGCAAATGCGCTCGCGAGCCAAAGGTATCTTAAAATAAACGTTATCAAGCCTCTCAGGAGGTGAGGAGATGTTTTATATGCTATTATAAAGGTAAATCCTACAGACAGGGACAACGCTTATAGGTAATCCGAAAGCACAAAACGACAGTGGTCTAAAGTGGAACTAATGTTTTTTTTTATGATAGGTAGCAGACGAGGCGACGGATCACATGATGGTAAGCGATTACCGCCGCCCATGGGGACACCTGCAACACCAGTGGTGTCACAAGTGCGCTGCTTACCTTTTAAACCCCCTTCCCCTGGATTGGGCCTCCGGTACCCTCACTCACGCAGCGAAATACAGCGCATGCACTGCTTAACTCCGGTTTTCTGTGAGGACGTAATGTCCCAAAACTATGTGAGGGCGGGCCACTAGTAAGTTACGTTCAAGTATTACGTAAGCAGATCTATTACAGTTATTTACCCCTCCACCCCCCTTGTCAGCAAAAGCAAGCAAAGCTCTTACCCCCTCCCCCCATGCTTACGTAAACATTTTTCGATTTTTTTGTCACAGCTCGGCAACCCTACTAACCGTATGCATTTATTTGTAGGTAATTCCCCGAAAATACGTTTCGTTTTCAAGCAAACAGAATGTGAGGGTTGCCATTTGTGTTAAAAAGAAAATAATTATCGATGACGTAATCATCATCTAGACTCTCCTACCCCCCATAGTGGTACTGTAGGTAAAACCTGTTTTTGTCTAATCAGACACTGGCAATATTGTCACACTGATTTGAATTTAATGTATGTTGCTTTGTTTATAACAATATATCATGTTTGAGACTGTCCTCCATGTGACCAAGTATACGTGTATACTTAAACCTAAATTAAATACAACGGTAGGTAATTTTTGTCTACTCTAGCTAGGTCGGCTATTATTCCGGCTTTTTTCCACTGGCGTCCTTCCTCTCCATTCAGAAGTTACATAATACTTGAACGACCCCTAGGTTAGCTTAATAAAGTTTTTCTTAACCCCTAGATAGATAACCTACGTCCGAGATTTCGACTAATCGAATTTTTAAAAAATCGATATAACTCCTTTGTATTTCCGTCACTACTAGCCGTTCCTGCCAACTCAGTCGGTGCCGAGCTCGCAGGACACACCCGTATCGCTCCGGTAAGTGCGAACAGGTTTTCGTCAGTATTTTACCTACCGTACGTCGAAAAGTGACGTATTGTTATCTTTAGTGACACTTTACGGCTTTTGGAAAAAAATATTATTACGACTTTTGGAGAATAATGTACATATTTTTTATTACTTTTTTTACTTGTTATCGACTACGATAAATAGAACATAATGACGTCACGAAAGCGTCCAGATGATGCAGAAATCAGTCGATTGTTGCATGAAACGAGTGATGAAGAAATTCAGGAGTCTGACAGTGAAACTGAAGACAATTTATTAGAAGACGAAGTACAGAGTGATGCCGAAGACTCCACCAGTGGAAAACCCATTGGATTCGAACGATGTCTCTGAAAATGATCCGGACAATGTGCGATAGATGCCAAATTCCCATTTGTGGAGAGCACAAATGTAGCACCTGTCCTAAGTGCCTTTGAGGCCAAAGTGACTGAAAAGTGATATTTAAATAGGTTTTTGATATTATAAAGATTTAAAAAAGTTGATTATGATATGTTTACTCAGTAAATTATAAGGCTGACGGAGAGATTCCTATTGTTTGAGTTTTGTTAAGTGAGAAGTATCTTGTTGTGTTCTTTCAATTTCTTTTTCTAATAAAAATGAAATAAACTCAAATGTTTTTCATTTATTTGGAATACAATAAAAGGTTCGAGTCGGACTCGCCTATGAAGGGTTCCGTAGCAGCAAGTAAGATATATGGAAGGTAAATTGCGGTTTACGGTTTATAACGTTTATAACTTTGGGAGCGTCTCTTGCGCAAAGTACTGTGTTTAGAAAAAAATGATGTTAAACACCTTAAAATAATTGTTAAAGACCTATCCATAAATACCCCACACGTATAGGTTTAATGAAAAAAAAAATTTGGGTTTCAGTTTCAACTATGGAGACCCCCCAATTTTTTCATTTTTTCCAATTTTTGTGTGAAAATCGTAATGCGGTTAACAAAATACATCTATTTACCAAGTTTTAATAGTATAGTTCTTATAGTTTCGGAGAAAAGTGGCTGTGACAAACGGACGGACGGACAGACGGACAGACATGACGAATCTATAAGGGTTCCGTTTTTTTACGGCATTTGGCTACGGAACCCTAAAAATGAGAGGGACAGATAGACGGACTTAACGTTTTAGGGGTTGGATAGAGCACTGAGACGGACAGACAGACAGTCTCAACTACGCTTTTAACAAAACCCATTAACCCCCTTCAGGGACAATCCCTAGCGAGGAACGCACATTCTTGTCTTTTACGAGCTACGGCTGCACGGGATGGTTATGGTTTTATATCCCCATGCCCATAAACGAATAACCGCAATCCCTACCTAGAAACCTATATGTTTTGATATAATAATAATAAATAATAATATTCCAACCGATTACTGCTACGGCGGCCAATCTCAACGATCAGCCACGTACGCATGATATAGAATAGTGCTCAAGTGTGTGCGCAAACACAAGTGCACTCTCTTTCCCCTTATCCTCATATTGCGATGGGACACCAGCGTGATACGAAGAGGGATCGGGTGCAGGACCAACAGCTTGACGTGCTTTCCGAGGCACGGGGGTACAAGACCGCCAACTTCCAAACTCCGGGCTAACACTAAGAATTTCTTGCCGAAAACTTAGGTACAAATTTTTTGGCCTTACCCGGGAAACCTCTTGCGCAGCTGTCGCTTTAAAGTGCGACCCACTAACCACTGCGCCACCGAGGCAGTCTGGGGCCCAACTACGCTTTTAAGGTGACGGGTAGGGCACACCGTGCGGGTGCGCCGTGCGGTCCCCGGCAGAGTAGAATAGGCCACCCTCACTCTTACCGAGGTGCCGTAAAAGGCGACTAAGGTAAAGCTGCTGGCATGATCATCAGCACCCAGACAAGGAAAACTCTGCATTTATATAAAAACCCTTCGCCAACCCGTCTGCCAAGCGCGGTGAGTATGGCAACTACCCCTCATGTGATTGAGGGAGGCCCGTGCCCCAGCAGTGGGGACTTAAATGGGCTGATGATGATGATGATGATGTAGGGCACACTAGCGACGCCAATAGATTTTACAACCTCTCGGCAAACACTTATACTATTTATTAAATAACCATGCACAAATGTTTTGTCCGTTTTTGTACGCGAAAAATTGATTCACGCCAAAAAGGCCGCTTTTGGCGTGAATCAATTTTTCGCGTACGCGTTGGACCCAACATTTTTTCATGATTATTTGACAAACTAGTAAGTGTCTGCCGAGAGGTTGTAAACCCGAAATTTTTTAAAATAGATCCGGTTTAGAAGCTAAAAATTAAAATCGATTGGCGTCGCTAGTGTGCCCTACCCGTCACCTTAACAAGACCCATTTAACTACGCCCTTCAGGGACAAACCCTAGCACATTCTAAGTCTTTTACGAGCTACGACTGCATAAGGGATGGCTTAATACCCCCATGCCCATGGACGAAATTTGAATAACCGCTTCTCCGTGACCCAGAAACCTAGATGTAGAGATGGAACATTTTTTGTGTCGACACTGTTTGACACCGTCAACAAACGTCACAACCTCACATCGTCGTTATAAAATAACAAAAAAATCCTTATTGAGAATTTACTGTACTTTCTGAATGAAAACTACATTTAAATACCAGGCAGACCCTCAATCGACACCGGTACATGGTAGAAATACCAAAAGTCCGCACAAAGAGGTTTGAATCCTGTTTCCTTATTCGTACTCCGAAACAGTGGTATCAGCTGCCTGAGGAGGTGTTCCGTAGAGGCTACAATTTGGGGGTTTTCAAAGCGCGAGTGAATAGGTATCTTCTAGGTAATCGTGCTACATCTTAGACCATATTATCACTTACCATCAGGTGAAATATGGTCAAACGCTTACCTATCTACATTAAAATAAAAAAAAACTGAAATATAAAAATTAGGTACATTAGATGTTACATAAATAACACACTTGAAAATAACATCGCGTGTTCAGACGGGACTCGAATCCATATTTTCCACTATTCGGGTGGCTGATCTACCAATTAGACCACTAAACGCGTTACTAAGCTGACAAAATTTGTAAGTGCTTGATTCGACATGAGCTGGCGCTAGTCTCATCAATATTGTAGGTAGGTATATTTACCATTTTTAAAAATCGTAATGTGGTTAAGAAAATACGTCAATTTATCAAGTTTCAACAGTCGCTGTGACATACAGACGGTCGCATAGACGGACAGACAGACAGACATGACGAATCTATAAGGGTTCCTGTTTTTGCCATTTAGCTACGGAACCCTAACAAACGCATCAAAATTGCGTGAAAATGATTTAAGCATACATTAACAGGACAGACAGCGAAAGTGACTTCGTTTTATACTATGTAGTGATTAAACCTAATAATCTACATTTGCAAGTAAATTACGAAACAGACTACCGCAATCGAAGGTGGTAAACCTCGGATAATCCAAGCTTACTAACATATACCAACCAAGGACCTACGCTACTTGTTTCTACATCGCGCGATCATGCGATTTGTACGCGCCTTCACTTAGCAGGCTTCGGAAGCCATATCGACACGATATTTTGGTCTGCAAGAGTTTTATATAAGACTTCCGGGTAGCGAAGATTATATAGAGCGTTATAATATTATTAATAAGGATGTTCTTTTTATGCTATAGGCTACAAACGAGCAAGCGGCATCACCTGATGGAAAGTAATCATCGCTACCCAGGAACATCCGCGAAATCAGAGAGATCGCTTATGTACTGCCGGCCTTTTTATCGGCTGGATTATAAGGTCGTCCTAAGTCGTAGCCGTCGGGAAATACTCCCACAAGCAAACCGTTCCACAGAACTGAGGTGCGTGGTAGAAAGTTCCGCGAAAAACGCACAGTATTAGACCGCCATCCATCGACATGATGGGGATGGAATGACAATCGCTTGCGTGTGGTTCGATGTGAGAATTCAGCTGTAGGGAATGTTTAAGAAGCTAATTTTATGAATGTTAAAAAATCAGACTAACCAAATCCTGGAATATAGTTCAACAAGCGTACCACCGGGCTACAAAAGGACAGCAGCAATACAATAAACTCCTTTTTCCAGGGCAAACGTATAAAAATAGGCCAAGGTTAGTTAGATTCGTTAGCTGACTTCTCAATTTACATTTTTGGGTACCTTCAAGATAAAGTCCTCAGCAAACTTTAAATCATCGGAGGTTCTTTTAAGTGCGTTACTATTACATATGACTACCGAGTATTCAAGTATCAAAACTGATTTCGGTAATTTAATACGCAGTTTAATCGTCCCCGTCCAGCGAAAGGTCACGACGCTCTTTGTCGGTTGTGCTTTACACATAAAGAACTATATTGTTAGTATTCTATGTTTACACACACGTATTCTAAGAAAGCGAAGTTCAAAAAAATATTCTAAATTCAAAATGTTCAATTGATATTAATAAATATCCCTAACCGTTATAGACGGACACAGTATCAAATGATACTTTGATTTTTTAGAAGCGACGTCCGAAAAAGTATTCTAAATTCAAAATGTTCAATTAAATATAATAATTTCCTATACATCCTGTGCGGATAAAGAATGGGATTAGACGGCGATCATGGCGGCGCATCTATTCACTTCTCGCTCGCACACCCACGAGTGCGAGTATAGACGCAAATAGTGTGCGAGCGAGAAGTGACTAGATGCGCCGCCATTTCTGATCTCATTTTTTACCCGCACAGGTTGTACGTTATAGATCGGCACAGTACCAATTAATACTTTTTTTAATGTCCATATTACCAAATATAAAATATAAAGTCCTCTAAAAATATCGTCAAAGCGGCATTCCACATTAACGTTTGGTGATTCCCGCGGGTTTGATCAGTAATCCCGCGGGCTCATCCGGGCTCGCCTTCAATTACAGGATGCCCTGATAAACGTAGTGATGGATAGTTGGGCTTATCGCTCTGGACGAAATTAGACACATGGATAACTACGTACCAACAGGTTACAATGACGGAAGCTAGGATTTTTAATGTAATGACAGTACAAACATTTGTGTGCAAGAACATGTCTGTTTGTATTGGTCTGGGCGTTTCTTTGTATTATAAGTATGTATTTACAAAAGAAAAGTATTATATGTATATATTTGTAATCCCACTGTTGATTCTGATATCCGTAACACAGGTGCTTGAGCTACCTATCTCGGAGTCAGATCAATGTATGTGACGTTGTTGTAATGAGTAAAGAGATGATGCTAAGCAATTGCCGCCGCCTGTAAGCTACTTTTACACATTCTGAATTGTAGCAAGCTTGAAAAGCATGCCAAATATGAGCAACACTCTTGCTATCAATAAGCATGCAATTAGTTATCTATTAGCATGAAGAATAAGCAAACCTATCTACACGTGCTCAAGCTCTCCCCCTTTCACCCGCACTGAAGGTAGCAAGCTCAAAAAATCGGCCGGCGTTCGATTTTTGAGCATGCTCAAAATTAGGATGCTTATTAGTAGCAAGTCCGTAGACATGCTTTTTAGCAGCATTTGCTCAAAAGTAATATACTTAATCATAAAAATAAGCAAATGTTTATTTTATTTATTTATTCTTACAAAATCCACAGCTCTTAAATATAATAATTACAGTAAACATATTTTTCTTACAGCCAACAACGGACTTACATTTTATCAACATAACTTTTGTGAACGGTCTACAGCAAACATCACGATATAAACAATATAATCATACAACAACAAAAATAAATTCCTTAATAAAAATAGCTGCATGCAGTGTGTGAGTATGTGTTTGCGTGTTACAATAGCTTTAGTCCTGCAAGATCAATGGAGTCACAAGTGAAAGCGAAGGTCTTTAAGGTCCGTAAGATGTAGCCATCGGGAAATACTGCTAATATAAATAATAAATACTTTGACGACCCGTTTGGAACAGTGGTAGTGAACGCTGCCTTTGGTCCAAGGGTTCCGGGTTCGATCCCCGCACAGTACAAACATTTGTGTGTATGAACATGTCTGTTTGTATTGGTCTGGGTGGTAAATACATACGTACAATACATACAATATTGTACGTATGTATTTACAAAACAAAAGTATTATATGTATATATTTGTAATTCCGCTGTTGATTCTGATACCTATGCGTAACATAGGTGCTTGAGCTACCTATCTCGGAGCTGACTCCGAGATCACACATACATTGATCTGAATCAATGTATGTGTGATGTTGTGAAATATTTATTTATTTATTATTATTTATTACTTTTTTTTGGACTATAGGTTAACGCTTGACCACAATCGCACCTGGTGGAAAGCGACGATGAGGTCTAGGCCTAGAAAGTAGTATTACTGACAACGTGTGCGGATAAAGAATGGGATCAGAAATGGCGGTGCATCTATTCACTTCTCGCTCGCACACTATTTGCGTCTATACTCGCACTCGTGGGATGCAAATAGTGTGCGAGCGAGAAGTGAATAGATGCGCCGCCATTTCTGATCCCATTCTTTATCCGCGCAGGTTGTATAATTAGTTAGGTAGGAACTCCGTGACCATGGGGCGTTTGCTAAAGCGACGAAATATTAGAAAATAAAAAATATGGCTCATTGAATACACGTAAATAACATTGTAATGTTAGTTAACATGAAAGTCTAAAGAATATAAAGTATAAATACACCGTTATTTTTATCGTTTACATCCCGAGAACCCCTTTTTAGGGTTCCGTAGCCAAAATGGCAAAAACGGAACCCTTATAGTTTCGTCATGTCCGTCTGTCCGTCTGTCCGTCTGTCCGTCTGTCACAGCCGATTTACTCGGAAACTATAAGTACTACAGTGATGAAATTTGATGGGAATATGTGTTGTATGAACCGCTACAAAAATATGACACTAAATAGTAAAAAAAAGAATTGGGGGTGGGGCCCCCCATACATGTAACTGAGGGATGAAATTTTTTTTTTCGATGTACATACCCGTGTGGGGTATCAATGGAAAGGTCTTTTAAAATGATATAAAGTTTTCTAAAAAACATTTTTCTTAAAGTGAACGGTTTTTGAGATATCAGCTCTCAAAGTCGTAAAAAGTATGTCCCCCCCCTCTATTTTTATAACTACGGGGTATAAAATTCTAAAAAAAATAGAGGTGATGCATGCTAATTAACTCTTTCAACGATTTTTGGTTTGATCAAAGTATCTCTTATAGTTTTTGAGATAGGTTGATTTAACTGTAATTTTGGACTTTGCTGCTACGGAACCCTTTGTGCGCGAGCCCGACTCGCACTTGGCCGGTTTTTTTATGTGATAGGTGGCAGACGAGCAGACGGATCGCCTAAGCGATTGCCGCCATCCATAGACACCCGCGATACCAGTGGAGTCACAAGTGCGCTGCCAACCTTTAAACCCCCCTTTCCCCCGTATCGGGCCTCCGGTACCCTCACTCACGCAGCGAAACACAGCACAGTGCTGCTTTTTTTATTTAACTGTCAGTAAATAAGTAATTAGTCTCGCTTGTATCTATTATTGCATATTTCTAACAACCAGTACCTATTTAAAATTCTTCAAGCGGCTTTTGTATACAGGAAAATAAATTCACAGTAAATTCATTAGTAACGCTTTGTGTGTATTATAGAACCAATGCATCATGCATTAAACGCATCGGAAACAGACCCATCTTTCCCATCGAGGACTAAGGGCATGTGCCCAGGGCCCCGCGATAGTTAGGGGCCCCTAACTTTCAGTCGTAGGACCCTGATAATCGCTTACCACCAGGTGATCCGTCTACTCGTCTGCCCCTCTACCCCTATACATTATGAAATATCTAATAATTTTCGATTAATATACCTACCTAGCCCGCCCGGTTGGGCGATTTAGGTATCGCTGAAAAGAAGTCGTCGAGATTGATCCGAGAGAAATTCAGGAATGGCAAGAAATAGTGCAGGATCGACCAAAGTGGCGCTCTCGTGTTTAGGAGGCCAAGACTCGGTTCGGGTCGTTGTCACCCAATAAAACGCTGGTGTTTTACGTTTTATCGACCTCAATACTTTATTTGCTCCACAACGTATATACCTATGGATTTTGCCGATGCCACTAAACATAATCGCGGGTTTTAAGACTTTATTAGGTCGAAGCAAGTTTTAGTCCTCCTTTTCTTGGCGTCTTGGTAAAAAGTCTGCCAACGCAATGGCAATACGAATAAGGTGGGCAGGTGCTCAATAGAAAACAGCTGAATGTTGGGAACCAAACTTTGTATGTCCTGGGCCCCGGCACACCTCAAGACGGCTCTGATTGGGAATTACATACACCGACGCCCAACCATTTATCGGCCATGCAACTCGGTTCACACTAGACTTGCGTCAAATAGTTCACTCGTGTGAAAAAATTATGGAAATCATTTAAGCCGGAAATGTTTACCACTCATTTAGTTCAGTAGTTTAAAAATATGAGCAGTCCTAAAAATATAATCGTAATCTTAATCGCTACTAGAACTGCTCAAACATGTTATCTTTTTTAGAAAGTTGAGATTACTAATACTCGTATATGACTAGCTCACAAATTTTAGAAGCTTTTAATTATTTGGAAATTTGATCAATAAAATCTGAAGGTTTAAATCTAACAATTTCACCAATTCACTCAATTATTTAATTAAATTAACATAGCTCTTGATTTAATCGAAGTAAAACTATCCACTACATGAGATGTTGTTTATATCCGGCTGCGTAACTTTGTCATTCTAGTTGGTGTTCTGTTCAATTAGTTTTTTTACTTAATTGAGCATACAATTGTTGGGTTTGTTATGTACCTCAGTCATAAGATATTGGCTTTGCATTTAACTACAATTACTTAAGATGGACCTACAGCTTAAAGTTTGGGCTGCATTACAGAATCCGAGTCTCGTTTCATGGCAAACCAAGTCCAATTAACAAATGAACTACTTGGAATAAACATAAGTGAACTATTTATGTTAGTCACTTGAACCTTGAACTAGTTCATTTTGGATCTTCTACCTACACAAAGTTAGATTAAGCTTTGTTTATGGAAACTATAAACATAAGTCTAGCTGTAAATAGTTAATGTTTATTAACTACACGTAAACAGGATAAAATGGAGCTATCTTTCTGACTAAGCTGTGTTTACGTTACCTATCGGTGTTGTAAATATGTTATTCGCTAATACCTATATAGGGATAAAGTTAATGTGTAATAATGTGAGGTAAATCTATGATTTAGTTTTAACACATACATTAGCGATCTCTCTGATTTCGCGGATGTTCATGGGCGGCGTTGATAAGTTTCCATCAGGTGACTCGCTTGCTTGTTTTTCCGTCACTAGCATAAAAAAAAAGTTATGTAAGTATTTACCCAAGTTTATAAATGTTTTACATACTGTTCTTATTAATTTTTAATGTTTCGATGTATTATTATTTATCTTTGATGCCGCTATTCTTTAACTTTTTATCTAATGTTTATCGCACAATTTTTCTACCCGAACCGTGCGATCAAACTAGGGACCCCAAGCGCAGCAGTCGACACATAAGCCACTAAGCTATCGAGACAGTCAAATCTAGTTGTTTAGTTTAGGAAATACAAACAAACCTAGACTTACTATACCTGTAATGGTTGGGCAACGGAACTGTTAAATGCCAATTTCCCCTGAAACACCAATACGCTTGATGTACTAGGCAGTTCACTCAGACAACACAGAATGCAGTTGTCAACAGACTCAATAGCTCAGCTAGTTTGCATTGAATGCAATTTGCCTCGGATAGTACCAAAGTATTAGTGTACCTAGACATACAATACCTGTAATAGTTGGTCAACGGAACTGTTAAATGCCAATTTCCCCTGAAACACCAATATGCTTGATGTACTAGGCAGTTCACTCCGACAACACAGAATGCAGTCGTCAACCGACTCAGCTAGTTTGCATTGAAGGAAATGGACAACATTTCAAATTTTTAACATGTCCATATTGTTTTTTTATATGAAAGTAGACATAAAATGAACAGACCCATATTTTTTCTTTTTTCAAAATTTGTCCATTTTCATGCATAAAATAATTATTGAAATTCTTTTTATTCTAAATAGACGTAAGCGCCAAATGACGTCATCGGACGGCTGAATACAGCGATATTCCTTTGCTTATCATTGTTTTAATAAAAAAAAGGTATTAGTGTCAAAGGTAAATAATACTAGTGTCAACATTGTCAACGTCATTCATACATTCAACGTTGACAAGTTGTCTTTTTTTTTGACAGTTACATGTCATGAGTTTGGCATTACGTAAATTTAAAACTATAATGTGCTAAGCAAAGAAATATTTTACATTCTGCCGTCCGATGACGTCATCTTACGTTTTTTAGTTTTTAATTTTTTTCTCAGTAAATAAGCAATATAAAAAATGAATAAATATATATTCGCGCAGCGGAAAAGTAAACAAAGAATTGGTATTTTTTGTTTCAGAGCTTAGCAATTTTGAAATGTTGTCCATTTGCCTCGGATAGTAGGTACATGTGTGGTGTAGTACCAAACCTGCATTCAATGCATCGATTGCAGTTCCAACTCAAAAGAGAAACAGATGCAAAACTTGTACAAAATAAAAAAGGTACGAGTAGGAATAATTTGTTTTAGTGTAAAGGTAGGTGTATCTAATAAAAGACCGTGGGAGAGCTACGCTTCGGCACGAAAGGGCCGGCTCGACCGGAGTGATACCACGGCCTCACAGAAAACCGGCGTGAAGCAAGCACTGTGCTGTGTTTAGCTGGATGAGTGATGTCCAATGGTGGTGGAGGCCCAATCCGGGGGAAGGGAGGATTTAAAGGTGTCCATGGGCGGCGGCATCGCTTACCATCAGGTGATCCGTCTGTTCCTCTGCCATAAAAAAAATGTATTTAGGAGTTATGATTGCAATTCCTCTGTTGTCTCATATCCGTAACACAAGTGTTTAGTGCCGTGTGCCGTGTGGTCCCCGGCAGAGTAGAATAGGCCACCTTCACTCTTACCGAGGTGTCGTAAAAGGCGACTAAGGTAAAGCTGCTGGCATGATCATCAGCACCCAGAGAAGGAAAACTCTGCATTTATATCAAAACCCTCGCCAACCCGTCTGCCAAGCGTGGTGAGTATGGCAATTACCCCTCATGTGATTGAGGGAGGCCCGTGCCCCAGCAGTGGGGACTTAAATGGGCTGACGATGACGATGAAGTGTTTAGTGCTACTTAGTTCGGAATCAGGTCAATGTGTGAGATTAGAATATTTTTTACAGGATATTTACCTCTTCATCTTAGCGTTTAATGCCCAGTTGCGACCAAATCTGTTGCTCTGAGCTCGGGGTACGCTTGGACCATGATTCATGACTTGGGGAGTATGGTAATTACAATGAAGCGGCTGCCGTCTGCCCTCTACCAGAAATAACGTACGTTCTCAATATAATTATGACATCCAATCTGTTAAAAGTTCAAGCTACATCTATGACTGACCGGATGGCGCAGTTGGTAGTGACCCTGCCTCTTACGCCTAAGGTCGTGGGTTCGATTCCCACCCTGGACACACATTCGTGCGATGAACACTTGTGTTTGTTCGGTGTCTGGGTGTAAAATATGTATTTAAGTATATATTTGTGTTCCTCTGTTGTCTGATATCTGTAACACAAGTGCTTAAGCTACTTAGTACGGAATCTTTATTTGCCTCTCTTTTTGCCGAAAATTCACGATTGAGCCCTACCAATCAAAAACCACCCCAGTTACCTTTTTGCAGCTCTAAAATGCCACCAGTGTGCATCTTTCAAAAAGAGGTACTAAGGGCACTCCGAGGCTTAGACGTGAATAAGGCTAGCGGCCCTGACGGTATATCAGCAGTGGTATTGAAGACCTGTGCTCCCGAGTTGTCTCCTGTTCTTACCCGTTTGTACCGTTTTTCTCTGCAGCATGGAGTGGTCCCGAAGTCCTGGAAGCTTGCTAATGTCCAGCCAGTGCCTAAGAAAGGAAGACGTGCCGATCCTTCCAACTACCGCCCCATCGCAATCACCTCCATACTTTGTAAAGTTATGGAGCGTGTATTGAACAAGAGAATTCTTAGCTACCTAGAAGACAATGACCTTCTCAACGATCGGCAGTACGGCTTTCGCCAGGGCCGATCTACTGGGGATCTTCTTGTGTACGCTACTCATAACTGGGGTGAGGCATTGGACAGGCACGGTGAGGCTCTTGCAGTCTCGCTGGATATCTCCAAAGCCTTCGATAGGGTCTGGCACGACGGCCTTCTTAGCAAGATTCTAGCTTACGGAATTCCTGCTAATCTTTGCCTATGGATTTCGGACTTTCTGAGGAACAGGTCGATTCGGGTAGTCGTAGACGGTTGCTCGTCCGTTCCGTTGGCGATTGACGCTGGAGTCCCTCAAGGGTCTGTTCTCTCTGCAACCCTTTTTTTGTTGCATTTCAACGACCTGCTTATGCCCGGTATCTTTGGGTACGCAGATGATAGCACAGTTGCAGAGAGATACATGTCCGACGCAAGGGCTGGTTTGGCTGAAATCCATGCATGCAGAGAAAAAATGGTTGGACGGGTGAACGCGATCCTAGAAGCAGTCTCCGATTGGGGGGAAGTCGTGTTCAACGCTTCCAAAACACAGGCGTGTCTAAGCGGACCGCTTTCACATTGTCCCCCACTTTTCAAAACGTGTCCTTGCCTGTTGCAGACACTCTGAGTCTACTAGGTATGGACCTAACCTCCAACCTTAACTTTGGTCGCTCTATTGAGACCAAGGCAGCCACTGCTGCTAAAAAACTTGGTATCCTATGCAGGGTTAGGCGATACTTCACGCCGGAACAGGTTCTTAAACTCTATGAAGCTCAAGTTCGGTCGTGCATGGAGTATTGCAGTCACCTATGGGATGGCTCTGCCAAGTATCAGCCCTCGACTCGATTGAGCGTCGAGCCATGAAGTTAGTTGGTGACGCAGAATTAGTGGATGGAAAATCCCAGGCATTAAAATCTTTAATAAGTTACCGGAACATATTAAAGCACAAGAAAAACTTAAATTTAAAATTATTCTCAAAGACTGGCTAATCTCTAAATGTTTTTTAATTTGAATGAGTTTTTTAATTATTTTTTTTGTTAGCCTGTACTGTCTCACTGCAGGGCAAAGGCCTCCCTACTCTCTTTCCAACGTTTTCGGTCACGAACGGCAGTCGGCCAATCCTTTAGGTGGGCATCGAGATCGCCCCTCCATCGTTTTCTCGGCCTGCCGCGTGGTCTCTTCTTATTTTCGGGCATCCATTCATTTATTTCTACTATTAGCTCACCGCAAAGCTAATAGTAGAAATACGCACATAAATTCGAAAAATCCGGAGATGTATGCTCGGAATTGAACCCGGTCACCGCGCGCCCGGTCATTCGAACGCGTTCAGAACCACTGACCTGCCTTCACTCCGGGATTTTTACCATTCTAACTCAAAAATGACAAAACATGGTAGAAATCTCGTTAAAACTATTCTAATGTTAGCGGCCATGAAAGTTCAAAACATATGAGATGTAATATTTAAATCAACGATGTTTCTATCATTACATTCTCCACTGGCTCAGCGACCCGAAACGAGTCTTGGCCTCCGAAACAAGAGAACGCCACTTTGATCAATCCTGCTAGGCTTGTGTCCTACTCGTTCATGTCCGATTAAGGGAACAGTTCGTTCAACTGACTGAGTACGAACTGTTCTATTCTGATGGTTCAAATCGGTCTTCTAGTACATTTTATTCACCATAGATCGACCGAATGATTATGGATGACTGAGCGGTGAGGCAGTGGGATCACTCCGGTCGAGCCGATTCATGCCTAAGCGTGGCTCCCCCACATTTGTTTTCAATTACTATTAATGAACCAAATTACAAAACGATCTAATAATCTATTTTATTTGTTGTCGCTAGCTGCACCAACATTTTATACGAGTAGGCCAATGAGAACGAATGTGTGAGGTGCATTTACCCTAAAAATAGACCACTCTTGGCATTGAATTTCGCTTGCACCGTTGCAACTCGTGTGCACGTGTAGGATTTGTTAATTGTTTGACATCATTCAGCGACTTTTATTCATCTATCTCAATAAACAGTTATTTTAAACGACCCGTTTGGAACAGTGGTAGTGAACGCTGCCTCTGGTGCACGGGTTCGATCCCCGCACAGTACAAACATTTGTGTGCATGAACATATCTGTCTGGGTGTTATCTATGTATTATAAGTATGTATTTACAAAAGAAAAGTATTATATGAATATATTTGTAATCACACTGTTGATTCTCATATCCGTAACACAGGTGCTTGAGCTACCTATCTCGGAGTCAGATCAATGTATGTGATGTTGTGAAATATTTATTTATTATTATTACATCCCGAAAACCGAAAATGTATCGTTAATAAAGGCCATTTAGCATGTCAGATCAACAAAATAAGCGAAAAAAACCGGCCAAGTGCGAGTCGGACTCGCCCATGAAGGGTTCCGTAGCAGCAAGTAAGTTATATGGAAGGTACATTGCGGCTTACGGTTTATAACGTATTAAAAAAGCTACTTACTAGATCTAGTCCAAACCAATTTTCGTTGTTAGTTTTCATGATTATGTACATCAGTATTTTTTTTAGTTTTATAATTCATTTATTATAGAAGTTAGAGGATGGGGGAGGGAGGACAATTTACTACTTTGGGAGCGTCTCTTGCGCAATAATGTTTAAAACCTCAACATTATTTTTAAATACCTATCCATAGATACCCCACACGTATAGGTTTGATAAACAAAAAAAAATTGAGTTTCAGTTGCAAGTATGGAGAACTCCCCAATTTTTTCCAATTTTTGTGTAAAAATCGTAATGCGGTTAACAAAATACATCTACCTATTTACCAAGTTTCAATAGTATAGTTCTTATAGTTTCGGAGAAAAGTAGCTGTGACATTCGGACGGACGGATAGACGGACAGACATGACGAATCTATAAGAGTTCCGTTATTTGCGATTTGTCCACGAAACCCTAAAAATCAGCTGTTTCATAGGTTATTATTAGTCAGGTAGGAACTCCGTGACCATGGGGCGTTTGCTATAGCGACGAAATATTAGAAAATAAAAAAAAACCTCATAGAAATCACGTAAATAACATTGTAATGTTAGTGACCATGAAAGTTGAAATACAAACACCGTTATCTTTTTATCATTTAGATCCCGAATACCTCATAATAGATATCGTGAATGAAGTCCATTTCGCATGTTGGACCAACAAAATAAGCGAAAAAAATCAGCTGTTACTGTCGGGTGGATATTCTATTTTGTAAGGAACAACTGAATTTTTTCGCTATGAATAACATCATATACATTTATTAATCATCCGACATGGTTAGAAACATCAAATTCTTAGAGAAGACAACTCACGATATAAATCATCCTTATTATATCCTCGTAAGACCGAGAGGAAATGTTGCCGAGTTCTATCTAAGTAAGACCGAATGTGCTTTTATAAGAACAAATCTTCTGTAATCCGTTGCTCCAAGCACTTTAAGAAAACATTTTTATGAAACACACGTGCCATTTCACGACGTAAAAATGTATTAGGTAAGATTGTAAGATTTAATCATTTTCGAACATTTTTATTCCACATCATCAGCAACCCACACTCGTCCACTGCTGGACATATGTCTCCCCTAATGCACGCCACTGCTCCCGATTTTTGGCCACTCTCATCCAGCCCACACCAGCCAGCCTTCGAATGTCATCATCCCATCTTGTCGCAGGGCGTCCAACACTACGCTTGCCGAGTCGCGGTCTCCACTCAACGACTTTACGGCTCCAACGGCTGTCAGTTCTGCAGCTAATATGACCAGCCCACTGCCACTTTAGTTTGCAAATTCGTTGGGCTATGTCGGCTTTTATTCCCCAAGCATAAGAAAAGCTTTTATATGATAGGTGATAGGATATGATAGGTGGCAGACGAGCAGACGGATCACCTGATGGTAAGCGATTGCCGCCGCCCATGGACACCTCCCCCGGATTGGGCCTCCGGTACCCTCACTTACGCAGCGAAACACGGCACAGTGCTGCTTCACGCCGATTTTCTGTGAGGCCGTGGTATCACTCCGGTCGAGCCGGCCCATTCATGCGGGAACATGCTCTGCCACGGTTAATTTTTTTTTATTGTAAACCCCTTATAATATCTTTAAAAGTCTTTCCTTTCAAAAGTCCTAGAACGTATTGTGTATCAGTAACTTAGCTATTTCCTGGGTAATAACCAACTTTTAAATCTTTTCTAATACGGGTTCCGTCCAGGTCATAGTGCGGCTACAGCGTTGGTCAAAATCACAGACGTCATTCGTCATGATATGGACGAAAAGCAACTCACCGTCTTAGCACTGCTGGATTTTAGCAACGCCTTTAACACTGTGAATTTTGACATCGTGCATGGTTTGCTTTTTTCTCTTAACATATTTCCAATGGTCACTGACTGGTTTCGAAGTTACTTGCATGGCCGTCGGCAGCGTATCCGTGCCGATGAATGTACCTCCGCTTGGTGCGACGTTAGTGCTGGCGTGCCGCAAGGTGGCGTACTGTCTCCTCTGCTATTTTCATAAATTCAATTACCTACAGTCTCACTTCTTCCTATCACTTATATGCAGACGATCTCCAAATTTATACGCAGGGTAGCCTAAAGGATCTCTCCAGTGAAGTACAGGCTGTTAATTCAGATTTAGACCGGATCTCGGCATGGAACAGATCTTTTGGTCTCCTGGTTAACCCTAAAAAAACGCAGGTTATAATTATTGGCAGTTCAAGGTTGTTATCCAGGATTGACTTTACCTTTACTTTGACCGTCAAAAAGTATGCTTGGCAATGTACTCCACATTGCCAAGCATACTTTTTGACGGAACTCCAATCCCCTACAGCAAAACGGTTAGGAACCTAGAGTTAATATCGATAGCTCCCTATCCTGGGCTAACCAGAACGCTGAGGTTAGTAAGAAACTGTTTGCAGCTGCTGGATCACTAAACCGACTCCGTAATTTCTTACCAATACCCACGAACAAATAGCGCTAGTACAAGCCTAACTTTTCCCAATTCTTGACTACGCCGACTGTTGCTTGATCTAAATGAGGTTCTACTCAACAAGCTCGAGCGTCTCCAGAACTACTTACTGCATACGCATTATTTTCGGCTTGCGTAAGTACGACCACATCTCTGAATATCGAGCCCGCCTTCAATGGCTCCCTATCCGTCTTCATCGTGACTCCGACATTCTTTCCTTACTATTTACTATTCCTTTCAGTCCCAAATCTCCACCTTATCTCAAAGAGCGTTTCCAGTTTCTCCAGCCCACCCGAAGTCATATGCGTTCTTCTAAATTTCTCCATCTTAAGTTCCCTCCTCATTCATCTCAATCCTACTCCCAATCCTTCACCGTGCAGTCTATCCGACTGTGGAATGCTCTACCTTAGACAATCAGGCAATCCAATTCCCTACCCATCTTTAAAGCCCAAATTAAACTACATTTCCTGAACCTTTAAGACCACTGTTCCCACTTCCTCTCCCCCATCTCTTCCTGTCCATTCGTCTGCTTTGAGATCTATGGTTATTATTTTCGTTGCTATATTTACCTATAATTAATCATATACTACGTATGTGTATTCATATTTTATATATGTATTTCTATTTAAACTTTCAGTGTAAGTATATAAATATAAAGATTGCACCGCCCAACACCTTCATCAAGTATTCTTTACCCAAAGGTTGCCTGGAAGAGATCGCTCATAGTGATAAGGCTGCCTTCGTTGTACACATCCTGAAAAACTGACCGTACTGACCTTGTTAACCAAATCATACGCATTCATGTACCTTACCCCATTACTCGAATTTTGCTGGAACAAGACAGGTAGTGTGTCTTGCTCCAAAACCTAAATTCTAAATTATAACTATTGTACTGCCTAAATTATGTATTAAAGGTGCAGCGCACTTGTGACTCCTGGTGTTGCGGGTGTCTATGGGCGGCGGCGGTCGCTTACCATCAGGTGATAATGTCTGCTCGTCTGCAACCTAAAATTAAGTAATAAATATATATGTATATGTATGTTAACAGGAATACCTATATGCGCCAAGTGTCGGTCAAACCGTGCATCCTTAGGCACCCCCAATAGATTAATTATTATTTTATTCCTCTTTTTAATTAAACAAAACATAATAGTGGCCTTATTTACTCATATGTAACTTAATTATTTCTCATTAGAAATGTATTCTTTATTACACATAACTCAAGGCAAGGAATTATTAGTAGCTACTTTAGTACTTTTCACCGTAGTCATATGTGTGTTACTGTTTAGTAAAAGGTTTTTACTTGGGCCTCTGGATGCTCGTTGATTCTTTTATTTTGCTGATTGATGATTTTTTTATACGAACCAAGTTGTATTGTACGTACCTGCTTATTCTCTATTGCGCTTTTATCATGTCTGTACCTAATCTGTAGACAGCGGTGCTGATTGCACACTAAGTATTGTTATCTAGTATACATCACTTAGTGTTATATGTATGTAATTGTTTGTTGTCTTAAATAAATAAAAAAAAACCTAGCTTTTAAGTTTTCGTACTTCATTTTGAGTGCAATAAAAGTATATTCATTCATTCATCTTCAAACTAAAAGTTAAAACAATAGTATTTTATTCATTTCGTGGCTCTCTAAGTTTTGAACTTAACTTCAAGTTAGCGGTTTAATTTGTACACTGTCAGGTTTAAGTTAATAACTTGATCTCAAAGTTTAGTTGGTGGAATGTTATAGAATTGTTGAAATAGTTTTGAAATGCACGCTTGTGACATAACTACGATTCCATTGGTCGTTTCTTAGTTTTGGATTAACGTACACATCTGTAATAGCAAATGTTTCCTTCTTAGTATGCAAGAGCAAAGTGGTAGTTTCAATTTCAAACTATGCAGCGTGATTTTCCGTTTTCACACGCAATATTACACGCAATTTTAATATTTTTTTTATTTAAAACTAAGTACAAATAAAGTATGCATCATGTATTTAAAAACTTTAAATCAGAAAAGCTCTTGATATTTCGATAAAGCGTTGATTTTATTATATTGGAAAATTTTCGCGACAAAATTTGCATTGCAAATTGTGTGCACATAATTTGTTTTAAAATTAAAACAAGTTTCACGTTGAAATTTTGTTGCTACGTTAGCAAAAATCAACTTTTAAATAATAATATCGACCCACCCTGCGTGAAACAATCACTTCACTGGATGAAACAACCTGAAACAATTTGGACAAACTAAGATAGATAGATAGATATACTTTATTGCACAAAATACACAACTTAAGTACTAGGCATTACAGAAATTTTGTGTACAATTTCGGCGGTCTTATCGCTGAAAGCGATTTCTACCAGACAACCTTCGGGTAAAGGACATATAATATAGATAATATAATAAATATTATCTCTCGGAAACAAAATACGAGCAAGTACAACCTGTGCGGATAAAGAATGGGATCAGAAATGGCGGCGCATCTATTCACTTCTCGCTCGCACACTATTTGCGTCTATACTCGCACCCCACGAGTGCGAGTATAGACGCAAATAGAACTGAATAGTTCCGCCGCCATTTCTGATCCCTTTCTTTATCCTCGCAGGTTGTAGGTATGGTACTAAAATAAAGGTTAGTATAATAAGGCGGCCTTATCGTTTGTAGATCATTAATTCTGACCTTATAAATCTTAGGTTGTATTATTCAGCTAAATTCGGTTTACCTATTGTATTAACTACTAATTTATATTAGTCCTTTATATAACCCTAAAAACCCGAAAGCTTTGTATTCAAAACTATAGAACCCATTGTACTGGTAACTTGTAATTCCCGCTGACCTCACAAGCGTCTTCAATCACGAAGATTGACGATTGTACCCTTAGAAGAAGAGGGGGTGGGGGGGTTTATTATTGATAAATTTATTACTTTTGTTTTCCCCAAATGTGCGGTGTGACATTCTCGTTTCGTCTCTGCAATGTTGCGAGGGGTTGTGTTGTCTTTTATGGTTTTCTGGAGGTAGGATTTAGGAAAACCATTTTGTTGCTTTTTCGTAAACTATTTTTTTTTATATAATAATAATAATTCTCACAACATCTCATACGTTGACCTGATTCCGTACTAAGTAGCTAAAGCACTTGTGTTACAGATATCAGACAACCGAGGAACACAAATATATACTTAAATACATATATTACACCCAGACACTGAAGAAACACAAGTGTTCATCGCACGAATGTTTGTCCAGAGCAGGAATCGAACCCACGACCTTTGGCGTAAATGGCAGGGTCACTACCAATTGCGCCATCCGGTCAGTCATCAAATTCATTTTCTTCATTCATCAGTCGCAGCTATGGAAAACATTGAAAGAATAGCCCATGAAAAATAAATGATAAGAATTGTTCTATTGTGTGATGGTTAAAGTATAAAAGTGTATTTAAATAAAATAATATTAGAGAGTGCATTTGTGATTGCGCACACACTTGAGCAATATATATACTGCGAACGATTCTGATCGTTGAGATTGGACGCCGTAGCCGTAATCGGTTGGAGGATATTTATTTAATAAGGGACAATTTGAAATGCACGAGTTTTTAGAACAATTTTAATTATGTAAAATACTAATAGACAATTCACATTTAGAGATCTGTTATAATGTATTTCACTGCAACATAAAAGCGATAGCAGACGTACTGGTATTTAGCTAGAATAGGATAGTGCCAGCACAGCTAGCCTATGCCACATTCCTTTGTCTGGGCTAGGCATTTTATCTACACCGCTAACCATTCTCGCAATGGCATCCCTACCCAATTGTTATTTAGTTCCTAGTGTTGTGCATACTACCGGTAATATTGAAGATTAGAGCGTACTCCTTTTTAAAAGACCGGCGACGCATCAGTGACCTCTCTGATCTAACAGAATTTTTTTGGTAGCAAATGAGCAGCCGGATCACCTGATGGAAAGTGGAGTCACAAGTGCGATGCCAACCTTTTAACCTCCCTTACCCCCTGGATTGGGCCTCCGGTACCCTCACAGACGCAGTGAAACACATCACAGTGCTGCTTTACGCCGGTTTTCTGCGAGGCCGTGGTATCACTCCGGTCGAGCCGGCCATTTATGCCAACGCGTGGCTTGCCCATAGTCAAATGTTACTTGGCGGCGGTGATTATTTACCATCTGGTGAACCGTTTGTTCGTTGGTTACCTCGAGCATAAAAATATATAATAGTCCCCCTAATAATCCTTATTCGAAAAGAATTTAGATTCTTGCTAAGATTTTCGTAGTTAATAGTATAAATCGACTTTGCGAAGTGGCAGGTAGATTATGTAATGAATGAAACAGCTAAGGATGTCCTTAGCTATTTCATTCTAAATTTACATTTCATTAATTTAAAAAATGTAAAATATAAACATTGTCTGTCAGTTTTTTACGATTTTGCGCAACCGTCTGAACAGATTCTGACGATTACGATGATTGATTTGGTCCATATATGTACATGGTTTTGACCTTGAAAATGAATTTGGCTACTGTTTGTCGCAAAAAAAGACTTGAACAGGCTTAAATTAGGGAACTAAAGTTTGTACAGTATTGCGTCATTATTAAAAAAATATTTTGGTTTTTCATTCGGTACCTAATAGTGTTGCCAATTGTCCACTACCAACAAATGAAACCGATAGTATTGCAATCGGGATTTTTGTTAAGGTCTACTATCAATTGTTAAATTATCGATAGTTGTAACAGTTACATCACTACATCACACCTCGAGTTGTTAAGGGAAACGTGCGACGGACCGGCCATAAAGCGGAGCGGCTTGCTAAAAATTCTGACCTAAAATGTACGTGTTTAGGGTAAAGGACCGGAATATCTACAACTCATTTCATCTCAGAAGCATCTCGGCCAGTACGGCAGTCCCAACGGAGGTGATGCCTTGACATCGCGTCCGTTGTAATTGCAACGTGGGCTCTTCTCTTGCTTACCATCAAGCTGAGGAGAGCCGAATATAGCCTAGGGTGTGCTTAGACCACGATTCAGGATTTGGGGAGTCTGGTAATTACAATGAAGCGACTACCGTCTGACCTTCGCAACCCTTTAACAGGGGAAGGTCGAATATGAAATAAAACATCATTTATTTATTTATATATCTGATTCCAATATTATAATAAAAAACGTAGATACGTTACTAGCGTCTAAGACCACCCAGAAAAAGAGCCATTTTGGCATCAGTGCGGACGTAATTTATCTACGTCTTTCTGCGGCGTACTAACGCAGTTTTTGTCTTTATTACAAAAGTCTTCATTCAAACTTCAAACCCGCGCAACTGCCCCTTAGGGGTTGAAAGATCAAAAGTATTTTTTTTATTCAAAACCCGTGCCCAAACATCAACTTTAAGTTTCTTACTTTACTAATTAGCAAACCCCCCATACTGCATTTCACCCCCTATTTTACCCCTTCAAAGGGTGATTTTCCGAAAACGTTGAAATGTATTTATGTTTGTTTCAAAAAATACATATAAGTACAAATTTTCACATTCCTAACATCAAAGACTGACCGGATGGTAGTGACATTTGGTAGTGACCCTGCCTCTTACGCCAAAGGTCGTGGTTCGATCCCCACCCTAGACAAACATTCGTGCGATGAACACTTGTGTTTGTTCAGTGTCTAGTGTCGCGGGTGCAATGGGTGGCGGCGATCGCTTTCCATCAGGTAATTCGTCTGCTCGTCTGCCACCTATTACATAATAAAAAAGAAACAAAAAATAAACTTCAGAGTAACCAAAGGAAACCAGATAAATTTAAAATCGCTTCTAAACTTAGCGTTAAACATGACCTGCACGGGATTTTATTTTTAAAGTCAGGCCGTTTTGGGAGTTGGACAGCTTCCAAACCCCAGGGGACGGCGGCCATCCTGAACGGTTGGCTACCTTAGTAAATAAACGAATTACCTGTTAAAAACCTGTTTAACTCCAGGGTCTCTACGTACAAAAAACATGTATTCGAGGTCTTCAGACCGTCATCAGCACGCAAATATATATATATATATATATATATATATATATATATATATATATATATATATATATATTTTTAACTTGTCATCATACTTTTTACATTTAACTAGACTACGCTCGCGGCGTTACTCACGCAGTTTCAGTCTTGATTACAAAAGTCTTCATTAAAATTTCAAACCCGCGCAACTACCCTTTAGGGGTTGAAAGTTCAAAAGTCACTTTTTTATTTCTAAACCCGTGCCAAAACATCTATTATAAGTTTCTTACTTTACTATTAGCAAACTCCCATATCGCATTTCACCCCCTATTTCACCCCTTCAACGGGTGATTTTTCAAAAATATTGAAGTGACTTTCTGTTTATTTCAAAATATACGTATTAATAGTAAAACTGACTGACGGTAAGAGGCCGGATGGGCTGACTTTGGTGCCTTGGAAGAACGGCAAGTGTCTTGTTTGGGACGCTACTTGCGTTAGCACTGTAGCCGCCAGCCACCTTAGTCGCACTGTCCACTCTCCGTCAGCGGCTGCGGAGGATGCCAGCTCAAAGGAGAGGCTCAAGTACGCCAATCTGGAGCCGGTTTGTCAATTTGTGCCTGTGGCCGTGGAGACGATGGGCTGTTGGGGGTCAGAAGCCAGGGACTTTGTGTGGGAGATAGGCCGTAGATTGTGCGAGGTGACAGGTGACTCACGCTCTGGGTCGTTTCTGGTGCAGAGGCTGGCCATCGCTATTCAGCGTGGTAATGCGGCGAGTGTGATGGGCACCTTTGCGTCGGAGGCGGGCGGGGGTGAGTTGCCTGTTTTTGGCCGTTAGACAGTGGATGTTTAATTTTGTTGGTTATTTTATTTTTTTACTTTTTATTTCGTTATTACTTGAATTAATTATGAGTTTTAAGTATTTTTATTTGAATTTTATTGTAATAATTTATCTGGATTTATTTAGGGGACTAGAAACATGTACTAACATAGTTTGTAAGGTAATATTGTTACTAACACCTATGGACTTTATTTAATTGTATTAGTTTAGATATTTGTAATTTAATTTGTAATTCTGAAATAAATTAAGTTTATTGAGTACTTAAATATATGAATAATTACGCGATTTCTCATATATTTACTCGACAAACTAGATTTCAAAGACGGATGGACATTATCTAAAATAAAAATATAAGTAATGTAAATGGTTTATTTCAAACAAATATACGTTTAAGTATTTATAAATTTTCACATTCCTAACATCAAAGATCGCGGACTTTCATACAAACTTCTAACCCACTTCTTAACCCCTTAAGGGTTGAATTTTTAAAAATTCCTTCTTCACTTACTTGCTCACTTTCACTATTAAAGGAACCCCCTGTCTAAATTTATGTTTCTAGAGTCAGTAGTTTGGGCTGTGGGTCCATTCCTAGTCACTCAGGTTCTCCTTTTATGTATGACTATATAATTGGTAATTTATGTTATTTTTGTACTAACTTAGCTAGCCTAGTTATTGTGTAGCTTACGTCCAATTTTTTTTGTAAAAACCTCGCATAGGCCGTTTGCAGTGCCGAGGTGTCGCACAGTAGCGCGAGCACGCTCACCTGTCCCGCGTGTGATAAACCGCACTCAACGCACTCCTAGTAGCCAATCCAGGACTTGATTTGTTTACGGATGATTGGAGTTCTATATTGGTGGAATGCCTGAGGTTTTGTGAGCTAAATGTATGATTCTTATTTTATACTTAGGTTTTGTTTTGTTTGTTTTGTTTTGTCCGAATCATTGTGACAAAATTTAACCGCACAAATCGTCATAGTAAATTAATTTTCGCGAGATGCGTTTGACAGGCATTGACATGGACGACTGCGGAGCGGTCCGGGTGTTTGGAGCCGTACGGCTCCATTTAAGTTGCTTCAAATAGTGGGCGCAGACTAGGTTTCTAGTATTGTTATTATTCTATGACTAAAACATAGTTTTTTTGTTTGGACGTAATACGACCTCATGCCAGCAGCTTTACCTTAGTCGCCTTTTACGACACCTCGGTAAGAGTGAGGGTGGCCTATTCTACTCTGCCGGGGACCACACGGCTTTATCATCACCCAGAGAAGGAAAACTCTGCATTTATATCAAAACCCTCGCCAACCCGTCTGCCAAGCGTGGTGAGTATGGCAATTACCCCTCATGTGATTGAGGGAGGCTCGTGCCCCAACAGTGGGGACTTAAATGGGCTGATGATGATGAATACGACCTCCATCATGTTTTTTCATATCGAAAATCCCGAGAATTGGGCACTTGAAGGCTTTCGAGCAAATCTAATCTAGAGCACCGAGTGCCCTGCCAAGTCAAGCATTAAAAGCAAAGCCATCCTTTTCTTGAAGTCACTCATGAGTGACTAAAAGCACTTGCGACTTTTGTTGTCTCGTAAAAGCTTGAACTTATAGTTCTCAAATGTATGTAGGATTGCCATCCTAGCTCAACTATAGGTAGGCATGTACGGTGAGAGCGGTGCGTTGAACGAGTGAAAGAGTTAATGGTTAAGTGTGAATGAGTAGGATTGAATGGAAGATAGATTATCATGGCGCGGGAGTCAAAGCATAAGACGGTGTGTCCTCTGAGTGTAAAATAAAATAAAAGACTATTATTACAAACTGCGTATAATTTCACCGCCCCAACACTACATGTATGTGTATTAGCTTTTGTCCGCGGCTTCATTCGCGTTAGAAAGAGACAAAATGAAGCCATGTAACTCTCAATTCCTTCAACTCATCATCATCATATCAGCCCACATCCACCCACTACTGAGTATAGGCCTCTTCTTTATCACGCCATTTCCTTCGGTCCCTTGCCAGCCTTATCAATTGTTTCCCCATTGCCGTCACAATATCGTCGGACAAACACACACCTACACATTTATAATATTAGTATGGATTATGATATCGTGAAATTTAATATTGTGATTTTTACTTTACTGTTTGCAATGTTATCTTACTTTTTTTATAATTAACTGACTCGATAGCGCATTTGGTATTCCGCCTCTATTAAAGTGACGGGTAGGGCAGGGCACACTAGCTACGCTAATCGATTTCAATTTTCAGCTACTAAACCCGATCTATTTTAAACAATTTCGGGGTTACAACTATTTATTAAACACATATACTATTTATTAAATAACCATGCATAAATGTTGGGTTTTGTTACAGTAGGTGGCTCTACTGTAGCAAAATGGATTAATTATAATAATAAAATAAAATCATTGTGGCATATGACCACGGCGATACGGCATAATAATTTCAGTAGAGACAATTTTCTTGTTCCGTACTTTTTAGAGCGTGTTTTTTTGGTAGTCGGATTTTAGTTTTTAAACTTTATTTTTATGTTACTGTAAATTACAAAACTGTATATTTTAACGGTTTTATATTTTACATTAACATAAATACTATGTCACGTCATGACGTGCTGGATCCAGAATAGCACTCGTCTAATAATCAACGATGCTCGTCTGCCACCTATTACATACAAAATCTTAGTTGTTTTTGAAATGGCTAACTCTTGACCAGAACTTCACCTGATGGGGAGGACGATAAGGTCTAAGTTATTACGCGTTTGCCTAGATGATCATCATCATCATCATTTCAGCCAATAAACGTCCACTGTTGGACATAGGTCTCCCCCAATGTTCTCCACACAGATCGGTCCTGTGCCACCCGCATCCAAGGAACTGTACACTCCACTCTACGTCACTAATTCTGCGTCACCAACTAACTTAATGGCACGATGCTCTATCGAGTCGGGGGCAGCTGGCTGATACTTGGCAGAGGCATTCCATAGGTGACTGCAATACTCCATGCACAAAAGAAAGAAAGAAAGAAAATACATTTATTGACCATCACAATACACAGGAAACAAACATATACAGTTGGTACACGGTTTAAAACAACAAATTTTACACAGAAGAGGGACAAAGAGATGTGGATAGTGTGAGGTCAATCAGGTCCCGACCTCAGCATTAGCTGCTACTACAATATCTGCATTGCCGTAGCAGCGCTGGTATGCTGGCGGGACCTGTTTGCGAGCGAGTGTGATGGTGTGGTGTAGATAAATAAATATAAATATATATTATACACGTACATATTATAGATAGGCAATATGTGATGTGGTAGATATAATAAAATGCGTATTTAAACACACACAAAAAAAGAAGAAGAGAATTTAGTTAATAACATACAGATAGATACAAACAACATTCAAAAGCTAGACACAATACAATGATGACAAGAAAACAGTAGGTAGTACAAAGCACAAACACTTTAAAAAATATACTAAAAAAAAAACGATATCGTTATGCGACCAGTGGCTCCAACCACTACAATGTTCATTTAACATTGCGCTATTGAATTAACAGCCAAGGCAATAAAAAGTGAAAAAAAAACAATTTGACATTGTAAAAATGAATAAAATTTTGTATAATGTAAGGTAGCTTGAATATTTTACTTTTCATTTTGTGTGGAGAAAGTGAGTGAGATAATATGTTTATGACGACATTGTCGAAATGCGTATTACCCTCGTTGGAAGCGGAACAGCGAACAAACTTGATAGAGTTTGAACCTATTAATTATGAATAGCGATAACCAAGGGACTTAAATTTTTCGAGTCGCTTCTGAAAACTTCCCCAAATGCAATTAACAACCGTCTCATAAAAAAAACAATTCACTTTTTCTTAAAACCGACTACTCAGTATTATCTTTTACAGCTCAAATTAAATGCGAACTTTTCCCCAATGGATTAGGGCAACTCGAATTCAAAGTTTGAAGCTTAGTTCCATTATAACCGAATTGTAACTCAAATAAAGATTGCTGAAATGCTGAGTAATAAATTCAGTGAATTACGAATCAAGGTAGAGTTGAGGCTGGCCTTGACAATGACTGAGCGATGGTACCTCAGTAATGCTCGAATCCGAGCATGCTCCTCAAGATTCTTATGCTCGTATTTCTATCATCAGCACGGCGGTGAGGGAAAACCTCGTGAGGAAATCGGTTTTTTCTGCCGTTTATTAAAAGAAGAGCTAAGACCCCTTCTCCCACCCTCTTCGACGCTTACATAATATTTGAACCATGTAACAGGACCGAAAAGGGAATGGTCATGTAGTGGTATCCCACCCATCGGAATATAAGGGTAAGGGAATAGAAAGTGCACTTGCGTTTGCGCATACACTTGATCACTATGATATATCCTGCATACGTGGCTGATCGTTGAGATTGGCCGCCGTAGCCGTAATTTTTTTTATTTCTTATAATGGGCAGACGAGCTTGCGGCCCATCTGATGGTAAACGGTAACCGCCACTCATAGACATCAACAATGCCGGAGCAGTCATGCCGCTACCTACCGTGAGAGAAGAACTCTTAATTGGTTGGAGAATATTAATATTTGAACACCCCCTAATACTTTCATAACAACATAGTACACATATTTCCTTACTTCACCGCTCAACGCTGTATTATTTGTAAAAATATCCTAAACTATTAAGAAGCGATCAGCTTGACCGAAATGGCATTGATACTCTGGAACTCCATAACTCCATTACAAAGTGGGTGATTCGCGGCCGACCCTCATATTAAGTACAAATCCCTTGGGAGCTGGGGATTCCGCCCGATTATACTTGGAAGGTGTCATAGGCTTTTAGGTTGAAAATTTAGCCTCTACTTCATGCATTTTAATTTTTCGCGATGACTTATAGGTAACCATCATTCCGGTCCTGGATTCGATTTCGGGGAGAGCAAAAAGTATGTTACGAATCTCTCGAAGATAGTTCGGGTTTGTGATAATCAATCCGCATTTGGCAAGCGTGGTGATTAAGCCTTAATCCCATCATAGTAGCGATGACTTAATTTCTATGATGGAGGCCTTTAATGGGGCAGTTAATAGGTATTATCAGGGACCTATAGGTTCTAGACTAGGGAACTAGACATATAGGTACAGTCAGGGAATTTGACAGTTAATCACCTATAGAGCAAAAATCGCTTGCAGTTTGCGGAGTTTTTTGTTTTGTGTTGTAAGTGTGTCGTGCGTGGATGCGATCTTCTTTTGAAAGTAGTTAACTGCAAGTTTCCCCGGCCGTATAGTAAACAGCTGTTTACTACCTATGCTAAGTACCTAAGTACTTACATGTTTCTATAGTCATTATATTCGTTTGAATTTATTTTTTATATTTCACACAAAAGTTGTTCCGAAATCTGGTAGAATAATATTAATATGTAGGTATATGTTTATCGATACGCCTAGGATTTCTAATATCAGAAGCAGCTAAGTCCCAAAAAATGTTTAGTACTTGGCTGATTTTGATTCTATATGCCCCTCTACGTTATACTAAGTTCCTGACTGCCTCGTTGGCGCAGTGGGTAGTTGTGCTTGGCGTCCCGGGTTTCATCCCCGGGTCGGGCCAAAATATGTACCTGAGATTTTCTGTTAAAACTCAGTGTCAGCCCGGAGTCTGGAAGTTGACGGTCTTGGTCTCTCCGGTCGTGTCACACTGTTTTCCCATCGGAATATTAGGGCAAGGAAATAGAGTGTGCCGCCTGTTTGCGCTCACACTTGGGCACTATAATATATCCTGCGTAAGAGGCTGATCATTGAGATTAGCCGCCTTAGCCAAAATCGGTTGGAGGATATTATTATTAAGTCCCTACGAGCAGTAGTTTTTTTTTTATTAATACTATACAAAAACTCTTATTATAGGAAATGTTTGTCGATAACTAATAGATATAAAAACAAGTTGATCCCCCTGGAAAATCCTTCCACGGCGTCATTTTAAACGGATTTCACGGGATTTATAAATGATGAAGGGGTCGACTGCGAATTAGAAAGTTTCTAATAGGGTTTACTAGATGGCGCTATTCGGTCATTCATGGCCCCCGTTGAAATTGCTTTCTGATAGTTTAGGTGTTAATGATAGATACTTTAAGCGGTTTGATGTGATAATTCGACTTTTTGCAAACTTTTGCGGGGTGTTTGTGGGGAAGTAAATTAATTTGGTTAGCGTAAAATAACCTAAAAAGTATTTTTATGTGGGAAATGGAGGTATCTAAACGAGCCAGCGAATTACCTGATGCATTTTATTAGTTAATATTTTCTTTAATTAGTATTTTTTTTTATGTGATAGGTGGCAGACGAGCACACGGATCACCTGATGGTAAGCGATTGCCGACGCCCTTGGATACCCGCCACACCAGTGGAGTCAAAAGTGCGCTGCCAACCTTTTAACGCCCCATTCTCTCTGCTCTTCCGTAAAGTTTTGTTTCTAATTTAAGGTTCCTCCGGTACACCCCCCACTCACGCAGCAAAACGCTGGTTTTCTGTGAGGGCTTGGTAACACCAGTGGTGTGACAAGTGCGCTGTCAACCTTGAAACTCCCCTTTCCCCCCGGCCTCCGGCACCCTCACTCACGCAGCGAAACACAGCAGTGCTGCTTCACGCCGGTTTTCTGTGAGGCCGTTGATCACTCCGGCCGAACCGGCCCATTCATGCCGAAGCGTGGCTATCCCACGGTCAACTTATTTACTTCGTTCAACGGCAGAGCGAAGTATGATGTTGTATGATATTTATTTTATTTATTTTGTAGTCCACCCATTTGACGACCCGATCGGAACAGTGGTAGTGAACACTGCCTCTGATACAAGGGTTGCGGGTTCGATCCCCGCACAGTACAAACATTTGAGTGCATGAACATGTTTGTTTGTATTGGTCTGGGTGTTTGCTATGTATTGTAAGTATGTATCCCGATCCCTCTCCGGTCGTGTCACACTGGCGTCCTATCGGAATATTAGGGTACGGGAATAGAGAGTGCACTTGTGTTTGCGCACACACTTAAGCACTATAATTATATCCTGCGTTCGTGGCTGCACGTTGAAATTGGCCGCGGTAGGCGCAATCTGTTGGAGGATATTAAATGTCTGTCCCATCGTAACCTAAATATTATTATTACAATTTAAGTTTAAGAGATATATGTAGTTAGCTACGTTACATGATTCATTTATATAAAATAGTAACTATGTTGTTCAATCACCGATGAAAATCATCTCACACACTAGTTTAGCCGCTTCTGATGCAGGTTCAGCCAAAATTGATTGGAACACCCCTAAGTCAGTGTTTAAGATGAAAGTTGTTCATCAGTGATCGACGTTTTGTTCCATTTTTGACCCACTCCATCAACCAAAAAGTGTTGCACATCTTCCACTTTATCACAGACATCACAATTTAGGGAGTCAGATTTATTGATCAGATGTTAGATAGAACGTGACCATACCTTAATCTATGCAGTAATACAATGTAGGTATTTATAACCGTCTTAAAAAAGGGACGACGTCCTCAATTCGACTCGTATTATATATTTTTTTTATGTTTGATCGCCGATTACTTTGCCATTTATGAACCGATTTATATGTTAGTTGGAAAGTAAATAGACCCAGAATGGTACCATGATAAGGCTATCAGGATCTAATGATGGTATCCTGGAATAATGAGAGGAACCCTCAAATTGTACGCCTGTTTGTATTAATTTTGTGGCTCAGCTGATGATTGAAGGTCAACTTCTCAACGGTAAGGAGTTAAAGGATAACTCTTTCAATACTGTACTCACAATTAGTTAGTTATTTGGCGGGGGTGGGGAGAGCGGAGGGATACTAAAACTCATGGATAAAAATATTTCTACGAACAAAAAACCTTCTTCAAAAACTACGAACTAAAAAGTGTAAAATAATATTTTTAACACTTCATGTAGTTCAAATAACATTTTATAACAGTACACTCGAGAAAAGTATTCCCGAAGTCGGCGCCTAATCCCTGTTGAATAATTAAATGTTGTATTATAAGATAGTACCTATTGGGCGCCGTCTTTGGTAACACCCTTAGACGATTTATTTGTCTAAGGTAACACCTTTTCGGTACTGTTATAAAATGTAATTAGAAGTGTATGAAGTGTTAAAAATATTATTTTACACTTTTTAGTTCGGGGCTTTTAAACGCGTGGTTTGTTTTCTTAGTATTTTTTTTTCTACTTAAGTTTACATTTACAAACCAGTTGTCAGATGTGATTTTTTGTCTGATGTAACAAAAAATATTTTGGTCACCCACTTTTTGTTCCGGAGAGTTAAATTAAGCTAGCATGATTCCTCGTGGAGGCATGCAGGGCTGTTTACCTTCCGCCTTTGTCCACGTGTGCATATTTTAACAAAACCCTGACAGCAATAGTTTTTATTATGTGTGCATAGAGCAGCGAAGTTTTAACGATACAGTACACAGCTTGAAACTTGGTATAGGAAAATATTTTTGTAAATAAAGCCACGAAGAAACATTTTTTTTACTATTATTTTATGATTGAAAAGGTTTTATATGTTGAAATCCGAGCAAGCACGACGAGATTTTTAAATGTTTGTTCCTATGAGGGAAAACACCGTGAGGAAACCTGAATGCTCAAATGATTCTCCATTTATATATTTGTAAGTGCTTGCTTTTACCGTGTTTCTTTTTTTTTTATGTAATAGGTAGGCAGACGAACAGACGGATCGCCTGATGGTAAGCAAATTGCCGCCGCCCATGGACACTCGCGACACCAGTGGAGTCACAAGTGCGCTGCCAACCTTTAAACACCCCCTAACCCCGGATTGGGCCTCCGGTACCCTCACTCTTCTTCTTACATTGGATACAAGAACAATTTTAAGAAATTTGATCAATAGATACACATAATCAAGAATAATGGAGAGTAATAACGCCCTGTTGGTCTATGGTTTAGGTACCGGGCCGTGATCTCGGGGTCCTGGGTTCGATTCCCGGGTCGAGCGAAAATAAGTTTCGAATTTTTCGAACATAGCTCGGGTTTGTGATCACCAATCCGCATTTGGCAAGCGTGATGATTAAGTCTAATCCCATCATAGTAGCGACAACTTGATTTCTATGATGGAGGCCTTTGCTCTGCAGTGGGACAGTTTATAGGCTGATACTTTACTTTACTTTTAAGAGATAGTCACTATAGAGTTACATAATCAAGTTGTAAAAACGAATAACAATCATAGAGTCAGAAAAATATAAGCAATGAATAAAAGACAAATATAAAAATAATATTTAGTGAACAATGTTGCAACAAGAATGGTCCCCGTCTGAGCATATGCCACAACAAAGCCATGCCGCTGATTTTCTGATGGCGGTCTTAGTAATTGAGAAAGTAAGAACTGTGGCAGTAAAGTAAGTGTATACTTATGTACCACTGCAAGGCAAAGGCCTCCATCAAATATATGAAGACATTACTACTATAATGGGATTAGGTATAGGTGGGCTTAATCACTACACCTTGCCTAATGCGGATTGGTGATCAGAAACCCGAGCTGTGTATGAAAAATTCGAAACATACTTTTTGCTCGACCCGGGAGTCGAACCCCCCGGGAAAGGACCCCGAGATCACGTCCCGTGTAAACTACTAAACCAATAGGGCATTACACAAATAGTAAAACAGAATATTAAAGAATTTTCCTCAATAACAGAATCAAAAACCATCGGATCACGTAATTCCAAGTTAATTCCTATGGGATATTATCCTCATTCAGATTCGAAGCAGGGATCTAGTTAATAGATTTAAAAACCAATTTGCCAGCAAACGTTTTCAAAGAAAGAAAGAAGAAATGTTTTAATGAAATCTGTGGGTGATTGAGTCAGTGAAAAAATTAACAAAAGTGCAACTATTGGCTTGACAGGGGGAAGTTGTACAACATTGTTTTGATGGGAAAATGTTGAAATTTAAAGACTAAGAAAGACCGTGGGAGCCCGCACCGACTCGACCGGAGTGATACCACGGCCTCACTGAAAACCGGAGTGAAGCAGTAGCACTGTGCTGTTTCGCTGCGTGAGTGAAGGTACCGGAGGCCCAATCCGGGTGAAAGGGGGGTTAAAGGTTGGCAGCGCCCTTGTGATTCTACTGGTGTCGCGGGTGTCTATGGGTTGCGGTAATCGCTTATCATCAGGCAGATGTGCAACGAGCAGACGTAGGCTCGTCTGCCACCTGTCACATAAAAAAAATGCTGGTTGCTGTAACTTAATCTTTCTATTATTGTAGTGATAATAAAAGAAAAGAAATAAAGACTTTTATTTCAAAAGAACATGAGTAAATAAGGTTTTTTTATGCTATAGGCGGACAAACGAGAAAGCGAGTCACCTGGTGAAAAGTAATCAACGCCGCCCATGAACATCCGCGAAATCAGAGATATCGCTAATTTGTAGGTGCAGAAATTGTAAAAATACATAACTTAGATCTATATGTTAGTACTACTAAACTCTTTAAAACAAAAATCATTGGTCTAACCTAACCTAGACCAGTCAGACCAAGACTAGTTAGAACTAGCCAAAGAAGTGGCTAGGAAAAATATCTTGAAATTCCATGACGATTTTTTTTCGGGCGAGTCTCCCCCTAGTTCAAAAATTGTTGTGTGGTGGTTTCAGTTCGATATATATTCTCCCCCTAGTTCAAAAATTGTTGTGTGGTAGTTTCAAATCGATACATTTTCTCACCCTAGTTCAAAAATTGTTGTGTGGTAGTTTCAAATCGATACATTTTCTCCCCCTAGTTCAAAAATTGTTGTGTGGTAGTTTCAAATCGATACATTTTCTCCCCCTAGTTCAAAAATAGTTGTGTGGTGGTTTTAGTTCGATACATGTTCTCCCCCTAGTTAAAAAATTGTTGTGTAGTGGTTTCAGTCAGACATACATTTTAATCTTTTTTGTTTATGTCATAGGTGGCAGACGAGCAGAGGGATCATTTAATGGTAATCGATTGCCGCCGCCCATGGACACTCGCGACACCAGTGGAGTCACAAGTACTCTGCCAACTTTTAAACCCCCTTCCCCCGGGTTGGGCCTCCGGTACCCTCACTCACGCAGCGAAACATAGCACAGTGCTGCTTCACGCCGGTTTTCTGTTAGGCCGTGGTATCACTCCGGTCGAGCCGGCCCTTTCATGCCGAAGCGTGGCTCTCCCACGGTCATAATCTAACGAAAACTAAAAATAGAATAATAGATGCGAGTGATTGTTTAAAGTAAAATTGTGAACCGTAGTATCACAATAGTGACAGTTATATAATCCTTAAATAAGACCAAAAGCTGATTTGAGATAGGTTGCTTTGAGTCTAAGCTCTATAAAGCCCGCTCGACAGAAAAAGGAACTAGCCCCCCACAATATCGAAGAGCCACTCAACAAAGCTTGGTCTCCCAATAAAAACACGACGGAACCGCAACTTAACATTATTCATACGTCGTAAAAAGATCATCTTTTAAAATCTTCTAAAGCCACTGCGGAGGCCGCGGTTAGAGATGTGAAAAATAAATCATCGATTACTTAACTATTATATAAGAGGTCATAACACAATTCATTTGGCACTGCCTGGACATGATTGAGTGTATTTTTTTTGTTTTTTATTTGTATGTATTTTTTTTCTGGTTGTGCCAAATTGGGTTTACAACTGATGCGCTGTGCTTACAATAATTTATGGAACAGCAAATTTTTCCATCCATCCAGGAAATCCAGGGATCCATCCAGGATCCATCAGGAATCCATCGGATGCGGGCGGCACAGGAGCGATCAGTGTGGAGAACATTAGGGGAGGCCTATGTCCAGCAGTGGACGTCTATTGGCTGAAATGATGATGATGAAATTTTTTTTCGCCTATTTTGTTGATCTAACATGCTAAATGGACTGTATTCACGATACCTCTTATGACATTTTCGGGATGTAAACGATAAAAAAATTACGGTACATATCGATGAATTCGGCGGTATGGAAGAATGAAAGCGCCATGGCCAGTAGTCACGTCACGTAACTGTTAAAAATCCATTATTTCTCCAACGCTACCACATCCCTAGTTCCGCTTCGCAGTAAATCCTCTCGAGTTATCCGCATCCCTCTCACCCAAAAGGGAGTGCATGAGACAGAACGTTTTGTAACTGCAATGGTGTTATGAAGACCATAAATTATTGGGGCCGACAAATTCCTGCTGAGACTATTGTATGGCGGAAGTTATGCGAATAAGCGGGACTGCAATATGTAGCGAGGTATCAACATAGTATAGTAGGCCACAAAATAAGTATATATAGAAAGTCGGCTCTAGCTGACCTCGACATCGAAGAGCTCATTATATTGGAGTATATGGTACCGTGTAATGGTCTCTCGTACAGGGCGACGGTAAAATTGACAGGGATGTTAAGCATCTAATCATCTCAGCGTGGATGAAATGACGAAAGGTCACAGCAACAACATGCGATCCACCAATGCCCCTAAAACTAAAGGGCAAAATTTACAAATCCGTCATTAGACCTGTTGCCCTGTATCAGAATGCTAGGCCGTTAAGAAGACGGATGAAAGAAGATTTCAGGCGACAGAGATGAGAATGTTTAAGATGAATGTGTGACGAGAATGGACAAGATAAGGGATGGATGGAGAAAGTATGAAAGTGACATTGACACAGAATTGATAAATTGAAGGTAAATTGTCTTTACTGGTATGACCATGAATGAGAAGAGGGGAAGAACATGTAACCAAAAGAGTGACGGGTGTGAATTTAAGAAGGTGGAGGAACAGAGGACGGCCGAAAAAGAGATGTATAGATTGTGTGAATGCCCGGCAGAGTAAAATAGGCCACCCTCACTCATACCGAGGTGTCGTAAAAGGCGACTAAGGTAAATCAGCTGGCATGAACATCAGCACCCAGAGAAGGAAAACTCTGCATTTATATCAAAACCCTCGCCAACCCGTCTGCCAAGCGTGGTGAGTATGGCAATTCCCCTCATGTGATTGAGGGAGGCCTGTGCCCCAGCAGTGGGGACTTAAATGGGCTGACGATGACGATGAGATTGTGTGAAGAATGCCATGATGGGAAAAGGGGTGGGTGATTCGATGACGAATGACAGGGACGTATGAAAAAGGAAGACATACTGCGCCGACCCCATATAACCTGGAAAACGGCAGGAGGATGATGATGGTATCGTGTAATAAATTCATACAGCATCTCATACATTGATCTGATACCGTACTAACTGTCGCACTCAGAGACCTCAAAAGCCAAATGTTAATTACAGGTATATATATGCGTTTTGAAATAAGTGTCAATATTAAAGTTAATTGATATCTCTGAGTGCGGCAGCCTTGAGATACGGATATCTGACAACAGAGGAATTTCAAATATACTCGTATACTAATGTTAGCGTTATCTCTAAATACATTTACAGGATTTTGTTATTAAAACACATAGTTAGGTACCTTTTACATTGATAGATAGACAGATAGATAATACGTTTATACATTCCCTTTTAATCCTGGAAACATCCTTTTTCACAATCATATTTTTACAACCGTAATTTCTCTTGTTCGTCCCATTTTAATCCTCTCGAGAGAATTGCCACCTTTTTCTTATTTACGTTTAGTTTTCTTATATTTTATTTTTAAACAAAAGAGTCTTTAATCGATAAAATAATTTAGTAAAAGATGCAAAACTGTTATAAAATTCCCAAAACCTAACACTTAAATATGAAAATAATATTAAAGAAAGAAAATACTCTACCATTCGCCGCGAAGTTTTAGGAGCGTTTATATAATATAGTATATCAAAGTCGGTACCTACGGCAATGCTTTGTAGGCATCGTAGTAGTGCTACGTCGTAGCACAGTAAAGTAAATAGTAGTTTGTAGTGCTACGAGTACTACATGCGACGAATGTTGAAGTTATGTCTAAACCTATGATGCTCTTGCGCAAATTGTTCCGCCTGTATTTTGCGGTGACGGGTCTGAGTGACAAAGAAGTATAAATGTCCGTGTTCAAATTTACTACAAGGACATGCACATAACGTTCCCTACATATTAATAAATTGCTAAGCTAAACTAAAATTTTTAAACACTTAAAAATACATCAAAATTTTTTGCAAATAGGTAATTTTGGGATTTTTTTTTTTTAATAATAGGCCAACACTTGACCACAATCTCACCTGATGGAAAATGACGATGGGGTCTATAATGTTACGTCAAATAGATCCCTTTCTAGTTTCTAGCTATACAAAACTGACGCTTTCAAATAACGTAATGCGAGTTTCATAATACTAGGTAATGAAAATCCTTAAAAAAACTTAATGATGGGGATTCAAAAGTGGACTCCTCTTACCACGAGATGCCGCGTTTAGCGGTAGGTACACCCGACGTTTGGCTCCACGTTCGTATTATTATTTTTGGAGTGCGTTGGTGGGAGGGTGTTAATGACCTTTTTGCATGTTTATTTAGCATAATAAAAATTTTGTAATATTTTTTACAACTTCACACACATTGATCTGACTTCGAGATAGGTAGCTCAATCAACTGTGGTTACGGATATTAGAACCAATAGCGGAATTACAAATATATGTATATACATAATATTTTCTTTTGTAAATGCATACTTACACAAGTAAAAGTTAAACTGATCCAAACGAGTCCTCTAAAGGACTATAGTAACACATGAAAGTGGAGATTTTTTATTTTATGGCAGACAAACGTACAGACGGCTCGACTGATGGTAAGTGAATTACCGCCGCCCATGGACATCTGCGACACACGGAGCATCACAGATGCGTTGCCGGCTCTTAAGGGAGGAATAAGCTCTTAGGAGTACTCTCCGCTTTGACTTACGAGTATAACTTGGACCACCCTCAACTGGTCTTGCTTGATAGTGGCGTTGTTTATGTATGGGCATCGAGCTGCGGTATGGCTAGATAGCGGTTTCGGGTTTTTAACTGCTTTTGACTGTAACAAATTGGTTTCAGTTTGGTGAAATTGTGATAACTATTTACAAAGAAATGACAAAGCATAGATTGATATTGCTAAAGTTTTTACATTGATGACCTGATCGTGATCAGCAACGCTCTGTGATGACTCAGTTATTGCAGATCTCAATGAACGGCGCTGATCACTTACAATCAGGTGTGCTGTCTGCTCGTTTGTCCCTTATATTTTTAAAATATATATTTTGAATGCGCAAGATAATTATAAACGAAGATACGAATGATAATTCTTACATCGAAACCAATTTCGAAAGTTAAATCATTATTCTTAGGAACTAGTTTCAAAACTAGGTTTCCTAGGCGGTTGAAGGGCGATCACCTCTGGTACGAGGAATGGCCTTTTTTGAAATTAGGGCATTACTGTTACTGGACGGTTAAAAAAGACACCTACCCGAACGTTCTGGTGTAATATTGAATGTAAGTAACTACTTATATAAGTCAAGCCAAAATAAATTATAGGTGCCTACTATTGAACAAAAATAACAATAACACAAAAAAATTGAGACAGTAACTGAGAAATAAAAATAAGCTAAAAGTAAATAAAAAAGGAAAGTAAAAACAATGTAGGTCCAGGTAAACGATTGGGTAAATGAGTTCTAGAGTGGAGACCGCGTCTTGGCAAACGTAATGTAGGGCGCCCTCTAGCTAGGTGCGAGCAAGAACAAGAGCTGGATGCGAGGAGCCATGGATAGATCACAGTGGCGAAAAATTGGAGAGGCCTACATCCAGCTGTGGACTGCGATAAGCTGATGATGAGGTCCAGGTAGGCAATGTCCCCAAAGAGCTAGCAGCATTACTCCGCTGCATAGCGATGGAAATTCGCTAGGCACACGAGAGCACGTCCCATCTTCCAAAGGATTGGAGACATTCCGTCTGGTCTCTTGCCATCATCACGTGAAATGCCGTTCGGCTCCAAGTTTGCCGGCACATTGATGGTGGCAAGCGACCGACGGATAATGTCGTTTAATGCCTACTTAATTAACCTAGTTATTAGCATTGAACACTCTAAAAGGAACAAGATACGTATTCAAAAACGTTATCCTATATGTACTTAGTTTATAATTTTAATGACTACACACGTTCAACCAACCCTAATTAGGTAGGTAATCATTATTTTGCGCCGAGAGATGGTATAAGACGAGTATAAAATAAGCGCACATTGAGCCACTGGTGGCGGCCGGTAGACGCAACCACAAGCGGCGGACGAATTTCTTCATACATTTTGTACAGCGCACAAGCGGTCGAGTGACCGAATTCAAGTCGGTCTTCTCATGAAAAGAGCTTATTCCTCCTTTAAGGGTAGGGCACACCAGCGACGCCAATCGATTTTGATTTTTATCTACTAAACCGGATCTATTTTAAACAATTTCGGGGTTACAACCTCTCAGCAAACACTTATACTATTTATTAAATAAGTTGAATGTTGAGTCCGTTTTTGTACGCGAAAAATTGATTTACGCTAAAAGTGGCCGCTTTTGGCGTGAATCAATTTTTCGCGTAAGCGTTGGACCCAACATTTTTGCATGGTTATTTAATCAATAGTATAAGTGTTTGCCATGAGGTTGTAACCCCGAAATTGTTTAAAATAGATCTGGTTTATTAGCTAAAAATTAAAATCGATTGGCGTCGCTAGTGTGCCCTACCCGTTACCTTAAGAGTCGGCAATGCATGTGCAGGGGCGGCTCTAGCCCAAGAAGCGCCCGGGTGTAATTAATAGACTGGCGCCCTCTTGCTTCAAAATGGAATACAACATGTTCGACTACCTATGCAATGGGCAGTCGCTTCATTGTAATTATCAGACATCGCGAATTCTATATCATGGTCCAAGCGAACGCCGGGCTTCGAAGCGACAGCATAGTATGCAACTAGGAATCACACGCTAAGATGAGGAGAAGAAGTACTCGCGCCCGCTCCTTGCGGAGCGTTACAGTGGAGGCTCTATGTGTAGCGAGAGGCTCTCGGTAGTCTCTAACTTCCTGCGTCCGGGTGCACCGCACCCCCTGCGCTATAGGTAAAGACGCCCCTACGCATGTGTAATGCCTCATCATCATCGTAGTCATTCACGTAGGGCGTGAGTTTAGGCTTCTAGCCTTTACCCGGGTTTCTTCTTCTGACCCCCCCGAGTCCTGGGTGAGCTGGGGGTGAGCGCCAAGGAGGATCTCACGGCCCTCCCCCAGCTCCCGCTGGCCGTGAGGTCCTCCTTGGTGGCCAAGCCTGAGTAGGCTGGTTACCCACTTCAGTACAGTCATGGTCAGGTGTCGGTGGTCTTATTTTTTTTTTAGTTTGTCTCATGTGTTGCCGGTGTTCATGGGCTTCGGTAATCCTTATTATCAGAAGAGTCCGTCTGCTGGATTGTTCGGCATAATGTAAAAAAGAACATAAAATTACAAAAATGATTTTCTTTCAGAGCTCACGCTCTAGTTGCCACTCGTGGTTGCGTTTAGTAGTTTCCAGTAGTGGCTTTATTTCAGCTAATACACGTCCACTGCTATACATAGGCCTCCCCCAATGTTCTGCACACAGATCGGTCCTGTCTCGCCCGCATTCAATGGATTCCCGCAACCTTCACCACCAGATCGTCGGTCCATTTTGTGAGGCGCCTGCCATGGCTGCGACTTCCTGTACGTGGCCTCCACTCCACTCCAGTAGTGGCTTAATGTGCGCATTTTCTAATGTCTCTGATGTTCATATATATCAAGTCCCGCTACACTAAATTTAATTAGCGGCTACATCAAACATAATATATGTAGCTTGTAATAATAATTTCTCAGGCCAATTATGATACAGCGTATTTACAATCAGTTATGTAGTAGGTGGCAGACGAGCAAACGGATCACCTTATGATAAGTGATTGCCGCCGCCCATGGACAATGAAATATCAGGGAAGTTAAAAGTGTCCTGCCAACCTTAAAATCCCCCTTTCCTTGTATTGGGCACTTACTCACTTATAGAGTCTAATCTTAGGAAAAAAAACACCTTTTCATGCAAAAGTGACTAGTGCAATTTGTATCAGAAGGCAATTTTTTTTTGAGATAGGTTTATATTTTCCTCGGGGAAAATGTTTGTTTTCATTCGTACAGTGCCATTCATATAGTATAGTGCCCTAGATAAGAAAGAAAGACGTTTAAAAATCATAGTGTAAATACTATTAAAGTGCATCAGCTAATAATTTTCCCAAGAGGACCTAATACCATCAGATGGCCTTTATGCCGTCAGTTCGTGGGTTCAGACGGTCAAACCAAAGTCGCATGCTACCAGGTTTTGTTTATGCATGCTGCGCGACTCCGGACGAGCTAGCCAGCCCAAGTTTTAACTGCATTTGACACTACACATACAACTACATGTACACACGCTGTAGAGGATGAGTAAATTTAGTCAAGCTTTAGGGTTCCCTAAATCTCTATATCTGCGATAACTAGTGGTGGAAATTATTTAAGGCAAATGTGTTATATTATACTTAACTTTTTATATTTGTATTATAATGATGCTGTTTTTTTCCTGAATAAATAAATAATAATAATGTCCTCCAAACCGATATTTCGGTCATGGCGGCCAATCTCAGCGATCAGCCATCGACGCAGGACATATTATAGTGCACAAGTATTTGCGCAGGCACAAGTGCACTCTCTATTCCCGTACGCTCCTATTTCGATGGGACACTAGTGTGACACGACCGAAGAGGGATTAGTCGCAGGACCAACGGCTTAACGTGCTTTTCGAGGCACGGTGGTACAAGACCGCCAACTTTCAGACTCCGGGCTAACACTGAGAATTTCTTAACAGAAAAACTCAGGTACAAATTTTGGCTTGACCCGGGGATCGTACCCGGGACCCCAAGCGCAACCGTTGCTTTAAAGTGCGACCCACTAACCACTGCGCCACCGAGGCATCTGAATAAATAAATAATGAAGTATCTATACATCTAATATTAAAGAGGTATTTTCTGAGGACGTACGGGAGATGAAATATATGGGACCTGGGTTTGTTGTTACATCATAAGAAAAAAATGTTTACTTTTTTTATGTGATAGTTGGTAGACGATCAGACGGATCAGCTGATGGTCAGCGATTGCCGCCGCCCATGGACACCCGCAACACCAGTGGTGTGACAAGTGCGCTGTCAAACTTTAAACTCCCCTTTCCCCCCGGCCTCCGGCACCCTCACTCACGCAACAAAACACAGCAGTGCTGCTTCACGCCGGTTTTCTGTGAGGCCGTTGTATCACTCCGGTGGAGCCGGCCCATTCATGCCGTAGCCTTAGCTCGCCCACGATAATGATTGACTGATTGATGGAGTCCGGCCGATTTCGACCTCGGCGACCGCTTCAACTCCAAGCCAAATGTAACGACACACCAACGGGTGTGCTCGCATGTGGCTGACGTAGACTATCTATTTCGAAAAGATTTTGATACATTGCGGGCATGTGATCACACCGTCGATATAGTTATAATTTATAATCGCAGGTGGGCTTTCAACTCATCCCCCGTGGCTCTCCCACGATCTTATGTTGGATCCGAACCCACGACGACGAAATTGTAGGTACGTACGTGAAGTAGTGCTTACACTGTTTTTCGCCGGAAGTCCAATATAGGGTGAAAAGTATTTCTAAGATTGGCGGAGGCTCAATTCGAATGGAAAGAGAAAAGTTTAGCGGCACACTTTTGACTCCCTGGTGTCCATAGGCAGCGGTAATTGCTTGCCATCATGTGATCCGTCTCCTTACAAAATTTCGTCTACAAATTTTCGAGCGGGGAATTGACAGAAAATCCGATTCACGCTTGTCCGTTTTAAACCTTAAAGCAGTGCAGGTAACTTACGTTAGAAAAATTCAAAGTAGTTTTAAAGTTTTTGCTTAAAACGTTTGTTGGTGACAGCCGTTTTAGGAGAAATGTTTTCAGAATTTAAAAATGAGCAAGGCATTAAGTTGCGAAACATTTTTTTGTAATAAGTCTCGCTTTAAGTCGCGACAGTAGTTGCCGTGACTTGTGTAATTATCACGTTTGATTCATTCAGGTATTTTGAATGGCATGATTTTTTTTAGTGACACAGTATATCGGCCCGCCTCAGCCTGATGGTAAGCATAAGGGGAGCCTACGTCGCAAACGGGTTGGTAGATTCTGTCCTATTAAAACTTTTTCAAGATTTTTGGCTGATTTTACCTTTTGGTAACCAATATTTTTGTGATAAAAATACTTACTTAACTATACAAAGAAAAAACTATTGATTAGATTAGATGACTTGCTGTGCCCTCCCAGAGCCTTACCACCTTATCACAAAATGGGACATGAGGTTATTACAGTACCAAAGTTCATGCTTACGTGTTTCACCACGCAATGTTAAAAGAGCTGGAACTAGTTTAGTCCGGAAACTATTTTTAGATCGGGTTTTGTAAAAAGGAGGTTACTGTCTCTGTACCACCTTGTTTTGTAATGTGATATTGTAGTTACTATCAGCCTATATACTGTCCCACGGCAGGGCAAATGCCTCCATCATAGAAATCAAGTTATCGCTACTATGATGGGATTGGCTTAATCACGACGCTTGCCTAAAGAGGATTGGTGATTACAAACACGAGCATATACTTTTTGCTCGACCCAGGAATGGAACCCAGGACCCTGAGAACACGGCCCGGTACTTCAACCATTAGACCAGTAGAACGTTGACAGGGCGATGCATATCACATTCTGTCGAATGTGCTATGCAATAAATAATTTGGATTTAAATTTGAAAAGTGACTACCAAAAAAATCGAGGACTGTTTTGAGATGAGTTGCCCAATCCGTCACTACTCAGTATGAAGAATAATCCATTTCTGTTTCCAGTTCAGAACACAATAACACTTTAACAAACAGATTGATATGTTGGCGCGTGTCCATAATAAAAATTTTCCCATCGCTCTTTCTTCCACATCCGTAGGTCGTATTGTTATTCCGCAGAGTCAATATTAACCGCCTTTTATTTGAGTTGTAGGAGAAACAATGCCTCTATTACTAGGGAGGAATCAAGGGGTCCGCAAATATTGGGTAAATCTTGGGGAATTTCGCCGTTGGAGTTATTTGACCTCGGAATTTAGGACGTGAAAATCGGGAGTATGATATCTTTTTTCTAAAGCTTATAATAGGCAGACGAGCTTGCGGCCCATCTGATGGTAAACGGTAACCGCCGCTCATAGACATCAACAATGCCGGAGCACAGTCATGCCGCTGCCTACCGTGAAAGAAGAACTCTTTTCAAACCTCAAATCAGGTCAGAATGTATGAACTCATAATTCTGGAAATCACGCGGCGGGTGGCGGCAATCGCTTATCATCAGGTGATCCGTCTGCACGTCACGAGATGAAAAAAACCTTTGGCGTAAGAGGCAGGGTCACTACCAATTGCGCCATCCGGTCAGTCACATCTGGTGAGCCATGCAAGCTATTTTTTTCGCGGCAGTTTTTGCAGCGGAGTCTATGTACCACGGCGTCACGTAGAGTTAACCTTGTTAGACTTTGGACCACCTTCTGTCTGAGTCATTAGTGCTATTTTAGCACTGCAAGGGGGTAACTTGAGCTGAAACCGACTGTACCTACTTGCTGTAGTTCATTTTGGACGATTTTTTTTTATTGCTTAAAATAGACAGACGAGCTTGCGGCCCATCTGATGGTAAGCGGTAACCGCCGCTCATGGACATCAACAATGCCGGAGCACTGTCATGCCGCTGCCATGGACATGTCATGGCGATCAGGGAACACCGCGGCTGGAAGCTCATTCAAGAGTTTGCGCGAGCGTGGGAAAAAAGAGCCATTGCCATGCCGATAATATGTGATCTGACATGGGCAATTATACACCTTAAAATGACAGAGTCACGCTAAAGGGGCCCGTTAAAAATTTACCGTCTATTTGTAATAAATGAATTGAAAATCTTTATCGTCTGCAATTCATAACCATCTTATTAACAACTCGTACAATATTCCAACACCCTCTGGCCGCAATTGGTCCACAACAATGAATTGAATGCAGTCGCTGTGGCACGATATTGCATTTCCCATGCACCCGTGGCCTGCTGGAACCTAAGGAAATGCACTCCTTTATTTTTTTCCGAAGGAATGCAACCGCGGAATTGAATCGGATTGAAATGCATCTGAGTTTCCGGTGCATCTAGTTGGGATGAAATTATGGCACCAGGAAAGCTATCTTTTTTATGATGAAAAGGAATAGAAAACCAGCGTGAAGCAGCTCTGGGCTGTGTTTCGCTGCGTGAGTGAGGGTACCGAAGGCCTAATCTGAGAGAAAAGGGGGTTTTAAGGTTAGCAGCGCCCTTGTGACTCCACTGGTGTCGCGGGTGTCCATGGCGGCGGCAATCGCTTACTATCAGGTGATCCGTCTGCTCGTCTCCCAACTATCACATAAAAAAAGAAACGTCTAAATTATCTACATGTCTGTTTGTATTGGTCTGGGTGTTTTCTATATATTATAAGTATGTATTTACAAAAGAAAAGTATTATTGTGTATATATTTGTAATCCCACTGTTGATTCTGATATCCGTAACACAGGTGCTCGAGCTACCTATCATCGGAGGCTTATCAATGTATGTGATGTTGTGAAATATTTATTTATTATTAATTTTATTTATCTACTTTCGTAAAAATTGAGATATTAATTTAGAAGTTATGGAAAAGAGAAAATAAGCTAGCCCTGATACACAAGAAAAAAATACACGCTAAGAGAGAGGAGGAATACATATCATCATCATCATCATTTCAGCCAATAGACTCCACTAGCTGGACATATGTCTCCCCCAATGTTCTCCGCATAGATCGGCTTGTGCCGCATCCAATAATTCTCACAACATCTCATACGTTGACCTGATTCCGTACTAAGTAGCTTAAGCACTTGTGTTACAGATATCTGACAACAGAGGAACACAAATATATACTTAAATACATATATTACACTCAGACACTGAACAAACACAAGTGTTCATCGCACGAATGTTTGTCCAGGGTGGGGATCGAACCCACGACCTTTGGCGTAAAAGGCAGGGTCACTACCAATTGCGCCATCCGGTCAGTCAAAGTGTCTGTGACCTTGGTTCTCTTGCGGATCTCATCATTTCTGATACGATTACGCACGGAGACTCCGAGCATAGCCCTCTCCATTGCTCTCTGGAATACATAATTAAATTCTGACTTAAAAGGAATCCTGCAGGTTAAGATTTAGCATTCATAACATGACACCAACCTGATGCCGAATGTCGTCCAAGACCGCTAATATTAGTTCTCGAATCATCATCATCATCATCAGCCCATTTAAGTCCCCACTGCTGGGGCACGGGCTTCCCTTAATCACATGAGGGGTAATTGCCATACTCACCACGGTTGGCAGACGGGTTGGCGAGGGTTTTGATATAAATGCAGAGTTTTCCTTCTCTGGGTGCTGATGATCATGCCAGCAGCTTTACCTTAGTCGCCTTTTACGACACCTCGGTAAGAGTGAGGGTGGCCTATTCTACTCTGCCGAGGACCACACGGCTTCTTTCTTAGTTCTCGAATGTTTATTGCAAATTGTATGCAAACTGCACTCGCAGCTCGCGCCGTTTCTGCTGAGCAAGATTTGTTTGTTCAAGGAATTTTGGAAATGGTACGTGTGTCCGTTAACGCCCACATGGTGCAGGAGTATTTGGCTGTGTTGCACAACTATAGAGATTTCTTTGCGACGAGTTTTTTAATAATAACGAGTAGGTAACTTGTGCGGATAGAACATTTTATTACTGTGCTTTTTTTTCTTTTTTAATTAGGATGTTGTTAAGGCTGCCGCGCCACTGCAGCGCATCTAGCATGTTTACGGAAGTCAGGGTGGACGGTTTTCAAGCAATAATGCGCAAAAGGGTCGCGTCGATAATGCAGCGGGTGCGCGACAGCAACAACAATATCCTTAGGACCTTAGCAGCCCGTTTCGACTGCTCGATCCAAAAACATTGGGTACAGAAGGTGATGGGTCTAATTTAATTTAACTCTACGCAGAACTGTTTTTGATTTTTGTTTTTAACTGTATATATGTATTTTATTTTTGGAACTTGTACTATTGATGTAATTTCCGAAATAAAGAGATTATTATTATATTATTATTATTAATGAATTTTTATTTTTAGAAGTGGAAACTTGTAATGGCCTTAATATGTTTAAACTCAGTACTATCAGTGGTTTAGCTGTAAGATTCCCTAAAACCTAAAGGCATGGCAACACTAGCGATCTCTCTGATTTCGCAGATGTTCATGGACGGCGATGATTACTTTCCATCAGGTGACTCGCTTGCTCGGGTGTCCGCCTCTAGCATGAAAAAAAAACTTTAAAATAAAATAAAGGCGGTGCAGAGGAATGAGATAGGAGTTGCAAGGAATAAAAAATAGGTCTTTTCCTATGAAGTTGCCGTTTTTTTTCTAGACATAATAAGATATGTAAATCCTTTAATTTTACCTCTGGTGCAAGGGTTGCGGGTTCGATCCCCGCACAGTACAATCATTTGTGTGCATGAACATGTGCGTTTGTATTGGTATAGGTGTTTTCTATGTATTATAAGCATGGATTTACAAAAGTATATTTGAATGATTTAATGAATATACTTTTATTGCACTCAAAATAAAGTATAAAAACTGAAAAACTAGGTATTTTAGGTTTACAACGAAGGCAGCCTTATTTGTAATGCCAATGTCGATTCTGATATCCGTAACACAGGTGCTTGAGCTACCTATCTCGGAGTCAGATCAATGTATGTGATGTGAAATATATTTTTTTTTAATTTTTATTTTATTTGATACAAAAATCCACAGCTCTTAATTTTAGATACAAAACTCTTATATACTACTATCTTACAGCTAATAACGGACTTTCTTTTTATTTATTGCTACTACTTACTACGACTTCTATTTATTTATTACTTTATTTAATAAGCAAAAAGTCACCATACTATAATTTTATTTTGATTTAAGACTATATTTTAAGGTTTATATTAAATAGAGATCTGATATAATTGTGCAAAAAAAAACTTGAAAATGACCCCTTCTTACTTACCAGAATTGACGTTTTTATCAATAATATTTTTTTAATTAACATTTTTTTTATGATAAACTATCCTACACGTCCCGAAACATTGACCATTAAAGCACAGTTAATTATGGATTAGTAGAACTAATATTTAACTTTACAAGGTATTATGGAATATATACTAAACTTGTGGAACAATCTGTCCTCCGTGGTGTTTCCGAAGAGATACACCTGGTGACCTTCAAAAGGGTGTACTCACCTTTCTTAAGAGCCGGCAACGCATATGTGATACCTCAGATGTTGCAGATGTCCTTGGGCGGCGGTGATCACTTTCCATCAGGTGTGCCGTCTGCTCGTTTGTCCGCTTTAATATGAAAAAAAAAAACAATAAAAGGCCGGCAACGCATCCCCACTCCCTCTGGTGTGGCTGATGTCCATGGGCGGCGGTGATCGCTTACCATCAGGTGACTCGCTTGCTCGTTTTCCTCTCTTTCTCATAAAAAAAAAACAATTTCTAACGCCTAGAACGCCCTGTTAGTCTAGAGGTTTAAGTACCGAGCCGTGATCTCAGGGTCTTGGGTTCGATTTCCTGATCAAGCAAAAAATATGTTTCAAATTTTTCGAACAGTGCTCCGGTTTGTGATTACCAATCCGCATTTGGCAAGCGTGGTGATTAAGCCTAATCCCATCATAGTAGCGATAACTTGATTTCTATGATGGAGGCCTTTGCCCTGCAGTGGGACAGTTTATAGGCTGATACTTACTTTACTTTTAAGAGATAGTCACTATAGAGTTACATAATCAAGTTGTAAAAACGAATAACAATCATAGAGTCAGAAAAATATAAGCGTGGTGATTAAGCCTAATCCCATCATAGTAGTGATAATTTCTATGATGGAGGCCTTTGCCCTGCAGTGGGACAGTAAGTATATTGGCCGATACTTTACTTTAATAATATAATATGTACATGACACTTTACTAGGCGGATCTTCAAGTATTTAATGGCTAAGCCATTACCTTAAGTCATAAGCTTAAAAGATACTTTAATTTTCTAAAACGAAAGCAATTCTTGTTGGGCCTTCATTTTCCGGCCCTCAAATTCCCAAATGAATAATTTTTAATGGAATGAACGTAAAATTAATCTCATTACCTCATTAACCATTCAAACGGAAAAATAAATTATATCCTTGAATTTTTTCTGGACTGAATATTTTTTGAGTTCAATGTTTCATTTAAGGCGACGGGTAGGGCACACTAGCGACGCCAATCGACTTCAATTTTTAGCTACTAACTAGATCTATTTTAAACAATTTCTGGGTTACAACCTCTCGGCGAACACTTATACTATTTATTAAATAACCATGCACAAATGTTGGGTCCAACGCGTACGAAAAATTGATTCACGCCAAAAGCGGCCACTTTTTTCGACCTAATCGATTGGCGTCGCTAGTGTGCCCTACCCGTCACCTTAATTTAATACAGTTATAAATAAATGCTGACTCGACTGCGCTGGCTCAGACACGTGGAGAGGATGGCCTCTCCCATCCTCTCCATCGTGCAGCCAAAAGAGCCTATCTGGGACGACCAATGGGGCGACGTCCAGTGGGTCGTCCGAGATACCGCTGGAGGGACGAAGTCGCCAAGGACCTCAAAGCACTCAACGTGCACGATTGGGCGGCATTGGCACAGGACCGCAAAAAAGGCGAACTTTGACGTCGGAGGCCAAGACCTACTTTGGATCGCTGAGCCAGCGTAGTAAGTCAGTAAGTATAAATAAATGCGATATATTAGTCGGTTCGCCGTGTGGTCCCCGGCAGAGTAGAATAGGCCACCCTCACTCTTACCGAGGTGTCGTAAAAGGCGACTAAAGTAAAGCTGCTGGCATGATCATCAGCACCCAGAGAAGGAAAACTCTGCATTTATATCAAAACCCTCGCCAATCCGTCTGCCAAGCGTGGTGAGTATGGCAATTACCCCTCATGTGATTGAGGGAGGCCCGTGCCCCAGCAGTGGGGACTTAAATGGGCGGATGATGATGATGATAAGTGAGTGAATAAGACCGCGCCTTCCATGTTAAAATCAAGTAACAATAAATACTTATGGCTTTATTTATAAACGTTTAGTAATTTTTCTAGCTTAAACGGTGTTTTAGAGCAGTTTTTTTTTCAAGGTTTATTTTTATTGCGATGAATGGCCGCTACCTATGGACACCGACAACAGCAGTGCAGCCGCAAGCTCAACACTAAGCTTAAAATTTCCCTAATAATCCCTTCCTGGGCTTTCGGTACCTTTACCCGATATGCAAATGCCGCCGGTTTTCTGTGAGGCCATGGTATCACAGCGGCCGATTCATGCCGAAGCGTGGCTCTCCCATGGTTCTTCTTCGTCGTGCGGGCTTTTCCGCAATCAGGCAGCAGTTGTGCCCATTTCGCGTGCGGAGGGTGAAGTCTGCCGGTGTCACTCCAACCAGCCGAGTTCTTCAAGGAAACCTATCAGTGCCTGGGTTTCCCGGGTAGTGTGCCCGGTTGCTGGCCACCCCTATGCACTCTAACAGTACATGAGCGGCTGTTTCTTCCATAGTTAAATAATAAACTAAAACTTACGTTGTTTCATCTCTTCTCTTCACCTTAGCTTGTAATTCTCAGTTGCGTTCAAAGCTGTTGCTCTGGAGCCCGGGGTACGCTCGGACCATGATTCTTGATGCGGGAGTCTGGTAATTACAATGAAGAGACTGCGGTCTGACCATCACAACCTATAACAGGGTGACCAGACCAACTAAATCCTCACGATGTTTTCCCTCGCCGCCGAGCTAATGGTAGAAATATGCACATACATTTGTAATATCTAGAGGTGCATGGTCGCATTTAAAACTGATGAAACGCACGTTCTGAACCACTGAGCTACCATAGCTCTTACGTTGTTAAGTTAATATTAAGGGAAAATAAACAAATGTTGTTTCCATAATATTGTTCGTTCAGTGAATGTTGAGCTCCAGGCTCTTTTGTACACAGTTCTAATCAGATAACAAATTGAAGCGGAGTACGACCTTGTCTAAATAAGCTACGATTATTTTGAAAAGAAAAAATACTACGTTAATTTATGAATTGGGTACTTAGAATAAGTTTTTAAGTTAACAAAGTACTAAGTCTTGATACTAATTTAGTACCAACTACATTTTGCCGCATGAAAAAAGGGGTAAGTTTCTCTTTGTGGATAATAATTAATTATTCTGATGTTGGTCTCCCCTCTTTAAAGTGTGTAAAGGTCAGACGGCAGTCGCTTTATTGTAATCAGGATCATTTCACTTTTTTCCTTAATATGGGAATAATAGTTCAACTGCTTTAGTTAGATCATCATCAGCCTATCGCAGTCCACTGCTGGACGTAGGCCTCTCCAATTGTTCGCCACTGTGATCTATCCATGGCTTCTCGCATCCAGCTCTTGCCAGCCATCCTGCGCAGATCGTCCCCCCACCTAGCCAGAGGGCGCCCTACATTACGTTTGCCAAGACGCGGTCTCCACTCTAGAACTCCTTTACCCCGGTTGTCGGTTCTGCGGCTAATATGGCCAGCCCACTGCCACTTAAGCTTGCTAATCCGCAGAGCAATGTCGATGACTTTGGTTCTCTGCCGGATCACGTCATTTCGGATTCGATCTCGGAGAGAGACGCCGAGCATTGCTCGTTCCATAGCCCGCTGAGCGACCTTTAATTTGTGGACCAGCCGTATCGTAAGTGTCCACGTTTCGGCTCCGTATGTTATGACGGGTGAGGTTTCGTTAGATGGAGCTTGTAAAAAAAAACCGCCTTCAAAACCACGAACTAAAAAGTATATAATATTTTTAACACTTCAAATAACATTTTATAACAGTACACTCGAGAAAAGGTGTTACCGAAGTCGGCGCCTGAAACTATCTTGTATTAAAAATTCATTCAATTATTCAACAGGGATTAGGCGCCGTTATTTGAAGTGTATGAAGTGATGAAAATATTATTATATAGTTTTTAGCTCGTAGATTTGAAGGCGGTTTTTTGTCGTAGATTTTTTTTTCATGCTTTTTAGTGTCTCATTTTTCGAATTAAGTGAAAAAGTGATTTGAAAGTTAAGAACATAATCAATAGCTTAAACCAGTAGTGACTTGAAAATAAAGAACAATCGGGATTCATAATTAGGTGGGTAGGGACTTGAAATAAAGAACACCATTTCGATAGCTTAAACCAGAAGTGATTTGAAAGTTAAGAACATAATCAATAGCTTAAACCAGTAGTGACTTGAAAATAAAGAATATGTATTTAAGTATATAGTTGTGTTCCTCTGTTGTCTGATATCTGTAACACAAGTGCTTAAGCTACTTAGTACGGAATCAGGTCATCGTATGAGATGTTGTGAGAATTATTATTATTATTACTATATCGATAGCTTAAACCAATAGTGATCGATAGTACAGAATATTATTATGATAGCTTAAACCAGTAGTGACTTGAAAGCCAGCCAATCATTCTTTTTAACTGCCCCTCTTCAGTTTGAAATGGTTGTTTGCAAACGAAACGAAATGGCGAATTCTCTGGTTAGTTGAACGCGGGCCCTGTAGGTTTGGCAATAGTGTTGTCGTTTACCCGACTGCCTAAAGGTCTATCGATATCGATAGTGCGGGTGAATATTTATTGACGACAATATATTGCTAGCTAAACGTTTTTAGTAAAGAGGTTTATATCATAAAATTATAAGTATCATCAATTAGCTAACTGGGTCAATGTTCATGTCATAGGCAAGCTGGTTTAATTGTATTTATTTAGTTAGTCTACATTATTTACGTGCGCGTAAGATGAGTAAGGTAATTTGGCATTTATTATTAGTACCTCTATAACTGTAGATATCTGTTATTGAAATGGTATGTTTAATTAAAAATGAAAATGTTTGTTATCTAAGGCCTTTTTATTCCCAAATAACTATTTCTTAATATGCCTAATTGCTAGCATAGCGTAGTGTAATATTAAGTTTATGTTGTAATTTATTGTTTTTACCAATATAGTTTTCTAGCCTGAAACACAGGGCATCCTATACCCGAAACTGGAATTCAAGACCAAAAACATATATTACTACTCTTTGACCAAAAAAACTACGACAGATACGTCAGTGTCAAATCAATCAATGTCACTTATGTCATTGCCAAATAAAGTTTTCAAGTTTTATCAACCTTTTTGTTATATGTTTATTTTCTTAGTATAGGCTGGCACAATTCATGATAAGGATTTTCTTATTTAATTACATCTTCATCTTCACCCTCACTAATGTCAGATCTCTGACTACGTAATCTGAGTCGGTCACTTGTAGAATAAAGTTTTCCACCACTCCAATAATTAATTCGTCCAGTTTTGCACATGTTTTAGATTTAAGGCGTTATTAGGCGAAATAACTGGTAAAGAAAATTGTCAAGTTATATTTTGACAAAGTGAACAGTCGAAGTCACTCAATAAAACGGGCGCGTTATCGACCTACGGATTCATCCGAAACTTCTCTTAACGAAATCGCAGGTTTTAAGACTCTCTTAGACCCTAGCAAGTTGTTCACGTGAAAACTCACTTAACACACAATAGCATTGTTTAAAACGTTTAAAATTCAAAGATTCCTATATTAATATCTCTTTGGGGCACCTTACTGCACGAAACAACAACAAGTCAGTTCAAATGTTGTACCAAATGTTATTAACACCGGAAGTGACACCAGCTCAATACCAGCTTTTCTACCACACATTACGGATGATTAAGTTTTTATTAAAGTGTCTTGTATTTATGTAAAAATAACACAAAAGAATTACTTCTTTAAATTTTAGGATCAAAATTACCAATAAATAAATTATGTCAGCGTATGTTTTTAGAAAATAGGTATATACATTGAAAGAACATTTTACTGCAGTGGCAACATTGTAGTAACTTTTTTAGTCTTGAATTCCAGTTTCGGGTATAGTTCAGGCAAAATGTAAAATATAAGTACTAATATGTATGATTATGCCCATGAGGTTGTATAGATTTAAGTTATTTGCAATAAATATTTTATTTTATTTGTTTTATATTGAACTGATAGATCGAATTAATAGTGAAAAATCAAACAAAATTCCCTATCTCTACTACCTACTATTGGGCCATAAAAATGTAGTTCAACACCTGTAAATAGGAAATGCTATAAGAAGCCTGTGGTATTTAAATTAATATCCTCCAACCGATTACGGCTGTGGCGGCCAATCTCAACGATCAGACACGTACGCAGGATATATTATAGTGCCCAAGTGTGTGCGAAAGAAAAAGTGCACTCTCTATTCCCTTACCCTCATATTCCGATGGGACACTACTGTGACACGACCAGAGAGGGATTGGGCGATATTTAAATTACAAAAGGTTGGCATGACACTTGTGACTCTGCAATCAAACATTTTTCACATAGAAAGGTAAAGTTACATAAAATATTGTCACTATACTCCTTTCGCTTAAGCATGATATGAGTGACAGATGTCAAAATCTATACATTTTTCACGTTAGTCTCTTTCTAACATGTGACTCACGTATAAGTTTGTCCTGCTGTCACCGATATCATAATAAAGTGAAAGGAGTATAAATGCTAATAATTTTCTTTTTACGAGTAAATATTTAAACATGCTCAATTTTCTATGAAAATTTAATGCAGACTACGAATTTTTGCTTTGGCTCGATGTCCTCCCTTTTTCTTTCGTGACTTTAGCGATCCAGCGCGCTAATACTGCTACTATTTTAGGGTCTTAAGTATTAGTTCAAGCTTTAGTTTTCAGTAATTATTTTTCTTTTAAAAGTTTTCGTTTTTTTTAATATATGAAATATTTTTTACTTGCGACTGTAGATCAGCAACACTAGTAGGCAGGCCTAGGATTGTTTGCCCGTATTATTTTCACCGTAAACAGTCACGGTCCCGTATATTTCCCTGGGGGAGCCCGTCGAGTGAAGATTCGTTCCTTTGATTTAGATTGAGCTTTCGACTCGCTGCAGATAGATCTGTTAAAATTGTAAACAGTTGGGAGCCAATAAAATTTCAATTGGAGTGATATGCCTTTTTAGGATTCCCTAGCTAAATGGCAAAAAACGGAACCCTTATAGATTCGTCATGTCTTTCTGTCTGTCCGTCTGTAGTCTGTTCGTCCGTCCGTATGTCACAGCCACTTGTTTTCCGATGCTATAAGAACTATAATATTGAACCTTGGTAAATAGATGTATTTTGTTAACCGCACGACGGCAGTTCCTCAAAAATAAACTGAAGCTCTAAAATTTTTTTTTCATCAAACCCTAAAAGAATTATAAAACTAAAAAAAATATATGATATACATTATGAACCATTAAAACTAACAAAGAAAATTGGTTTGAACTAGATCTAGCAAGTAGTTTTTTTTTGATACGTTATAAACCGTAAACCGCAATTTACCTTCCATATATCTTACTTGCTGCTACGGAACCCTTCATGGGCGAGTGCGACTCGCTCTTGGCCGGTTTTTTATTTAGCACTGGCATGCCCCCATTGGACCCCCCATGGGCGACGGCAAATGCTTAAAATCGTGTCATCAGTCTGCTCAGCAGAAGAACAGTCACGTATTTTTTTTAAATTGTGATAGGAGGCAGACGAGCATACGGATCACCTGATGGTAAGCGATTGCCGCCGTCCACGGACACCCGCGACACCAGTGGAGTCACAAGTACGCTGTCAACCTTTAAACCCCCTTTCCTCCAGATTGGGCCACCAGTACCTACCCTCACTCACGCAGCGAAACACAGCACAGTGCTGCTTTACGCCGGTTTTCTCTGAGTTTACGTAAAGAAAGAATCTTTTAAAGTTTTCCCAAGAAATGTATACGATGTTTTTATCGCCGTGGAACCCTTTGGTACCCTCAAAAACATCGTATGCGGTGTTTCCAAGTGCAAGTAAGTACCACAGTATGAAAATGCCATATAAAACTCATATGTTTTACGATTATGATAGGTAAGATTTGTTTTATTGGCTCGTAAATAATTTTATCTTGTGATGAAACTGCAATTTGACTTTTTACCCGACTACGGCGAAGCAAAAAGGAGAGTTATGATTTTGACCCTGTATGTATGTATGGTTGTTCATATGTTCGCTCATAACTTCTAAACTAGTTATCATATTTGAACAATTGAGGTGCCGTTAGAAGCGTCTTGATTGTCTTCTGGTTATAGGCTGCATGACGTAAAGTTTAATTGACTACAGCGCCCTCTAGGGGACTTAGAGTAAGGAACTATAAAAAAATATTTGCTTGGCGGTACCGTGTGGGGTATTAAATGAAAGAGCTTTTTTAGCACATTTCAAATATGTATTTTTTTTACATTACTTAAAATGTGTTAAATAAAAAAAATATTATGCCGTATTGCCGTGGTCGTATGCCACCTACTGTAGCAAAACAGATTCAGTACCTATAATAATAAAATAAAATCAATGTAGCATACGACCACGACAATACGGCATAATAATTTCAGCAGAGACATTTTTCTTGTTTCGTACTTTTTAGAGCGTGTTTTTTTGGTTGTCGGGTTTTAGTTTTTAAACTTAATTTTTATATATGGTATTAGTCGTTGAGCAGAAAAGTAAAATACTGACTTAGATACCTGTGCCAGATAACTTGCACCGATCATCTGACCTCCACATGACATTCCGACATACACACTCAGAGAGTCGTTGCCGTGAGGGTCTCGGGAATTCCTTGGATGCAAGCAGCGCTAGGCCGACCTGTGTACGGTATGTATAAGGACCGATCTGTGAGGAGAATATTAAAGGAGGCCGGCCTGTCTCCAGTAGTTGGCGTCTACTGGTTGAAATTATGATTTTTTATGAGATAGAGAGCAGACGAGCAGGCGGATCACCAGATGCTAAATGATCACCTGCAACACCAGAGAAGTTGCGCGAGAAGGTGCTGCCGGCATTTTAAATTGGAATCCACTCTTTTCTTGAAGGTTTGCAAGTCGTATCGGATTATGACCTAACCTAACTTGGTCTGTTTTTTTTATTAGCATATAAACTGGGACAGTTTATATGCAGGGCAAAGGCCTCCATCTGAGAAATCAAGTTATCTTTACTATGTTGGAATTAGGCTTAATCATCACGCTTGCCAAATGCGGATTGGTGATTACAAACCCGAGCTATGTCCGAAAAATTCGAAACATAATTTTTGCTAGACCCGGGAATAGAACCCAGAACCCTGAGATCATGGCCCGGTACTTGAACCACTAGACCAATAGGGCGTTTACTTGGTCATTATCTGTACTATAATAGATATAGTTCACACCAGTGAACTATAGACCATCTTTTGCAAAATTATATTCAGGGTGGCAAACTATAAAACAAACAAGACTGCGCCGTCGAGGCTGTCAAAAATAACGCATGCTTTTTTATTGTGGTCAAACTATAAATTCAATTACGGATGGCACTGTTTACTATATTTACAGCGGTTTGTTTAAAACAGTTCACTTGAGTAAAGGGAGTGATGTAGTATTTTTGTAGCTGAAGTAGTACAGGCTCATCAATGTAGCTATACAGGACCCCAGTTCTCGTGCTCGTGACATTTATTTTCATACGACATATATCACTAAACATAGTTTTTATGTATGGTTTTCAAGTGATATCCGCCATGTTTTCAAAATATCACGAGCACGAGAATTGGGGACCTGATCTGTATTTCTTCAATCACCTTAAATTCAAACACATTTGGTTCAATATCATTTGGGGAAATTTTTCAGATTGTGGTTACAATGATTATTTGGATGTCTCGATTTAGGTAGTTTATAAATTATTAGTAGTCGTAATTCATATGTTTAGTTAATTAACAACTAAATATATGAATTGGGTTTTGCCCACTGCAGGGCAAAGGCCTCCATCTTAGAAATCAAGTTATCACTATTGTGATGGGATTATGGTTAATCACCACGCTTGCCTAATGTGGGTTGGTGATCACAAACCCGAGCAATGTTCGAAGAATTCGAAACATAGTTTTTGCTCGACCCGGGAATCGAACTCAGGACCCTGAGATCACGGCCCGGTACTAAAACCACTAGACCAACTATCACGAGGTATGAATCGGGTAGGTACTTAAGCATTCATCAAAATAGATCAACTATTGAAACACGTCGGACAAGGAAGAGTGAGTGAAAAAATCTTGTAAGTTGAGTGAACTACATTTTGAATGACTCTTCCAGGCACTCCACAACCCTAGTTTATTGATTTATTTGTTACACAAATATTGAATAACAATGCGCAATTTTACGGTCCCGGATGTTCAATTAATCCAACGCTAGGTTGATCTCTGATTGGAGGGTATTGTCACAGTATATCAAGTTTATCTACATACCACTAGAATATATTGCTGGTAGTTTCAATGAGTGAGTAGGTACTCGCTGCTACGCACACATAAGCGCAATAAAAAAATCGATATTATACATACAAAATTATACAAACAGTCATACTTATACAAAGGTAGATTACTAATTGCTTGTACGTTTTGATGTGGTAGGTGGCAGACGAGCAGACGGAGCGGACGGACATTTGTGATGATGATGGGTACGCATGGGGGGATCCGCATGCGGGCAGTACGTACACGGCGTCACGTGGAGTTGTTGTTGAACTTTGGACCATCCTTATGTCAAAGGCACAAGTACTATTTTTGCACTGCAGGGGGGTAATTTGACTTGACGCTGACTGTACCTACCATGACTGTGATCGTGCTCATTCACTCATAAGTGATTACGCTGCGTTTACTAACAGGTGATACGTCTGCTCGTCTGTCTTCTTCATCTTAGCGTGTAATTCCCGGTTGCGTCCAAAGCTGTTGCTTTGGAGCCCAGGGGTACGCTTGGACCATGATTCAGGATTGGAGGGGTCTGGTAATTACAATGAAGCGACTGCTGTCTGACCTTCGCAATCCTTTAACAGGGGAACCAGACCAACTGAATCATGGTACACGTTTCAGAAACTTTTTCCGATACGTGCAGGTTGACTCACGATGTTTTCCCTCACCGCCGAGCAGATGGTAATGGTAGAAATATGCACATAGATTTGAAAAAACCATTGGTGCATGCTCGGATTCGAACGTCGACCGCCTGCGTGGAAGGAAATCCATTGAGCTACCATCGCTCTCGTCTGCTCGTCTGTATACTATCAAATAGAATATCTCAATCTTCAAAGTCGAACCCTGAACTTAAGATAATTAATTTTGGCATACTTTGAGTACCTCTCCAAACTCAGAGCATTTCTACTTTGGCAACAATATAACATTACATCTCACGTCGCGGCGAATTGTAGAATTTAATGTCTAAATTGCAAAGTGTCTAGAAGCCGACGAAATAATAGTAGCAAAGGTGTACCCAAAGAAAGCTCTTGCTATACTGTGCGTGTACCTATTTGTCTTGGTTGGTTACGCACAGAAATGTGACGGTTTTATTAAGTGCTTGCTTAGTTTCTCATTTTAAGGAATATAGGAGTAGAATAAGGAAACTTTCTCGTGTCATGTAATATTAGCTAGCTCTTTTGAAGAAGTATTTTTGTAACAAAAAATATTTTTTCAGAATGGCTCTGATCTTTGAATGAGTAGTTTTTTATGCCTGTGTTTTTTTTCATAAATTTGATGGGAGAAAAGCCGACGGATCATCTTATAACACAATTACGCAATAACCCTCCAACCGATTACGGCTACGGCGGCCAATCTCAACGATCAGCCACGTACGCAGGATATATTATAGTGCTCAAGTGTGTGCGCAAACACAAGTGCACTCTCTATTCCCTTACCCTCATATTCCAATGGGACACTACTGTGACACGACCAGAGAGGGATTGGGCGCAGGACCAACGGCTTAACGTGCTTTCCGAGGCACGGGGGTACAAGACCGCCAATTTCCAGACTCCGGCCTGCCACTAAGAATTTCTTACTGAAAACTTAGGTACAAATTTTTGGCCCGACCCGGGGATCGAACCCGGGACCTCTTGCGCAGCCGTCGCTTTAAAGTGCGACCCACTAACCACTGCGCCACCGAGGCAGTCAACACAATTACGTACCAGTTCAATTAAGGCTTAACCTTAAAGCCAAAATATATCAAGCAATATTTGGCATGTGACCTGGCCATTTTTCTTTCGATTACCTGTTCTACTCTTTTTAATAAAGGTACTTTTAATAATTTACTTCTTGTTTTTAGTTTAGTTACATTTAAAAACGTTTAAAAATCCAGGTGTTTTGTTGTATGACGTACTGCAAGATTTGACCGCGCCATACAACGTGGAGACGATAAAATCAGATATCGGTTAAATTAATATGAATAAGCAAATACTCCATAATTTCAGGATGTCGTTTACATAATAATGAAAATGGTAACGAGTTTCAGTAAATGGTGCAATAATATTTTCAGCTCATCAGTTTTATTTCACGTATCGATTTGTAATATAAATGCAGAGAGCAGACGGAATGTCTCTCATCCCTTGGAAGATGACGACAATGGGGACGTGCTCTCGTGTGGGATGCTACCTGCGTCGACACTCTGGCACCATCTCATCTTCCCGGGACTACGAGGAGTGCCGGAGCTGCGGCTGACGCGGCAGAAAGACTGAAAGCTACAAAGTATAGACATCTATCTGGTGCCTACCACTTTGTAGCTTTTGGTGTTGAAACACTGGGCCCGTGGGGTTCCGACGCTCTCTCTTTCTTCCGTGACTTAGCTAAGCGTCTAATCGAAGTCACGGGAGAGCCAAAGGCTGACAGCTACCTCGCCCAGCGAATTTCCATCGCGATCCAGCGTGGTAATGCTGCCAGCATTTTGGGGACACTGCCACGGGGACCTACTTTGTTTTAACTTTCCTTTTTATTTACTTTTAGTTTAATTATATTTCTTAGTTATTGTCTTAATTTTCTTGTGTTTTTAGTTCAATAAATATCATTTCTGCGTTCTCTATATAAATACATAAATAAAGTGTTCATATTTCCCTTGAGTTGTATTGAAAAGTGCGTTGATATTATGTAGGTACGTACGATCCATGACGAAAATGTTTTACATGACTGGTTTCTTCAGCATACATTTTATAAGATTGATGACTATTTAAATAATTGACTAACTAGTTTTATTAATATATCAATAAATTCTGTAGATTAAGCGACATTGTTATATCTAAAAAATAATAGTTATATTATATTAATTACAACCAGTGCGGATAAAGAATGGGATCAGAAATGGCGGCGCATCTATTCACTTCTCGCTTGCACACTATTTGCGTCTATACTCGCACTCGTTGGTGTGCTAGCGAGAAGTGAATAGATGCGCCGCCATTTCTGATCCCATTCTTTATCCGCACAAGTTGTATATATTTTAATAATTTTACTCACCTGTCGAGCAAAAAAAGCGGCACGGCCATCCATACCATAGCCGTATCATACATCATACATAAGTCCAAGGCACTTATAATAATATATACAAGGCACTTATAGCAGACATGGAAGCTTCAAATTTAGAATACAAATAGAATTTAGTGTCTTAATCATGGGAAAACTTAATCTTTTTGTAGTCTCATATAAATGTATAGGATTACAAAGTTACGTTTGCAGTTGAAGGTGAAGGTACCGGAAAGAAAAAAGTAGGTGGACTACAATAAGAAATGATATCAGATAAAAAACAAAACTTGTCAAAAATCCAAGTCTCGCTCAGTTGTTCTACCGTGAAAAGTTGTGAGATCTATGTTACAAAGTCGGTTATTAACTTTGCAATCGGTTGTGTTTTCATGCAATGGCCGAGTCAAATATTCAATAACCGATTGCCAAGTAAATAACGGACTTGGTAATATAGATCTTGGATTTTTTGACAAGTTTTGTTTTTTTTATGGGATAATATATTTGCATGCAATATACATATTGCAGAACATTTTCACAACATCACAACAATTTCACAACATCACATACATTGATCTGACTCCGAGATAGGTAGTTCAAGCATCTGTGTTACGGATAACAGAATCAACAGTGGAATTACAAATACATATATACATATAATACTTTTCTTTTGTAAATACATACTTATAATACATAGAAAACACCCAGACCAATACAAATAAACATGATCATGCACACAAATGTTTGTACTGTGCGGGGATCGAACCCGCAACCCATGGACCAAAAGCCGCGTTCACTACCACTGTTCCAAATGGGTCGTCAAACATGTAATATATTTTTTAAAAACCAGCAACTGTATACTTGTGTGTAACTGTATACCGACGGTTATGACTTAGGGACCTTGAAGAGAAGAGCGTACTCCTTTTTAAAAAGGCCGGCATCACATTAGCGATCTCTCTCTAGCGTTCATGGGTGGCGTTGATAACTCGCTTGTTCGTTTGTCGCCTTTAGCATTAAAAAAAAAACTTACCATGTTTTAAGCAAATGAGGATATTGTATTGTTTATTATTGTATTGACTGATTTCAGATTATTATCTCTCTAGACACCAGAAGTGGGTCTCTTTTGATCATTACCGTTCTTGACCAAACAGTCGTGGCTGTCATGGACGCAGTGGAGTACGCAACCTTTTCCCATTCTCCCTGAATTGGGATTGCTTGCAGTACCCTCACTAACTCGGCGAAACACAGCGATTTCTGTGAGGCAGTTATTAGTCCGATCGAGCCGGCTCCTTGTTGTTTTTTATTGATGTTGGGTTTGCTCTTGGCTTCACACTGAACTCTAGAGTTGAGAAGAAACCTACAAACCTACCCCTTCATGACAAAGCGTGTGCGCTTTCCACGGTGTTATACTCCGAGTATTATCTCTAGGCATTAAGATATTGCTGCTTACTTGAGGAAAATAACGTAGAACACTCATCACCTGGCCGTCGCTTGACTGTAATTAACAGACTCCCCAAATCCTGAATCATGGTATAAGCGTATCCTGGGCTTTATAGCGTCAGCTTTGGTCGCAACCAGGAGCTACCCAGATCTACAATGGGGAGTGTTCTGAGGAGCTGTTCGGTTTTATTCTGCAAATTTTCACCATTGTACATCACGCCAGAACGCCCAATTCTACCCACATCACTTGGATGGATTTTATTCCACCACAGTGCGTTTCTCACGCCACTTCCTACCGCGCGTAATCAAATTATGGAATCAACTACCAACGATGGTGTTTCCGAACAGATACGATCTGGTGATCTTCAAGAAAAGAGTTTATTCCTCTCTTAAGAGTCGGCAACGCATTTGTGATGCCCCATATATTGCAGATGTCCACGGGCGGCGGTAATCACTTTTTTTATTATTTTAAGCAGGTCCCATTCAGACCAGTATCACTGCGACCAGTTTGATCTATTGTGGTCGCCACTGCGCTACATTTTAATCCCAAGCCCTACACTTTTCAGAAAGTGAATTAGTTGTTTGGGACTAAGATGCCTAGCTTCGTTGGGGCTCAAAAAGTGTTTTCCCAGATGTAAGCTACGTTTGTGCATCAGTGGTCCGCATTCAGTGATTAAGTGTATAGATTTTCATCCGCCTGGTTACACATTCTGCAGATTCTAGTGTCACTCAGTCCTATAGTGGCCATGTGCTTATTGAGGCAACAGTGACCGGTTAAAGCTCTTACTAGGATGCGTATGTTGTTCCTACTTAGCCCAAGAAGCGCAGCTGCGGAGTATCTGCGGTTAAAGGGCTTTATGAGTAGCTTGGAATGGCTTAATCCCGGCAATTTTAGCCATGATTCGCGTGATTTGTGTGTATAGATTCTTTCCAGTGTCAGACGGGCAAGACTTTTGGGTATGCCGCAGAAGGGTTCTGGGCCGTACCATGTACTCTCCGACCCTGCCCTCGCGAGCTCATCAGCAATCTCGTTGCCTCCAATCCCCGCGTGACATCTGTGTTACTCTGTTACATTGAACTAGAAGGTTTAGTCTAGTCATACAGTCTTCTACGCAGACTGGTTTCCGCACACTCAATTATGGCGTATACCTCCGCTTGGAAAATTGATGCTAGCTTGCCCATGTTCTGAAAAATCTTGATTGTGGGCTTCTCTGCATATATGCCGAAACCTACGTTGGGTCCCATTTTAGACCCATCAGTATAACAGATTATAACGAGCTGTAGAAATAATGCACATGTTAGGGCACTCACTCGGGACCCTCACAGGGCACTGCAAATTAAACAAGCACCTGCACAACATGGGCCTTTCAGATACCAAAGTCTGCAGGTTCTGTCGCGAGGACGAGGAAACAATTATCCACGTCCTCGGCGAGTGCATAGCGCTGCACCGCTGCAGAAGCCGGCACCTGGGAGCACAATGATCTCAGCTGACGAGATAAAGAACTGCCCTATCAGCTCCATTCTCGGGTTTATCCTGGAACTGGAGCTACATGAGGTGCTGTAATAGGTTACGGGGTTGCCACAATAGATCATCTACGGGTCGCAGTGGCTATGAGACGCAGGGCTCACCCCATTTCTATCAAATAATAATAATACCAGATTATACTGTCCTTTTCATAAGGTATACTGTCTTTTTCATAAGGTATACTGTCTTTTTCACGGTAATCACTTACCATATATGTAAAAAAACACGCTAAGATGAAGAGAAGAGTCAGCGAGTGCCTGATCTTTTATCAAGTAGCTGATTTGCTCTAACTGAACCAGTATGCACTTAGAAGCTACATTCGGATGTGATCAATTCGACGTTCGCCGTCAACCTTGAACCAATCATGGCCCAGCCCACAATTCCACTGTGACCTATCGTTAATTAATCGGCACTTTGACGTAATCACTGCCTGTGTTCATTTTGGTCCAATTAATGAGGTGAACAAATTAGTTGATAGATGACTAGTTTGGGAATTAATGTTAAGATTAAATGCGATATAATAGATTGAATGCAAAATATTATAATGACTAGTGGCCCGCCCTTGTGGGACCATTAGATGGCTTTGGGTGTTGATTGCATGGAGTAAGTGATTTGTCCAAAAGTCCCAAAATTTGTGCCTAAGATTTCGGTAGGCAGTTCTTAGTGTCAGCCCGGCGTCTGCAAGTTGGCGGTATTATACCCCCGTGCCTCGGAAATAAAGTTAAGTCTTTGGTCCTGCCCCCGATCCCTCTCCGGTCGTGTCACGATGGTGTCCCATCAGAATATGATGGTAAGGGAATAGAGGGTGCACTTGTGTTTGCGCACACACTTGAGCACTATAATACACTTATCCTGCGCACGTGGCTGATCGATTAGATTGGCCGCCGTAGCCGTAATCGGTTGGAGGATATTATGTGACTGCTTATCAGACAAATAAATATTGAAATACATAGGTATATTACGTAAATAACGCACTTATCAAAAATATAATCGCGCGAGGAAATTTTTTAAGTGCTCTATTTACTTTAAAATGGATTGCATTCTATAACAAAATTATTACAATTAGACACTTTAGAAACACAAGTGTTTTTGCAGGGTGTGGATTCAACCACGACCCTTGGCGTATGAGGCAGACTCACTAATAAATGTACTATCAGAACACCCATCGGCGGGCCACTCTATGTAAAGTCGCCCGCAATGAAATGTAAACACCTCGACTGTTAAGACTGGGCAATAAGGTTCATATTTCAATGAGGTTGTATATTTATTAGTGCACGTGACTGTACGTTCTATGTAAAGATCAGCCTAGAAGAAGAATTTTGTAAAATATAATTCTCACAACATCTCATACGTTGACCTGAATTCCGTACTAAGTAGCTTAAGCACTTGTGTTACAGATATCAGACAACAGAGGAACACAAATATATACTTAAGTACATATATTATACCCAGACACCGAACAAATACAAGTGTTCATCGCACGAATGTTTGTCCAGGGTGGGGATCGAACCCACGACCTTTGGCGCAAGAGGCAGAGTCACTACCAATTGCGCCATCCGATCGGTCATATAGACTGATGAGAATGATTAAATGACATCTGATGTCACTTGACCTTTATTTCCATTTACAGTTACAAGCAATAAAGATTCTGATTCTGATAACATAAGGTTTATCATTTAGGGTAGATTTGACCAATCTTTATCTAACGATAAATCTATGGCAAAGCGTAGTTATTTGCAGTGTAAAATAAAAATCTGTTCTACCATCCATCTACTTATCCAACAGCCATCCAAATACTTACTCAACAGTCAATCATCATCATCATGAGCCCATTTAAGTCCCCACTGCTGGGGCACGGGCCTCCCTCAATCACATGAGGGGTAATTGCCATACTCACCACGCTTGGCAGACGGGTTGGCGAGGGTTTAGATATAAATGCAGAGTTTTCCTTCTCTGGTTGCTGATGATGATGCCAGCAGCTTTACCTTAGTCGGCTTTTACGACACCTCGGTAAGAGTGAGGGTGGCCTATTCTACTCTGCCGGGGACCACACAGCCATTCAACAGTCAATGCCTAACTCCAATGGTAAATCGTTAGACAGTGGTATATCCCGGTGGTATATCATAAATCACAAAACACCAGAAATAAACATAGGCTTACCGTCCCGGTCCTCTGACTTCATAAAATCGGTAATTCATTTGTTGGCTTAAGTACTAAGATATTTAATAAGCTACCACAAAATGTCATTAACCTATCACTGGATAAGTTTAATTATTCTCATATTAGAAATAAGTTAAATGATACGGATTCTTAGTCATGTTAATTGATTAATCTTTTGAGTTGTTATTCATAGTAATCTATTAACTGTCATAATTGTATTTATTTTACTCTTCTCAATTGAAACTCTGTAACATCATCAATATTTGAAAAGAGTAACTACTGAGTTTCTTGCTGGTGTCTTCTCAGTAGAAATTGACATTCCGAACCAGCGGTAGATATTATGTACCTATTTTGACATTCATAAGTGTTCTGTGTGGACCTAAATTGAATAAAGATTCTTTTATCTTTATCTTTTATCTTATTGTTTTTTGCCGGTTTATAATGTCATTCGTTCATTCACTCATTAAACAAGGAATAGCTATACCAGCTTTGGAAGAACAGAATTGAGTTTATTACGAAAATAAAGGTAACGAAGTAAATTATTCTGCGGATTGTTATGCTCTGATAACAGTCAAGTTGATCCTTCGTTGAAGTTGCGTCCTTACCCAGTTTTATTACATAGATGTTTTATTACTATAAATCTAAAGATCATTTATAGTTTACTCAGTATCAAGGTGAATATGACAGTTCTATTTTGACATTAAAAGGAAGGCGCTTCTTTTAAACCTAACCGATATTTTTAAGAAGCGAGAATATTTTCTTTAGGATACTAATCGTCTTTTTAATTTGTTTACTTTTTAATTTTAATCAACATTTTATTTATGAATTGGATCTATCTGGACATGGAATACAATACGTGAACATTCTTAGTGGTACACACGCAATCAATTAAATAATATGCATCTTATTCATCTGAAAAATAACAACACTCGCTTGACGTGTCGGAACCACCTTCGTCACCAAAAGAAATTACTAGTTCTTTTGGTGACAAATGCAATCTATGCGGACATATTTTGCACAAATCAATAATCCTGATTCGATGGTAAGATAGTCGCTATACCGATTACTGATTTATTGCGATTGTTTGTGTCAATCCCTATAAACAAAAAATCCGATAGGCGCATTATGCAATTCATGAGATATTTTTTTACAAATTTTATTGGTTATTTGTTCAGATTAATTGAGAAAGATTAATACTTGTTATTTTTGAAGAATAAGAACACGAAAAAGTTAATGATTTTAACAACTTAATATTTTAATTTGTAGAAGGATGGATGTTTGATACGAAACGTTTGAACTGTCATATTCACCTTCAGATACTGAATGGGCTATAATGGCTGTCATTCCAATCATGCTACATTTTACGGACTAAAACATAAGCCAATGAATAGGACCGCTATAGTAACGGACAAAAAGGAGTAACGCCAGATGGAGTTTGTGCACTTAATTCACGCAAATCACTTTGGTGATTTAAGTCCGCGATTTCGTGCACTAATGCCATTTAGCCGAGCGAACTAAGTGCTTTGCGGTGAGTCTTTAGATTCTAGGTTGGGTAATAGATGGAGTATTGATTAGTAGTGCTACTCGATACCTATAAGAGTGGAGTGCATATAGACCGTGGGAGAGCCACGCTTCGGCATGAATGGGCCGGCTCGACCGGATTGATACCACGGCTTGACAGAAAACCAGCGTGAAGCAGCACTGCTGTGTTTCGCTGTGTCAGTGAGGGTACCGGGAAAGGGGGAGGGGGGCTGTTTAAGGGTTGGCAGCGCACTTTTGACTCCACTGGTGTCACGGGTGTTTATGGGTGGTGGCAATCGCTTACCAACAGGCGATCCGTCTGCTCGTCTACCAACTATCACATAAAAAAAGTAACAATCATGTGGAGTGTAAGACCTGCAGCACGATGAACTGATAATCTGAGATTTTTTTTGTATGTGGCAGATGAGCTGCATACAAAAACTCCCCTTCCACCCTTCGGTACCTCCATTCATTCGAAACTTTGCGCAGGCGCTGCTTCCTACTCTTTTTCTGTGAGTGAAAAATCCGCTATATGGAGTACTATAGGAGTAAGATCCATTATACAATGTGATTGGTTATTTTTAAACGTGATCTGTCAAAATGTCAATTTGACAAACTAAATAACCAATGCGGTTGATGTTGGACCTCCGTCCAACAGTACGCCATCTAGCGGATTTTTCACACGCGAAAACCCTCATTGGGAGTGACCCTGTCTTATACGCCAAGGGTTGTGGGTTTAGTCCCCACCCTGGGCAGACATTCGTGTGATGGATACTTGTGTTTGTTCAGTGTCTGGGTGTTATATATTTTTAAGTGTGGCTGTGGATTTTGTGAAGTAAATAAAAAAAAAAAGTAAAATAAAATAAAATGAAAAAAAAAAAAAACAAAAGTGTGTATTAACTCTTATAAACCGCACCTAAAAAAACTTACCTAAAAACATTATTTTCCTCTAAGTGCGGCGATGTCTGTAGCGGTATGATGAATTGATGATGTAATCGACCTATTTTATGTACTTGTATCATAATCATCATCATCTTCCTCCTGCTCTTTTCCCAAGTAATCTGGGGTCGGCCCAGTATGTCTTCCTTTTCCATACGTCCCTGTCATTCGTCATCGAATCATCCACCCCTTACTCCATCATGTCATTCTTCACACCATCCATCCATCCCCTTTTCGGTCGTCCTCTGTACCTCCATCCACTTACATTTACTCATCACTCTTTTGGTTACATGTTCTCCCCCTCTTCTCATTACATAGCTTTAACCAGGAAAGACGATTTGCCTTCAGTTTATCAATGATGGGGGCCACTTTCACACTTCCTCTAATAAACTCATTTCTTATCTTGTGTATTCTCGTCACGCCACACATCCATCTTAAGATTCTCATCTCTGTCGCATGAAATCGTCTTTCATTCGTCTTCTTAACGGCCCAGCATTCAGATTCATACAAAGCAACAGGTCTAATGAGGGATCTGTAAATTTTGCCCTTGTGTAACTGTATTTATAATGATTATTATGATAATATAATCCAGTATTAATCTAGCACTCTTTGGTTTCATTTCGAAATTAAACCAAACCAAATCCGTAACACAAGTGCTTAAGCTACTTAGTACGGAATCAGCTCAACGTAGAAGATATTTTAGGTATAGATAAAACATTTATATTAAATTACTCCAGTCGAAGCTAACTGCCCATTAACGAAAATAATATGTCCCTTATGGGATTGGAATCCCCAACCTCCGAGGTTGGGACAGCGCTTTTAACCGTGAGGCGACTAAACGGGCTTTCGGAGTTCGTGAGCGTACCCACTGCTGTGGAGTGGGTTGCTCAGCATACAACACCGCGGGGGGCGACATTACCGGGTGTCCTGGTAGGTCGTACAGCGTTGAAGGGCTGTATTGCGTCAGATAGGGGTGAAGCGGCGAGCGCGATTAGCGGTCCGGTCTAGTGCCGGCTGTGGGGTGGCCGACCGCGATTGCACGGAGATGGACACCTCAGGGGTTTTAGTAAGGGTTTGAGTCCCACACACCACCTTGTTCCCTACATGTAGCAAGGTGACGGCCATGACGGTTTCCCCTGGGGAGAAAAAAGCAGCGCTCTTAACTATTACACAACTGAGGCTGTACATATATATTTGAAACTAATAGTTACTATCTCGTGTTATTGTTTCTTTTCCACCTATATCTTACTTAAGGTGACGGGTAGGGCACACTAGCGACGCTAATAGATTTAAATTTTTAGCTACTCAATCGGATCTATTTTGAAAAATTTCGTGATTACAACCTCTCGGCAAACACTTATACTATATATTAAGTAACCATGCACAAATATTGAGTCCGTTTTTGTACGTGAAAAATTGATTCACGCCAAAAGTAGCCGCTTTTGGCGTGAATCAATTTTTCGCGTACGCGTTGGAGCCAACATTTTTGCATGGTTATTTAATAAATAGTATAAGTGTTTGCCTAGGGGTTGTAACCCCGAAATTATTTAAAGTAGATCCGGTTTAGTAGCTAAAAATTAAAATCCATTGTGCCCTACCCGTCACCTTAAGGCGATGGGTAGGGCACCTAACTAACCTAACCTAACTAGCGCACAAATATTGGGTCTAACGCGTACCTACGCGAAAAATTGATTACCGCCAAAAGCGGCCACTTTTAGCGTGAATCAATTTTTCACGTACAAAAACGGACCCAACATTTGTGCATGGTTATTTAATAAATAGTATAAGTGTTTGCCTAGAGGTTGTAACCCCGAAATTATTTAAGGTAGATCCGGTTTAGTAGCTAAAAATTAAAATCGATTGGTGTCGCTAGTGTGCCCTACCCGTCACCTTAACGTCTGCGGCTTCCTCACTATCTTCTCATCAAACGTAAAAAAGCTATTTACTGAAAAAACAACAACCATAAAACGCGGATCCGTATTATTTTCCCTAAAGTCCCTGTTGTCCTAGGTGTACTATCAATGCGGTGGTGCGACCGCGCAGAAGTATTAAGTAGGTACACAAACGATTGTTACAATTAGATATGTAACAGTGCCATACTGTACCGATTACGAAGCTGCAAAGAGACGCGAATCACAATTTAGATTTTGTTTTTTTCAGTGACTAGACGTGACTTTACTTATCTTTTATCATTTAGTAGCCTCATAGAGTACTTAGTATAAGCAAGCACATAAGTACGTCCTTATAATAATAAAGCATACAGGAAAAACTCGACTTTAGAATTTGTGTTCCCAGTAAAAAAAAAAGTTGATTAAATATTGAATTTTTAAAATTTAATCCCACAATATCGCAATTTTTAAAGAAGGGAATCCAAAAATATAAGGTTGACTGAAACTCTACCCTAGGTTTACACACGCATGTTCTCAGTAAAAAAAATGTTTATTAAGTATTGAATTTGTAGAATTTAATCCCACAGTATCGCCATTTTTGGGGTTCCGTAGCCAAATGGCAAAAAATGGAACCCTTATAGATTCGTCATGTTTGTCTGTCCGGCCGTCCGTATGTCACAGTCACTTTTTTCCGAAACTATAAGAACTATACTATTGAAATTTGGTAAATAGATGTATTTTAACCGCATTACGATATTTCCACAAAAATAGGTAAAAAATAAAAATATACCATACTTGGAACTGAACTCCATACTTAGAATTGAAACTCTAATTTTTTTTCATCAAACCCATTCGTGTGGGGTATCTATGAATGGGTCTTTAAAAATGATGTTAAGGTTTCTAAAATAAAATTAATATAAATGTGTCCCCCATGTCTTCCCCCCCCCCCCCCCCCTCTAACTTCTATAATAAAATTATTATGAAATTAAAAAAATTGATGTTATACATTATCATAAAAGCTAACAACGAAAATTGGTCGGAACTTAAAGAAGGAAATCCAAAAATGAACCGTCTACTCATGTCATTACTATTTATTAATGTTTTGCCGTGTATTGCTTATTCGCCACGTTTGTCGCTCACGGAGGAGATACGACACGAGTTACGTGAAGCGTTGCTCGCATTGCATCGCTACTTATAGCGATATGTCACTCACCTAGGACAATGAGTGAAAGAAATAAGCGGTTTTAAGTTTTAGGAGCGCTTAATGGCTGATAGGAGTTGCGTGACGTCTATCCTTATAGCCATCTACCACGGAACTAGTGATAAGGACTGCGAGCATTGAGACTGAGCCAAATGTCATTAATTAGTGCCGTCTGCTCGTGTGCAACCTACCACATTCATTAAAAAAATATTAAAAGTGACGTAAACTTGTAGAAAATTATGATGTGAATGTGATGTGTCCATATCACGTTTAATTTTTTTAAGAATCAGCTCGTATCGACAAGGTATTCATCGCAAATTAGGCTCCTATAACGATAGATTTAAAAAATCAATCAATGAAATCACCTGAGTTGTCCGTGGGAGAGCCACGTTTCGGCATGGGTGGGCCGGCTCGGCCGGAATGATACCAGGGCCTTACAGAACCCGGCGTCGTGAAGCAGCACTGTGCATCACTCCGGTCGAGCCGGTCCATTCATGCGGAAGCGTGGCTTTCCCACGGTCAAAACCTTCGAAAACCTATAACAGGGGAACCAGACCAGCTAAATCATGGTTACACGTTTCAGAAACTATCAGATCTTGCTGATTTCCTCACGATGATTTCCCTCACCGCCGAGCTAATGGTAGAAATGTGCACATAGATTTTAAATATCCAGGGGTACATACTCGGATTCGAACCACGATACCCCGTATGGAAGGCGCGTTCCGAGCTAACATCGCTGAAAGAAAATTATGATGTGGATTATAATGAAATCACAGAAATGACACAGAAAGTACAACCTGTGCGGATAAAGAATGGGATCAGAAATGGCGGCGCATCTATTCACTTCTCGCTCGCACACTATTTGCGTCTATACTCGCACTCGTGGGGTTTATCCGCACAGGTTGTAGGTACCATCGTTTCATCATTTAATCCAATAGACCTCCACTGCTGGACATAGGCCTCCCCCAATGTTCTCCAAACAGATCGGTACTGTGCCGCCCGCATTAAATGGATTCCCGCGATCTTCACCAGATCGTCGGTCCACCTTGTGGGGGTCACACCATCGTTCACCATCATATAAAAAAATAGAAAAGTACAAAAAATGTGTATGTCTCGGATACATCCCGAATGGTTCGTGTTAATAACAGACCATTTAGTAATGGCCCATTGCAGGAAACTTGGGGAAGAAATTTTGTGATTCAAATCAAGTGCCACTGATGATAATGTATTCGGCATACCATTTGCATCGATAAACGTTTGAATCGCATAATGCATGGTGTAATCTGGAAGCGATTGAAATTACAAAGTACAAACATTTCAATCTTGAGGATGGGGTCAAATGTCTGGAATCCAGTGATTCGAAAATGTAATAACCGGAAAACTAAACAAATTGTAGTCGTTTCGCGGCCAGATACTGTCACAGGAGTGTTGTATGTCGAGAATAGGTGCGTGATAATAGTGAGTTAGTGAACAGTGGTACCGCAGGTGCGCGTAGTAAAATACTGCGAAGGAGGGTAGACCGATTTGTCTGCCAGTAACACCTACCTACTATAATACCATACGCAACATACACTACCTACTATAATAACAACTATAATAATATGCAATTATATCAATTTATCTTACAAGACTAGCAAAAAAAGGCACGATCCCAGTTTGTTTGTTTATAATAAATTACCTAACAGTCTAAAAATTATAACTGACATAATTTATTTAAAAATAAACTATTAATTTAAAAAAAGGCTTATCTACTGGATAAAAGTTTCTATACTATTAAAGATTATGCAAATGATGTATTATTGGAAAATAGATACAATAAATTTAGTGGCATTTAAATAAGTAATTGGGTATTTTAATTTAATTTTTTTTTGTTACCATACATATAATTAAAATTTTTAATATAAAAATCACTTGAAGTTCTCAAATTTTATGTATTATTGTAAATTATATTTCCAACACAATGTATATTGTTTTAATGGAATAAATGACTTATGACTTATGTGATTGTAACATTCATTCAATAAAAAAAATCGTTTTAAATATACAAAATGACCAATACACGTGATCGCCTCTGTATGAAAATTTGATTTTTTTTCATTAAAATATCCAAAAGTTATAGAACAAATGTTCAAAATGGTTTGTAGAACACGTGGTTAAAGAGATGTAAATATTCAATTATACAACCTGTATAGTAGGCACCGGCGGTAGCAATCACTTACTTACTTACTCGTACCATCAGGGACCGTCTTCCGATTTGCCTCTCTTTTATTTAGAAAACAAATTTTTCGGAATGGTCTCGGATCGGTGG